>CM052812.1:28462109-28598753 GCA_028533885.1 Nasua narica | reverse complement strand
GAAACAAACTAAGGGTTGCTGGGAGTGGGGGGTGGGTAGGGTTATGGACATTGGGGAGG
This sequence comes from Nasua narica, assembly GCA_028533885.1. Taxonomy (NCBI): domain Eukaryota; kingdom Metazoa; phylum Chordata; class Mammalia; order Carnivora; family Procyonidae; genus Nasua; species Nasua narica. Next base: position 28,598,694 of record CM052812.1, on the reverse strand, counting down.
GTATGTGCTATGGCAAATGCTATGAAATGTGTAAGCCTGATGATTCACAGACATGTACCCTGGGGCAAATAATACATTATACGTTAATAAAAAATTAAAAAAAAAAAGAAATGCTACTAAAAGAAATGCCATACTTTTGCTCTAATCAAATAGAATAATTCCTATCTCATACCATAAAATATTAATTCTTAATACTTATTTAAATGGATTAGATTATTTATTCATTTATTATAACTAAAATCATTGGATGTTTCAAGTTAAAGAAGCTTTGGGGATCCTTTTCTTGAATCCCACCAGGAGAAAACTAAGACAAACATCAACCGACTTGCCCAAGGATCAAAAACAAAACAAAAACAAAGAACTATGTTACTAGTCAGAGATGAAAGGTATTGAAATCTTTGGTCTTTTGGATTATTTTTAAAAGGAGAGTGAAGCAGGAATACTGGATCAAAGATTTATATTTCTCTAGCATTAAGGAAATAACCATAACCATTGTAGCTTAAGTTAGGCTCTGAAGCTTTGTTCTAATTGTGGCAATGTATTCTGGAGATCATATGCTGCATTGGGATATAATATGGTACCCTCTAGATATAAAGAAAGAATGTAAAAAAGACAAAAGACTACATTTTCAACTGCAATTTTCTTCTGTATAATTAAATTTGTGGCTGTTGGTAAATCTCTGGCAATATTTTGTGGGTTAACATAGTTCTATGCTATCATTAATTACATAATATATAGCATATGTTGAACCTATTTAGAGTTAGTATTTAAGTATCTTTATAGAACCACACTGATAAAATCAATATTGCAATGAATGCATAAAGAAGTTTTTATTTCCTCAAACATTTTTATCTAATTTGGAAAATCTCTTTTAAGACATTTAAAACATGCTTTTTTTTTTTAACTTATTGAAATATTTTCTAAATACAGAAAAAAGAAAAGGAGAAATTTGAAAAGAAAGAAAGAAAAAAGGGAAGGAATTTTAAGTATATAGAGTATGACTGGCAAAATGATTCATCTTCAGAACTATTGGTTAATGCTCTAATGATTTAAAAAATACGGGCTCAAATATTATTATATTAAGTTAAAAATGATGTAGGCTATTTGTGATTTAACAAACTTATAAAACTCAAAAATCATTTTACATGATATTATAGAATTTCTATAATATTTAAATTAAATATTTAATTTAAAATTAAAAAGCATTTCAAACCTCACTCTATTATTCCTACTTACACAAGACTTGTCTCTACCTGACATTTAGTGGTTTCAGTAAATTAGATATAATACTGTGTCTTAGGTCTAAAAAAAATCGTACATTCCATCTTAACTAGATAAAATGGAAATTGGTTTAATTCTGTGAGTTAGCATTTAGTAGTTATACAAAGAACTCAGGTTGATCCATCATACTGTGCTCCAGTTGGAGAATACTCGGAAAATTATCCCATCCTGCTCTGAGTCTGGCATGATAACAGTAGAATTTTTAGATCTAGATATATCCCTATTTCAAAAAATGCTATCAAAACCAAGGTGCAGAGGAAAATGATTTCATAACATCAGAATTTAATTCAAATTTAAACATTACAAAGATTTTTTTCTCATACACACACACACACACACACACACACACACACACACACACAGTCTAGTCCACTGAAAATATTATATACTAAGGGTATCTGCACCCTTCCTCAAATCATTATCTCAGCTGGGACTAAGTCTCCTTTCCTCACTTCTCTAATCTCTACCCAAAATTGACGACCTTCCTTTACTGATACAAATTTGCTGAATTTATTGGGGTAGTTTTTTTTATGCTTACATAAAAGCTTTCTCCTAATATTCTAATGTGTCTTGACTTGATATCTACCTTTTATATTGTAGAACTCAATATGACTGAAAAGATGATTAAGCATATAAGCAAAGTGTTCTTTAATGTTTTTAGAGAGAAAGACGGAGTGGAGGGGCAGAGGGAGAGGGGGAGGAAGAGAGAGAACCTCAAGCAGGCTCCAGGCCCGGGGTAAGCCCAATGCAGGACTTGATCTCACAACACTGAGACCATGACCCAAGCCAAAATCAAGAATTGGATGCCCAACTGACTGAGCCACCCAGGCGCCCCACATATAAGCAAAGTGCTCTACATGAACTTTCTTGCTATAAAATATGTAATTATCTTCTCTGTGATTCAAACTATTACATTATGAACACAGTGGCAGTTCAGTCTTACTTACGCTGTTACTCACTTAGCAAAGATCCAGGTAATAAGATCAAAAACTGTACCGACAGCAGCAGCTATACTCTTTTAGAGTATCATATGTGCCAAGCTCCTTCCTAAGGGCTCCAAATACATTAACTCATTTAATCATTACTAAACCCCTAAGTGATAGGAACCATTATTACTCTATTTGATATATTTTAAAATTAAATTATAATTAACATACAGTGCTATGTTTATTTCAGGTGAAAAATATAATGATTCACCAATTCTATACATTATGAGGTGCTCATTAAGGTAAGTGTGTGTGTGTGTTTTTTTAAGGGAAGTGTACTCTTGATACCCTATATTTCCAGCCCCCCTTCCTTGCCACCCCTCTGGCAACCATTGGTTTGTTCTTGGTATTTAAGAGTGTTTTTCTTGTTTCTTTTCCCCCTTTATTTTGTTCCTTAAATTTCACATGTGAATGAAATCATACAGGATATATCTTTTATGGACATATTTCACATAGCACTATAACTCTAGGTCCATCCATGTTATTGCGCATGGCAGTATCTCATTCTTTTTTATGGCCATTACACACACCCACCCACACACACACATCTTCTTTATCTATTCATCTATGGATGGATACTTGGGTTGTTTCCTTACCTTGGCTATTGTAAATAATGCTGCAATATATATAGGGGACTATATATTGTTTTGAACTAGTCTTTTTGTAGTCTTTGGGTAAATATCCAATAGTGTGATTACTGGATCATATGCTGTTTCTACTTTTAAGTTTTTGAGGAAACGCCATACTGTTTTTAACAGTGGCTATACCAGTTTGCATTCCCAACAGTGCATGAGGATTCCTTTTTTTCCGTATCTTTGCCAAGATTTATTGTTTCTTGTGTTTTTTATTTTAGCCATTGTGACAAGTGTTAGGAAACATCTCATTGTAGTTTTGATTTGCATTTGCCTGATGACGAGTGATGTTGAGCATCTTTTCATGTGTCTGTTGGCCACCTGTTTATCTTCTTTCAAAAAAGTGCCTATTTAGGTTCTCTGCCAATTTTGGTGTTGAGCTGTATAAAGTCTTTACATATAACCTCTTATTGAATACATCATTTACAAATATCTTCTATTCAGTAGGTTGTCCTTTGTTGTGTTGATGGTTTCTTTTGCTGTGCAAAAGCTTTTTCTTTTGGTATAGTTCCAATAGTCTAATTTTGCTTTTGTTTCACTCACCTGAAGAAACATATCTAGAAAAATGTTTCTATAGCTGGTATCAAAAAAATCACTGCCTATTTTCTTTCTTTTTTTTCTGCCTATTTTCTAACAAAGATAATTTCAGAAAATTTCATCCAGAAACAGTAGAATACACATTCTTTTCAAGTGTACATGGAATCTTCTCCAAACCAGATCAAATGTTATGCCAAAGAACAAATCTCAATAAATTAAAAAAGACTGAAACCATACCATACATATTTTATGACTACAATGGTATGAAACTAGAAATCAATCACAAGGAAATATCTGGAAAGAACATAAATTCATGGAGGTTAAATAACATTCTACTAAACAATGAATGGGTCAACCAAGAAATCAAAGAAGAAATAAAGAATACATGAAGACAAAAGAAAATGAAAACACAACGGTTCAAAATCTTTGGGATGCAACAAAACTGTTCAAAAAGGGAAGATTATAGCAATAGAGACCTACCTCAAGAAATAAAGATTTCAAACAACCTAGCCTTATACATAAAGGATAGAAAAAGAGGAACATATAAAGTTCAAAGCCAATAGAAGGAAGAAAATAATAAAGATTAGAGTGGAAATAAATGAAATAGAGGTTAAAAACACAACAGAACAGATCAATGAAACCAGGAGCTGGTTCTTTGAAAAGATCAACAAAATCGATAAACTTTTATCTAGACTTATTAAAAAAGAGAGAGAGAGAAACAGAGCAAGAGAGAACTCATAAATAAAAGCAGAAATGAAGGAGGAAAAATAACAATAGTACAGAAACACAATGAATTATAAGAGAATATTATGAAAAATTATATCATAATTGGACAACCTAGAAGGAGTGGCTAAATTCCTAGAAACATGTAACGTTCCAAAGCTGAATCAGGAATAAATAGAAAATTTGAACAGACCAATTACGAGCAATAATATTGAATCAGTAATCAAAAAACTCAAAACAAACAGAAGTCCAGGACCACACAGCTTCACAGTTGAATTCTACAAAACATTTAAAGAAGAGTTAATACTATTCATGTCAAACTATTCCAAAAATAGAAGAGGAAGGAGAACTCCAAGTTCATTCTACAGGGCCAGCATTACCCTAATACCAAAAACAGATAAAGATACTACAAAAAAAGAAAACTACCAGCTAATCTCTCTGATGAACACAGACCCAAAAATCCTCAACAAAATATTAACAAGCTGAATCCAAAAGTACATTAAAAAGAATCATTCACCATTATTAAGTGGGATTTATTCCATGAATGCAAGTATGGTTCAATATTTATAAATCTATCAATGTGATACATCACATTAACAAGCGAAAGGATAAAAACCGTATGATCAACAGGCACAAAAAAAGCATTTGACAAAGTACAACATCCACTTATAATAAAAACTCTTAGTAAAGTACGTTTAGAGGGAACATACCTCAACATAATAAAGGCCATATGAGAAAAATTCACAACTAACATCATACTGAATGGTAAAAAACAAAGAGCTTTCCCTATAAGATTAGGAAGAGGACAGGGATGTTCACTCTCACTATTTTTATTCAACACAGTACCAGAAGTCCTAGCCACAGCAATCAGACAAGAAAAAGAAACAACAGGCATCCAACCGATAAGAAGGAAGCAAAACTTTCACTATTTGCAGATGACATGATACTATATATAGAAAAACCCGAAAGACTCCATCAAGAAAACTACTAGGACTGATACATGAATTCAGTAAAGTCATAGGATAGAAAATTAATATATAGAAATGTGTTGCACTTCTATACCCTAATGATGAAACAGTAGAAATTAAGAAAACAATCTCATTTACAATTACACCAAAAATAATAAAATATCTAGCAATAAACCCAGGGTAGTAAGAGACCTGTATTCCAAAAACCATAAAATACTGAAGAAAGAAACTGAAGATGACACAAACAAATGGAAAGATATTCCATGCTCATGGATTAGAAGAACCAATATTGTTAAAATGACTTTAATACCCAAAGCAATCCACAGACTTAATGCAATTCCTATCAAAATCCCAACAATATTTTTCAAAGAAGAATAAATAATATGAAAATTTGTATGGAACCACAAAAGATCCTGAGTGGCCAAAGCAAGCTTGAGAAAGAAGAACAAATGTACAGGTAGGGTAATCCCACATTCCAAAATATAATCCAAAGCTAGAATAATAAAAATGGTATGGTACCTGTACAAAAATGACACACAGATCAGTAGAACAGAATAGAGAGCCCAGGAAAAAACCCATGTTCATACGGTCAATTAATCCTTGACAAAGGAGGCAAGAATATACAATGGGAAAAATTTACAAATGATGCTCAGTAAACTGGACAGCTATGTGCAAAAGAATAAAATTGGACCATTTTCTGTACCATACACAAAAATAAACTTCAAATAAATTAAAGACCTAAATGTGAGACCTAAAACCATAAAACTTGAAGAATGCCCCATCTGATACTTGAGGAGGAAGGCTCAGATATGTCAAATGACTTATCTAAGATCACACACTTGCTAAGTGGTGGAATCAGGCTATAAATCTGGCCTGCCTTAGCCTATAATATTAACCATGTTGTTATTTTTCTAGCAACTATTCATTCCTAAACTGAAGCATAAATTCACACAAGAAAATATTCTTAACAGCAAATAATACCTTTAGCATATACAAAAAATAGGTTCAAATCAGTTTAATTACTATAAAATACTATAAAAAAATGGCTTACCATAAAATATTCACACCTAACCCTTTTCTAAACCAAACTGCATTACTTTCAAGAATATTAGTAATTTTGAGGGCTTTTAATTTTTCACCAAGCTTTGATAATCAATGTTTACAAAACCACTTTAAGACTATAAGGCAACAATTTGAGACACATGGATGGACCTGGAGGATATTATGCTAAGTGAAATAAGTCAGACTGAGAAAGACAAATACCATATGATTTTATTCATATGTGGAAACTACAAAAAACAAATGAAAAAACAAACAAAAAGCAGAATCAGAACTGTAAATACAGAGGACTAGTGGCTGCCACAGAGAAGAGGTCTGGGTTGATGGGCCAAATGGGTGAAGGGGAGTGGGAGATACAGCCTTCCAGTTATGGAATGACTAAGTCACAGGAATAAAAGGCACAGCACAAGGAATATAGTCAATGACATTGTAACATTGCATGGTGAAAGATGATAGCTACACTTGTGAGCATAATACAGTATAAAGTTGTCAAATCACTATGTTGTACACCTGAAATTAATACATTGTGTATCAACTATACTCAAAAAAATTAATTTAAAAAGTATAAAAAAAGAATACAAAGCAACGATAGGGCTCTTCTTTTTTTTTTTTTTTTAAGATTTTTTATTTATTTCTTAGAGAGAGAGAGAGACTGAGAATGAGAGGGGAGAAGGTCAGAGGGAGAAGCAGACTTCCCGCAGAGCCGGGAGTCTGATATGGGACTCGATCCCGGGACTCCGGGATCATGACCTGAGCCGAAGGCAGTCGCTTAACCAACTGAGCCACCCAGGTGCCCCGATAGGGCTCTTCTAAAACTGCAATACTAATCCTGATTAGGGAGCATTCTGAATAAGGAGTTCCACGTAATAAAAAAAAGATCCAATAGCAACCATGACATAAGGCACAACTTGGTAAGCTTAAATATAATAAATAGTTCATCACAGATTTGTGAAATGTGAATACTTATCAGGAATAAAAAGTGCTTATTGTTTCTGAGAAACATAATAACAAGGATACATTATCAAGGGCATAGCCTGTGCTGGCAGGATTACATTTGTTATTTCTAATTGTTATCCAAATCCTGAAAGGGAAAATTTATTATTTCATGTTACAGATAAAGAAACTAAGAACCTGAATGGCTAAATAACTGCCTTCTGACAAGTAGCTAGTAAGTACATGACTGCACTGGGACCTAAATTCAGGTCTAACCTCAAAGGCCATAATCCACATCACTCTGTGTTTCTCAAGGCAATGGATTTTAATTAAAGAAATATACACATATGATAAAGTTTTAGAAATGTATTGAAAGCAGCTTCTGTTTAAAACAGATATCATCAGCTTCAACACACTAGTCAAAATGGAAGACTGGTATCTATGGGTGTGCTTCTGATTTTCTACTCTCTTCCACTATTTATCATAGCACCGCTATCACAATATCTGTATTACATTTTTATAACTTTATTGCCCTTTATATATAGGTAATTAACTTCTTCCATCTTGTCTTTTTTTTTTTTTTTAAGATAACTTATTTGGGGGGGGAGGAACAGAGGGAGCGAATCTCAAGCGACTCTTCGCTGAGGGCAGAGTCGGACATGGGGTTCGATCTCACCACCCATGAGATCATGACCTGGGCCAAGACCAAGAGTCAGACACTTAACCAACTAAGCCACCCAGGCATGCTCATCTTGTTTGTCTTTAAGAGGGTCTTGAATATTAATGATTCTTTGAATTTCCAAAAACATATAAGAATCCATTTGTCAATTTACACATATACACAGTGCTACTTGTTAAGATTTTTACCAGAATTCTATTAAATCTATAGATGAGTCTGAGAACTGATACTAGATCTTTACAAGAATGAGTCTTTTAACCCATTAACATCTTAGAAATGTATCTTTGTTTAAGTTTTCTTTATGCTTATAATTCTTCATTATGTTTATAATTTTTTTTACAGAGCTCTTGTATATGACTCATGAGACAAAGTTCCACATATCAGATACAATTAGTATCCAAAAGTAACAAAATTTACTGGGTTGTAGGGAATTCATATCTTTGACCTTAACAAATAACTAAATAGTGTTTTCCAAAGTATGTAAGAGTTACTAAACTTAATCCTGGGCAGCATTTGGAAGTGTTAAACTTTAAAACAGTCTTTTCCTTTATGCTTTTGGTGTCCTGCTCAAGAAATCTTTCCTTACCACCAAAGTCTTATATAGATATTCCTCAATGTTACCTTCAAGAATTTCTTTTACTTTAACTTAAATATTTAGATCTACAGTTCACTTGAAATTGTTTTTTGTGTATGGTATACAACAGGAATTTAGTTTTTTTCTTTATAAAAAATTAATTATCCAGCACTACTCGTTGAATAATCAACTATTTCTTTTTTTTTACAAGTTTTATCTTTAAGATTTTATTTATATATTTGACAGAGAGAGAGATCACAAATAGGCATAGAGGCAGGCAGAGAGAGAGGGGGAAGCAGGCTCCCTGCTGAGCAGAGAGCTCAATGTGGGGCTCAATCCCAGGACCCTGAGATCATGATACGAACCAAAGGCAGAGGCTTTAACCCACTGAGCCACCCAGGCCCCCCTTATCAACTATTTCTTGATTGTGCTTGCATTGCTCTTTCATAAACCAAGTTACTATGTATGAGACGTCTGTCTTTGTCCTCCCCAACTATTTCAATAGTCTGTCTACCACTGTGCCAACAGCACATTATCTAAATAACACAACTATAAAATATTTGCACATATGGTAGGATATGTCCCACTTCTCCTAAGATACTCCTTTAGGAGTATCTTAATTATTTTGGCTTTTTGCCACTACATGGAAACTTAGGGTAAAGTTCCCAAGAATCTTATTTGCATGTTCACTGGAATGGCACTGGGCTTTAAGGCTATGCATTGGAAGAATTGAAACTTTAAATGACATCAAATTTTTCACTTTATGAAAGTATTATAAGAATTATATTTTTGACATTAAACTTAAAAGTTAGTAACCAAAAATAAGAGCATTTCATCAATAGCTCAAAGTCACTAGAAACTATGGCAAGTTTTCCCTCGATGTCACCAAAATTTAATGAAAACGAAAAGTGATATAACATGCTCAAGGATAATCACAAGAAAACATAAAGTTACTTTGTGTCATAGCAATCAGACCATTAAATAAACTAATGCATATGTATGATAAGGAAAAATCCTGCTAGTACGGAACACATTACTAACTCCTTCCTTACATGAACTTCCTGTCAAATGGCTTAGAAAAAAACACACCTTCTTCATACACAGAAAAACCAAAAGGGGACCAGCTGTACATGGATAAGAGAAAAAGTAAACTCTCAAAATAAATTACACATGAAAGACACACACACACACACACACACAAACACACATTTATATGAAATGTATAGAAATTCATAACTCAATACACATAGACAAATTTCATGGAGCAAAGATCCCTATTAATCAGAGATATGAAATCATGGAGAAGATATAATTATAGACATAAACAAGATATATATATTGGGTTCAAAGAGAAATGTAAAAAAACCCCACCCAGAATAGAAACAGACAAAAAACATTGGTTAACAATGTAGTAAATGAAATAGAGGCAGGTTGGGGCGGGTAGAGCAAGCAAATGATTTGGTAATTAATGAAAGTAATAAAATAACTTAGTAAGAAATTAGCAGAAAACCACTGAGAATAATTAGGCAGTGAAAGAAGACAGCTCCAATAGGCTACATATTATATGATGATTCCATTTAAATGACATTGTAGAAAATACAAAACTAGAGAGATGAAAACCTAATTGTTTCCCAGGGATTGTGGATGGGGGTAGAGGTTGTCTACAAAGGAGCCATACTCTTGAATTTTTAGGATAACAGTATGGCTCTGCATTGGTATATTTATGACTATTTGTTAAAACCCAGAGAACTGTATGTCAAAATGAGTCATTTTTAGAGAATGCAAATGTTAAAATATCAGTTAGGATGCTAGGAAAACCTAAGATGGAAAACCAACTGCGATTAAGTTAGCCTAACTATATTACATATGCATGATACAGTCTTATCGAAGGTGGTAGGGAAAAAAGGAGTTAAACTGAACAAAAAAGTATCTTGTTTATATACTAGAAGCCTAAAGACAAAAAAAAAAAAAAACCCTGTATATTAACACTGTACTTTAATTTGTAAATTTGTTTATCAAAAGGAGTATGAAAGTAGCAATTTTGAAACGACTTTGCAGGTATACTAGGGTTGAACAAGTAAAGTAAATATGTCAATGAGTACTAGCCTTCTCATTATCAGAGAAAAAAGTTACAAATAAGCAAAAAGAAATGCCCCCCGACACACGTATAGGAAAAAAATATACTGTGCGTGTAAAACATGAGCAAATACACATAAATATATTTCCTAGCTCTATTTGCTGAGGGGACACAGAAGCAATAACTAGTAGCAAACCTAATGTCCAGATTATTCTTCAATACATGGAAGCGAGGTTCCTTGGAAAAATAAACAGGTTGAGGTACGGCAAGTGCCAAAATGTAAAGAAGTGCTAAAAAGGGTAGGAGGTCCTTCACAAGGACACAGAAGCCAGCCTGAGAGAGCTACCAATAGTCAAAGCCAATATCTGAGCAATAAAATTAGTGGAATATTGGATTCTAACTCCAAACTAAATAAACGTCCATTATCCATATTGATATATTTTTCCAGTTTTATTGAGATATAATTCATATATAATACTGTGTAAGATTAAGTTGCATGACATGATTTGACATATATATTATGAAATGATTACTATAAATAAGGCTAGTTAATACAAGTATCACCTCACAGTTACCTTTCTTTAACATAGTAAAAACATATAAAGGTGGGTAATACGTACACAGGGGTTGAATATGTTATTCTATGTATTTTTATGATTTCATATTTTCCATAATAAATTGTTTGAAAAACTACAGGTTTTTAAAGCTGGAAGAGACTTTAAAAATAATCTATTCATCTTCCAATTATAGGAGAAGTATAGGTCCAGAACATTTACTAAACTTGAACATTAGCAGCAAAACTATGACTAATATTTGAAACCTGATTTGCCATCTAGTGCTCTACCTAATACACAATACAGACTCCTCAGGAAAGCTCTATCAATGAACAGAATATATATCATAAATTTTACTGCTGCCTCTACAGCTAGCTAAAATATTAAAGACCATCCCATTAACAATTATCATTGAAAATCAACATGACAGCAATGTCATATTTATAAGGATCACTAGTTATGAAGGTTTGGAGAACATAACTGTTAAAATTGTGTTGAGTCACTCTACTGTACACCTGAAATTAATATTACACTGTATGTTAACTAAATGGAATTTAATATTTAATATTTTAATATCTTTAAATAAAAACTAAAAAAAAAGTAAACTAAAGGCCATAAAAAAAAATAAAAGTGAAGGACATTTTGGCTCATTTTCATTTGAGTTTCTCACCTTAAAAGGAACATCAAAAATACTCGAAAGCCATCCCTATTGAGTGGCCTCAAAAATAAGGATGGCGATAAGTCAGTTAAAGCACAGCCTTTGTCTGAGAAGGCAAGGGGAGGCTCTCTTTAACAGTCATAACTGTACATCTATCTACTTTCCTAAGGGCCTTTTAATACCACTAGCTATAGTACCACCTTCTCCCTCTCCCCAGTCAGAATCATTGACCACCTGGGACCCTTGAATAGAAACAGTACTGAATGGAAAAGGGCACTTGAGAAGAGAAGTATAGTTGTACTTTAACAGTGTAATAAAATACAAAAAGTTAAGAGGAGGAAATTGCCTATACAGTGTAGTGAGAACTAATGAGGAAATGTGGTATAAGGGAAAAAAGATGGGGTAGTACCTGAGCTTGAAACTGGCTGTCAGAGACTAATGAGGTACGTGACCTCTCTCTAGTTCTATAAAGATGACAGTTACCTTATTCAATCAAAATAAACTGAGATTGCAAACTTAGCTATCCTGCAAAAATAAATTTTTATATAAATTGTGACTCTGAGGCACTACGAGATAAATTTTAATATATAGTTGTAAATAAAAATGAATGAGAATTAATATTGTGATTATGAAATATTTGTTATGAAAAATTCAAACAGAGAAAGAGTAAAAAGTTATCTATAACCTACTTCATGGAGATAAAAATGAATAGTTTTACTATTGATTTTTAACTACCATAAAAAGAAGTGATTTATTATTATTCTACTATGAAATTTTCTGGATAATTTTCATTTATTACAATGCAGCACTGAATGTAGTAAGTAAAAAAAATTTTGCCTCATTCTCTTGGATTCTAAGTACTAATGACTGGCAATCTAGACTGTGAAGACACAAGGAAAGCCCTGGAGATATAAATAATCCATAACCTCAGGTTAACGATTGCTGTGACTTTATGTACTATCAACTCGAGAGAGGTGTCTAGAAATGGCAGCTCATTGTTTTTCACTGCACCAAGTCTCAAGTACTGTAGTAACTCAGTTTCTTTGATATAGACTTACAACAGTGATAGAGTGTTCGGTTATTCAGAAGGTGAAGGGACCAGTAAAAGTACCCATGAATTTTATTTTAATGCTAAAAGATGGCCACTGTTCTTTCTTTGAGGTCCTTTATCTTCACTGAAATAGTATGGTAGTTAAAGCAAATAAAAAAAAAAAGGTGGGTAATTACATTGCTGGATCAATCAATAATCTATACTTACAAAAGATAAAATTTTGATCTATATATTTTCTGCCTATATTATCTTCTATGTTATACTTCTATAGTACCTAAATAATATAGATATTGTACTGTATTATAGTATCTAAAATTAATCATCTCAAAAAATAAATGTACATATAGAGTAATAAAGACATATATATTCATTTATCATTTTACTCTTCTTGGGAAGAGCTGCAATTTCATAAATTAATTTCTTTATCTAGATTTGTTAAATTGGATTGAGGATTTTATTTATTGCATGTAAATACTACTACATCACTAAATGTCTCATGTAACATATTAAATGAAGATATGACATTTCAACTAATGAAGCAAAGCCATTTATCTTGAAATTTTCTCGCTATAGAAAGAGAAACCTTTAAACGTGGCCTTAAGTTTGCAAAAATCAGCAACTTTAATCTATCCACTTTCTTTTGACCTTTACACTCAACCTCAAAAAAAATGTTCAGCAACATAAATTCGATCTCAAAAGGCTGCTGCAGATCTCATTTTCTGCTGTTTTTCCATTAGGTATTTATGGGACTTGCTAGTGTTACAAGGGACTAGTAAAACGCCAAAGTAATCCTGCAGTTCCTGTGTATGAATTCAGCTTTTCCCTTTGAGATGATAACTTTTTTTTTCCCTTGCCAAGGTCTTTTTAGAATTGAGTATAAAACTAAGACTATAGGTGTAATGTTCTTTTTTAAGAGGTAGGATGGGTGAGTCCAGACAAGGCAGAGGGAAAGAACATTAACCAGGTTTAGCTGTTAAACTATTGAAACAAAATAATTTTTTCAAGCCATTAAGGTAGCTTGTTACACATTTGTACTAATTGAAATCACAGCATGATTACATAGGACAGAAATTCAATGCAACGAATTCTGAAGTTTGAAGAGCTCAGCTGTGTGCATGCCTTCTCTTAACTGCATAGGAAACCAGCTGCTTCCATTTATGAACTGCATTGAACACATGTGCTCCAGTATAGCCATGACATAACATGTAACACTATACTTTCAAACAAGTCTGCCAAGAAGGGGGAGGGTGTACAAATATGTTAGTGAGACAAAAAACATTATATATGCTTTTTAAAAATGTTAGTAAAAAAAGAAAAGAATTTCAAGTTGTATTTCCATTAATATGCTTCATAATTCATTATAAATAATGAAATCAATGAACTTAAAAAGAAATCAGTTCACTTATTATAAATATAGAGGTGTATCAAAGCCTAAGTCCAAATCAAGTTTGAGACAAAGAAATATTAAATTAGTAAATCCTATCACTCACTATGGACCAGGGACTATATTAGTCATAGGATACTGGGCTATGACACTAAAACTCTCCATAATTTATATAAAATTAGACCAAATTCTGCCCATTTCCCTCATCTCAGTTAATGGAAGTTCCATCTTATTTCTTCCTCTCATACCTTACTTCCAATCCAAAAGGAAATTCTTTTATACCTAGTTGCAAACTATAATCTAAAGGCTCTTTGTCACCATTTCCATTGCTACTAACCTAATTCAGTCTACCACATCTCTCAGATTATTGCGATGTTCTCTAAATTGATTTCCCTACTTCTATTTTTTTAACAGATTTTACAGAGAGAGATAGCAAGAGAGGGGACACAAGCAGTGGGAGTGGGAAAGGAAGAAGCAGGCTTCCTGCCGAGCAGGGAGTCCAATGCAGGGCTCGATCCCAGGCCCCAAGATCATGACCTGAGCTGAAGGCAGATGCTGAACGACTGGGCCACCCAGGAGCCCCTATCCTACTTCTATTCTTTTTAAAAAAAGACTTTATTTATTTGACAGAGAATGAGAGCACGCATAAGCTAGGGGAGCAGCAAACAGAGGGGGAGAGAAAAGCAGCTCCCCGCAGAGCAGAAAGCCCAGAGAGCCCAATGGAGGGTTCAATCCTAGGACCCTGAGCCGAAGGCAGACGCTTAACCTACTGAACCACCAGGCGCCCCAATTTTCCCACTTTTATATTTGCCTCATTCAGTTCCTTGTCCACATGGCAGCCAGAATAACCTTACTAAAATATGTCAGGTTATTTTTCTTCTCTACACAAAGCCCTCTGAAGTCTTTTTTATTTCATTCAGAGTAAAAACATGAAGTCTTTAGAATGGCCTATAAAGTCTTATTCAACATGCCTCTCAACTCTTTCCTTCTATAATTACATCTCCTACTACTTTTCCCATTGCTCACTCCACTTCAGCCATATTGGCCTCCTTGTTTCCTTTTCGTTCGTTTTGTTTCTAGTTAGTTAACACATAGTGTAATATTGGCTTCAGGAAGCCTCCTTGTTTCTTAAATATGCTATGCTCCTGGCTTAGAGGCTTTCTACTTGCTATTTATTCCCTGTGTCTGGATTCTTTTGCTCCCCAATATGTGCATGACTGGCTTCTTTAACGTCTTCAAATTTTTACTTAAATGTTACCTTTTTTTTTTTTTTTAAAAAGATTATTTATTTATTTATTTATTTATTAGAGAGCGAGAGACTGAGAATGAGAGGGGAGACGGTCAGAGGGAGAAGCTGACTTCCCGCAGAGCCGGGAGTCCGATATGGGACTCGATCCCGGGACTCCGGGATCATGACCTGAGCCGAAGGCAGTCGCTCAACCAACTGAGCCACCCAGGCGCCCTTAAATGTTACCTTTTGGAGTAAGACTTTCCCCTCATATTTGAAAGGGTAACCCCTCTCTCCAAGCCCCAGCACTCCTTAGTCTCCTTTTCTGTTTTATTCTTCTCTATAGTTCTTATTAACATAGAATATACTATATATTTTGTCTAAAGTCTTCACTCACTAAAATGTTAGTTCTCTGGGGATAGTAATTTTTAATGTTTTTGGTCACTCCTATATTTTCAACACATAGAAAAGGACCAGGCCCAAAGTAAGCCTTTAATAGAAACCAATTAGGTATACAAAACATTTAAATTTAAGTATATATATTTTTTAAGATTTATATATTTATTTGAGAGAGAGCACACACGAGTGTGCAAGCAGGGGGAGGGGCAGGGGAGAGGGAGAGAATCCTCAAGCAGACTCCAAGGTGAGTATGGATCCTAATGCAGGGCCATTCCCACAACCCTGAAGTCATGACCCCAGCCGAAGTCAAGAGTCAGATGCTTAACTGACGGAACCAATCATGCTCCCCTCCCTTTTAAGAGAGAAACAGTATGTGTGTGAGGGACAGGAAGGGGGCAGAGGGAGAGACAGTGAGAGAGAGAGAGAGAGAGAGAGAATCTTAAGCAGGCTCTACACCTGATATGGCAGCTCAATCTCATGACTTCAAGATCATGACCTGAGCTGAAACTAAGAATCAGAGGCTTAACCAACTGAGCCATGCAGGCACCCCTAAATATAAGTACATTTCTAAAGATAAGTTATGTTTTGAACTTCTCCTTTTGTATCTCTTGAGTAAAAATTATTAAAAGCTCATGAAATATCCTTTCAAGATATGATGAAGACAAATATACAGTAAAACTCCAAAATAGTATCATTCCATTAATTTATAAATCCTTATTTTAATTGACTAAGAAAGAGTACACTCTCACCCTGTTCTCACAAAGATGAAAATTTCCAGAAATAGAACACTAAGAACACAGAAAAAGTTGAATGTTGTGTATAAAATTTACCTTACGTATATTCCTGAAATTTTTCTTGGTAGTCATTGCTCATTAGTACAAATGCTTTATGTGTATAATTTTGGAAGCATACATGTAACACATGGTACAGGAATCGTTGGGTATCCCAGAATATACCGATTCAGATTAATCAGAAAAGCAACAGTCCTTTCTAATTCAGTAAACTTCACTTGAGGAAGTTTTGCTTATGATTTTTCTCTTATAATACATTTAGGATCAATATGTTCTCAAATAACAATCTAGGACAATTTCCTTTAGTTTTATTAGTGTTTTATTTACAGTTTGCCTAATTCCCTGAGGATTAAGGTGATTTAGAAGGATGTAAAAAAGATAAGACCATAACTAAAAAGAGGAAAATAGAATAAACCTTAAATGCATGCCATAAGCTACAAAAAAAGAGATTTGTTTTTAGCCTTCTAATAACCATGAGAAAAAGGAAAAATACAGAGATACAACTGAAAATGTATAAAAGATTGGTATCTGGGTAAAGAGTATACAAAGATAAAATAATCACATTAGATAGAAATTCCTCAAGAACCTTAATCGTAGTTTAGTTGTTTAGTTTTTTTCCCCCTACGTTTATTGATGATATCTGAGTCATCACCATCTTGGAATTCCAGAAGACAATTTTGAGAAATATCACAAATCCTTACAACCATGAAATATGGATATGCTAATTAAAACATCTGTTTTTATCCTATATGAGATTCATCTTTCCTTTATGTATATATCTAAACCTAAAGCTAATCAATTTTTTATCCCCACTACAGCTTTCCCTTCTTATTTAAAGGTAATTTTTCAGAAAGAATCCAAGTTCTTATCATTTCAGAAAGGCAAATATTATTTGATAAGCTGTAGGGAACAATAAAATATGTCATAAACTGATGCTAAACAGTTGACTGGGTTCATTGACTACCTAAGATGATAGCAAATGTTAGCAAAGTTATGAAAGCTAAATTCGTGAATGGCAATGAACTATCTTGTTCTTTGATTTTGAAGTGGATTGCTCAGCTATGGCTAAACTATAAAACTCTACCCGATCACGAAAATACAAAATTTATATGGATCTTTGAAATTAGATATGAAACATATAGTTATTGAATAGTTATTGAATGATTTTCCAAATTAATAGTTGGTTTTAGGAGAAAATTTGTTCTCCATATTTTTTAAAACTTTCTTTCCTGTACTTTTTTCTCTACAGGTTGATCTATAGTATTTTACAAAAGCTCTTTAAATGTATTCTTAAAAAAAGGTTATTTTTTTGTGGGAGTACCATGATAAATGAGTTTTTTCTTAATATGTTGTATAACTTCTAATTTTTCCAAATTATTAAAAACATTTTCATGTTCCCTATAATAGGTCAATAATTTTAAAAATATATTAATGATATCATAAAGCTATTTAAAGCAATGTTGTATGCAAATTTGCTGGTGCTTAGAATTTGCAGTCCTAGTATAAAAACAAAACAAATAAACAAAAAAGACACAACAAAGAGATCAGACCGTTCTCAAAACCTGTAAGGCATTTGTATAAGATTTAAAACAGACATGCTTTTAAAGTCAAGAACTTTCAAATGCAACAGTTAATCCACATAATAATTCAACAACCAAGATAGGTTCAAAGTTCTAACAGATACCATATGCAACCTGTAATAAAACCTGAGTTAAGATATTTCAAGCAACAGGATAATTTCATTTTCCATTTTAAGTACCCATTTATTTTTAGTTAACGGGCTATGATATAGCACATGAAAATGCTGTAATTACTGTACAATAAAACCCTAGTAAAGATAAGATATTTTATTATTAGTTGGGAAGCTAAGACGTCGGGAGCAATATTTCAGAAACATTTTTCTATGGTTACTACAGATAATGCATACTGAATTTACCATTAATTGTGAAAAGTTGTAAAGTCTAGGAACTGTTAAATCTAGCTAAGAAAGCTGATGAAACAGCAGGAGAGTTATATTTGCCTTGAAAATGTATGTGTTCCAAATCATCATCCACTATATTGAGCACCTACTGTAAGTAAAGCTCTGTCAGTCATAAAGGGAATACATGTTTGTAAGATGTTCTATCACTGCAGAGGTAATTACCAAAAAAAAAAAAAAAAAAGCATTGAGATACAGAAGGGTCAGCGATATACCTAAAATATTCCACATTTTAAGCTGGAAGGAAACAATTGCATGAAGTGCAAACAGAATTGTCAGGACTTTCCTTTCTTCAACACACAGAATCTAAGTGTTCGTCCTAACAGTTGTAACAGAGGGTTACGTAAGCCATTCAGACTAGGAAGGTGAGAAAAGTTTTAAAATGTAATCAATGTGCAGATAAAATCAGATGTTAGCTGAGTAAAGGAAGAAGTATATTTACTGTTTTTTGCTAACAGTTTTTGAGACAAAGGAACAAGTGTCTGGCAGCTGAACCAAGAAAAGTTGGGAACTTAAACGGCATTGTTAAAAGGAAATATCATTTTCTATTTCTGGCTTCTCAAGTTTATAGTTGGTTTACTCTAAGGACTTATTCTAAGTATTCCTCAGTTTAATCACAGAAGATGTTCTGTAAATTTAAAGACAGAAAACTGGCAACCCTCATCAGCAGTATTTCAATATTACAATAGTGTCTTTTATTAGAAACTCAGTACTCCTAATTCATTCATCTGCCAGACAGAACTTCCTGGCTAAGAGTCCATTGTGATGACATAATTTCTGACAAAGACATTCTCAGTAAAATGGAGACTACCAGGATTAATCATTAGAGTTTTACTTTAAATATTTTCTTAAGCTGTTTGTAATTAATGGAATAAAAAGAACACTTCACTCGAATATACACAGCACATCATGTCACCCTGAAGGAGTAAATTCACAGAGCAAAAGACATCAACAGACAAAAGTCTTGTTTTCCCGTTTTTTAGGGACAACTGTGCTTATCCTACAGTGTTTGCAACAGAGTGTGTAAATTGTACATAGTAAGGATCAAACAGGATAATCTAGCACTCTGAGTGAGATGGAAACAGTTACGTTGAATATAAAATCCTAACTGAAATTTTAGGCAAAACTAAGCATCTTTGAATAGGAATCTCTCCATTACTTGCATTATGAAAAAAATCAAATGGAATTAATGAACATCTGAAAAAACTACTATCTTTTTAACATTCATGTAACTTTTTTTAGCAACAGTACTATACATGTGAGATAAATAAAAATACAACCCACAAATTGTATATACAAATGTCTGAAATTTCACAATTGCAAAGCAGCAGAAGCATAAACACAACAAATGAAATAAGCTCCACCCTCCCTACTACCCCCAACAACCAAAATGACTTCGTGTTTGTGTGTTTGTGTGTGTGTGTGTGTTAGTATCACACAGCTTATGTC
Organism: Nasua narica; assembly: GCA_028533885.1. Taxonomy (NCBI): domain Eukaryota; kingdom Metazoa; phylum Chordata; class Mammalia; order Carnivora; family Procyonidae; genus Nasua; species Nasua narica. The sequence continues at coordinate 28,578,753 of CM052812.1, read as the reverse complement.
AAAAGGACCTTTTGGTACACAGGGGTATCACAAGGCCTTTTTTGTTTTTCCATCAAAACCTGCTTTATCCGGGGTAAGCTTGAGAGAATAATGTTCAAAGAGAGCTCGATAGCAGGTGTTCTTTCACAGTATTTTCCCCTTGGGGTAGAAGAACAGTTAGGTAGCCACAGAGAGAAATGAGCTTCCAAACCCAAATCTCTTTCTAATTTGAAATTTGAAAACAAAACAGACTGTCTTGTATTTCTTAAAGTGTAAGTGTAATTATGGGGAGAAATACTCTTAGAGGGACGCTAAAAGCAAGAAGTGCTTATGGGGGCGGGGGTGTGGGTGGGAACATATTTAGGTATTTTTTTTTTTCTTTTTAAACCATTGGGAGAAAAGAAAGAACCAATAAAGGTTGGCATGGCAATTAAGCAAGGAGGAAAAAAAACTAACTGCCTTATTTTAGCAGTGAAAATACATGACTCCTGATTATAGAAAGCTGACTTTTTGCATGAGTATTTTCCAAACTATGTCCTGCTAAACGTTAGTGTCCTCTGAGATATAAAAAAATATTTTACGAAAAAAGGGTTTTGTCCCCTAGTAAAGAAATCTGTTCAATTTTTGCCTATCTTTACATTTGCCAGCTAATTTAGAAATGAAACTCTTTTCTCGTGGAATACAATTTGGGAAAAAATTACTTTTCACTATATGGTAAGGTAGGGGATACACATGCATATTTAAAGAAAAAATCTTTTAATCAAATTGTTTAATTATTTCATGTTCTTTCCCATATTAAACCTTAACTGACCAAAAGAACTCTATGGTTAGGGAAGAAAACTAAATGGTCTGTGGGCTAGTCCTAAAGGTAAGGTAGATGAGTAATTCTGAAAGCAGCGTGGCAAAGAAAGGTATTTATTTTGCTTGTTTTGGCAGCTGAGACAAGTGGAAGCTGGTAGTATAGTGTAATATGTAGAGCGTCCACACCAAACTTGATCTTACCAGAAATATGGAGCAATAATAAAATTTTCAAAGCCAAACTGAATGAGAATATACAACTTTTCTTTGGAATAGGTTTCAGAGTATCCACACCTGAATGACAGAAAAGGGGTGTGAGTGGGAACATGAGAGATCTGGGGAATAAATCTGAACTTAAAATTTCTTAATCATCCATTTAAAAAAATGCATTAAAAAATGGAAATATCGCATTAAAATGTTTTCATGCAAAATTAAAAAAATTACTCAGTAAATTGAATGACAGACTGATACTTGAAATACTGGCCCAGATCATTATGTTATTCTCTTGGCAGAACAAGCAAACTGTTTTTGATTAGTTGTTTTCTTAACTGACCTAAGCTCCTAACTTTCAAACCAGCTTGAAAAATATCGGGAGTACGACACATCTTCTTGAACGTAAAATTGGGAGTAATGCTTTGTACATAGTTCTGTTTCAGTGAACTATAAAGAACTGTCATTATACTGAGTAAACTATTAATCAAATGTGTTATTTCTTTTATATATAGATTGCCTTTTTATTGGGATCCAACCTCTCTTGTTGGCATTCTTTGACTTAACTTTGGAATAAATATAGGTAAAATTTAACATCAAGTCTGGCAAATAACAAAAATATCTTCATAGCAAACATTTGGTGAGCATTTCTTATGGGCCATGCACTGTTCAGACAACTTAAACATGTTATCTTGTTTTATCATTATGAGGTAGGTATTACATCTTCCCCTTTTTGCATATGAAGAAAGTGAGGCTCAGAAGTTAACTCTCCCCACCAAAAGTTAACTTCCCAATCACATAGCTAGTAAGTACTGCAACTTGATTCTGTCCTGATAGCTTAACTCCAAGGTATACCCTCTTAACCAGTACAATGTTCTTGTCTTAAAATAGCAGAAAGTTAGGTTCCTAATAAATATCATTATTTTTTTACATATTTTAAAGGAAAAAATAAAATATTAGGAGTGTTTCCATAATTGATTTACATTTCATATACTCATTGCAGTAACTCTAAAACCTCCCCAAATTGCCTCAAATGTAACTCTGATGGTTTCTTCAAAATAATCAAGTATACTAATGAAACAAATTTAATCAAGTACTGTAATCAAAACTATGCCATTAATAAATACTAGGAAAACAATTCTGACACTTTTTTAAATCGGGAAAAAAGACAGAAATGGCACCAATAATTCTCAGTAAGTATAAATTAAGCCAAACGATTATTATCTAATCAATGCTGTAGCAGTCCCAAAGACTTAGGTGGTCTTCACTTAACATTATTACTTCTGATGTGCTAAAGAAAGGTCCATTCACTACAAAAGTTAAGGAACCAAACATATGGGCATCTGCTACCTATGAGAACATTTTAAGGTATAAATAAAACTTGAATTTACAAAGTGTTTTGCCTCTCCAAAAAAAAACTATATATATGTATATATAGTATATATATGCTCTTAAAGTTTTTTGGCAATTACTAAATTTTTAGATTCAATTCTTGTTATTGTTTTCCAAATTCATTATGGCTTCTATCATGAATATCCATAAGTTTAAACAGGTCTTATAAAACAAAGCCAAAAATTTCATTAGTCCTTTAAAAACTGTGTTAATTAAAATATTATTAAGTTATTAAATTACAATTTTACGAGTTGTTACTTTTTATGAAATCAATCAATGAAATGGTTGTTTCAATTCTTTTTTCTAGAATTTTATAGGTTGGGGAGGGGAGAGAAATGAGAAGAAAAGGAAATAATCATAAAATGATGAAGTAATTTTTAAAAGCAAAAATCACTGAATGACTACTAATAACTTCAAGTGAAATGGCATATAAAAGCTTTTAATTGCCTTAAATTTGTGAAAAACTACCCAGGAGATCAACAAATTCACATCAATGAACTGCATTATACTAATAAGAGACCCCTGGCCTCCAGCCAGAGAGAACAAACAAAACGAACCATTCTCACATGGCTGCAAATTATCCAAAAGGAAGAGAAAGAGACAGTCAAAGTAACATATTTGCACGGTGGGAAAAAGATCAAATATAGATCAGTCCAAGCTGAGGTAATTAGAGCCACAGTCAAGGAGATGGGAAGCATGTTCTTGGTCCTAAGAACTGCGTCCTAAATGTTGAGTAAATTAGTTGTTCACTAGGACTGTTGGACTGTCCTTTAAAAAAAAAATTCTATAAAACATCTGCATGGTTCCAGGTGGTCATACTTTTAAAATGTAATAACTTCTTAACCCTTAAAGAAATCATCTCATTTGTGTGATTTTCAGAAGATTTATAAGATTTGCTTGAATTTTATCTCTATTACCATGAGACTAATCATTTGCCCATATGTTAAACCATGGTTTGTCAAATATTCAGAAAATAACTGCAAAATGAAGACAATTTAAAATCACTACATCTGACTGTTTGTCTATAAACATCTATAAAGTATGAAGCTTATATAAGTTTTTCTAATTTTTATTCTAGTAAAACCTAGGCATTTTCTCTTTTTCATGAGGATATTATCACTATCATTGTTGAAAACTTCAATGGTTATCATAACCTTAAAAAAACAAAAAGGGGAAAATTCTTAATAGTCTATGGCAAGAAGCAAACCAGAAATTTGTTTTTGGTTTGCTCTCAGAAGAGCATTCTAATTATAACCACTAAGTGCATAAGGCTGTTAAAATCAAATATCTGTATTAAAAATTTGTGGCCAAGGTTGTCTGGAAGGCTCAGTCCGACTCTGGATTTGGGCTCAGGTCGTGATTTCAGAGTCATGAGATCAAGACAACCCCCTCCACACCCCACGGGGGCAGACTCTGCGCTCAACATGGATTGAGATTGCTTGAGATTCTCTCTCTCCCTCTCCCTCTGTTCCTCCCCTCACTCAAGCTCTCTCTCTCTCTTCCAAAATAAACAAAATCTTTAAAAAAAAAATTTGTGGTCAGCCCTCATGACATAAGCTAAAATGACAATGTCTAACCAGAATCAACTTGCCATGGAAGACTATTCTCAAAAACACCAGAATAAAAGTCGTATTATTGGGCACCTGGGTGGCTCAGTTGGTTAAGCATCTGCCCTCAGCTCAGGTCATGATCCCAGGGTCCTGGGATGGAGTCCCACATCAGGCTCCCTGCTCAGCAGGGAATCTGCTTCTCCTTCTGCCTGCTGCTTCCTCTGCTTGTGCTCTTTGTCAAATAAATAAATAAAAATCTTAAAAAAAAAGTCTTATTACTATTCTGTAGTAATACGAAGCTCTCATTTATAAATTTCCTGACATATCCAAAGGATTCTGTTACTATATCTATTTATAAATCATGGTTTTATAAAGTTGAAATACACGTAAAGCTTGTAAATCTAACCTTATTTCTTCCTACCACATTCATCTGTGTTGATCAATTACAGACTAATTTTAAAAATTCTGTAACAAATAGCAAATCATTAACAGTTCTAAAGAAGGCAGTACCACAACCCCCCCCCTTTTTTTTTTGCCATAAATTCAGTATTTCAGAAGCAGTCAATAAGTGGAATGAATTGGGGCACCTGGGGTGCTCAGTCGTTAAGCGTCTGCCTTCAGCTCAGGTCATGATCCCAGAGTCCTGGGATAGAGCCCCACATTGGGCTCCCTGCTCAGCAGGAAGCCTGCTTCTCCCTTTCCCTTTTCCCCCACTTGTGCTCCCTCTCTTGCTGTCTCTCTCTCTCTGTCAAATAAATAAATAAAAATTTTAAAAAAAAGTGAAATGAATACCTATTTCTACATTCTAGCTAATGATATAATTCATATGCAGATAAAATGATAGGTAAACCTGAACATTTTAAATTCATTTATCTAAAATATATCTTTCATGTTTTATTATCAGCCAAGTCTATTTTCTTAGTTGCAAAGTCACTAAAATACTATTTGTTCAAAATAAGGTATATTGTTCTTTTAATCATGCATGATTATATGTAAATTAATTTTTGTAGAACACATCATGTCTACACTATGAACATTTAATTATAGCTGGTCCACCATGAACAAGCAAACAGGCAACTGAGATATTTAATCAATATACTGGTTCTGATCAAGTTCTTTCATGCCTCTTTTCCCAAAATACCAAATACAGGAAAAAGTAAATAAATCCTAATATAATCATTATTTTATATTAAGAGTTAATATTCTTTCAAAGAATCATGTATTTTTTTCCTGTTACACTTTCTAGCATTTTACTCCTTCATTTTAGCATAATTTTGTTCTATCATTACTTCTTAATAAAAAGAGAATGAATTACACCCATTTGTGCCAAATTCTTAATCCCAGTGAAGCTTTCACAGATGGAATACTCAAATAGTCACTTTAGTAGCTTTGCTATATATTAGCCCTTCCACCCCTACCTGTTTTTCTGAAGTGCTGGAAAAAGTGGATCAGGACATGTGATGAAAATGAACTGCTAATCTAGATGTCACCTCAGAAAAATAGGTTTCATTTCTAAATTTTCATCACATTTCAAGGAATAGATATACTCATCTTTCATCATTAGCATTTTTCACCGTATCTATAATCATGTGATAAAAGCTACCAGTACTCCCCAAGAAAGAGTGCAGTTAGCCAATTGTTTCACAAAACACTGCTTTTATCATCTCTTTGGGAAAAAGTGACGCTTTGCATTTTGTTACCTAGTTTGCAGATAACTTTCCTGGTGAAAATAGATAATAAAGGAGGGTTTATCTTTCTAGGAATAAAATCACTGAGAAGCCAGTGATTACTGGCTCTCTTACACAGAGTAAGATATCCTGTGTTCCCTCCCACTCCCCACAAGGAAATGTCTGCATCTTATTGGTTGGTATTGTAAAATTAGGATCAATTGAAAAAAATCATAAAATAAGTAGAACTATTACTTTACCTTTTACATAAAAATCCCAGGAAAAACTAATTTAACTATGAAAGAAAAAAAAAGCAGTAGAGCCACAGTTCTTACAAATTTTAAAAGCACAATAAAGAGAAAGGATGTCCAGTTGTTATTCCTTTGATGTTTTTCTAATAGTTAGAAGTGGAAACAGTGGGAAATAAGCAATTTGTGTGTATTAACAGACCACTGACCTACAAATGAGATAGGAAGGTAAAAAGATAGCACAGTTAATTAATCTTTAAACCATTTGTCTCATAAACCTTTAATCCCCAAACAAATATTTGTACTCAGTAGGATAAAACTACAGCAGCTTTCCTTTATATTCAATTGCTTTGCCTTGTTCTACAGAAAAGCTATAAAGATGTCTTGTTCATTGAAAGATACCAAACCAGAGAAATTTTATAATGCTTTAAGATAAAATAATTGAACATAAAATTTAAATATATAAAAGGAGGAATACTAAAAAAAACCAGCTTACTATTGTCCAATTACATGATATATTTCAATCACATCTCAAATATTTTGGTTTCTCTTAGTCTCAAAGGAGATGTATTACAAAACTAAGTTTGGGGGGCACCTGGGTGGCTCAGTGGGTTAAAGCACCTGCCTTTGGCTCAGGTCATGATATCAGGGTTCTGGGATCAAGCCCCGCATCAGGCTCTTTGCTCGGCGGGTAGCCTGCTTCCCCCTCTCTCTGTCTGCCTCATTGCCTACTTGTGATCTCTCTGTCAAATAAATAAATAATCTTTGAAAAAATTAAAACTCAGTTTGGATTTCTTCTGCATGCTGTTTTCAGTGAACTCAACAAGCAATATTTATTAAATATCTTTTACATGCAAAGCAATAAAGCTAAGAGGAGGTTTAAAATTACATAATATTTCTTGCCCTCAGAGAGTTCACATTCTTGTGAGGGAAGATGTGTTAGAAGATGGCTTTCTCCAATTTAGGAATTAGGACTGTATTGATTCTTAACTAAATCAAATATGGTGCTTTGATTTCAAGTACAATCACTTCTGAATGCATATGATGGATCACACTGTAACACAGACAGGTTTGAAGTCATCCTTTTACTCATTATTCAATCCACTTAAACAACAAACTATGGCTGAACACTTTTTTCTAGGTATTATGTCGAGCCAGGGTGATACAAAGAAAACTAACATATAATACCAGCTTTTAGAAAGCTCACAGTCTAGCTATACTCTTGATATTATAATCTTTTTATCCTTCTAGTCACCAAACGTGTTCCCACCTCGATCTATGCTTAATCACACATTGGAACAGATCACTCCTTTTCTGTCAATTCAACATAGGTATGTTTCAAGTCTTACCTCTTGTATCAATCCTTACAATGATTTCAGGCAGTGTTTGAACTAAGATTTAAGATTTGGAAAAAATTTAAGATACCTTCTATTTCCTGTTATTTTTAAAGATTTTATTTATTTATTTAAGAGAGAGCGAGAGAGCACGAGTGTGGTGAGGGGTAAAGGAAGAAGCAGACTCCCCATTAAGCACGAAGCCCAATGCAAGGCTTAATCCCAGGACTCTGGGATCATGACCTGAGCCAAAGGCAGACGCTTAACTGCCTGAGCCACCCAGGTGGCCCCCTCTGGTTCCTTTTAAAATCTCAGCAAAATATATGAGGTATATATAATGGATTCTTAAAAAATAAAGTGTTGAAAAAAATCCAATATGATATAACATGCATAATACATAAAAACAAAGACCAAATACACTGAACTTGCTATTTCTTTCACAAAAATTTTTTGTCTGTGTTTTTTTGATATGACAAGTTGGCTAGGCTACAAACTCCAGTTACTCAATCAAATACTCAAATACTAACAGGCATTACTTGGAAGGTATTTTTCAGCTATAGTTAAAACTCAATCAGTTGACATCTACTAAAGGACTACCTTTATAATCTGGAAGGGCAGACTGAATCAGTTGGAAGGCCTTAAAATCATAGTCAAGGTTTCCCTGACAGAATAAATTCTACCTATATAAGACAGTTTCAGCTTCTGCCTATGGAGTTTGAGCCTGCTGGTAGTCTCCAAAGAGCTCTTTGTGCTGGTGTCACGAAGAAAGAGGACATGGTTTTATGTAGAAGTTGCTTAATATCCTGGGGCAAGACAAGAAGTTAAGCAAGTCTATATGGAAGAGGAGGTGGCATAAAAGGAATATTTGTCATATACCAGATCATATCATATATATGTATATGTATATATGTATATATATGTAGCAGAATCAGCATTTGAACACAAGTCTATTTTTAAAGCTCCAATTTCTTCATCTGCATTGGAGAGTATTAGAAGGAAAAGATGCCCTAACAATATAAAGAATCATTCCTTGAGCACTTATGATGTTAGACCGTTTTACTAAGTATTTAATGGTATTTTTATTTTTTTAATGGTATTTTTAATGACATTAAAAAAAAGATGTATTTATTTGAGAGTGAGAGAAAGCATGTGCACATACACGCACCATGAGTGGGGGGAGGGGCAGAGGGAGGGAGAGAATCTCAAGGAGACTCTATGCAGGGCTTGATCTCATTACCCTGAGATCATGACCTGAGCCCAAACCAAGAATCGGACTGGATACTCCACAGACTGACCCACCCAGGCGCCCCTTGACTTTTTAGAACCTTTTGAAGTAAGTACTATCAGAGCCTCCATTTTATAAATGAAGGAATTAAGGTGGGAAATTGACACAAAGTAGTAGGATATTAGTCAAAACTTAAGAACCATCTCAATTCAGTGCCCTGAGAGTAAGTCCATAGCCAATTTATTTTCTTCTGGGGCAACAGGAGAGTGGAGGGATATTTAAGTAAATACAGCAAACATTATAGCTGCTAATTTAAAAATCAGTGTGAACATAATAAAAGATATTTGATAGAGTATTACTGGAATGGTAGATTTGAAATATATTCAGTAAAGCATTACAAAAATAAAAATCAGGGACACCTGGGTGACTCAGTCTATTAAGCGTCTGCCTTCGGCTCAGGCTCTGGTCATGATCTCAGGGTCTTGGGTTCGAATCCCGCAACTCTTGGTTTCAGCTTAGCTCATGGGCCCTGCAACTATTCCACACTCAGCAGGGAGTCTGCTTTAGATTCTTTCCCTCTCTATCTCTGCCCCTCCCATGGCTCATAGTCTCACTCTCTCCCCAAAATAAATAAGTAAGCAAATAAATAAATAAATATCAGTGAGTGAGGCTCACAGTCACTCTCTCTAAAACAAACAAACAAACTGGGGCGCCTGGGTGGCTCAGTTGGTTAAGCAACTGCCTTCGGCTCGGGTCATGGTCACGGAGTCCCGGGATCGAGTCCCATAGCGGACTCCCGGCTCTGCGGGAAGTCTGCTTCTCCCTCTGACCTTCTTCCCTCTCATTCTCAGTCTCTCTCTCTCTAATAAATAAATAAATAAATAAATCTTTAAAAACAAACAAACAAACAAATATCAGCTAGTGAGGAACATGGGTTGCTTTAAGACGAATCATATATTCTTTGGTTTACAAAATCAAGGTAGAAGTTTGCTTAAAATCATTGTAATACAAAAACTAGAGCAAATACAGTTGATGAAACAAGTTTATAACTGTCTCAACATATTTCAAAACTCCAAAAGTAACAAGAAACTGAAGACTATTTGAAGATCCTTGTCTCCCATGTTTCATTCACTTTATGTACCTGGAAACCACTAGCATAAAGGGTTAAATGCAAATGTACAATTACCCACCCTCTTACTACTATTCTTCCAAATTATAGTTGCATATCACACTCCTTCTTAAAAGGATTTTATGGTTCCCAACTGCTTTCAATAGAGTTTATACGTCTAAGCATGGAATATAAGGTCCTTCTGACATTTTTACTTTTCTACCATTATCTGGTACCATTCTTCCACATGCAACCTAGCCTTAGTATTTCATGATCTGTTCCACAGAAGAGGTTAATAAGTCCTTTTTGAAAAAAGCTTGAGTGGCAAATAGATTTTTAAAAGCTGCATATCATATCTCCCTCTGGGAAATTAAAAATGAACATCAGCCTATTAAGGAGAGGGGGCAGGTTGGGAGGATTTAAGAAAATAAGTAAATTACACAAGGGTTACACAATTAGTGGCAGAACACCCTCTTTCCCCCCACTCAAAGTTCAAGTAATTAGAATAAGGAGATAAATTATCAGCCTTAAATCAGTAAAAAAAGGAAAAGTTAAAGCCCTTTAAAAGTACATACCACCCACTTTAGCATTTACCTGGCAGAATCTATTTCCAAATTATTTACTGGGTTTTGGCTAGCCTACCATTTAAGTGTAATAAAAAAAATGTTTAAGCCGCATGCTTCAATTAATTCAAAATCACTAGTAAAGTAATAACTCAAAATACATTCATTTATGTATACGTTCATTCATGTATTCGTATTTAAAAAGCTCTTTTTTAAAAAGATACAGAAGTTTTAAAAATGATATAAGTTCATCGAGTGAATGGCAATCCCGGCGAAAGATGAGAGCAGTTATAACTCTTTCATTTATACTTGACATTTTCCATTAGCTTTTCTTAGAATTCTCAGTAAACAATTACTTGCACTCACTTTATGATTTAGGTAAGGCTCAACAGCCACTTCCTCTAAATAAGGAAACCAAGGTTAAGAGAGGTTAAATGCTCAGAGCAGATCAGAGGTGGAACTAGCTATATAGCAGTGGGGTTCTCAGGAAATAATTTACTCTTTTCTTCAAGCAGGTGTAAACATACTAAGATATGTGACATTATGGACATTCCAAGAAGTTTCTTCTACATTTCAACCACTTTCTTTCACTCAAAGGCACTGAAAAATATATAGAAAAATAGAAAAGTATATAAAAGAATGAATATGAAAGAAAATTATAATTATAGGGATTATTACTATGGTCAGCAGGGCTTTATTCTTTATTAAATAAAAATTACATAATTGCTTAGTTAACCAGAAAATTCTTCACTTAAAGAGTGAATAATAAGAAACATAAGGTGTTAATGAAATTGTATTTACATTAATGACATTCATACTTGTTATTAACATATTAATCACTATGTACTCAAGATTTGTCAAGCCAGGAGCAGCTGATTTTAACAGAAGATCTTTTCAGCTGAGGCTGTGTATAACCATCTGTAAATTTCATGTCAGAATATGGAAAGAAAAAAAAATTTTAAAAACTACTGAGAAAGAGTATAAAAACTAATTGTGCATGTAATGGATTAAGTCTTTATGAAAATACTGACCAATCTATTTACAGCCCACTATTTATATTTATTTTTCTAAATTAGTGATTATGACATTAAAATATAAATTCTCCCAGAATGTTTACTCTCAATGTCTTCTTTTTCTTTTCTAGCCTCTATCTTTAATCTTCTGAGTGTATGTGCACTATAAGTAGATGTGAAAATTATTATACTGTTACAGGAAATGGATTTTGTGATTTCTGGCAAGAAATACAGCAATCAGACAAATGAGGCATTAGAGGAAAAAAACCATTTTTTATGAAAAATAATGGATCAAGGTATTAATCACCACCACCCCTAAACTCATTATTGGATGAAGAAAAAGAATCTAAACCCCTTAAAGCTGAATTAAGAAGGAATGGTTCTTTAAAAGACAAAACCTTTTTCCACATTATAAATTAAATGTTTCTATTATAGTCATAGGAGAGATGTTGCTCAAAGAGAAGCTGCCTTAGAGGATACTCCCTACATCTCTCATTGCTTTCCATGTCTGCTTACTGAGGTAAATAAGAACCTTTTCATTTTTTTTTTTAAAGATTTTTTTTTTTTATTTGTCAGAGAGAGAGAGAGAGAAAGCACAAGCAGGAAGAGTGGCAGGCAGAGGCAGAGGCGAAGCAGGCTCTCTGCTGAGCAAGGAGCCTGATATGGGACTCGATACCAGGACCCTGGGATCATGACCTGAGCCGAAGGCAGCCGCCCAACCAACTGAGCCACCCAGGCGTCCCAGAACCTTTTCATTTTTAACAGGGACGACTAGAAGGCAACTGAAAGATGTTTACTCTTTAAAGGTTCCTATCAGTTATATGACCAGGATTAAAGAGAAGGTAAGTGAGTCTACTAACTCCCAAATAAGTATTCATCACAAAACGGACAAATATGCCCCATTAACAGTCCAAAACCTCAGACAGAAACTTCTCTTCCTCGGCTTTCCCCTGCTTCCTACCTAATTAATGCTTTGATTTAGCTACATTTAAGTGTTAAGCATTTATAGAATACTGTGGGAAATTAACCCACATTTGTACATTGGAGTTAATTTCTGTGGGGAAATGAATTTTAAGCTCAAATAACTAAATTACAAATACACATTGGGTATGTTGTTCATTTGTTCACATTGGATGATCTGATGAAGTGCCTGAGAGATAATCATGTTAATTGGCAGGTCAGTTGCATATACCTGAAATGGAGAGGCAGGTGATAGGTGAGGTATAAATTTCTGTTATCAATTCTTCCTCACTGGATTACCAACATTTGAGTTTCATTCCAAATACTGTAATATATTTAACCAATAAGCATTGTGGTGAAATGAACAAGTTAACAACATCCTGACGTATGATAAAAATAACAAACAAAACAGCAGCAATAATACTTTTACATTATAAACTTCTTCAAGACATCCCTCTCTAAATTTATGCTTCTAATACTACAAATAAATATACTTTAAACTATTAATCTCTTTGTTCTTAGGTATGCCAAGCAGTCTAAGTTGTCTAAAAGTCTGAAAAGTTCTAAAAGTTCTGTAATACCATCTTTTTTAAAAACAAATTTATTGAGATCTAATTCACATACCATATGATACACACATTTAAAGTGCACAATCCAGTGATTTTTCATGTATTCACAGAGATACGCAATCATCACACCAGTCCTCCTCTTTGGATATTATGAATAATGCTGTTATGGACATTCATGTACGAATTTTTACGTAGATACAGGCTTTCATTTCTCTTGGGCATACACCTAGAAGTGAAATTGCTGGGTCTTATGGTAATTTTATATTCAGCCTTTTGCGGAACTGTAAACATTCCTACCAGCAGTGCATGAGGGTTCCCTTTCCCCACATCCTTGTCAGCACTTGTTATTATCTGTCTTTCATTTGTAGCCCTTTGTGAGTGTGAAATTGAATTGCATTCCAGTTTTGATTTGCTCTTCTCTGATAACTCAAGACGTTGAGCATCTTTTCATGTGCACACCTCTGTTTTGTACATGTTTCAGAAAGTGGATGTAAGAACTTGAGTTTGTAAGGCTACAGAATCAGTACAAAGGTGATAAACTTACAGCTGTTGCCTCTGACAGCGTACCTGAGGAAACCCTCACATATACTAAGTAAGCATTTACCACTCTTAGTTTATACTGTAATAGATCTTATCCTTCCTAAGAAATTGGTAGTTTAATAAAGCCAGAACCTATGTTTTCTTCAGGTTGGTATCTGTCACATTACTAATAGGATACACAGAGTAGGCAGTCTCAATGAATGATATTTAAACTAATACATTTAGTGTCTGATCTCATATTACTTTCACAAATCCCTAAGACTGAATGGACTGGTAGTATTTAATCCCCTTTAGAAAAATAATGATCAGAAATAATTATGCTTTAAATTAGTGAGACATTATGAAACTCCAAATTTCCTAATCCCAAGTTTAGTACTCAGTATGCCCTTGATTAGGCAAGAGACTCTTCATGTTCAGATAATCCAAGTTTTAAAGTATTAATATCTACAATAAAGCAATGTCAGGTTTTAATTTTTTTTAAGACTTTATTTATTGATTTGTCAGAGAGAGCACAAACAGGGGGAACAGGAGGCAGAGGGAGGAGCAAGCTTCCCACAGAGCAAGGAGCACGATGAGGGACTCGATCTTAGGACGCTGGCATCACGACATGAGCTAAAGGCAGATGCTTATTGGACTGAGCCACCATTTATCAGACTGAGCCACCGAGGCATCCCAGTGCCTTTTTTTTTTTTTTAAAGTAGGTTTCATGCCCAGCGCATAGAACCCATTGTGGGGCTTCAACTCATGACTCTGAGACTAAGACCTATGCTGAGACCAAGAGTCAGATACTTAACTGAATGAGTCACCTAGGTACCCCTAAAGCAATGTCTTTATTTCGGTGTATGAACACGAATAAGTACTTCACATGTATTACACAAAATAAAAAAAATACCATCTTATTAAAATATGATAAAACTTAATCTTATTAACTGTGAAATAAGTGATCAATGCAGTCTTTTGTTCCTCACAAGTATAAGAGGCAAAATTGGGGAATCTTGGTTTACTTTGATGAACCTGTAATGAGGGCTTGAATTTCAGTCCCAAATCTACAATTTATGAGTTGGGGAAACTTGATCAAATTATTTAACTTCTCTGAGCTTTAGTTTCTGCATTTTTCAAGTGGAAAAAAGAATTTAACTCAAAGAGCTACTATGGGGAATAAATATGTAATATACTAGCATGTAGCAAGCATGTACTGAAATAAACTATTATTATTCAAGAAAACATTGCATATATATCCAATGTGAAATCTGCTTCCAAATAAAAAGATTCTTTAACCTATAACAAGTCAGTAGGATTAATCCAAGTATCTTAGCTTGATGGGGAACTAGGTAACAGAGATGGGAAAGAGATGAACCTATACCATTTGAATTACATATTATTTGCATATATCATATAGTCAAGTTAGTCAACAAAGCAAATAACCAAATAGCTTTAATTATTTATTAAAAGAAATAATCATGTTATAAGTAAGTTATTTCTATATTATATGACCTAATAATAACATAGATCACTAATATCAAATGTATATGCTTACAGGAAATTACACATTTCTTTTTTTTTTTTTTTAAGATTTTATTTATTTATTTGACAGAGAGAGAGATCACAAGTAGGCAGAGAGAGAGGAGGAGGCAGGCTGGCTCCTTGCTGAGCAGAGAGCCCGATGCAGGGCTCATGCAGGGCTCGATCCCAGGATGCCAAGATCGTGACCTGAGCCGAAGGCAGAGGCTTTAACCCACTGAGCCACCTAGGCGCCCCGAAATTACACATTTCTATATATTGAAATTCAGCCATGTAGGTTTATCAAGCAAATATGTGATTATTCCAAATTGGGATTTAATTTGAATATTAAATGAACATAAAATGGTTTGATACTAGATGTAATACACTTAGTATGTTTGCTTGATTTATTGTATATTACACAGTTTATAAACATGAAAACCCTATTTACTGATATAAGTAAACATTTTTAATATAAAGACCAACTTTCTTTTGGAAGCCAAGACAGATTATAATCCATTAATATATCTTTCAACAAAAAGGATGAAATCTTCCACTGGTTAGGCTGATAAACTCTTTCATGTCAAAACTAAGCCTCTTTATCATGATAACCCAGAATAATGGTCGGCTGCTCTAGGCACTTTATCTACTTTACAGATGAAAAATCAGCTCTACTTTCATGGAATTAGATTAATGCCATAACAGGAAATACTTCTGGGGCTGAACTTGCTTCATGCCTTCAAAGCTGCCTGTAAATTTAAAGTACTTCCTGAATTCAAAAGATAAGACAGGAGAAGTAAAAAGAAAAACAGTATAGTGACCCTTTTACTGAAGGAAAATATTGCTTCCTGAAAAAGCTGTTGAAAGCTACTTGCTAAGGGCATTATGCTCTAGAAAGCCTAGGGCAAGTCTGTTTTAGTTGAACATGGGGATTCTGGTTATATATCAGACGGTTGTTATAAATCTGCTCTTTTTATAATCCTTTTTGATAAACTTTCTTCAAGTCATCGTGGTGAAAGCTGAAGTAATAACTTTCTCAGCTTATAGTACATAAAAAATTGCTCACTATTTTACATATAACATTTTATAAAGGATTACAGTTTAACACACTTGGAAAAATGCTGACCCCAAGCTCTAGAATTAAATTTTGGTTCAGACATGTACCAAAGGTAGCAAATCCAGTTAACACTTATTGGCAGTCTACTTTACATTAAAAAAAAAAAAGGAAGCATTATATGGAACAAATATAACAAAACGAATGATTATATGATTTAAAACAGAAGGGAAAAAGGAGGAAACCAGACCACAATGAAAACAACACAATCGGACCACAATGAAAACAACAAAGAAAAACAAAAGAAATACAACTATCTATCTATCTATCTATCTATCTATCTATCTATCTATCTAGCCGGCTGCTTACAATGTGCTCAGCACTGTGGAGTGTACAAAAAGAAAAGCATCAGGGTCCCTATGTGGCTCAGTGAGTTAAGCCTCTGCCTTCGGAGAGGGTCATGATCTCGGGGTCCTGGGATCGAGCCCCGCATGGGGCTCTCTGCTCAGCGGGGAGCCTGCTTCCCCCCCTCTCTCTGTCTGCCTCTCTGCTTACTTGTGATCTCTCTCTCTCTGTCAAATAAATAAGTAAAATCTTAAAAAAGAAAAAAAAAGGAAAGCATCAGGGCACTGGGTAGCTCAGTAGGTTAAGTGTCTGCCTTTGGTTCAGGTCATAACTCCTGGGTCCCAGGATCGAGCCCTGCATCAGGCTCCCTGCTCAATGGGCCTGCTTTCCCTTATCTCTCTGCCCCTACCCCCTGCTTGTGCTCTCTCGCAATAAATAAAATTTAAAAAAAAAGAAAGAAAAGCAAAGCATCTATAGATGCATACTGAACGTACATTAAATACTGGGTATTACACTAAGTGCTACAGATTATGTGGTTATTAAGACAGGCAAGAACTTTATACTTTTTCATCTAGCTAGCACTTGAGGAGGGACTAGACAAAGTAATACCAAATGAGATATTGATAAAGGCAATAAAGCTCAATAAAGGCAACTAGCATGGTAGCTGAGTGGGTTTAAAGTGAACAATGGTAACAGTTCATGGAAAGCAGGATAAGCAATTTTAGATAGGTGACCAGAAAAAGTCTCGTTGAAAGGATGATACTTGAGTTGAAAGCCGAAGGGTTTCAACGAGTCAGCCCTTAGAACACTTGGGTCATAAGAGTAAAGGACTTGAGAAGGAAAAGATCTTGGATGTTTAAGAACTGTCAATGAGAGAAGGAATGGAATAAGATGATATGACTTATAAGAAAAAGACATAAGACATTTAGGGTCTTATATATCATTGCATGAAGTATGGGCTTTATTCTGTGAGCAACTAGCAGCTATGCAAGTTTTAACACCAAAGTAACTTATGATGATTTGCATTTTTTTAAATTTAAATTTTATTTTTTATTTATTTGAGAGAAGAGAGAGAGAATGAGAGGAGAGAAGGTCAGAGGGAGAAGCAGATTTCCCGCAGAGCTGGGAGCCTGATATGGGACTCGATCCCGGGACTCTGGGGTCATGACCCGAGCTGAAGGCAGTCGCCCAACCAACTGAGCCACCCAGGTGCCCCGATGATTTGCATTTTTAAAATATTATTCCAATTATTCTGTGGAGAATAGCCTGAAAGAGTCAAAAAGTAAAAGTGAGGAGACCAGTTAATACAGTAGGCCACAAGTAAAATAATAATATCTCATAATAAAATAATAATTACTGATAAAAGAATAAATTCCAGATATACTTTAAAGTTAGAGACTTCCTGAAGGAAAAAGAATAATCAAGGATGACTCCTATGGTTTGACCAGTCCTGAGCCTTACAGTGGTACAATGTATAGAGATGTATTAGACATAAAGTTGAACCAGGATCAAGAGTGAACATCAAAATAATATCCTACTAAACAATGAATGGGTCAACCAAGAAATCAAAGAAGAAATAAAAAATTACATGGAAACAATGAAAATACAACAGTCCAAAATATTTGGGATGCAGCAAAAGTGATTCTAAGAGTAAGTTTATAGCAATACAGGTCTACCTCAAGAATCAAGAAAAACCTCAAATAAACAACCTAACCTTACACAAAAAGGAGCTAAGAAAAGAACAAACAAAACCCAAAACCAGCTAAAGGAAGGAAATAAAAGATTAGAGCAGAAATAAATGATATGAAAACTAAAAAACAGTAAAACAAATCAATGAAACCAGGAGCTGGTACTTTGAAAACATCAACAAATTGATAAACCTATAGCCAGGCTTATTAAAAACAAACAAACAAAAAGGAAGACTCAAACAAAATCACAAATGAAAGAGGAGAAATAACAACCAATACACAAAAATACAAAGGACTTTAAGAAAATATTATGAAAAATTATATGCCAACAAACTGGAAAACTTAGAAGAAATGGAGAAATTCCCAGAAACATAACTTACCAAAACTGAAGTAGAAAGAAATAGAAAATTTGAACAAACTGCTTACCAGCAACGAAATTGAATCAGTAATCAAAAAACTCCCAACAAACAAAAGTCCAGGACCAGAAGGCTTCATGGGTGAATGCAACCAAACACTTAAAGGAGACTTAATACATGTCAAACCATTTCAAAAAACAGAAGAGGAAGGAAAACTTCCAAATTCATAGTATGAGACCAGCACTACCCTGACACCAAAACCAGACAGACTCCATTAAAAAAGAGAACTAGAAGTCAGTATCTCTGATGAACACAGATGACAAAGTTCTCAACAAAATACTAAGAACCTGAGTCCATAAGTACGTTAAAAAAATCATTTGCCACGATCAAGTGGGATTTATGCCCAGGATGCAAGCATGGTTGACTATTCATGAATCAATCAATGTGATATATCACCTCAATGAGAGAAAGAATAAAAATCATGATCATTTCAATAGATGCAGAAAAAGCTTTTGATATATTACATGATAAAAACCTGCAACAAAGTAGGTTTAGAGGGAACATACCTTATGTGAAAAACCCACACTGAATACCATAAATGACAAAAATTGAGAGCTTTTCCCCTAATGTCAGGAACAAGACAAGGATGTCCACTCTTACCACTTTTATCCAACACAGTACTGGAAGTCCTAGCCACAGCAATCAAACAAAAAGAAATAAAAGGTATCCAAATTGGTAAGGAAAAAGTAAAACTTTCACTATTTGCAGATCACATGATACCATATTTGCAGATCACATGATACCATATACAGAAAACATGAGACTCCACCAAAAAACTACTAGAATAAATGAATTCAGTAAAATCACAGGATATAAAATCAATGTATAGAAATCTGTTGCATTTCTATACACTAATAAAAGTAGCAGGAGAAATTAAGAAAACAATCTTATTTATAATTATACCCAAAATAATAAGATATCTAGAAATAAAAAAGAAGTAGAAGATCTGTACTCTGAAAACTATAAAACACTGATGAAATAAACTGAAAATAACATAAAGAAATGAAAGACATTCCATGCTCATGGATTGGAAAAACAAGTAATAAATGTCTATGCTACTCAAAGCAATCTACAGATTTAATGTAATCTCGATTAAAATACCAACAGCATTTTTTATAGAACTACAACAAACAAACCTGAAATTTGTATAGAACCACAAAAATGCTGAACAGCCAAAGCAATCATGAAAAAGAAAAATAAAACTAAAGGTATCAAATCCCAAACTTCAAGTTATATTACAAAGCTGTATTGATCAAAACAGTATGGTATTGGCACGAAAACAGACACACAGATCAAAAGAATAGGATAAAAAAATCCTAAATAAACCCACAATTACATGGTCAATTAATCTTTAATGAAGGAGGCAAGAATATGTAGTTGGAAAAAGTCTCTTAAACAAATGGTGTTGGGAAAACTGGATAGCCACATGCACAAGAATGAAACTGGGCCACTTTCTTACAACATACACAAAAATAAACTAACTCAAAATGAAATGAAGATCTAAATGTCAGACCTGAAACCATAAAAATCTCAGAAGAGAGCACAGGCAGTAATTTCTCTGACACTGGCCATAGCAACTTTTTTCTAGATATGTCTCCTGAGGCAAGGGAAATAAAAGCAAAAATAAAACTTGGAATTACATCAAAATAAAAAGCTTCTGCACAGCAAAGGAAACAATTAACAGAACTGAAAGGCAACCTATGTAATGGGAAAAGATATATGCAAATGATATATCTGATAAAGGGTTAGTATCCAAAAGATATAAAGAACTGAGACAACTCAACACCAAAAAACAAAAACAAAAAACGGAAAAGCAAAAACAAAAAACAACCCCCCAAATCAAATTAAAAAACGGGCAGAAGACATGAATAGACATTTCTTCAAAGAAGACATCAAGATGGCCAACAGACCCACGAAAAGATGCTCAACATCCCTCATCATCAGGGAAATGCAAATCAAAACTATAATGCAATATCATCTCACACCTGTCAGATGGCTAAAATCAAAACCACAAGAAACAAGTGTTGATAAGGATGTGGAGAAAAAGGAACCCTCCTGGCACTATTGGTGGGAATGTAAACTGGTGAGCCACCATGGAAAACTGTATGGAGTTTCCTCAAAAACATTCAGAACAGAACTACCACATGATCCAATAATCGCACTACTGGGTATTTACCCCCGAAAGTACAAAAACTCTAATTCAAAGGGATACATGCATTCCTACGTTTACTGTAGCATTGTTTACAATAGCTAAATTATGGGAGAAGTCCAAGTGTCCATCAATAGATGAATGGATAGATGAATGGATAAAGAATGGTTTATATACAATGGAATGTTATTCAGCCATAAACTAGAATGAAATTTTGCCATTGTAATGACATGAGTGGATCTAAAGAGTATAATGCCAAGTGAAATACAACAGTCAAATAAAGACAGACACAGGGGCGCCTGGGGGCTCAGTGGGTTAAAGCTTCTGTCTTGGTCTTGGGTCGTGATCTCGGGGTCCTGGGATCGAGCCCCACATCGGGCTCTCTGCTCACCAGGGAGCCTGCATCACCCCCCGCCTCTGCCTGCCTCTCTGCCTACTTGTGATCTTTCTCTCTCTATCAAGTGAATAAATAAAATCTTTAAAAGAAAAGACAGATACAATATTTCATTCACATGTGGAATTTAAGAAACAGAACAAATGAACAAAGGAAAAAAAGAGAGAGGCAAACAAGAAACAGACTCTTAACTATAGTGAACAAACGGATGCTTACCAGAGGGAAGGTGTGTGGGGGCATGGGTAAAATAGATGATGGAGATTAAAGAGTAGGCTTATCATAATGAGCACTGAGTAATATAAAGAATTGGTGAATCACTGTATTGTACCCCTGAAAGTAATATAACACTGTATGTGAACTACACTGGAATTAAAATAAAAAATTTCTAAAAAGTGTACATCAAAACTCCTGTTTGCATGTAATCAAGTAATAAGTCAGACATTACATTTGGAGATCAGAAAAGAGGTATGTACCAAAACATATATTTGGAAATCATCACCTTATGAATGGTATTTATACCCATAAGTAAGGCTCAGATCAAATATGATAATGCATAAATAAAAGAAAATTTCTGAACATGTCAAACTTTTCAATTTATTGGTCCAAATTTCTTCCTGAAACTTTACGTTTTAGACATTGTCTTTGTTTCTAATATTACCGATTTCTGCCTTTTCTTTCTTTACTTGATTAATCTTACCAGTACTTTGTCTATATGATTAATCTTTTAAAAAAAAGACTTTATTTATTTATTTGAGAGAGAGGGAGAGGAAGAGAAAGTGAGCATGAGTGGAATGGGGAGGGGTAGAGGGAGAGGGTGAAGCAAACTGCCCTCTAAGCAGGGAGCCCAATGTGGGACTCAGTCCCTGGGCCCTGGGATCATGACCTGAGCCAAAAGCTGAGGCTTAACGACTGAGCCACCCAGTGGTTGATTAGATTAAGCTTATTTGATTAATCCTATTTAAAAAGCTAGATTTGACTTGATTGGATTTTTTAAGTTTAAATTCAGTCAACATATAGTAAGTACATCATTAGTTTCAGATGTAGAGTTCAGTAATTCATCAGTTGCATGTGACACCCAGTGCTCATCACATCACGTGCCCTCCTTAATGCCCATCACCCAGTTATCCCATGCCCCCCACTCCAGCATCCCTGTTTTTTCCCCAGAGTTAATAAGAGTCTCTCATGGTTTGTCTCCTGTTCTGATTTCTTCCCATTCCATTTTCTCACCCTTCCCCTAAATACTGTTTTGTTTCTTATATTCCGCAACTGAGTGAAACCATATGATAATTATCTTTCTCTGACTGACTTATTTTGCTCAGCGTAGTACCCTCCAGTTCCATTCACATTGATGTAAATGGTAAAATTTCATCCTTTCTCACGGCTGTGTAATATCCCATTATGTATGGAATCTTTTATCGACTCATCATCACACCACATCTTTATCCACTCATCTGTTGATGGACATCTCGGCTCTTTCTGCAGTGTGGCTATTGTATTGTAGACATTGCTGCTATAAAAACTGGGGTGCAGGTGCATCTTTGAATCATTACATTTGTGTCTTTGGGGTAAATACCTAGTAGTGCAATGGCTGGGTGGTAGGGAATCCCTATTTTTAACTTTTTGAGGAACTCCCATACTGCTGTCCAGAGTGGCTGAACCAGTTTGTACTCCCCTCCACAGTGTAGGAAGGGTTCACCTTTCTCTGCATCCTCACCAACATCTGTTGTTTCCTGATTTGTTAATTTTAGCCAGTCTGACTGGTGTGATGTAGTATCTCATTGTGGTTTTGATCAGTATTTCCATGATGCTGAGTGATGTTGAGCATTTTTCCATGTGTCTCTTGTTCATTTGTATGTCTTCTTAGGAAAACCGTCTGTTCATGTCTTCTGCCCATTTCTTGACTGGATTATTTATTTTCTGGGTGTTGAGTTTGGTAAGTTCTTTATAGATTTTGGATACTAGCCCTTTATCTGATAAGACATTTGTGAATATCTTCTCCCATTCTGTAGGTTGCCTTTTAGTTTTGTCAACTGTTTCCTCTGCTGTGCAGAATCTTTTTATCTTGATGAAGTCCCAATAGTTCATCTTGGCTTTTGTTTCCCTTGCCTTAAAAAGCCAGGTTTTAATTTGCAACAACGTGGATGGAACTAGAGGGTATTATGCTAAGTGAAATAAGTCAGTCAGAGAAAGACAATTATCATATGATCGCTCTGATATGAAGAATTTGAGAGGCAGTGCAGGGGGTCGTGGGGGGTGGGGAAGAGAAATGAAACAAGATGGGATGGGGAAGGAGACAAACCATAAGAAACTCCTAAACCCACGAAACAAACTAAGGGTGGCTGGGAGGTAGGGGAGAGGAGGGTTATGGACATTGGGGAGGGTATGTGCTATGGCAAATGCTGTGAAATGTGTAAGCCTGATGATTCACAGACATGTACCCTGGGGAAAATAATACATTATATGTTAATAAAAAATTTTAAAAAAAGCTAGATTTTAGATTTAAGTCTCCCAGGCTCATTTTCTACTTCACTACTTTTTGTATGCAAAATCATAGAGCAATAAGATAATAATAAGAGCAATAATCCCACTCATAAGGCATCTGCCTTCAAGACCTAATTACTTTTCAAAGACCTTAACTCCAAATTTTGTAACATTGGGGATTAGACCTCAGCAAATGAATTTTGGAGGGATACAGTTCATAACATATGGTTTTAGTTCTTCCTTTCTTATAGATGTCTTTCATTTTTCTTGCTTATTTGCTATAGCTAGAACCTCTCGTACAATGTAGAATAGAAATTTGCTTAGCTCTAGATCCAGAAGATTTTCTTCCATGTATTTTTCTAATAGTTTTAGAGTTTTTATTTTACATTTAAGTCTGTGATGTATTTTGATTTGATTCTTATTAAGTGTGAGGTTTAGGTTAAGGTTCATTTTTTTGCCAATGGTCCTAAAGCAACATTTTGGAAAAGATACCCTTCCTGCATTGAATTGGTTTTCTACCTTTGTCAAAAATCAGCTGAGCATATTTGTATGGGTTCTTTAATAATTTATTTTTTGTTATTTTCTCATTGGTTGTCCTAAGGCTTATAATATCCATCTTATAATCTATTTTGGATTCATATAAACTTGATTCCAGTAAGATATAGAAACTTTATTCCTATATAGCACTATTCCCTCTTCTCTTGTGTTACTATTATTACACATATACATTGTTTAAGTCTATATGAATTGCTATTACATATTATTTTATATAAGTTTATGCCTTTTAGAGAAGAAGGAGGGAAATTATGTATTTACAGAGTTTGTTGACCATTTCTTCCTGTAATCCTGTGGATTACACCTAATGGAATTTTCTTACTTCAATACAGCTTTGTTGTCACCCATCTCCTTTGTGCTATTATTGTGATACATATTCCATTCTGATTTGTTATAGAAATAAGAATACAACTTTGTATATAATATATAAATTTATATTACCCCAAATGTTGATACATTTTAATATATACACATTATGTATATATGTATATATACTTTTGTATGCACTTGCTTTTAAATCAGTTGAGAAAAAATATGCAATAATATGTCTTTCATGATTACCTTTATTGGTATACTTTGTTTTATTATGTATAATTGTGAATTGTTGTCTGTTGTTACTTTCAGCTTGAAAAATTCTCTAGCATTTTTTTTAAAGATTTTGTTTATTTATTTGACAGAGAGAGAGAGAGAGAGAAATCACAAGTAGGCAGAGAGGAAGGCAGAGATAGACTGGGGGAAGCAGGCTCCCCGCTGAGCAGAGAGCCCGATGCGGGGCTCGATCCCAGGACCCTGAGATCATGACCTGAGCTGAAGGCAGAGGCTTTAACCCACTAAGCCACACAGGTGCTCCTCTAGCATTTCTTGTAAGGCAGATCTGCTAACAAGAAATTCTTCAGATTTGCTTATTTCGGAAAGTATTTTGCTTTCCTTTTTTAGATCTTTCTGCTGGAGAAAAGGTTATTTATTGATAATTTTTTTCTCTCTGCACTTTAAATATGTCATCTCACTGCCTTTTGGTCTTCACTGATTCTGATGAGATGTCAGCTAAAAATCTTATTGGTGTGTTCCCTTTTATGTGATGGCTTTTTCTTCCTTGCTACTTTCACGATTTCCTCTGTTGTCTTTCAAAAATTTGACTATTATGTGTCTTGCAGTTATCCTACTTGGCATTCATTGAGTTTCCAAGATGTGCAGATTAATGTTTTTCAATAAGTTTGGGAATTCTTCAGCCATTATTTACTCATTTTTCTGTTCTTATTTCCAGACATCATAGTAGATGTAGTATAGAACTAGGCATGAAAATATTTCCAATCTCTCACCATGTGATCATGGATAAGACACTTAAAATTTGTTGTCTCATTTATTTACATGTAAACAGGAATGAATTATACCAGTTATATTCCATGTAACTAATCAGATTCCTCTGAAGATCAAATTAAGTGGTACAGATACCTAGAGATGTACTAGAGAACACGTAAAATATTGACTAAGTGTACATTTTTTTCTCAAGGATAAAGCCTTCATCTATATGCCTTTGATCTAATTTTATCCATTAGTTATCATTTTTCCATATTGTATCACTATACTCCTCTGTTCTATCATATCTTTTTCAGCCAATATTACAACTGCCAATCTCTTATGTCTTTACATGAAACTTCCCTCTCACCAGCGCTCATTAACTTTATGCAATCTGATACTATCATCATCTCTCTGGTGCAGTCCTTCTCAAACTCTTTGTGGTAAAGGACAAATTGGCTATTTTAACCCATTCCAACCTGGAAACATATATGGCACTTCTGGGTATGACTCATGTACAGATTATACCACAAGAAGCTCATCACAAGTATTTCCTACCATTGAAGCTGTCCATTTCCTGTTCAATGAGGAATCTAGTGATCATGCACCTGGATGTGGGGGCAATGTCAACTTACTAAAAAGTTTCTAAATACCTACTCTTGATTTCTATATTTAGCTCACTGCAGACTGGGATCAGACCATTCTTTGGTCTAGTGATTTTTTTTTTAACTGTCACCAGTGGTATAATTAATGTCTACCTAGTTTACTCAGTGATGAACTCTTAGCTTTCATAGCCATCCTTCTCTCTATCCCCTCTGTTGGTTTTAATTTTTCTTCTTCATTTAGGAAACATCCCTCAAGGTATTGCTTTTGGTATTCTTCCTGTACTCTTTCTCCTGGTAATCTCAAAACTAGAAGCTTTACCAAATCCATCATTATAGCAGATACCCAAATTTGTGCCTTTAACTCTGACGCACTTCCACAGAGACAGAGTTACATTTTAGATTACCTATGGGTAATATGGCATTTCTATTTCAACATGTCCTGAAATAAACTCATTATATATCTAGACAATTATTTTTTCCTCTAGATTTATTAACAGAGCCATATTCTCTCAACTTATCCAAGACTATAACCTCTAACTTGTTTTAGTCTGCCACATACATTCCTTTCCAAAAGCTCTTGCATTCTCTCCTTTCTTACTGGTATCTTAGTTAACATCCTTATCTCTCTTGCCTTGACCTAGACTAAAGTAACACTTTTCTAATTAGTGTTCCTGTAAGTAATCTCTCAACCCAGGTCAGGTTAATATAGCCAGCACAGTTCTGATCTTACTACTTCCCTACCTACTCAAAAACTTTCAATAACACTTCATTGCTTTAGCACTCTATGATATAAAACTAATGTCAAATTTTACCACTAACTTATATAAGTTTGACAAGGAACAATTTCCTTAATACGCTAAGCAATTGTAAACATCAGTAAATAGTTATTGAATAAATAACTTAGATGAAAACATTTATATTCAAAATAATTTAGATTAAAAATCATTCTCTATACTATTTATATGATTATATGCTTTTATATTACTATTCCTTTTATCAAAACCATCCATAACCAATGCTATTTTCACATGTCTAATATTGCTGCTGGTTTTACTTTTGGATGAACTACATTCTAGCCTCCTGCTGTTACTGAGAAATGCATTAAAGCAGGTCACGTGGCTTTCCTCATGTCAACAAATGATGGCTCAATTAGGCAGATAAGTATCTACAGCCCTCAGCAGAATCTTCAGTCCATTCTCAGCAGTTTAGAAAAGCACTCTGGTTAGCATTAGAGCTAAGGAAAGAAACACTTGTAATTCTTTAAGCATTCAATTAAATTTTTAAATTCAAGACTGGCTATTGAATGTTTTCAAACACAAACAGTGTGGAAGTAGACTTTCATCATGAATGAGCACTCTAAAATCTGATGTGTATGTAAATTTCTTAATGAAATGAGATTATGACATTTCTGATTCACTGTTTGCAGTATAAACACTTATGGATGATCCATTTCGCTAATTTTCTCATCAACAGAATAATTCTATGTTGGATTGCTAATTAATGGGCAGTCTTTGCTTGCAGTGAAGCAAAGGACTTCCAACTAAAAAATACATGGAAGTATTGATGAGTCACCTTGTTGAATAAAGCCTTACAGTTAATGAAAGGAAACCTCAGGAATGCAGAGTACAAATGAAAATCAGGAAGCAGAAAAGGTCCCAGAGTAGACAAATACCAAAATATTTAGTACTTAACTTATTTACTCTTTTCTTCTTCTTTTTTTTAAGGATGGATGGATTGATTGATTGAGTGATTGATTTATGGATAGCATGAGCAGGGGGAGGGACTGAGGGAGAGGGAAAAGAAACTCAAGCCAATTCTGTGCTGAGCTCCAAGCCCAACATGGGGCTTGATCTCATGACCTTGAGATCACGACCTGAGCTGAAATCCTTAACTAAGGATCCAACTCTTGTTAAGTCACCCAGGTGTCCCCTATTTATCAAGTTAAGTCACCCAGGGGCGTGTGGGTAGCTCAATGGGTTAAAGCCTCTGCCTTCGGTTCCCATCATGATCTCAGGGTCCTGGGATCGAGCCCCGCATTGGGGGGGGCTTTCTGCTCAGCGGGGAGCCTGATTCCTCCTCTCTCAGCCTGCCTTTCTGCCTACTTGTGATTTATTGTGATAAATAAATAAATAAAATCTTTAAAAAAAAGTTAAGTCACTCAAGGTGCCCCTATTTACTCTTTTCTAAAAATGATACCTATCTAATAAGGTTTTTCACACTCTAAAAAAGTAGAAATAATAAAAATAGAAGAAGGTTGTTAATGATGATACATACCAGCTCTAGAAGTGGTAAAATTATTATAAAGTATCTATATGCATACAAAAGACATCGTAGTCTGGAGTCAACTGAAACAAAAGGAACTAAATGTACCACAGAATAGACCCATATAAAAGCCCAATAAATAACAGATAATGTAAATGAACTTTAGACATGAAGAAAAACTGATTATATTCATGGAATTTCTGAAAGAAGACTATGAATTTGTAACATTTTTATATAGCTACTCTGATATCTGAAAGAATACAATGTAGAGAACATGCCACTCAATCTTTTTTTTAAAGATTTTGTCAGAGAGAAAGAGAGGGAGAGAGATAGAGCACACAAGCAGGGAATGGCAGGCAGAGGGATAAGCAGGCTTCCTGCAGAGCCAGGAGCCAGATGTGGGACTTGATCCTAGACCCTTGGATCATGACCTGAGCTGAAGGCATATGCTTAACCAACTGAGCCACCCATGAGGGCCCCACTCAATATTTTAAGATTCACTACTGTCCTTGACAATTCTGGATGAATTATCACTAAACAAAGTTTTAATAATAATAGCAGTGTTAAATTTATCCAAATAAAAAAAACTGTCTATAGTTTTTTATCAGTGTTGTTAGTAAAAGGATGCAATGTGAAACATCCTTCAAAGACATGGAAATAAAGGGGTGCTTGGCTGGCTCAGTTTGAAGAGCATGTGATTTTTGATCTCAGGGTCATGAGTTCAAGCCCCACAGTGGGTGTAGAGATTACATAAATAAATAAACTTCAAAAAAAAGTAAAAACAAAAAAATGGAAATAAGGAATACTAATACCATCTTTTAGTCAACATACAACAACAACATAGGATGAGATATGCAATATGGCCTGTTTGAATATATTAACACATCTAGAGAAAAGGTTATACTGAGGTCAGCAATGGTGTTAATGTTCATAGGTTATGAAAGAGGGACAAAGACAATGGTTAAATACTACTTATTAAAGAAGAGCTCAGGAAGGCTTGATCAATGGACATTAGTCTTTCAGGTTCCTAAGGATGAGATAAATGTACCATATTTAGATGCTATTAAAGTTAATTTATTCAAGTCCTCTTATTCTGAGTTCATAGAGAAAATATTTAGCTTCCAACTTAAATTTATCTACAGAAAGACAATGTGCAGATTAAGCAGACACAAACATTTGAGTTTGTGTGATAACTATAACTTTTCTACTATGAATAAGGTGACCTACTGGTTTTCACATATAATTCTGAACTTGGTAAACTGAATCATCCTTGCCTCCTCTCCTTCTCTCATATCCAGCAATCAACCTATCAAAAAATTTTGTGAGATCTACTTCAAAGTATATCCAAAAACTGTTCCATCTTTAATACCTCCACCAGTAATGTAAGCCACCACCATGTGGACTATCGTAACAGCCCCCAATTGTTTTCCCTTGCCCAAGGGTGATCTATTTTCTATACAGCAGCTACAGTGATTGTAAAATATAATTAATATGCCACTCCTTTACTGAAACTCCTCAATGGTTGCCCCTTTCACTATAGGAAAATATAAAACCTTACATATCTTATAGATTTGACTCACATCTGCCTTTCAGAGCTTATCTCCTTCCATTTTCCTTGTTGTGTGCCTCACAGTCCTCCTTACTATGTCACATATACTCCAGGCATATTCCTACCTCAAGGCACTTGCTCCCTTTGCCTAAATCATGCTTTCCCCACATAGCTACATGGCTTTTTCCCTCACTTATTTTAGGTCTCTGCTCAATGTCACCTGAGCGGCAAGCCATTCTCTATTTATTGAGTGATGGTAGAATGTGATGGATGATGCTTAGAAGCAGATCAGAAATATGAAAACAAATATAAACAATGTTTACAGCAGCTTACTTGTAATATTCTCAAACAAGAAACAACCTAGGTGGTCCTTTAATGAACGAATACTTAAATTACAGCACTTTTATACCATGGAATACTATTTATTAATAAAAAGGAATGGACCAGTGATGCATGGAGCAATTTGGATAAATCTCCAGAGAATTATGCTGAGTAAAAAAAGCCAATCTCAAAAGGTGACATACTACATGATTCTATTTACACGACATTCCTGAAACGACGAAGTTATGTAAATAGAAGATGGATTAGTGGTTGCCAGGGAATAAGTTGGGGGATGGATACCCTAGGGGCAGAAGGGAAGAGGATATAACTGTAAAGGAGCAACATGAGTACTATGGATTGGATGTTTGTTTCCCTCCAAATTTATATATTGAAGTTCTAATCTCCAATATGATGTTTCTGAAGGTGGGAGTCTTTGAAAGTAATTAGGTCCTAAGAGTAGGTCCTCATGAATGGGATTAGTACCCTTATAAGAAGGGCAAGAGAGATAAACATTTCTCTCTACCGTGTGGGGCTACAGTAAAAAGACAGTCCTCTGCAAGCTAGGAAGAGAACCCTTATCAGAACTCAACCAAGTTACCACCCTGAGATCTTGGACGTCCAACCCTGAGTACTATGAAAGACAAACTTACATTGTTTAAGCTACACAGCTTACAGTATCTTGTCATTGTAGCATGAAGTAAGACAATGAAGGATCCTTGTGAGGGATATGTTTGGTATTTGGATTACATCAATGTCAATATAATGGTTGGAATATTCTATATGGTTTTACACAGGTGATCTTTGGAACACCTGTATAAAGGGTGTGTGATATTTCTCTGTATTATTTGTTACAATTGGATGTGACTCTTCAACAATCTCCAAAATAAAAATTTTGTTAAAAAAAAAAAAGACTGAGGGCGCCTTAGCAGCTCAGTCAGGTAAGCATTGCCTTCAGCTTAGGTCATGACCTCAGGGTCCTGGGATCGAGCCCCATGTCAGGATCCCTGCTCAGCAAGGAGTCTGCTTCTCCCTCTCCTTCTGTCTCTCTCCCACTCATGCTCTCTCTCAAATAATTTTATTTAATCTTAAAAAAAAGAAAAAAAGACTGGCCACCAGAGGTTATCCAATGGGTTCAAATCTTGGGTTGGCAGATTATCAGCTTTGAGACCTGAAGCACGTTAACTAACATTTCCATGCCTCTGTTTCTTCATCTATGAAATGGAGGTAGTAATAGTAATGCCTACTACCCTCATAAGGTTATTAGAAGTAAATTAATTAATATACTTAAAAATCTCAGAATGGTATGCAGCACAGAGTTAAGTGCTATATAAATTTCTATTATTAGTAACAATTCTTCAAAAAATGTTGACTATTATGTTGTCCATTAAAAAATATGATCATTATTCACAACTGTATTCTTAATTCCTGAAACTACCTGGTACATGATAAGCACTTAATAAATATTTGTTGAATCAACAAATGAATGCTCTTGAGATATCTGCCTATAATAAACTGATAAAATCACTCTTCTGAATCTCCAAGTTTAAGAACGCCTCTAGTCAAACTTTCTTTTTATATTTGTAAAATTAATTATGGTTTGTAACAAAAACTTTCCCTCCATATTAGAGTTCTTTCTTTTCATAAAAATTTTTTTGACTTAAAATACATTAAGATTATAGTCAACATGACTGAAAGAGCTGATAGATATATTTTTAATCTCCTCCTTCCTACTTCTACCTCAGATATGAATTATGGTAATAAGGACAGTTGTCTGAAGAATTTGCAGTTATTTCAAATAATTCTAACCATATTTTGCATGCATATAAAAATAGTTCATAATTAATGGAAAGAACACAGATATTGTATTGAGAGATACAATTATATATACAAAACTAAGTATAAACTACATGTAATATATTAATTATAATATGCATATGAACTATATACATACAACTACATATTAAACTACTATCATGTGTTAAATCTGAAGGTGATTTTAGGTAACATAATTTAGTACTATAAGAGCCATTTAGTCAATGTAATAAGACAATTCAGGGTTAACACAAAATCAGTTTCCTAAATGAAGAGTTTAAAAAAAATTCTCCTAGAAAAGTAGCTGTAAAAAGGGTGGACCAAGACAGTGGCGTAGGAAGACTGTGAAACTCACCTCTTCCCATGGACACACTGAATGTACATATGGAACTACATATGGAATATACATATAGAAAAATCCCATCTGTAAAAGGCCTGAAAACTAGCTGTAGAACTTTTTTGCAACAAATGGTAAAGGGAGACACTGAGACAGGTAGTAGATGCAGAGATGCAGCCTCACCAAAAACCCTATCCCTGTTGTGGCAACCAGTGATCAAGAGGGATCTCAAAAACAGATTTTCTTTGATGAACGATGGGTTTGTGCCCCATAGCAGGTACCCTAATGCCTGACCTGCAGAGGAGAGATGAGTTACCAGAATATTTGGCTTTGACAACCATTGGGGTTCATGTCCAAGAGACTCAAAGGGCAATAAAGGAACTTAGATGCTTTTCTTAAAGAGCTCTTCTGCACACTGACCTGCCCCTGTGACCACTGCAAAGCAGTAGTTTCAAAGAATGTAGACTATATGTAAAGGAGATTCATTTGCCAGTATCAGAGTGTCTGCTGGAGGGGCAAGGGCTTGTTGGGACTCTCTCCAGGATGGAGGTTCTGGTATGTGCCATTTTTGGGCTCTTCTACAATGACAGCATCAGTAAGAGCATCCTGGCCCTACACATTCCTGTAGACTAAGAAAGCAAGCAGGTGAGTGCAAGTCCTGCACTTTACCGTGGCCTCATTAAAATTAGCAGGCATGAGCAGACTATACATGGGACACGCCTTGAACACTTGGTCGTGGTAGCCAGGGAGGCTTGTGTTCCTGGGTTCCATGGGACTGTAACAATCAGAGAGACAGTTTTTGGCAGGCTACCACACCCAGGGCACTACTCAGGCAACAGACTGAAACACATCCCCAATCTTTCTGTGAAAAAGGCTTATTTACTTGTCCTCGAATTTCAGGCTGAGGGGCAAGTTTCAGTTTTGCCATACATCTAGATGGTATGGAAGTAGTCGCAGGGAAAATAGGTCAGGGGTCCCCATCTTTGCACTGTCTCTTGGCCTGCTGGTCCCTCCCCAAAAGATGCTTCTATACTCATCTAAAGCCATAGTTTTTTGTAACTGTCACTCAAGGGACACCTCCAGATAACTTGTTCTGGAGGCCAGCAGGGTTTATGACTATGGTCCCAAAGGACTATATGTAATTGCATACTTTAAAAGCTGCTGCCTGAGGTTCTGGCTTCCAACGTAGGTACTGACTGAGATCCTCCCTTCTGAACACTGACAGGTCTCGGCCTACCCTCAACAACTGGGACTTATCAAGAATAAATCAGGTTGGACAATCACAAAGTCTTGAGAGACAACCACAAGCTAGAACAAGGTTCAAAGGTAAGTTTCATCTCCTACAGGAAGTCATTCCTTCAAGACTGGGACAGGTAGCTATTTTAGCTAACACATAAAAACTAACAGAGAGTCAAGTGAATGAGGAAACCCAGAACTATGTTCCACACAACAGAACTAGATAAAATCTCGGGGGAAAAAAACAACCTTAATTATAGGGAGATAAGTAATTTACCCAATAAAAAGTTCAAAGTAATGGTCATAAAGATGATCACTGAACTTGGGAGAAGCACAAATAAACACAATGGTAACTTCAACAAAGAGACAGAAAATATAAGAAAGTACCAAACAGAATTCACAGAGCTGTGGAATACAATAACTGAGCAGAAGAATAAACTAAAAGAAGTAGAAGAAAAGATTAGTGGTCTAGAAGACAGAGCAGAACTCACCCAGAGTATCAGAAAGAAGAACTTTAAAAAAATGAGGATAGCTTAAGGGAAATATTGAATGGAATATCATTTGCATTTTAGAGTTCCCAAAAAGGAGGAGAGAGAAAAGAAGGACAGAAAATTTATTGAAAAAATAATGGCTGAAAACGTCCCTAACCTGGTGCAGGAAACAGATGTCCAGATCCAGAAGCCCAAAGAAGTACAAATAAGAATCCAAAGAAACCCACATCAAGACACATTCTAATTAAAATGTCAAAAGTTACAGATAAAGAATCTTAAACACAACAAGAGAAAAACATCTTGTTACGCACAATGAAACCCCCATAAGACTATATGGAGATTGTTCTACAGAAATTTTGCAGACCAGAGGGAGTGGTAAGATATATTCACAGTGCTGATGGGAAAAAACTTCCAACCCAGAATACTTTACCCTGCAAGGTTATCATTCAGAATTGAAGGTCAGATAAAGAGTTTTCAAAACAAGCAAAAGCTAAAGGAGTTCACTACCACTAAATTGATGTTACAATAAATGTTAAAGGGACTTCTTTAAGCTGAATGGAAAGCATTAATTAGTAATAAGAAAATATATAAAAGTAGAAATCTAACTGGTAAGTCTAAATACACAGTAAGGCAGGGGATTAATCATTTATAATGGCATTATAAAGGTTAAAATATAAAGGTAGTAAAAATAACTATACCTACAATAATCAGTTCAGGAATACACAAAATAAAAAGATGTAAAATGTGACATCAGAATAATAAAATGTTGGGGGGGAGAGAAATAAAAATGTAGTGCTTTAGAATGCATTCAAACTTAACATGTTATCAAATTAAAATAAACTACTATATACAAGTGGCTGTTATATGTGAGCCTCCTGGTAACCACAAAGCAAAAACCTGTAGTGGATACATGAAATATAATATAAAGGAATCTAAGCATAACACTGAAGAAAGTCATCACAAGAAGAGAAGATAGCAAGAGGAGAAAGAACACGTATGAACTACAAAACATCCAGAAAACAATTAACAAAATGGTAGTAAGAATATGCTTTTAAATGTAAGTGGACTAAATTCACCAATCAAAAGATAATGAGTGGCTGAATGGATTTAAAAAGAAAGAAAGACCCATCTATATGCTCCTTACAAGACATTTACCTAAGATGTAAGGACACATAAACTGAAAATAAAGGGATAGAAAATGTGTTCCACGTTAATGGAAACCAAAAGACAACTAGGGTAGCTATACTTATATCAGACAAAATAAGCTTTAACACAAAGAATATAATAAAAGACAAAGAAGGGAATTACATAATTATATTGGGGTCAATCCAACAAGAGGGTATAACAGTTGTAAATATTTATGCACCCAACACAGGAGCACCTGAATACAAAAATCAAGTATTAACAGAACTATGGGGAGAAACTGGCACCAATACAATAACGGGAATCTTTAATACCTCATTTAAATCAATGGATAGGTCTTTCACACTGAAAATCATTAAGGAAACATCAGCCTTAAATGACACATTAGACCAGATGAACATATAGATATACACAGAACATTTTATCCAGAAGTGGCAGAATACATATTTTTCTCAAGTGCACATAGAACATTCACTAGGATAGATCATATGTTAGGCCACAGTACAAGTCTCAATAAATTTATGAATACTGAAATCATATCACACATATCTTCTGACCACAATGGTGTGAGACTAGAAATCAATTACAAGAAGAAAACTAGAAAAATCACAAATATGTGGAGATTAAGCAACACACTACTGAATAAGCAATCGGTCAACAAAGAAATCAAAGGAAAAGTCAAAAAATGCCGACAGACAAATGAAAATGGAAATACAACTTCCAAAATCAATGGAATGAAAGAAAGTAGTTCTTCGGGGGAGGTTCACAGGCCTACCTCTCCACTCTACTAAAATATCAAATAATCTAACTTCACACTTGAAAGAATAGGAAAAGACAACAAATGAGCTCAAAGTTCATAGAAGGAAGGAAATAAAAAAGATCAAAGAGGAAGTAAATGAAACAGATGAGGGGTGCCTGGCTGGATCAGTTGGTGGGGCATGTGACTCTTGCTCTTAGGGTTGTAAGCCGAAGCCCAAGATTCCACATAGAGACAATTTAAAAAAAAAATGAAACAGATGAAAAAGATAATAGAAAATATCAATGAAACTAAGAGATAGTTCTTTGAAAAGATTAAACAAGACTACCTTTAGCTAGAGAATTCAAATAAATAAAAGTGGAAACTACAGACGAGATTACAACTGAAACCACAGAAATTGAAAGGATCATGAGAAATTACTGCGAACAATTATATGCTAATAGACTGGACCTAGAAAAAAATGGATAAACTCTTAGGAACATTCAATTTTCCAAGACTGAATCATAAAGAAATAGAACATCTAAATAGACCATTATTAGTAAGGAGATCGAGTCAATAGTCAAAAACCTCCCATCACTGGGTTATGCACATTGAAGAGAGTATGTGCTATGGTAAGTACTGTGAAATGTGTAAGCCTGATGACTCAAAGACATGTATCCCTGGGGCAAATAATACATTATATGTTTAAAAAACAAAAACCAAACAAAAGTCTAAAGCCAGAGGGCTTCACTGGTGACTTTTTACCAAACATTTAAAGAAGATTTAATACCTATCCTTCACAAACTTAAAAAAAAGGAGGGGGAGGAGGAAATACTTCAAAACTCGTTTTATGGGGCCAGCATTACCCTTATACCAAAACAAAATAAGACCACCACAAGAAAAGAATTACAGGTCAATATTCTTGATGAACACAGATGCAAATATCCTCAATCAAATATTAGCAAATGAAATTCAAGATGGCATTCAAAGGGTCATATATCATGATTAAGTGGTTTTTATTCTGGGGGTGCAAATATGGTTCAACATCTACAAATCATTAAACATGACACACATTAACAAAATGAAGGATAAAAATCACATGATCATCTCAAAAGATGCAGGAAGAGCATGTGACATTATTCAACATCGTTTATGATAAAAACTCTTAAAATAGTGGGTATAGACAGAATGTACATCCACACAGTAGAGATCATATAAGACAAGTCCACAGCTAACATCGTATTCAATGATGAAATGCTGAAAGCTTTTTCTCTAAGATCAGAAACAAGACAAAGACATACACTCTCACCACTTTTATTCAGAAGTGTTGAAAATCCTAGCCAGAGACATTAGGCAAGAAAAAGAAATAAACAGCACCCAAATCCAAAAGGAAGAGGTAAAACTGTTACTATTTACAGGTAACATGATATTTTCATATAGAAACCCTAAAGATTCCACCAAAAACTCTCAAAATAATAAAATTCAGTCAAGATGGAGGATAAAATATCAATATACAACAATCTGATTTCTATATAATAATAAGAGAAATTAATTTTATATTTAAACACATATCCCTAATATAATCCATCTGCCACAGTGTTCTTTCCTGTATTCTCCCACTCACATTGCATGTCCTCTTTTCCACAGTGAGAACAAAGGTCCCTAATGATGTCAACTCATTTACTCACATGCTCAAAAAAGTTTCAGAATTAGTTTGCCCATACCACTAACATAAACAAATGTACTAAAAAGAGTTCAGGATTTGTTTTTGTAATAATTTCCTCCTTTGCTACTCTGGCACAAACTGAAGATCTATTTATAGTCCAACATTGTGCTCATAAATTACTTGGGTAAGTCCTCCCTTCTTCCTTCCCTTCATTTTTATCTTAACTCTGCCTATAGTACTCATTTCACTTTTGCCAATCAAGTCATATGTTTCAGTTTGCTTACAGTTTTAGATCCCATATCCTACTGATAAGATTTTTACTTAACCTTTTGAATAGGTAGGATATTAATATGCTGTTGTAATTACCAAAAAATATACCCTCAAGAAGTGTATTGCCTCCCATATCTTTTCCACTGCATTTTCTTTTCTACCACATGAAATTACTCATTTTATTGTTTTCTGTTTTACCCTTCCTGCATATATGCATGTCTTATTTTTCCTTTTTCTTAAATAAAAAGTAACACTATAGATGCTCTTTTGTGCTTTCCTTTTGTGATCACCTAATATTTCCTGGAAATCACTCCATAGAGGTTTACTGTAGGTAGTACCATAGTTTATTCAACTAATCTCTTATGATTGGTCATTTATATAGTTTTTAGTATTTTGCAATTATTAATATGCTGCAATGAAAAATCTTAGGAAAATTATTTTTATATGCTAAAAAGATTAGATCCTGGATTAAATTAATTCTCATGTGTGTAGACTTTTATTTTTACTTTCATGTGTAATTGGTGTGGGAGATATTGTAGAGGAATATTTAATGACATGAGCAAACATTCATTAAATATTAAGAAATAAAAATCGAATTATGAAATAGTAGACAGTATGATGCAAATTGTAGGAAACTCAAAAGACAAGTATTCACAAAATATAAACATGTATGATGGGATTGTGGGGATTTTAACGTTCTCTTTATTTTTCTATTTCTCAACTTTAATGTAATCATATGTATTATGTTTACAATTAAAAAACAATAAATTATACTTGCAAACAAGAAGGAATTCCATTTTTGACAGTAAAGCTGACTTAAGTGCCGTAACACAGCCCTTTTGCTAAAAACAACAAATGACACGTTAAAAATAGAAATCAAAAGAATCTTCTTTAAAAAAAAAAAAAGAATCTTCTTTTTGTTTTAAATATATTCCTTGGTTGACAGAGAATACTCAGAAAGCCAAAACAAAGTAAAATGGAAATCTAGGGAGGTAAGCAAACACTCAAATGTCTTTCATTCTGGGGATATGGCAAACCCATGAGTTGAGCTTCAGTTTTTGCAGCCATGTACAGAGAGCTGGCAGTGGTATGCTGGAGCCAGCTTGTGAAAGCTAACTTCACATATTTTTACCCAAATTCATGTTCAGTAACTTCACATTGGTAGCTTGAAATCAGCCATGATATAAAATTCAAAAATACTACAAATAAGGACTTTTTTCCCTTTCCAGAGAACCAATTTTAAAATACTTACTGGTATACTACTGAGCCCAATATTGAGGAGAGAAATCCTAGGTATACTAAACATAGGGAGTCTGATTGGAGATCTCCATATAAAGCTGTATGTATGCCTAGTAGAACTCAATATAACTACACCTATGCCACAGAAAGAATCAGCAAGGAAAGTCGCCTGTGTCAAACTTGGGTGGAGGTAAAAATGTCTTCCCTGAAAATTTAACCAGAAGTCCATCCTCAGGAAAGTTTATGGATCTGGAACTCATGCTACCTATGCAGACCACAGAACTTTAAGCCTGAAATTTATTTCAGTGTGTTCCAAGGTTGACAGTATCCTGGGGCTCTTGGCAGATTCAAATGCAAATCCTCTCTTTGGAAACATATCTTCATGTCAGCCTCAGAAATTACCACAAATAATGAACATGAGCTCACACACAAAAAGTGGGGCAGCTTGAAGTACAAACTAGCAGAAACAACAGACAACAAAATCAGAACTGCAAAAGTTTTAAGTATCAGGCTAGGCACAAAACAGAAAATAATAAGTTTAATATATTTTTAAAAATAAAATGATTATAAATAGAAGAAAGCAGTGAAAAGTTTACCAAAATGATGAAAGAAACAGATTTGAGAGAAAGAAATGAAAATTTACAAAAAAGAAACACATATTCAAACTCAATGGACAGATAAAACAATATTAGACACCACTAAAGACAAATGATATAGTAGATCTGGAGAAAGTATCAAGAATGTAGTAAAGAAGACAAGATACAGTAACTTTGTCATAGGTGAAGAGTAGGGAGCTATACTAGAATGCTCAGGGATACATATGTGGTTAAGTTATTAAGTAAGGTAATAATAATCATAAAATTCAAGATCATGGTTACCTTCGGGGTAGAAAGAAACATGGGATCGCAAGGAGCATATAGAGATTCAAAGATACTAATATCGTTCTGTTTCTTAAGATAGGTAGTAGGTACTCATATTTTTTTATTTTAAAATAACATTTTATTTGGAACTAATTTTATATTTAGAGAACAACTCCAACATAATAAGAAGAGTTCCCATATACCACTTTGTTCTATGTTAACATATTACCATGGTCCATTTGCCTAAACTGAAAACACAACTTTGTTGCATTACTATTAACTAAAGTCCAGACTTAATTTAGATTTCACCAGTTTTTACATTAACATCTTTTTTGTTGTTGTTGTTCTGGATCCAATCCAAGAAGCCACTTTGTATTTAGCTGTCATGTTTCCTTAGCCTCATCTTGTCAGTGACAAGTTCTCGGTCTTTTCTTGTTTTTTTATGACCTTGACAGGTTTTGAGGAATATTCTTTAGGTATTCTGTAGAATATCCATCTGTTTGGACTTGTCTGATGTTTTTCTCATGGTCAGATTAGGGCTATGGGTTTGGGAGAATAATATAAGATACTATATGTTCATGTTGCATTTTCCCTGCCCTAGCCCTAGAAATCAGCCATTTCTCCAAAGAACTCTAGATCCTTTTATTGGAGAATGGTATTTACAAGCCCAGATCAGGCTGTGAGGTATGTTTGTCACTACTAGGGTATCACTGCTTCTAAGCCTTCTCAGTAGACAGAACTAGGAAATAGTATCTGTAACTAATCCATGTGTAAATATGTATCTGTAATTATTTCTGCATTTATCCATTTATATATATTAAGCTAAACCTAAATTCATAAAATTATCTCCACCTCTAGTCCAGTACCGCAGAGTTTTACTCTAGCTCTTCCCCTTGCTTCTCTTGTTCATTTGTAATTTCCCTCTCTAACAGTGAGAAACCTGAATCACAACATTCATTATTTATTTAGGTATTTGTTCAACCCCAGTATATATGCAAAGTAGGTTCAGAATTATTAACCCACACCCTTACAAGAAACAAATTTACCAACTAAAACACAGTGTTTCTGTAATGTTCTTTTGTCTTCAGCTTCACATTTTCCAGTCTAGACAACATTTTCCAAGTTACTTAGGTCAGCTCCTTTTTTTCTCCCACCCCTTCAGTGAGGCAATGTCATATATTTGTAATAGAGGTACGGTCATTTGTCACAGACTGCACTACAACCGAGGATTCACAATATTAAAAAAATTTTGCATATATTAAAGTTAACTCCTTGTCAAATACAATCCTAGGGGCCTTAATAAACGCACAGAATCAAGTATCTACCCCATAGTACTTGCAGAAGGGTTCTATAACCCTAAAAATTAACATGCGAGTCCTCTTTGTAGTCAACCATGTTCTTAACCTGTCTTGTAATTTTAATATCTGAAATGATTAAAAATCACAGTGTAAAATTAAATATCATGATTCTTTACAGAATAAAGCCTAACATTGCAAGGAGTCACTGCTTAAAAGTTATTAGAATTGAGAGCTTATAATCTTTCACTTTAAAGTTCTAGACTGGAGAAAAGTCACCTAAGTTCTTTAATTAGTTTTTCCATGGCATTACTATAAAACATGTGAGACTATTAGATCAATTTTGATATTGTTCATGGTTGAGAGTTGTGTTCTTGTCCCAAGCACCTATTTTCTACATTTATAAAATGTTCTCCCAGATGAGAATCCACAGTCTATGCTCACGCATATGTTTAGGATTGAATCGTTAGTGGTTTATTAGAGAGCTATTAAAACACAAAACTATATTGCAATGACAATCAACTAGAAAACTATCTTACAGGCTATTCGATGTTGCTATATCTATTATGTGATTATTTCATCTTAATAGATATGCTCTGATAGCTGCCCCAGTATCACAGATCTAAAGCATTCAATTTCAAGAGGATAGTTCCTCAAATAGATTGACAGATAATACAAGAACAATAAAAATCTTCAGGCTGCTTATCTGCACTCTCTGTTAAAAACAAAACAAAACAAAACTTGAGGTAGGAAAGTTTCCATTTTCCTTACACTTAAATAGTGTGGTAAGTCTGTACAGATTTCACGTACAATTTTAGAATCATGTCCCCAAAGGCAGTGTCATCTGGTAAGGTGGTTAACTATATCGGTCTAAGCAGTACAATCTACTTGCTGGCAGTAACATCAGTTAAAGACTTTAAGTTTAGCTTTCTCCCCCTGGTGGTAGTGTCTGTGTTGATAACATTTAAAAAAATATTTGTATAATATCTTAATGTTTATGGCTGCTACAGTCAATTATAGGTAGGGATAGAAGTAGATTTAAATGAAATCGAAGCAGATATCAAAACACTTCTGAAGGAAGCACTTGTCTCGTATAGTTCCTCTTTTTTTCCAAAATGCAATTACAACCATTACATCATTGTAAATTACATGCTGGGGTTATCTCAGTAGGTAACTGCCAAATGTAAAACTTACAGAAGGTCTTCAATGTAATAATGATGTTTTATCATTTTAATTACAAACTCTTTAAAAAACTCCCTAAAGTGTACCAATTGGGGTGGTCTAAATTAACACTATCTTAGTAGCCCAAGGGTAGTAAAAATAGATTGAACTACCAAATTTCATCATACTTATAGCAGCTGTCTTCCTGCCTCTAGGAAGCTAAGTATTTAACAAAGCAGACAGCTTGGCATTGGCATCTGATTAGCAGTGTGAGTATTGTCAGATAGAATGTGCTTGGCTCTTTTGTTCCAGGGTTTGATTAGAAATCTGGAGAGCAGTGGCATCATGTAACTTTATTCTTAAGGCTTCTGAAAGGTAAATAAACTGTGATGCTTCCTCTAGTATTATACATGAAAACTAATCAATGCTTTTCCGGTAACATACTTTATCAAATCCCAGAAAATTTACATAAAACAATCATGTTTTTAAACACATCACAGACTGACTGAAATAGGCAGACTTTAGTATTGTTTTAAATATTTTATATATTAAAAATATTTTTATAATTGAGTGCTTTGAGTCACATTGAGTCCTGTAATTAAAATACTTTGGTGGGGAGGAAATGATCGTTTTAGAGCACATAAATAGAAGATTCTATTCCTAAAAATATCAAGTCTAAATGGAGATTCAGAAAAAAATTTTAAAATGCCTATGAACATCTTATTGGAAAAATAATGATCTTGTAAGAATAGTACTGTTTTGATGCGGGTGCCCAGACATTAAACTATGAAACGGTGACTCTCATTACCTTCTCCTCACAAATTTCTTTGAAAATTTATTACAAATGATTGTGCTTATTGGCAAAGTTCAAAATCAGTAGAGTCCATGCAAACAATCTACTTCAATGAGAAGTACATTCTTTTACTCTATCAAATCCATCGGAGGTAATCAGACTGGATGTTTTATTCAACAGGGCTGAAGAAAATTGTTCTACAATAGGTTAATTCAAAATGGCAGCATAGAAAATGCATCTGTCAGTGGGGATCAAATTACAGGGCAAGCTCCTCTCAATGCTTAGAAAAACAAGTCTGCAGTTCTACAGATTATGTGCCTGTGTGTGTTTAAAGGGGTGGGAAAGGAGCTAAATATCTGAGCTAACCTCCAATTAAAGTCAATCATAAAAACAGCCAATTTAATGAGTGCGGATTTCTTTGGGTAATTATAACACCAACCACTTTTTTCTCTTTTAAATCTGTAATTCTGCCTTCTTGTTATTGCTTGCTTTGTCATTAATCGCCTCAGGACCTTGATTTCCTAGCAACAGACTGCCACCAAACATTTGGCTCCTGTTCAACATTTTCTTTGTGAAAAATGGCACTGCTGTTGCCGCCTGGGCTGCTGCAGCTAGACTGGCTGTGTAAGTGCTCTAATAATGTATTCCACTGGAAAAAAAAAAATCACATGATATGGGGTGCAATGACTGAGCTCAGTTAATTACTGAGCTGGGAAGTTTATCTACAATCTAAAAGCTGTGTTGAGAGGAAGGGGGATATAAGGATTAAAAAGGTGCTCTTTCCATTACCAATAATTTACAGGTGAGAATTTACAAAGAAATATTTTATTCTTGAGTTGACAGGTTTCTGTTTAAGTTTATTTAGAAAAGGGTACAAAAGGCCAATGTCTCTTAAATGCTGCTTGACAAATTCTTTCCCTATAAAATAGCCCCAAACACACAAAAGAATCACAGAACAACTTGCTGCAATTTTAAAAAGCAAATTAACCTATGTATCTGTCAGCTGATTCTTTTCTACTTAAGGCAAAAATCATGTGTATATGTAAATATGCTATGAGATGGCAGAATGAGGTTTTCATTCACAATAGGAACACTAGACACAATGAAAATAAAATAATTCAAAATATTGTGTTTTGATATACTGTATACTTAAATAACTATTTTATAATCCATGATACCAGAAAAAAGATGCTTATCATTATTTTTGAAATGAGTCAACTGAGCTTGAAGGAAGTCATAATTGGAAACCTAATGATAAGGTAGATATTTTACCATTTTTTACTTAGTAGGTTTATTAAAAATTTTTTATGCCTTAGAAATACTACCAACCCCAGTAATAACAGTTATGGAAATTAACACGGCATGTCAGATATGGTTCGCTGATACCTTGCTTTAGTTCTCAGAAATATGGCTATATAAGAATGGCATGTTTCAGGATTGCCGTCAGGATATGATAATTTAATATACCCAAGAGTACACTAAGTATTATGGAAGCATCTGTGAAACTAATAAGTCAGTGGACATTCCGATTCTTAGCAATGTCTACATACTTTATAAAAAAAACTTCCCACAAAGTATAATCCCAATTCAGCTCATTTGA
Source organism: Nasua narica (assembly GCA_028533885.1). NCBI lineage: Eukaryota > Metazoa > Chordata > Mammalia > Carnivora > Procyonidae > Nasua > Nasua narica. Next base: position 28,534,343 of record CM052812.1, on the reverse strand, counting down.
GGAAGAGAAAATACTACAAGTCTACCTGAAAATATCACAATAACCACCATGACAAGCTGAAATAAAAATATTTGGGAATATTTATAAAAGATCAACAGCATTAAAAGGCTGTTGGTTAATTAGGATAGTTAAAATATACATATTTTTAGGAGAACAAATGAAGTTATTTGAATGATGTAACAGAATTCTGTTTATCACTGGCCTGAAACCACATCATCTCACCACTGAGTCTGACTCCCCACTTTTATTTTCACAAAAAATAATTCTTAATTGATATAAGAAAGTAAATACATATTCACAATCAGAAAAGTTTTAGAAATTCAGAATGGACATTTTAAAATACAGAACTGTAATGGAATACATATCATGTTAATTCATTATTTGCTACGACAGAGGTTCTTAAACTGGGCTCCAAGAATTAGCAAAAAGTCTTTTGAAATCTATAAACTTCCAAAAATTAAATGAAAAATTTGTGAGTAAATAAATTTTTGTGGGAGATTTCAAAACTAAGATTAAAAACCACTACTCTAAGAATGTCAATCTACCTGAGAAATGCTAGCTATATTCCCAAGTAAAATAATATTTTAAAGATTCAATTTAGTTTATTATAGCTGTCAAATTAATGATAACCTTACAAGAAGCTATGTAACTACAAAGATATTTTTGAGGAATGAATAATGAAATACATGGCACTCTTTTACTTTATTATATGTGTATCTTTTTGGAAAAGTTGAACTAAGAAGGTTTTGGTGGGTTATTGTACATTTTATTTGATTGTGACTGTTTCTGTCATATCCCCTAAATTTAACAATACAATATGATGTGGTCTTAAATTCTTATAGAGTGAAGAAAGAAATACTTTGAAAAAGGAATATACAAAATGACTAAAAAAATTGGTGCCAGAAATCTGTATAGAGGACATAAGGTACGTAATTTGGAAAAGCAGCAATCTATCATAACATCTACCAACTACGCAGGATTTGCTAATATCAGGACAATGTCAGAGAAAAGACAGTATGAGTATGTCCCAGAAGTCTAGAGGGTTCCCTCCAGCTTCCAGAAGCTATTTCTAAGGAGTAGAGAGAAAACACATAATCGACAGAAGAGATTAGAGTCTAACGAGCTATACACTAAACAGCTGAGAAACCTGTGTTGGTCTGCAACTGGGTAACAGCAAATATGAATTTATATATGAACTTGCCTTCCTGAGTTAAGTATTGGAAGAAAATGTTTTATTTTTCATCCCATTTTAGCAAATAGACTTTTTTAGAAACTTTATCCACCGTATACCATCCATCCAAATAAAAAATTAGTTGACATTAAAGAACTGGCCCCAAAACATTGTTATATTTATCTAGAACAAATAAATAACAAAAGCTTGAAAGACTATTTTAAAGTACCTGCAAGAGAGAAACAGGAAGCAGCAAGAAATCAAAATAGATTTATTACAACTTCCATTACATATGTCAAAGAACAAAGACATAATTTCATTATTTGTCTAATTAGGAACAATTATATCATTTGTAGCCATAATACCTGAATATCACTGAAATTATTATGAGAGATGTGTATGTAAGACTGAATTCAGGGGTCACGGGGAGTAACTGCTAATGAGTACAAAGTTTCTTTACGGTGATGTGAATGTGCTAAAATTAGATTATGGTGATGGTTACAGAACTTTGTACATATTCTAACAATCATCTAATTGTACACTTTAAATAGCTGAACTTTATGGTATATAAATATTTCGGTAAAGCTGTTATAAAAAGATTAAAGCCAATTTTATTTATTTAGGATAGAAAACATAACACATGGGTTAAGTTATTTAAGATATAAGCCTCTATAAGGTGTACAGAAAAGTATGTTAAAAACAGACTTATGAATAGATACTAGACTATTTATGTCCAGCTTACATAAAATTTCAAAGATAGGACAACATATAAAAATGTACACTGTCATCATAATGTTTATAAATTTTCCTCCTTTAATCATGTTTATTAAAGAGATTTAGTAAACATTTCATCTTCTTAGTTGCTGACTGGTCTGAAATACATAAATAAAGTACATGGAAGTGGAAATGTTTCAGTAGATGGTTTGTTAATTCAGTTGGGGCTCTGTATAAGGGCCTACTGTCTTAACAACTAAGTGCTATACACATGTTTATTTTCTTACCATTCTAAGGAAATTAGCACATAGTGTGGTTTCTAGCCTCATATAAAATTCCAGGGCTTCATTATAATGCCACAAGTCCAAAACACAAAAATTTCCAATCTATCTTTAGAGCTCAAAACTTCTTTAACCAATACTATCTTACTTCTACAAAGTGAAAAGATTATTCTATTTAACTACAAATAATCTTCCTTTAATATTCCCTCCCCTTATTAGAGTTCTACATTTGATAACTTGCCAAAATAAGACTTAACGAAAATTACAGGAATATAGGAGTAAATTGTACAACTTGAAGAAAATATTTATCTACAAAACTCACAAAGTATTAGCCTAAAAAAGTGATGTTATTAGCATTTAATGCACCCCACTCCCCAAAAATCTAGAGAAACTGGAAATGAGCACAAATAGGATTTCTATAATCACACTCTCATTTGAAAAATTTTCTAGCAAGAATCAGACTGTCCCTATCAAGGAAGAAGTAAAAACATTAATCATTTGTGCAGCTACCTGAACATCAATACACACGTGGAAAATTCTTTAAAGTTAAAAATTAAACTCTAATGTTAATGCTTAAGAAGCAACATAATTAATAGTCTTTTTCTTGTATCTCTCTATATTTAATCTGAGCTCAAGAAAAAAATGTCTTTACCACATAGTTTTGCACATTACTTGAAAGTATACCAAATAGGAACATAAAGTTTTAAACCACTGTATGACAAAGATTTGGGTATACTAAGTGTCAGGAATTATACACAAACACGAAATGCTCAATAGAGAAAAAAAAAAACCTCCACAGTTACTTCTCTCTCTCTTTTTTTGAGTGTATAATGTTTAAGGTCAACTGCAAGGGTATTTTCAAATAAAGAGTTAACAATTCAATTGACCTATAAATGAAGTTAACGAAACAGTGCAGAATATAACAGTCAAAAACTTGAGCAAAAAATAAAGGAACAAATCCAAATTATGATCACTTATTTGACCAAAATAATGAGAGTTCTAATACATACGAGTTGAAAACTGCATTTAGAACACAGATAAAATGAAAAGTCAGTGGTAGTTCAAGTTCAAACATCCTATCTCGCTAAAATCTCAGAATATAATAAAGATTAATTAATAAATTCCAAGAAGTATTTTGAATTCTATCTAAATGTTTCATAATTATGACATCATTAAATCAGATGTCATTTACAAAATAGCTTAAATTTTTAAAAATTCCATTAGTTTACTTACTCTGCCAAATTCATTTTAAAAGTAGAGCTTTCAGAGATAATATCACAGAGGCGCCTGAGTGGCTCAGTGGGTTAAAGCCTCTGCCTTTGTCTCAGGTCATGATCTCAGGGTCCTGGGATCGAGCCTTGCACCACATCGGGCTCTGCTCAGCAGGGAGCCTGTTTCCCCCTTTCTCTGCCTGCCTCTCTGCCTCCTTGTGATCTCTCTCTCTCTGTCAAATAAATAAAATCTTAAAAAAAAAAGATAGTATTACAATGTCTTTTCCCATGGCCTACTATCATTGAAGGCAATGAGTTTATGTAACTGCCCACAAGTTAGTAAAAGTTTCCTATCATCAACTGCAACTGTCCAGATTTTGGGGGGTAGGGGTTGAGGTGGGGTATAAATCTCAAACATATTAAAGTAATAGTTATCTTTCATTTCTTTTTATGTAGCTCCAGTTTCTATTAGGTTACCATTACAACACAAATTCACTCACTTTCACTAGAAACTTTTCCAAATCTTTTCACAATAGAGATAAGAACAGCAGATGATACATACTAAATTTTGAGCATAATCAAACAAACTTTAAAATTCCTAGTCAAGTTTTACTTGTAAGCATATCTTTTGGTAAATATTATCAAAAGATACCAAATCCTAAAAAAAATGATTACATATTTTGTTATACATTCATTTCAATTTGTCAACCAACATTCATAGAAAACATTGCTAAAAGAAAATTTTCAAACACACGATCCCTTAGACTATATTTCTTACAACTTATCACAACACCTCATTTTAAGGATGTTAGTTACTGTTTTCAAGCAACTGACAAAGATATTTAAGTGTAACTGAGTCTAAATAACAGTTGTACTAAGAGAAAGTTAGGCAATCTTGCAGAAAAAAAGAGTCATCTAAGAAAAGGTAGAAGACAAATCAACCTGGAGATTTCTGGTTCCAACCAAGACTGAGTAACGGGGAACAGATTCACACTTAAACAATTTAAACATAAGCAATTATAAAAATGGAAAAAAAAAACCCCATATGAAACAATCTTCGGGCACTAATAATCAAACAAGGAACAGTACCAGGTGATTCCTACAACTGCTCAAACTTACTCCCTGAAGAGAGTTTCCAAGCTGCAGTTCAGACAGAGAGCCTTAACTAGAGTCATTCATCTCCACTTAGGGAGGCCATGGTGGCCAGCATATGCAAGAGCAGATACGGGACAAGACAGAGGTGACAGAAGAAAGAGATCTGAAACAAAAACTTGAAATCTGCAGGGATTTCCCAATAAGTCTTCAGCACATGTGCATAAGGAAACAACCCAATGCTGAGGTAAGAACCAGAAAAAACAAACAAACAAAAACATGTGGAATAAAATTAGTAGATAAGGATCTTAAAACAGCTGTTATAACTATACTACCTAAGTTAAAAATGAGAGATTGCAACATGAGTATGTAGTCATGGCAGGAGTGAAGAAGGCCCAAATCCAATTTCCAGAGATGAAAACCATCATGTCTCAGATAAAATATACACTGGATAGGATTCATGGCAGATTAGACATTGTAACAGAAATAATTAAGTTTAAGACATAGCAATAGTAATTATATAAAAATGAAGAAGAGAGAAAAAATGAAAGGGCATACTAGGGTAAGGGACATTCCAAGTGGATTAATAATAACTGGACTTTCCAAGAGGGGATGCACGTGGGGAGAGGAAATATTTACAGAAAAATTTCCAAAATGAACAAACCACATTCACAAGAAATATAAAGAAAATGATACCAAGGTATATCATAATAAAATTGCTTAAAACCAGTGATAGAAAATCTTACAAGCAGTTAGAGAAAAAGAGATAGATATGGAGAAACAATAAGGATGACTTCCTTTCTAAAAACAACGCAAAGCAGAAGACAGTGAAGATACAGGGACTCTGTCTATCCTCCAACATGAAACAAACAAAAAAACATGATGCATACAACAATGGTTTTTAAAACTATGGACATCAAGGATGAAAAATAGTGATCTCTGAGAGATAGGAAACCATCTTGGTGAGCCTAACACTGAGTCAGCATACTGCCTTGTGACAGTTCCAGGCTAGAGCACCAGACACCGAAATGGGAAGGACAGAGCCCAGGACGTCAGGGAGACAGAGCTGAGGGTGGGAAGAAAGGAGCAGTTAGAGTGCAGAGGCTAGAACAGCAGAGAAGAGAAAATGTTACAGATTAACACTGGAAATCTGCGGATTCCTCTTAAACATTGATCAGATCAGAATCTGGGAATGAGCCATCCAAAAAAAATGAGAGGGAAAAGTATTAAAGGAAACAGTACTCGGGGCACACCTAATTCTAGGAACAGTGTCTGTTTCCACCATCTAGAGCGGAAAAACTCATTATTAACGGGACATTGAATAGAGCACAGGAAGGTCTTGCCTCAGTAGTAGGGAACATGAAGTTTTAGACCACAGTTTCTTAACCTTGGCTCTACTGATACTTGGAACTGGATTATCCTTTATTGTGGAGTGCTGTCTCATACACTATAGGATGTTTAACAACATTCCTGTCCTATATTTACTATTATCAATACTCGTTCAACACAATAATAAATACCTCCAGATTTTGCCAAATGTCCCTAAAGGGGAAAATTGTCCCTGCCATTAAATGACTACCACTCTGGACTCACCTAACAAGACATAAAGGCAAGATCAAAATTGCTGTAAGTAACATAACTGCATCCCAGAATAAACCTCAAGAAGATTTATCAATGATAGCTAATGATTACTATACCTACAAAGAGAAAGGAAAACACAATCCATAATAAGGAAGATAACTAATCCTTTAAACTCCCCTAGAATCAACACAGATGTAATGACTAATAGAGAAAGACATCAAAATAGTTCTTTAAACTGTATTTTATGTGTCCAAAATTAAAGTAGAAACAAAGAAGAAATAAAAGACCCAAATCAATGGTATAGATATGAAAATAACAAAAGAATACTCTGTATGGGATTAAAGACAGTTCAGATATTACAGAAGAACTAGAAGGCAAAGCAACCATCCAAAGTGAAACACAGAGCCAAAAAAAAAAAAAAAAAAAAGAATCCAAAAAAAGGAAAAGGGTGCCATCACTGAGCTATGAGACAACTTCATGGGTAATTTGTGACCCAAAGGTGGGGAGCAGCTGGGAAGAAAATGTATTTAATATAATGTATGAAAACATTCCAAACATAATAAAAATTATAAATCCACATATAAGAAACATGAAAAAGAATACACTAAGGCACAATATAATCAGCCTGATCAAAACCAATGACAAATAAAAAATTTTAACAACAGCCAGGGTTAGGAGTATGTGAAATGTAATATCCAAAGGAACAAAGTTAAGGATGTCAGATTTCTCATCAAAACCAATTCAAATGAGAAGATAGTAAAGCAATATTTTTCAAGTACTAAAAGACAAAAAACTGTTAACCTAGAACTGGCAAAAAACTCTCTTAAAAATATAGGTGAAATAAAGAAGTTTTCAAACATACAAAAGCTAAAAACATTCATCACCAACAGACCCAAATATATGAAATGCTAAAAATGTTCTTCAGGCAGAAGGAAAATTATACCAGATGGAAATCTAATTCTAAGCAAAGAAATGCAGAGAACTAGAAGTGGTAATTAAATGAGTAAATATGTTTTTTAATTGTTGAAATCTCTTTAAAAGATATCTGACAATTTAAACAAAAACAATGTGTTATAGTGTTTATAACATGAGTAAAAGTAAAATTTGTCTGTTGTATGGTATGTCAATTATATATTAATAAAACTGTTTAAAAAACTAAAAATTTTAAAAAAGGAAAATGAGACAATGATAGCATAAAGGCTTGGAGAGGTGAAACTGAAAGATGCTATCGTAAGATTATTATCCTATACGTGACTATAAAAGTATTATGTAAAGGCAGACATAGCTCAGTCAGTAGAGCTTGCATCTCTTGATCTTAGGGTTGTGAGTTTGAGACCCACACTCAGCAGAAAGCTTAGTTAATAAAAAGACTAGGAGATATTAAGGCAATGATGGAAATAAAAATACTGGATTAACCTAAAAGAAGGCAGGAGAGCAAAGAAATGAAGAATGAAGAACAAACAGGACAAACAGAAAACAAATACTAAGATAATGAAGTAGTATCTAACCATACTAATAATCACATTAAATGAAAATGGTATAAACATTCCACTTAAAAGGTAGGTATTTTTAGGCTGGACAAAAATTAAGATCCAATGATATGTTATCTACAAGAGATGCACTTTAAAAATAAAGACGTAAATAATTGGTAAAAAGGTAGAAAAAATATACCGGCTCTATCAATAGTAAAAAAAGTTGGATTGGCTATATTAATATCAGAGTATCAACAAAATAGTTGTGGGGGCAAAGTATAATACCAGGAATAAATATTTTAAAATGACAAGTGGGTCAAACAGGCAATTCTACACCTTTAAACACACTGTTTAAACACACTAAAGAAAAATATGATAGAACTGCAAAGAAGAATATACAAATCCTTAATAGTAGTAAAAGGAAGATCTCTGGGGAAACTCCATATTTAGACAACATAACAACATGCTTCTAAATAACACATGAGTTAAAGAAAAAAGTAAAAGAGAAAATAGAAAATTTTATAAGCTGGATGAAAATGAAAACATGACATATTAAAATTTGTGGGAGGTAGCCAAATCAACGCATACAGAGAAATTTATAACACTAAATGTCTATAGTAGAAAAGTCTCAGATCAATGAATTATTCTTCCACCTTAAGAAACAAAGCCCAGGTGGAACAGGAATGGGGGGTGAAGATGAAGGATGAGGTGTAGAAGGGGAGCAAATTAAATCTCAGGTAAGCAGAAATGAGAATCAGAAATAAAAATCAACCTGGGCTCAGGCTTCCCATAAAAAGTTGCAAGAAAATGAAGCAATATTTACAAAGTAGTACTTTGTTTCACAAAATATTATACCAAACGAATTGTCATTTTTGTATCAAGCAACAAGAAGTAAATAAAATCTCAAGAAGAGAGAAATTCTGAGTCCTTCCTTGGGGGGAACTGATGACAAAATTCAGCCAAATGAGGGATATTCAAAATAAACAATAAAGGAAGACAGGATAAAATAATTGGTGGTGGTTAAGCATTTAACTCATTTAAATGTAGAAACGAGATTGTAAGTGTCATGGTTATAGAATAGAATGCAAATATTTAAATCCTAATGCTAAGATGAAGAGTACCTGAAATTTATTCTTTCAAAAATATAATTATCTATCACCATAACCAGTAATCCTACATCATATACTAACAAGGAGTTTGGGGATTTGGTTTAAACTTCATAGGAGATAAAGGTAAAAGAAAATGCAAACACTTGTTTAAACCAAAAGAAAATACTGGTATATGCATATCCCATTTCAGCTTTTTATCAGCAAAGTTTTGGATGTGAACTCTGCATTGTAGATTTACTAAATTATGTGACAGAGAAAATTATCAAGGTTTTGGATCTTCTCAATGCTCATGACCATTATTAATTTATGGAATGGTGGAAAGAAGAGCTGAGTATGTAGAACTGGTTTACATAATGTGGATAGAGGTCTTAATTATGAAAATTTGTTGAATAGATATACTAAGCTGCTTCCTCCGACCAAGGAATTTTGAAATTAAAGAGCTCCCAGAATTTCAACTTGTTAAACCCTCAGTAGTTTATGATAATGTGAGAAGATTGCTAACTCTACAGAACCAAGACGGAGGAGCCCAACTAATTTGTTGAAGTAAGTACTGATCTATCTACTCAATCTAAACTTGTGGTTTGAGCAAATGTTAAGAAAAGACTACACTGGATGTTCTGACCTCAAAGGAAATTAAAGGTTTAAAAGAATGCAGAGGTGTTTTATGGAAGTGATGAACCAATAATTCTACTACTGAAGCTAATATTAGACTATATATTAACTAGCTAGAATTTAAATAAAAACTTGGAACCTTAAAAAATTGAACTAAATGAAAAAATAATAAAAGAATGGCAGAATATCTTTGTACAAATATTATACTTCAGAAGAGATTTCACAGATTTTAATGAGTAAGAATTATGCTCTTAGTCAACAGCAAAATAAATAGTTGTAGGATATACAGCATCCAAGGTATCCCATAATATTTTGAGTATCTAATATCTAATATTTTCACAATATTTTAAAATAGCCAAACTTTACAAACTTGATTTACCTGTCAATGTAAAAGACCACTCTTTATGAAATTGCTGAAATAGAAATTAAGAGCTAACAACTCAGAGATATCAGCTGGAATTCATTTTGATATTTGTTTCTGTTTTTTTGACAAGTTTCAAAAATAACTCAATTTTCTTTATTAATTTGGCCCAAAATGATCACTCTACATTTTATATAAAACTGGACTTGCATAAGTAGTTAATACTATTATAAAAATTCCAATCTACCCAAAGTTGGCTAGATGCATTATAGTACATAATTGTTAAAACTCTTAAGTTGTTTGCAAGTTGGGTCTATACTATACTATACTACCATGAAAATTCCATTCATCCAAGTTTGGCCAATGTTAGATATACATAACTGTTAAAATGGAGTGTTTCCACTCATAATTTGGAGTCCAAATGCCACATATCTAAATAGAAATATAATTGCCTGGTAAATGTAGTTTTCCACCATAATATATTGTCATACTTCATCGCCAATACAAATAACATAAATAACGTCAAATTTTAAACCATGTGTTCTAAGAAAATCAGACTTTAAAATGTACAATGGTTTGAAATAGCACAGAAATCCCCCCTAAAGAATCACACTACAAAAACATGCTCCCAAGATACTAACAAAAATATGAGACCATTTAGAGAAAAAGAATAGAAGATAATCAAGAAGGAATATTTTTAATTTTTTGAAATGTTTTCTCACACATTGTCTAAAGAGCTAACATGACTTTCCTCTACAAAATCCTCTCAATGTAAGCATTTACTTGACATTAGAAAGCGACAGGATTTGCCATAAAGAAGAATCAATAATAACCTTGTAAAGCCTAAAGCAGTGAACATAAACATGCTGTAGGAGACATTAACACTAGACTGAAAGAAATAATTATACTTTCAATAAACATGTTCCTACTGGATAATCAATTTTTTACACGTCTTTGCAGCTGTTTCACAGCTCAGGTAGTGAATGGCAGCAGCTGTTACATCAAAACCATATATTATATGCATATGAGCTACTTTTAATTTTTCATAGGTATCTACTTATTTGTGATCAGCCACATTTAAATCATATTAAATAAAAACAAGGTATTCATGGGGGGTGATTAATTCAAGAGGATTTTTTTGTACTATCTTATTTTAGAAGTGAATTCTTGAACCAATTATTTTTATGTCAGAATATTTAATAATTCAAATTACATGCTGCCCTTATTTCTAGATTTAAGAGATTTGTCACGATCAATGTTTCTGAAATATTAAATTAAAACATGTCATGGTAATTACTATGGAATAAACAGCAATTAAGATTTTTCAGGCAAATAAGCTCAAACAGTTTGCAGTGCATATTTATACTACTAATATTTTCCCACACAATGCATGCATCATACACAATAAGCAGCCTAAAAATATAAAATGTAATTTGTAGAATTATTTCAAAAGATCTGGAGATCTTTTGACTTAATATGGAATTTGATACTTAGGTAAGAAATATCAATGTATAATGGATCCAGAAAGAGGCAGACTTGAATGTTAAGTAATACAAATAATGTTACCATAGAATGATAATGTTTTTGTTGTGTATTTGTAATAGAGATCCTAACATATGCTGTAAATAATTTGCAGACTAAAAGACAATTATTTAAAAATGTATATCCACTAAAACAAACTATAACTAATAGTGTAAGTATGTACCAGACATTTGAATTAGTAAATACTTACTGCTATATAATAAACTCTTGCTTTTTCTACCAATGTCCAGTTTTTCTCCATATCAAGATGTTTTTCCTTTTTATAACAATTGGCAGCAGCAAGATTAGCCACAAGGGACCTAAAACAACAACAAAAAGCAAAGTAGGCTTTAATACTACAGCTAAAGTTGTCATATAATTAATTAATTATACTTCTATAATTCTACTTCTATACTTTATAATTAATTAGCAATACTTTCTGCAAATTTTATTTTCCATTTTAATTCTTAATTTTTCAAAATTGCTAAACATTGATATTAATAAATATAAATAAAATTAGATTTGTTTTGAGCACTTTCTCAGACTTCTATATTGCCTTTGAGATAAAGAGATATTAATCCTAAAAAAAAAAAAAAGAGATATTAATCCTAGCTCTAAATACCACCTGGTATTTTGCGAAACTGGACTTTATGTTTCCATAGGTACTAAAATAAGATTATCTATTTTGTATATTTTAATAGTTTAAAATACAGTTAAGAAATTAAACTACTATGTAGTTATGCAAAAAAATTACAAAAAAGATATATACATTTACATACATATATATAACTAAACACTTCAGTTTTTAAGTATCAACATACTATATACATTGATTATTTAATCTAGTGCTTTAAAATCCAAGTATGGGATTAATTTCACAAACAAACCTATAAATGTAGGCCCTATTTACCATGAGATTTTAATTTGCAAACCTATACATTTAATTTGCAAACCTATACAAACCAATACATTTTAAAGACTGGAGTAAACTTAGTTTCTATATTTGAAAACTCCTATACTGGTACAGTTTTACAGCTGAAAAATTTAAGCAGGATATTGCATTTAAAATCTTACTACATGTGCCAGATAGGAATCTTTGTTATTGCCCAACAATTAAAGTTAATAAAATAATTATGTTAAATACAAATTATAAAAAATATTTTTTCTCATTCTGACCCAGAAATTAAGAAAATAACTTGCCATTTTTTCATTCTTTCTAATCAAAAGGAACAGTTATGGTTAAAAAATGGATACATCATTTCATCACTTGAAATTTTTATAATATGGTTGGTTCCTCTAAGGATAAAAAAAAAAATTGATTCTCTTCCAAAACATACATCTACTCACCCACATACCTACCGACTACTGAAGGATATCAATTCAATTTATGCTCAATTAAATGATTAATAAAAACAATATGAATCAGTAAATTTATATGCAAGTATTACTATATTACCAAGTTAAGAATAATTAGTCCTAATTTATAAAAAGTCAGTAATCATGACTTAAGCAAAATTTTGACTGAAATGGTTATAGATAAAAATAAAAGATAAACACTTCTGCTACCAGTTACTAAATTCTATTTTGATAATAAAACTACTCTTTGATAGGAAACTACATTGTTTCTCCAAAATATAAGTATTCTCACTATCCAAATGAATGTGGTTCAGAGTTTGGAAAGTGAGAACCTGAATTAAGAAGAATACTGCATTATCCCAATTCCTGCGTTTTAGATAATGTTAGTTAGTAAGAGTTATCAGCCCTATCTAAAACAATTCCAAACCTATTAGGTTCTATAATTTAATTGATAATGAATTTGAGAGTGGGAGTTTCCCCCCAGTTTCTGACTTCCAATCATATTTGAACATTAATAATCACCATAATTATAATATTAATTGAGTTTTTGACATGTGAGAGACCTAATATTATCATTACTGCTCTTTAAATTTAGGAATCTAGCACAAAAAAACAATTTAACAATTTTACACTGGCCTGAGAGGTAGCAGAGGCAAAACGACCTATTTCTCACTAATGAGAAAAGTGCACCTGCATTATTATTAGTTTTAGGAAAACTGAAAAGGGAGAAGGTCTAAATAAATATATTTCAAAGTCTGAACAATAAATGGTTTTATTTATTAAAACCTTATATGATAAAATTCTCCTATACACACAAAAAAATTACAGGAAAGGTTTAAAAATGGCCTTGTTACCCTAATTATTTTTAAAAGCTACATTTTAGTTATTTAATGACTACTGGCCAGAGTGTCAAGTCCTTAACATACATCTGCTAAAGGTCAAGGAGTGAGCAAAGTAAGAAAGAGGAAGGGATCAAGGGGAAGAGAGAAGGGAGGGAATAAAGGAAGACAAGAGGTAAATAAGAAAGGAGAGGAAGAAGGGCAAGGAAGGAGACAGGGAATGGAGGAGGATACACTATATATTTTTAGGTGTTAGGAAAGTAAAATTTCTAGTGAATCACTATTTAGAAAGAGATATCATTGCTGATTTTAATAATACAATAGCTAGAAAAGTTATTTTGATTTTCCCTTGCAAAGGAGAAAAAAGGATATGCTGATGAGCAACATAGTATGAACTGAAGAAAAACCTCCATTGGGCTGCAAAAGGCAGGAATACAACCAATGTATGGAAAGTCCTGAGACACAGATTTCAAGTTCATAGAAAGAAGAATTTTCTAAAAAGTAAAATTTTATAGAAATTAATTAATTGTTTTTTAAGTGGTGCATTACCCATGACTGAAGCTGTTTGATATGGACACATAACTTATTTGCCAGAAATGCTTTATATGACCTAATTCATCTGACATTGGATATAATATAGTACTTTATATATGTTATAAAATATATGCATCTATCTGTCTACGTGGCTGGATATTCCAATCTCAGGATAAGGTAAAAAGAACATTTTTTTATTCCAGTTTCAGCAAGAAACTATAAGACACTGAATAAAATGTTTTCCTTGTTTTCCTTTTCTGATCCTTATTACAAAAATTAGAGACTGGGATAGATAATCTCAAAACTTTCATTCAAACCTGCCTCATGAATACAAAGGCAAGTACAACAAAGGTATTTTTTAAAAAGAAAAATTATATAAGAAGAGTTATTAAAACATTGAAAGCAATGAAAATCATGAGATCTAAATTCCAAATTCAGATTGGAATTTAGATTTTGTGATTGTTTAAATATCCAGTTAGTACAAATCATCCCTTGGAATTACACTGACCTGTTGCTACCAGTGATGCACACAGCACAAGTTCCCGTTGTTTGCTCATTTTGCTCATAGTAATGAGCATCCACATGGGCTTCAGCAGCTTTTTTCTTCAAGATCTCTCCAAATGTGTCTGTCCCAATGCATCCAAAAAATGTTGCTGCTTTATATGGCTGCTGAATCATCCACTGAAAAACAGGAACATAAATAATTTTAATGGCTTAGAAATATGGTACACATAGAATGGTGGCATAAAAGGGATGCTTTGTTAGATGCTGTGGCTGTTATGAATGGAATTCCAATTCTGTACTAATGCTTATGGTAACAAATTTGATATAACAACTACATAAAATCTTATTATACTACATCTAGGGAGAGAAATAGAGCACAGTGGGGTTAAGAACTCAGAATCTACTCACATAGACTCTAGGTCAATGCTAGCTCAATAAAGAAAAATAATAGTGAGTCCCAATAGAAGTAGAGTAGTATTGTCATTAAAAGCCTAAAAGACTGAAGACTGTCTGGGTTCAAATCTTGCCTGTGCTAATTATTATTTGTATAAGTAAGAGCATGTCACTTAACAGTTCTATACCTCATTTTCCTCACCAATAAAGGGAAAAATATATAAATACACCTCATGAGGTTCTTGAGAATTAAACTAAGTAATTTAATGTATATGCACTGCTGAGCATAGTATCCAGGACATAGTAAATGATATATGGTAGCTGTGATGTTGACTACTATTTTCACATTTATTGTAATTCATATGTAAATTAAGCTAAACTATGATTAAGCCTAATAAGTTGTTCTAAAAATTCAAAAAGTGTTAAAAATTCTAATTCTAATATCTCAGTCTTTCAGTAGTCTTGAACTTTAATTTCTTTGCTATAAATTGACAATGGATTGCTTTTAAAATGTATATTTTAAAATATACAATGAACTATTATCTTTCAAAATTACCTCAAATTCCTGAGATTTCTAATACTTGTATTAGCTATTCCAAAACTGTAATCTATTTTGTTTCTAAACCCTAGATGAGCAAAATACCACATATACTAAGTCAAAAGACATCAAAATCTTACCACATTCTCAAATATTTGAAGTATAAAAAGAAATGCATATATCTTTGAGAGTTAAATGGATGAAGAGACAAAGAATAACAAGAAAACTATAAGATAAATATACAAAAACTGTCTAGGGATTTGTTCTGAAGATACATTTCCACAAATATGAAACAACATTTCCATAAGTACTCATTGAGACATGATTTGTAATGCCAAAATGTTAGAAACAACCTAAATGCCCATCCATAGAAGACTGGTTGAATAAGCTGATAAATCCCCTCAAGGGAACATTACACAACAACTTAAAAAACAATCAAACAAGGATAAGCTATACAGAGTAATCAATCCATTTACATAGAGTATTTGCCAGTATATAAAATCCATTTATATAATTATATAGAGTAATTCTTTTCTGAACATTAAAAAAAAAGACCAGAGTTCAAAAGTGTGTCTGTATGTGTGCATGTATGTTTTAAGAGACAGTGAAAATTAAAATTATATATATCCTTTTAGTACATACACATACTTTTTTAGAATTTATATATAATTTTAAGTTTCCTTATTTCATAAAAAGAAATACAGAAAGAATAAACCACAAACTAAAGAAAAATGGTTTCCTATCAGGGTGGGTGGGAAAGGAATAAAGAAACTGAAACAGAAGAAAGACTTCTCTGAATGTGCCACTACACATAAAGCAGCCTTCTGAAATGCTAAAATTGTGTATTTTTGAAAATGCAATTCAACTTGAATTTTAAATTCATTTGGAAAAAAATAATAAAGTCGAATACAGAGAAACAAAGAAATCAAAGAAAATATAAAATTGTAATATAATTCAACAGAAAAAATGCAAATAACTTTCATATACTTTTTCAAATAACTTTTCATATACTATTATTTTCAATATATTAATATAAGGAACAAAACCCAAAAAATATTGGAGGATAGAACATTTGAAATTATTGACTCAGAAGAGCAAAAAGAATGAAAAAGAGTGAAAAAACTTACAGAACTGGGCACCTGCATGGTGCAGTCAGTTAAGCATCTGACTCTTGATGTCAGCTCAGATCATGATCTCAGGGTTGTGAGATCACATGGAGCCTGCTTAAGATTCTTTTTCTCTCCCTCTCTCCCTTCCCCTATCCCTCCCTCTCTAAAAAAGAAAAGAAAAGAAAAAAGAAAGAAAGAAATAATATTCACATCATGAGAATTGCAGGAGGAGAAAAAGGACAGAAAGTATAGTTAAGGCATTAATTGCTGAAAACTTCCTGAACATAAAAACGGACATCCAGACCCATGAGGCCAAATAGATTGAATATGAATAGGGCTACACTGAGACATAATTAAATTGTCAAAAGTTAAAGACAAAGAAAGAATTTTAAAAGCAGCAAAAGAGAGAAGTTATATACAAGAAAACCACCATATGATTATGGATGGATTTCTCAACAGAAACTTTGTAGGCCAGGAGAAAATGAGATGAAACAAAGTATTAAAAGAAAAAAACCCTGTTAATCAAGAATTCTATATCCAGCAAACCTGTCCTTCAGAAATGGAGACATAAAGACTTTCCCAAACAAATAAAAGCTGAGGTAGTTCATTACCACTAGACCCAGCTAATAAGAAATGCTAAATGGAGTTCTTTGAGTGGAAAGGATGCTAATTAACATCATAATAATAAAAGAAGGTAACAAAAAACTAACTGGTAATGGTAAATATGCCATCAAAGTTAGATTCTGTAATATGGTAATTGTGGTGCATAATTCACTTAGAAATTCAGTTTAAGTTTAAAAACATGAATGTAGTAAAAATAATTATAAATACAATAATCTGTAATTAGTTACACAATATAAAAATATGCAAAGTGCAACAGCAATAACCTACAGGGTGAGGGGGAAGAGAAGTAAAAGTGTAAAATTTAGGAATTCTAATGAAGTTAAGTTGTTATCAGCTTAAAATAGAGTGCTGTAATTTTAACATACTTTATGTAAGCCTCATGGTAACCACAAGGAGAAAACTTGTAGCAATTACACAAAATAACATGACAAAAAGTCAAAGCATATTGTTACTGAAAGGCATCAAAACATGAAAAATGACCACATGGTAAGAAATAAGAAACAACATATCTACAAAACAATCAAGAAACAATTAACAAAATGGCAACAGTAAGTCCTTACCTATTGATAATTACAGTAGTCTCCCCTTATCTGCAGAAGATATGTTCCCAGATCCCCAGTAGGTGCCTGAAACTGCTCACAGTACTGATCCCTGTAGTTATTATGATTATTACCAATACATACATATCCATTATAAAGTTTAATTTATAAATTATACACAGTAAGAGATTAACAATAACTAAAGATAAAATAGAAAAATTTTAACAATATACTGTAACAATAGTTATGCGAATATGCTTTCTCTCTCTCAAAGTATCTTATTGCACTTTACTTGTCCTTCTTGGGATGGTAAGTGATAATAAAATGCCTAGATGATGAGATTAAGGTGAATAACATAGGCACTGTGACACATAGCATTATGCTACTACTGATGTTCTAATGATCTAACAGGAAAAAAAATCATCTGCATTCACCATCATTGACTGTAGGTAACTGAAACTGTAGGCGGGGGGATGGGGTAATACTGTATTTTGAATATAAACAGATTAAATTCTCCAATGCAAAGACACAGAATGTCTGAAACAAACAAACAACAAGATCCAACAAGATGCTACCTACAAGAGACTCACTTCAGCCTTAAAGACATACAGACTGAGAATGAAGGGATGGAAAAAGGCATTTTATGGAAATGGTAACCACAACAAAGCAGAGGTAGTTATGCTAATATCAGACAAAATAGACTTTAAACTAAAAATGGTACAAAGAAACAAAGTCATTATATAATGATAAAGGGGTTAATCCATCCATGAGGTTTCACAATCATAAATATTTATGTTCCCAACACTGGAGCACCTAAATATATAAGAAACACAGCTAAAAAGAGTAGTGAAAAGCAATAATAGTTAGGGACATTAATGCCCCACTCTTAATAATGAATCATCCAGATCATCCAGATAGAGAATCAGAGAATGGGAGAATGAGAATAATGTAATAGTGTATTTCAACAAAACTACAGAACAAATGGACCTAACAGACATCTATAGAACATTCTATCCAACAGCAGCAGAATATACATTCTTCTCAAGTGCATTTCTAGACTAGTTCATGTTAGACCACAAAACAAATCTTAGCAAATTCATTAAGACTGAAATCATACCAAGTATCTTCTTTGACTACAATGGCATGAAACCAGAAATCAGTAACAAGAGGAAATCTGGAAAATTCACAAATACATGGAAATTAAACAACACTCTCCTGAAAATCCAATGGATCAAAGAAGAAATTAAAGGGGAACAAAAAAATTTTCTTGAGACAAATGAAAATGGAAAAACAACATACCAGAATTTGGGGGATGCAGCAAAAGCAATTCTAACAAGGAAGTTTATACTAATAACTGCTTATACTAATAAGCAAGAAAGTTCCTAAACTAACAATCAAACATTATGCCTCATGAAACTAGAAAAAGAACAAACAGTCCAAAGATAGATGAAGGAAGGAAATAATACAGAGTAAAGCAGACATAAATGAAATAGAGAACAGAAAACAATAGAAAAGATTAACCAAACTAAAGTGATTCTTTGAAAAGATAAGCAAAATTCACAATCCTTAACTAGACTAAACAAAGGGAGAGGGAAAAAGAGAGAATACAAATCATCAAAGTTATAAACAAAAAAAGGAGGCATTACAACTGATACCACAGAAACAGAAAGGATCATAAGAGGCTACTATGAACGATTATATGCCAACAAACTGGACAACCTATAAAAGGAATGAAAAAATTCTTAGAAACATATAATTTACCAAGACTGAATAAAGATGAAATACAAAATCCAAATAGACCAATTACTATTAAGGAGATTGAATTAGTAACAAAAACTCTCTAAATGAAGAAAAGCCCAGGGCCAGATGATCTCAATGGTGAATTTTACTAAAGATTTAAATAGAAATTCACATTAATCCCTTGAAAACTCTCCCAAAAAACTGAAGAGGAGGGAGCACTTTAAAATTTGATTTATAAGTCAAGCATTATCCTGAAACAAAAGTCAAATAAGGGTACTACTTGGGGGAAATAATGGCAGGCCAATATTCTGATGAATATAGATGCAAAAATTCTCAACCAAATACCAACAAACCGAATTCAACACCACGTTGAAAGGATCATTCACCATGATCAAGTGGGATTTATGCCAAGAATGCAATGATATCTAATAAACACAAATGATAGAATGAAAGAAAAAAATCATATGATCATCTTAGTAGATACAGAAAAGCATTTAACAAAATTTAACATCTGTTCATGATAGAAACACTTAACTAAGCACAAAAAACATATCTCAACAACAACATAAAGGCCATATATAATAAGCCCAAAGCTAAAAACATACTCAATGCTGACAGATTAAAAGCTTTTTTCTCTTGTTCTCAGGAACAAGACAAGAATGCCCACTCTAACCACTCCTACTTAACACAGTACTAAAAATCCTAGCTAGAGCAATGAGGCAAGAAGAAGAAAAAGCATCATTATTGGAAAGGAAGAAGTAAAATCATCTCTATTTGCAGAAGATGTGATTTTATATAGAGAAAATAAACCAAAAAGGAAAAGAAAAAAGCTAGAACTAATCAATCAATTCAATAAGGTTGTAATATACAAAATAAACATACAAAAATCAGTGGTATTTCTATACATTAACAATAAATTCTCTGAAAAATAATTTTTTTTAATTGTGTTATGTTAGTCACCATACAGTATATTTACTTGTGGAACATAAGGAATAGCATGGAGGACATTAGGAGAAGGATGAGAAAAATGAAAAAGAATTTTAAAAATCAGTTCCATTTACAAAACTAGCAAATAAACAGCAAAATACTTAGGAAAAAGGTTAATCAAGGAGGTTAAAGATCTCTATGCTTTTTTTTTTAAGATTTTATTTATTTATTTGACAGAGAGAGACATGGTGAGAGAGGGAACACAAGCAGGGAAGTAGGAGAGGGAGAAACAGGCTCCCCACTGAGCAGGCAGATTGATGCAGGGCTTGATCCCAGGACCCTAGGACCATGACCTGAGCTAAAGGCAGATGCCCGACAACTGAGCCACCCAGGTGCCCCAGGATCTCTATTCTTAAAACTATAAGATATTAATGAAAGAAATCAACAAGACACAAATAAACAGAAAGATATCCCATGTTCATGGATTGGGAGAATTAATATTGTTAAAATATCAATGCTACCAAAAGCCATCTATGGGTTCAATGAAATTCCTATCAAGATTCCAATGGTCTTTTTTTTTAAACAGAAATAAACAATCCTAAAATTTAGATGGAACAAGAAAAGATACCAAATATCCAAAAAATATCCTGAGAAAGAAGTTCAAAGCAGGAGGTGTCACATTTTCTAATTTCAGGCTATATACTATAAGGTTATAGTAATTAAAACAGCATGGTACTGCATAAGAACAGACACACTAACCAGTGGAACAGAATCAAGAGCCCAGGAATAAAAGCAAACATATACAGCCAACTAATATTTGATAAGGAAGCCAAAAAGACCAAAGGGAGAAAAGACAGTCTAATAAATGGTGCTGAGAAAATTTGCCATTCATATGTAAAAGAAAGAAACTTGACCCCCTAACTTACACCACTTAAAAAATTAACTTGAAGTGGATTAAAGACTTAAATGTATGTCATGAAACTCTGAATAAACCATAGGAAAAAACCCGCCTTGACATGGGTCTTAGAAATAATTTTTTGGAAATCACAACTAAAGAACAAGCAACAATATCAAAAATAAACAAGTGGGACTACATCAAACTAAAAATCTGCATTGCAAAACCAACCATCAAAAAAAAGTGAAAAGACAACTTATGGAATGGGAAAAAATATTTGTAAACCATGTATCTGATAAGGGCTTAATATACAAAACATATAAAGAACCCATAAAACTCAACAGCAAAAAACCACAAATAATCAAATTTAAAATGGGTAACCTGAACAGACATTTTTCCAAAGAAAATATATGATTGGCCAACAGGTATATGAAATGATGCTCAATATTGCTAATCATTAGAGAAAAGGAAATTAAAACCACAGTGAGATATCACCTCATGCCTATTAGAAGGGCTATTATTGGGGCGCCTGAGTGGCTCACTAGGTTAAGCACCTGACTCCTGATTTCGGCTCAGGTCGTGATCTCAGGGTCGTGAGATGGGACTGAGGATTCCCTCTCTACCTCTGCTCCTCTTCCTATCGCTTCCCCAAAAAAGGGGGGGCATTATCAAAAAGACAAGATATAACAATAATGGTGTGGCTGTAGAGACCCTTAGAATTCCCACTAACGGTGGGAATGTAAATTGGTAGAGCTACTGTGGAAAACGGTTTGGAGTTCCTCAAAAAATTGAAAAGAGGAGGTGCCTCGCCAGCTCAGTTGGTAGAACATGCAAATCTTGATCTCCTGGAGCCATGAGTTTGAGCCTCATATTGGGTGTAGAGACTACTTTAAAAAAAAAAATTAAAAAATAGAACTACTATATGATCTAGCAATTCTATTCTGGGAATATATCTAAAAGAAATGAAAACAATAATTCAAAAAGATATTTGTAGGGGTCCCTGGGTGGCTCAGTTGGTTCAACATCTGCCTTCAGCTCAGGTCATGATCAAGCCCTGAGATCAAGGTCCTGAGGTCCTGAGATCAAGCCCCAAATGCTGAGCAGGGAGCCTACTTTTCCCTTCAAACTGTCTCTCCCCCAGTGTGCGCTCTCTCTCTCTCTCTCTCACAAAAATAAAATAAAATCTTAAAAAAAATCTGTAGCCTCATATTCATTACAGCTTTATTTACAATAGCTAAGACATGTAAGCAACCTAAGTGTCCATCAAAGGATGAATGGATATATATTTTTTTATTCATGTAGAAAGCATGGTTAAATGATCAACCATGTCTGTTTTATGTGGCAAAATAGAAAACCGAAATCAATAACAAATTTTAGTATGATAATTTAAATAACTTAATATGCCACCAAAATAACAGGAAACTTCATTCAGTGAAAGTGAAGCCATTATGATGTAAGTAAGCATCATTAAATCAAAGGTTACATGTTCAAACTATAGTGTAAAAAAGGAGTGATATCCAAGCTTGAATCTAACTTGTAACTCTTCCATTAACCAATCAATATTACTTAAACCTGCAAGACAAAAAGTGAAAAATAATAGAAATATTTGGCAGGTTTTGTTATAATTCCATCATGGAATATTTCATCGCAGGAAACTGGCTAACATCCTAATTCTGATATTAGTACATTGGGATACTGACAAAAATATGAGAACCCTACTCTTGACCATTGATTTCCTTTTAAGTTTGTTAATCCATTGTGAGAGCTTACCAGGCCAAAGTAAACACACAGATTTAATAGAAGCCAGGTTCACTGCTTCAGAGCACTTAATAACCTAGCAGAGTCATTAAAGATGTTATAATCAGAAAGCTGTAATAAATTAAAAATAATTTTTACAAATTTATAAATTAATTTGATAAGTTTTATTAAAATTTTAATAATTCCCTAACTTTACCTCAAACACACTGTGTTACCAACACCTCACTGACCGGTTTCCTACCATTCTGACATCCAGTCAATAAACATTAATGCATGTCTAGTAGAGGATAAGAAGATGAAAGTGATAGTGTCCCTAACACAGTCACACCACTACATTTTTAGATTCTCCAGAAAAGAAATTCAACTCTTTTCATAACCTCTTATTATGCTGCTCCTTTTAGCTAAAACACATTGCTCACCTTGTCTGTTTATACATGTATAGCACATCCTTAAACATCTATCTTTAACTCTCCTAAAGAGTCCAGAATTACATGTATGTTGTGAATAACTAGAGAACAAAATCAGAAGGAAACAAGCACAGAATTTTCAGACACTGGACAAAGGCAGAGCAGGACTGTGATCTCTGGTAGAAAAGAAACAAGGTAGGCCCTTAACTTCATGTAGGCTCCCTACCAGTAAGCAATTTCCAGATTGTGGTGTGGGGAGAAAGAAGGCAAACAGAGCCGGGCATTCTAGTGAAATGAGGAAACAGAGATAAGTGTTCAAGGAGAGTCAAGAGATTAGAAATTGAAGAAAAAAAATGTTTCAGAGAGTAGTGTGCTAAAATCATAACTCTTGAGGCTTTGGCTGAATTCCACCCAATCTGTGCATATTTAAGGAATACCTGAGATCACAAGGAATCTACATAAATGCTTCAGGATTAAAAATTGAGTTTATCAAAGCCTCAGGATCCAGTAGCAGCATACAAAAATCTAATGTAATTCTAAATACTATCAAGGAACAGTTGAAAATTAAAATTAAGAAAATATTGTCATTTATTAATCACATTAAGAATGAAACATATTGGGACAAAATTTGAGAAAATGAGTGAAGACCTACACATAAAACACTACAAAATTTGCTGAGGGGGGGGATTAAATAAATGGAGAGCTATACTAAATGCATGGATTAGAAAACTTAATATTCTTAAGATACCAATTCTCCCCAAACTGATTCATAGATTTGTTGCAACAACCCCAATCGGTACCTCAATAGGATTTCTGAAGATACAAAAAGCTGATTCTATAAATTAACAGTAAACGAAGGGGAACTAGAAGAGTCAAAAGTTGGGAGGTATGTCAGTGTGAAGTAAGCCAAAATTGCTAAACCCCAATTTCTTGAAATATACAATGTAGATAATATAATATATGATCTTATAAGGATGTTTCAAGAATTAGAAACAGACTAACAAGCCATGCAATTTAGTTCAGTAAATGATACTTATTATAGTTGGATCCCTTTTACACAGAATGAAAGGGCTCACACTATGTTGTAAGTACACTTAAATGGAGATCAAGAAAACCACAGCCATAATTGGTAA
The DNA here is from genome assembly GCA_028533885.1 of Nasua narica. NCBI lineage: Eukaryota > Metazoa > Chordata > Mammalia > Carnivora > Procyonidae > Nasua > Nasua narica. The sequence continues at coordinate 28,509,922 of CM052812.1, read as the reverse complement.
CTTTAAATAAATATGTGAATTAGTTGATTTCAATTTTAAAAGAAACAGTAAAGGCAGAATGTCAACTGAAAAGACCCAGGAGGTAGATTAATTGCAGCTGAGGGGATCAGAAAGGGCTTCCAGAGACAAGTGATCAATTTATTATCAATTAATCTATGAACAATGAGTATAATATCCAAAAATGGCTATAAGCTGGAAAGAAAGTAGAGGAACTGAGTACAAGCCTCTTTTCCTATCTTAGGAATTTATTATGGTGTCCCTAAGGCAAAAGAAATTCTAAGTATTAAGTAGTTAGTTCCAAACAACTTAATAAGTTATTTATTTCCTAACAATTTAGCACATGTCACACACCGTAAAATTCTCAAACCTTGGAATCAGATTGAGAGCCGCCAATCCCATTTCCTGTTTCACACTGATTCTTGTGCGGTACTTCAGTTTGTTTGTTTTTTTTTTTAATTTTTTTACCACCCAAAACCCAGCTTTGTAGAGTATCTGATACTACCAAAGGAATGTGGCAATCTAATGTTAAAACAAAAATACCTGGAGCTAGCGGTGCATGCTGTTTCTAATAGGTGTCACTGTTTTGCCAGAAAATTTAAAATATCCCATTGACCCAATGTAGGTTTGTTATAGAACCCAAGGTACCTTAGCACACAGATTGGAAAATAAAAGAGTATAGTGTTAACAAAAACAAAGAAAAAGGGAAATGAAGAACTATTAGCAATATAATAACAGAGCACTATGTGGGAGGGAAGACTATGGGAGAAAAGATGATCCAGGTCAGATCATTAAATGCCACTTTAAGAAGGTGAAACAGCAGAGGCACGCTTGGCTCCGTTAGTAGAAAATGTTACTCTTGATCTAGAGGTGGTGAATTCGAGCCCCATGCTGGGTGTAGCGATTATTTAAAAAATAAAATTTAAAACACTTTAAAAAAAAGAAGTTGAAGGAGTATTTTGTAGGTAGAAGGATGTACATGAAGATTTTTGAACAAAGGAATGAGATAAGAGATTATGCTTCATTAAAGTAAGGAAGCAGAAAATTTACAACTGAATTTAAATAGGTGCTGAATAAATGACACATTACGGTTCATATTAAGAGTCTTTAACAACATATAGAAAGACTTCTAGGGGCACCTGGATGGCTCAGTCAGGCATCCAACTCTTGGTTTTGGCTCAGGTCATGATCTCATCTCAGGGTCCTGGATCAAGCCCTATGTCGAGCTCCCCGCTCAGCAAAGAGTCTGCTTGAGGATTCTCTTTTCCTCTCCCTCTGCCCCTCCTCCCACTTGCCTATGCACTCTCTAAAATAAATAAGTCTTCTTGATAAAAAGGAAAAAAGAGATTCCTAGTAATATTAACTGCCTTCCAGATGAATTTCTTCTTTGTGACCTAATGAGGTATTTAGGACAATTTAACTGAAAATGATGCTCAAGAGCCAGTCACTTCTAAGATAATGCTGTATACTTTAATTCAATTCATAATAGAACAATGAAGAATGATACTAAAATAGTTAAAGGATAAGTCAAAGATAAGCAATTTTATAACAGAAAACCCAATGAGGAATTTTAGGAAAACTGTAAACCACAATGAAAAGAAATTAAATGTCAACTGGGAAATAACAGTAATAAGCAGATTGCAAAGGTTTATGAGGAAATCAAAATTGAAGTATTTGGTTAGGAAAACAGCATATATCACATGGTTTAAAAGGCTGATTGTCTCAGATGACTGGTATGCTACCAAGTGACATAGTGAAACAAACTTTTCATAAATATTATTAAAGAATCTATTCTCCTTCTGTAACTAGTAATATTATATTCCTTTCCTGACAAAACTGCTCTGTTTCCCTTGTTGGTAGGTATCCTATTAATAAAAATTGATTCATGATAGTCCTACTATTATCCCCAACAATCTTTAGTTATTTTTCTTGTTAAATACCTGTTAACATCTATTTCTCAGAAGACATTTTAGGAAACTTAGGCCTAATAACAAAAAAGCATAAATGTTAGACTCAGATATATATAAATTCATCCAGTAGTGTGACAGTAAATTACATACTCTACACGAGCTTTTATTTCTTTCAGATTTACTGTGAGAATTAAATAGGATAAGCAAAGTGCCTATAGCAGTGCCTGTTAAACAGTATCGAGGATAATGAAAATAATAACAGGGCACTGAAATATGATTAAAAAAAACTTTTAGTCTGATTTCATTCAACTTGTTCCATAAATATTTGTGATCATGTACCAGTTCTTGGGTATTATTGTAGTAAATAATGGATAAAGTAGCATTTCTGTCTCTTTTGTAGGCTTCCTTTCTTTTCCCTATCCCTTGGTGTTCTGCAGGCCTGGATGCAAGGATTATCTGCCCTTTTCACCCTATATACCTTTTCTGGGTATGATCCAATCTATCCCCACAACTTAAATTCCCATCTATATACTGAGACTCCTCACCTTTTAGTTCAGACCTGTCTTCAGATTATTGATCTGAATATCCAAATGTCTATTTTGCCACTAAACCTAGACATTTCTACTTCTCTCTATCTTCTTCATTACCACTTGAGCGCAAGCCACCACCTTCTCTCAATTAGACTATTCTGAAAGCTTTAAAATTTTTGCTTAAATATACTTTATTAAAAATTTTTTAATCCTTTTATTATTCTTTTTTAACAAACAGCCCCAGGGATAGGGGACCAGGGGAGGAGGGGGGTGGAGGAGAAACAAGGTCCCAGCCCCACAACCCCTCCCCACCTGCCCCTTTCCCCTTTATATATATATAATCTATATACAAGCCCCGGGGGGTGGGGGGCAAGGGGAATGAAATATATTCTTATACCATAAAAGTTATCACTTTAAAGAGTATAGTTCAGTTATTTCCTATATATTCACAAGATTGTGCAACCATCATCACTATCTAACTCCAGGACTTTTCATCTCTCCTAGAAGAAATCTGTATCCAGGGCCCTTGTGTGGCTCAGTCAGTTAAATGTCTGCCTTTGATTCAGGTCATGATCCCATGGTCCCAGAATTGAGCCCCACATCTGGCTCCCCACTCAGTGGGGAGTCTGCTTCTTCCTCTCCCCCTCCCCCCAGTTATGTGTGTGCACACATCCTCTCTCTCAAATAAATACAATCTTAAACACGAAATCTGTGTCCATTAGCAATTATGCCCCATTCTTCTCCCCACTCTAACCTCCATGACCATTTGCAAAAGGTCTGCCTGCCTTCAGTTCTTTTGTGTGTGTTTATATTTATTTTATTATTTTTTATTTTTTATTGTAATTCCAGTTAACAGTGTTGTATTAGTTTCAGGTGTACAATATAGTGATTCAACTTCCTGCCTTCAGCTCTGCTTCCTCTCATTCACTAAGCTTTGAGTTATCTTTCAAAAACATCATTCAAGCAGAATTCAAACAATTTCATGATTGAACCACCAACTGCCTCTCCAAGTTCATCTAAAGGGATTCACTCTCTGGAATGCAATTTTCCAGTACCATTCCATTCATATTTTATCTCTTGTTCTTTCTAGCTTAGATTACAGGCCTCACTTTCTTGGGTAAGCTATTCTTGAACACTAGATTAAATGCCCATGTTTCATTTTGTCACAGCAAAGTGTATCAATTCCACTTAATTATAATTTCCTGTTCAACACATTTGTTTTCCTGGCTTTTGTGAAAGATCTATAGGTTACATTTCTACATCCAGAAGGGTGCCTCCATACTCTATATACTTAAGTATCTGTCAAATAAATGAATGAACAGAAAAGGCATAATCCTCTCTTCTTCTAAGCTTACGGTTTATATAAAAAATACCAGAAAAAAGTACATTACCATTGAGGATTTTTGGGGAAGATGATGAAATAGGGAGGATCCTGAGGATCTCAGAGAGATCAGAGAGATCACCTTTTTGGTGAAAAAGGGTAGGACAGGGGCACCTCAGTAGTGCAGTTGGTTAAGTGACAGGCTCTTGATTTTGGCTGAGGTCGTGATCTCAGGGTCCTGGGATTGAGCCCTGCACTGGGCTCCATGCTCAGCAGAGAGTCAGTTTGAGGATTTTCCCCCTTTCCTTCTACCCTCCACAACTCACCACCCCCCAAATAAGAATATCTTTCTTTTAAAAAAATTTTAAGGTTCTATTTATTTATTTGAGAGAGAGAGCACACACAAGCAGGGGGAGTAGCAGGCAGGAGAGGAAGAAGCAGGCTCCTTGCTGAAGAGGAAGCCTGATGCAGGGCTCAATCCCAAGACCTTGAGATCATGACCTGAGCTGAAGGCAGAGGCTTAACTGACTGAGACACCCAGGCACTCCAAAATAAATAAATCTTAAAAAAAAAAAAAAAAAAGGTAGGAGTGGTGGAGACGTGGTTGGTAACCAAATCCCCTGTGTGATTAGCCACAAATGAGAGGGATAACACAAGCATTGAAGGGCAAGCAGACCAAACCTCATACCAGGCACTCCCAACACTGGGGACCTACACTGGGAAGATAGCTCCCTGTAACATCAGGCTTTGAAAACCAGTGGGCCTTAACTCCAGGAAAGCTGGAGGTAATAGAAAACTGAGTCTGCACTCTTAAAGAGCCAGTATACTGAATAACTCAGCTCAGGACACAGCACAGAAGCAGCAGTCTGAAAAGCACCTTGAAGGCCATATAATGACTAATATTAGAATACGTGCCTGTGGGACAGGGATCTGCAAAAGGATTTCCCTCATGCATCATGTCTCTTCCCCTCCCCTCAGCCTGGATAGTTGGGGGCTCTCAGAAGCCCGCACCAACACTCTCTATCTACCTTGCTGGCACCTCATGCCCTCAACCCAGTGTGTTCCTGTGGAGCTGGTCCTTCCAAAGTGGCTCTTGCCCCACTGCACCCTGCAGGTAGGACCTGTCAGGACGGGCACCACTCCAAAGTGACTCCTGGTCTGGGGAGGGGGAAAGATAAGCCCACGTACCAGTGTACCCACACTTCTTGCAAATGAGCCTCTTAGCCTGCTGTGCAGAGAGTGAGCCCTGCCCTACAGTGCAGTAATTTCTTGTACATTGGCCTTGGCAATATCTTTATGGCTATGTCTCCTCAGGCAAGGGAAACAAAAAGAAAAATAAGCTATTGGGACTACACCAAAATAAAAAAGATTCTGCACACACAAAAAGAAACCATCAACAAAATAAGAAAATACCTACTGAATGGCAGAATATATTTGCGAATGATATATCCAATAAAGGATTAACATGCAAAATATAGAAAGAACTTAAACAATCTGACACCAAAAACCCCAGACAATCCGATTAAAAAATGGGCAGAGGATTTGAACAGACAATTTCCCAAAAAAGACATACAGATAGATGGCCAACAGGCGCATGAAAAGATGTTTAGCATCATTAATCAGGAAAATGCAAATCAAAACCACATGAGGTAACACCTCACACCAGTCAAAATGGCTAGTATTACAAAGACAAGGAATAAGAGTTGGCAAGGATGCAGAGAAAAGGGAATCCCTATGCACAGATGGTGGGAATATAAATTGGTGCAACCACTGTGGAAAACAGTATTGCAGTTTCTCAAAATACTAAAAATAGAAGGCTACCTGGGTAGCACATTTGGTTGGGCATCTGACTCTTGGTTTCGGCTCACGTAGTGATCTCAGGATGCTGGGATCCAGCCCTGCATGGGGCTTGGCAGGGAATCTGCTTGAAGATTCTCTCTCTCCCTCTCCCCCTGCTCTCTCTCAAATAAATGAGCCTTTTAAAAAAAGTATTTGAGCTGAAGGCAGATGCTTAATTGATTGATCTTAAAAACAAAAGTCTGGAAAATGTCTTCAGAAACAGAATTCAATACAGCACAATGTTGCTGTTCCACAACATTAAGTGAAATTACTAATTACTATAAATTCCCTTATATAATGAAATGTTGTTGTTGATGATGTTGTGAATATGTGGCAATATCCTGATGGCATTCAGGAAACACAACTCCAAATTATGGCACACTGGTTGAAGGAATTTGAGAAAACAGCAGAAACAGGATGGTCACTCTGACCTTCCTCCCCTTCTTCCCTGAAACAGGTCATAAAATCTTCATGTGAGCGATGCTTTCCCTCTGTCTGGAGGAAAAGAGCACCTTCATCTCCAAAGACAAAGGGACCATAAGAATCTTATAAAAAGACCTTGCTAAATTTCCCTCAGTTTTACTTCACTTGTCGCATATTCTCTGACTTATAATGTTTCTACAAAATTTCCCACTATTCATCAGACCTATCATAAAAATACACAGGTCAAACTGTTTCTTTGGGTCTTCATTTTCTAATGAAGACGATGTCACCACATCCTTGTATTAAATAAGGTTGTTTGCTTTGTCAGTTTAGTTTTTAGACCTAGGCAGGGACCTGGAGGGTTCAGGAATATTTTTCCTCCCCAACGCCCAAACAACTTCAAATTAAAGGAGAATGTAGGGAAGAGCTACTGTGGAGTTTAAAGGACATTTTTATTCACCTATTATTTATTATAATTTAAAATTAATTTCTAAATCATATTATGACTTTTTCCATATATTCCAAACACTTTTCCCAAGCAACTTAAGAAAAACTACACTAAAACCAAATTAAACCAAAGATTAGCTAAAAAAAAAAACAACAACCCACTATAATTAGCCAAAGGTGAATTAGAAAATAACAATATACTTAAGAGCTAAATTAGTATTTACCATATGTCTGACATTATGCTAGTTCTTTGTCTAACTCTCAGTTAATCTTAACCACCAGACACAAGGTGGATACTATTCCAATTCACAGGTGAGGAAGCAGAGTCAGTAGGTCAGCAGTAGAACTCAATTCTGTATAATTTCAGAAAGTATACTCTCAATCATTACTCCAGATATGAGGAAAGAAAGGGAAGTGAAGAAAATCATGGAATGGGTGTCATCAGACCTCCGTCATAGAACTTACTGGCTTGAAAAAGAGTGACTATGTAACCTTGTACAAGTATTTAGTTTCTCTGGTTATCATTGTCCTTCATTGTCAAAGTCAGAAAACTATGGGGATTTTCTAAAAGATCTATCACTTCAAGCTATGAAAAGAACTGAAGAATATATGGTATATACATCAAGGAAAAAATCCAAATAGAACTTTATCACGGCCAATTAAAACTAGTATAGAAAGGTAAGGAGGCCAAGAAACTGTTAGAGAGAAAGCACAGTGGTCTTTAGAGGTAAAAATGTCACTCAGATGCATTTGCCCAGAAATTCTACAAAATCCACAGAGAAAAGCATGCCAACTAACAACTAAAGAGGAAGAAAAAAATTGAGGAAAATCCTTCTCCTTTACTATTTCTAACATACATGTTGTAAAAAGCAAAATCCCTCAAGGCAGTAAACATCTGCCCATCAACACCTATCAGCAGCAACATCAAAAACATAAGGCAAAGGTCAAGTCAAAGTTTATTGACAATGATGAACTATGACAGCCTCTATTAAATTACCCCTTCCTTCAAGGTGTATGTGATCAAAGCAGCAAAGATATTTTCACTCAGTCACATAACAAGCTATTTGTTGAGATTGAAACATCTGGTCAATATCTCCTAACACTGCAATTTCATGCACAGTTAGCATTAGGGCACATTTCTTCTCCTCTTCTTACAGGGTCCATAAGGGTGGCACATATGGCTGATCATTTCATTCAAAAAGGATTCAATTCAAGGCATTACACACAATCGTCTGTGCTTTATGGTGTTTTAAGTCTACCTGCCATCGTTTTCCATCATCATTGCTCACTGCTGTTCTCTTCTACTATAAAAGCCTGCAAATATGACAGGGCACTTAAAGCTTAACAGCTTTCTTCCACTGGAGTTAGAAAGCATTTAAGGCAAAGGAATCTATAAAGTGGCAAGTCATTTTCCATTGTCAAAAACTCCCAATACATTAAACTATTTACCACTTTATTTACCATTTAAGCAAAGATCTAATATAGATTGAAAAAATAATTTTTAATGTCAAATCAGATGCTTCATTTTCTGCATGACAGAATTATGAAAGTATACTCTTTCGGTGTAATTTTCAGTTACAATAAGTGACGTGAAAACAGTATCATAGAAACATTTAAAAATTAATTTTAATAGGGGTCTTCAGCATATATTTTTTAACTTGACAAAGAGCAATTCTATACTAAGAGGATAGTAATGCTACAATTTTATCAGTACCATATGCTGAAAATTTTCCTCTTGAAATTCATGCTTTTGTTGTCATGGTAACAGGGCCCTTTCTTAAACACTTATGGTAGTAAACCTGAACTCACACCATAGATATCTCTTTTTCTCTTTCTTCCTCTAGCATAAGGAAAAAACAGGGTGGGGGTGGGGGATGTCTTTGAAGCTACTGTTTCAGATTTCCTTTGACCCATCTCCCTGACAAAGCAGAGTAACTGTATGAGTAGAATTGTCTTCTGAAACATAAGAATTTGCATAGACAATAACCAAATGAATTTCAATAACGAAATATTCTTCTAGTATAGAATCTGTAAGAATCACTTATGACCACCTTACAATAAGCAATATGCAATGGCTGCTTAAAGAAGGAGAATATCAAAATAACAAGACTGAACTAAAAACTTAGGTGTAATGTCCAGGACTGCTACCCTAGTATATAATGTAAATATATTGTTTATTCATTTGTTCATTAATTTCATCGGTCAATCAACTCTACAGCTGTTTATTGAATGGGTCTATAGGCCAGGCACCTGGCTGTCACTGGAACACAAAATTAAACACGTCAGATATGTTGCTGTCTCATGCAGATTCCATGCAAAGCAAAATAAAATGCAAAACAAACAAAAACATTAAACAAAAATAACTGTAAGAAATGCTATGAAGGAAAAGCAAATGGCTGAGAAGGACAATGGGTGACAGAGAGGGGCAAGGAAAAGTATCTACTTTAATTAGACCTGTCTAAGGACATTTAAATTGAAACATAAAATATGCAAATGAGCTAATCAGGTACAGAGTGAGCTTAGGGGTTGGGGAATTTTGCGAACAGAAATACCAACTGCAAAATCTTCTGAGGCAAGGAAGAGGTTGGCGTATTCAAAAAACTGAATAGCAGTGTGGCTAAAGCTCAGCGAGGGTGCTGGAAAGTAGCTAAAATAAATCTGGAAAAACATGCAAGTTTCAGAACATGCACACCTTGCTGGCAATGGGAAGGTGAATAAATTTTTATTCAGGGTACAATAGGATGTCACTGAAGGGTCTTAAACAAAAAAAGCAAAATTATCAAATTTAAATATGGATCACTTTTGCTGGTGTATATAAAAGGATTTTATACTGTATATAAAAGTAGAGAAAGTAAGATCAGTTGGGTGTTATTCACATCCCTATCCAGTCCGTTGAAAAAGCTTATTGATTCTATCCTTAAATTATTTCCAGATTTTAACTCCTTTTTTTCAACCACTTTTCATTAATTCCACTGCTATCAACCATCTAAGTTACCATAACCCCTTGGCTTGGATTGTTGCAATAGTTTCCTAATCTCCTCGCCTCCATCCTTGATATTTTCCTTTTAAAATGTTAAGTCACTGAATGTCATTCCTTTGCTCAAACCCTACAATGCTCTCCATATCACTCATTAAAAAGCAAAGAAACCCTTACATTAGTCTGTGAGGCCCTACAGGATCAAGTCACTCTCCTTTACCTCCTGCTGTTTCTTTAACCTCATCTCCTGCACTTGTCATATTCTGCTCCAACCAAACTCAACTCCTTAAAGGATTCTGAAACACGCCAGGCATGCTCTCTCTTAGCAACTGCTGACATCTCTACTAGACTGGATTTCCTCAGCTAGCCAGATGGCTCTTCCCTCATCTTGAAAGTCTGTATTCAAATCTCCTGTTCTCAAGAAAACTGTTCCCACACATCTCATTTAATATTGTAAAACACTTCTTCTGTTCCAATATTCCCAATACCGCAGTCTTCTACTTTTTATCCCTATTCTAATTTCTTCATATATTACATTCACTGTTTCTCCCTTCCACTAAAATATGAGCTCCATGAAGGCAGGAAATTTTTGTCTTTGCTCACCAATGCATCCCCAGCATTTGACACGTAAGTAGATACTCAATAGGTATTTGATGAATTGTATCTTAATAACAGATCAAGAGAGAGCAAAAGAGAGATCAATAGATATCAAACATTTATTTATATGCTATCCATTACATATTCCTAAAACAGCATATTTATTTTAAAACAAGAAAAAAATGAGAATAAAATAATGCTTCAAAAAATATTACCTATTAATATTACTGAAGGATGCAAGTTATCACTGCCATTATTTAATAGTGTTATGGCAAGCATAATAATATCCTAAAATTAAATAAAGCACTAAAAACACTGAAAAGATAAAAACATAATGTCACAATCTGTAAAAGAAAAGGAAAACTTACCAACATTCTTAAGTTCTGCAATATAAGGGAAAAAACCCACTCTTCATGATAAACCATGACATAGGTACACTTATAATCTCTCTTTTATAGACGAAGACACTAAGCAACAGAAAGTGTAAATAACCCAGGATTTGAATCTAGACTTTTTACAAACAAAGCTCAAGTTTAAACCACTATTCTATAATGATCCCTGAAGAGGACCCACAAAAAAAATTATTAGAAATAGTAAAGAGAGGTTGGTAACATATTCAGTTACTGAAACATGTATTTAAAGTTTCTCATATACTATTAATAACCTATTGGAAAAACAATAAGGAAAAATTTCTACATAGAATAGTACCAAGAGGAAACCACACTGAACCCACTGAACAATATTTGCATCACTAAAAGTGGAACAAAAAGATATGATGAGTTACAAATGAGAGATAATAAAAATAACAGAGTATCAGTTTTAAGATTCTTGCCTAAGGAAACAAAAGCTGCATCTAAACATACCTCTAGCTCTAACTATAAGCAAAGACTAAATAGGACGTAACTAATGAAATACAGAGAGTAAGATATTTTACAAATAACCCCGTTTCTCTTAAAAAAATAAAACGAAAACAAAACAAAACAAAAAAACTTTATAAAGGGGGAAGCAAGGGGCGCCTGGGTAGCTCAGTGGTTAGGCGTGTGCCTTCCACTCAGGTCATGATCCCAGGACCAAGCCCCGCTTCAGGCTACCTGCTCAGCGGAAAGCCTGTTCTCCCTTTCCCACTCCCTCTGCTTGTGTTCCCTCTCTCCCTTTGTCTCTGTCAAAAAAAATAAATAAAATCTTTAAAAATAAATACACAAAAGGGGGAAGTGGTATTACTAACTAAATGATACAAAGCATAAATGCAATGCTTGATTCTTATTCAGATCCTGATTCAAATAAACCTATCACAAATGTGTATTTTTGAAACAATTATGAAAAGTTGAATTGGAACTGGATATTAAAATGAATTAAGAAATTAATATTTTGGGCGCCTGGGTGGCTCAGTTGGTTAAGCAACTGCCTTTGGCTCAGGTCATGATCCCGGAGTCCCGGGATCGAGTCTCACATCGGGCTCCCGGCTCCATGGGGAGTCCGCTTCTCACTCTGACCTTCTCCCCTCTCATGCTCTCACTCTCTCTCTTTCCTAATAAATAAATAAATAAAATCTTAAAAAAAAAAGAAATTAATATTTTAAGGTAATAGTATTATTTTCTTAAGTGTCATTCTTAGAAAGGCAATCTGAGGACTAAAAGGTGAAATACCCAGAGAACTGAGACTTATCTCTTGTGAGAAGAAAAAAGTTGGCCAAATGCTGATATTTATCAAAGTTAGATAATGGGTACATGGGGTTCATTATACTATTCTATTTTTTTAATATTTACTTATTTATTTGAGAAGGGGCAGAAGGAGAGAAAGAAACTGAAGGGGACTCCCTGCTTAGCACAGAGCCCCAGTCTGTGGACCATGAGATCATGACCTGAGCCGAAATCAAGAGTAGGACATATAGCCAACTGAGCCACCCAGACTGCCCTATACTATTCTACTTCTGTGTAGTTTTGAAATTCTCTATAATAAAAAGTAATATACACACATACAAAGTGGGAAATTAAAATGAAAATCCTGATGCAGGAAAAAAACACTCTAAAAAGTTTATTATAAAAATATTATTTTCTCTCTAGTGAACCTATAAATTCCAATGTGACTCTTTGAAAACATCAGTATGATCCTTAAATTCATCTGGGGGGATAACAGTAAAGTACATTCTGAAAAGAATGAGTAATAATGATAGCCGAGAGGACCTAGCTGGCTCGGTCAGTAAAACACGTGACTTGTTCTCTGGGTTTTGAATTCAAGCCCCATGTTGGGTGTGGAGTTTACTTTAAAAAAAAAATCATGTGAAGAGGGCTGGGATGGAAGGACTTGCTACCAGGTATTAAAAAGTATTATTTAGCAACTGCAATTAAAACAATTTGGTACTGACACAGAAAGAAATTAACAAGAAAAGACAGAATTCAAACACAGACCCAATGGTAATTACCTACGGCAATACAATATAGGATATAGATGACATTTCATAGAGATGGCAAAAGAGCAAATTATTCAATACATTGAGCTAGGATAAGTACACAGTCATTTTGGGGGAAAACTCTCCTCACCCATTAACCAAAAATGTGAAAAATGTAGAAATGTAAGAAATTCAGCAACTTACTTTAAAACTTTAAAACACAGATTTCCTAAATGAATTCCAACTAATATAAAGGAAAATACTGATAGTTGTGACCAGATACAAACCTAAGATCACTACTCAGGAAAAAGTGTGCGCATGTGGCAGGGCATAGAGGGTGCATAGGAAGAAGTCAATATCCTTAATACATGAAGCACTCGCAAAAATCACTAAGATCCAGGGGCGCCTGGGTGGCTCAGTGGGCTAAAGCCTACGTCTTCGGCTCAGGTCAATATCTCGGGGTCCTGGGATCAGGCCCCACACAGGGCTCTCTGCTCAGCAAGGAGCCTGCTTCCCCCCTCTCCCTCTGCCTGCCTCTCTGCCTACTTATGATCTCTCTCTCTGTCAAATTAATAAATAAAATCTTAAAAAAAAATCAGTAAGATCCGAAAGTTGGTCACAAGGATGGCAGCACTTGAGAGAGTAATGACCATAGAGACAGGCAATGATACACATACTCCTTAAATTTAGGTAAAGAATATAAGCATTTAAAATACTGAGAAAGCTACACATAGAAATCTAACCGCAGCACTTTGCAAATACAAGAGCAATCTTCATTGGCTTTCAAATCCGTATTAACGATGTGTTGATGCTATTTCCCGTTCAGAGTGAGGATGCCATATGCCTTTCAAGAAGCTCGCTTGGCCATTCTCTTCATACCACTGAGGTGCTTATGCTATTCTGGCCTCTCCTGATTGAATCTAAGAGAAATTAGCTTTGAGCCTGCCTATCCACCAAGTTTAAATAAGTGCTAATAACTATATTATAGTACCAAGTGTTAATTTGTGAGGCCAGGTGAATCACAGGACAATTTCCCAAACATATGCGTATCTCTGGTGGGCCCACGATTTAGCTTGTCTGTATCTATTTTTACAATAAAATAAATAGCAAGAAATAATAATCACATATTTTTTGCAAAGTAATATCAGATAAATACACAGTAACAACAGACAATTAAAATGTAAAGAGTTCTGGGGCCCCTGGGTGGCGCAGTTGGTTGAGCGACTGCCTTCGGCTCAGGTCATTATCCCGGAGTCCCGGGATGGAGTCCCCACATCGGGCTCCCAGCTCCATGGGAAGTCTGCTTCTCACTCTGACCTGCTCTCTCTCACTCTCTCTCTTTCCAAATAAATAAATAAATAAATAAATAAATAAATAAATAAATAAATAAAATCTTTAAAAAAAATGTAAAGAGTTCTTTCAGGAAAAAAACTTACATGCAAATAATTCAAGGAGAATCTTATCAGTAGCTCAATTATAACATCATCAGAATAAAAATGTTACTGGGCACACACCATGGAATTATATACTTTTAATCCAATAAACTTCTATTAAGCTCTTATTATATTTAAAGTACTCTAAGAGGGAATACAAGCTCAAATAAGACCTTAAGGAGTTCACAGTCTACTGAAGAGGCAGCATGGAAACAATTAAAATTCAATGAGCATTACAATAGAGACATGCACAAAATATTCCGAGAGCACCAAGAAGTTTGAGAGTAATGAAAATGTCAAAGAGAAAATGACAAGCTGGTTGTTGAAGGTTGAAAATCTGACCAGGCTGAGAACAAGTAAAAGAAAAGTACATTACACAGAGAGAATAATATGTGTAAAAACACAGAGGAATACTATGTTCAAAGCTTACTCAGGGAATTAGTAAAGCACAGGGTCCATAATAGCGTATTTTATGACAGACTAGTCATCCATAATACTGAAAAGCAGGCTGGAATCAAAGTTACATGATAAAAATGTATTTTAGGTAGATAATTTTGGTAACAGTGTTTAGAAAACTAACCAAAAAATGTTGGGAGACAATTCTCCACAGGTCTATCATATCCCTATAGGTCTTTATCAAATTTTGTTCTTTCTTTTATTTTTAATAGCAAACAGCCTTTAAAGATAAAGATAGTGACTTTATCTCAGAGTGAAAGTTGGGGAGGTTTCCAAGAAGCACCTTTAAAAGATTGGGGTTTCTTAAGTTCAAGATTACTCAATTGTGATATAAAGTACAAACACAACTTCAACCTGGGTCAATCTCCACATTGCTCCTGAGTGACTGGGGAGACAAGCAAAACCAAGAGGAATATGAAACTCATGCTTCCTGCTGTGCTGTGAGAAAAATTCATTTGTCTCTGACACAGTAGGCTCTTGTCTTCTGTTAACATCTATGAAACTGTGCAAGACTAATTTGTTAGCTTGCAAGCGGGGTAAAATCCAAGACATTTCACTGTTTTTGACAAAAACGAGGAGACGAGAGCAGGTCACAGGAAGACCAATTACCAAACTAGATAGTATTAAGAAAAGAAACAAAGATCTCAACATTAAGAATCATAAAGAAAGAAGGAAAGAGATGTAAGAAACATTTTTTTTAATGATACTTTCATTTTCTTTTTTTTCTCCCCATATATGTTTATTTTAATTTTTCAGTGTTACAAGATTGATTGTTCATGCACTACACCCAGTGCTCCATTCAATACGTGCCCTTCTCAATACCCACCACCAGGCTCACCCACCCTCCCCACCCCTTCCCCTCCAAAACCGTCAGTTTGTTGCTCAGAGTCCACAGTCTCTTCTGGTTCATCACCCCCTCCGATATCCCCCCAATCATCCTTCCCCTCCTTCTCACAATGCCCTCCATGATTAAGTAACATTTTTTTAGAGGCAAAAAGGACAAGATTGGGGACTGCTTAAATGTGGGATGTGTGGGAGAGTGTAGGTTGAGTATGACTATGATGTCTCTCATTGGATGACTGATGGATGGTTATGTCATTAACAGGAAAAGATAATATAAAAACAGGAGTAACTACAATAAAAAAAATCACAGAGTCTGAATATACAGAATTAAGAAGATATTAATGTAGAGATACCTACTGGATTACTGCAAATTAGGTCTGTGGTTTCAGAAAGAGGTCAGGAATAGAGAAAAATCACTGAGAATCAGCTACTGAAAAGAGTCAGAGGACTCCTGGAAGACTCTAAGAACTTGTCAGGGTATCCACAAAGTCAACTTTTTTAATTTTCAATTTTCAAAATATTGAGATGTTATTTGCATTTTTACTATGTTGACATTTGCTTTCATACTGCAAATTTCAATATGAAACTGTTGGTACCTAGGAAGGAAAAAAGGGCAGTGGAACCAAGTTGTAGAAGCAGTCACTGAATTTATCACAACCTTCTGCTCATTTTAAAAAAGATACCAACTAAATTTAAGAATTTTGGGGGGCAAAAAAAAAAGAATTTTTGGGGGTGCCTGGGTGGCTCAGTGGGTTAAGCCTCTGCCTTTGGCTCAGGTCATGATCTCAGGGTCCTGGGATCGAGCCCTGCATCAGGCTCCCTGCTCAGTAGAGTCTGCTTCCCCCTCTCCCCCTGCCTGCCTCTCTGCCTACTTGTGATCTCTTTCTCTCTGTCAAATAAATAAAATCCTTAAAAAAAATCATTTTTGGAGAAGCAGTAATAATCATTGATTTTTATTAAACAATGACCCTTAAATACACATCTTTTTAATTCTCTGTGTATGAATGAAGTACAATGGTTTCCTGAGGAAAAAAAGTACTTGTGCAGTTGCGTTTCGACATGAACTGCTCTTTTTATTTAAAAAAAAAAAACACTTTTTATTTGAAAAAATGATTGACAGACAAATGATAGTTATTCAGACGTGGGTATTTGGCAGACATTTTCTTGAAAATGAAAAAAAAGGAAGACTGCCACTTAAAAAAATAACTGTCAGGAACATTGCTAATAATAAAATTTGAGCTTTCAACTGAAAATTGTAATTGTGTAAAACTCATATACACCACAATGAGATTTCCAATACATAAAAGACCATTTTCTTGACATTGGTAGTGATATTGACAAATGAGACATTTTACATTTCCAAGATCTGCATAATAAACAAAAACTTTTTGTAAATGACCAATGCACCACAGTAAGTCATGTATGGACAGAAGAGTTAAATGGACCGAAAGATTTTTTTTAATATATAGCTTTGTTGAGATACAGTCCACACACAATACAATTCATATTTAAAGTGTATAATTCAATGGCATTTAGTATATTCAGAGTTGTTCAAGCATCACTACATTAATTTTAAAATATTTTCAACACCTGACAAAGAACCCCTTAAAACTTAGTCATCAAACCCAAAACCCTGTACCCAGAAGCCCTGGGCAACCACTAATGTTGTTTTTTCTGTCAGTATAAATATGCATATTCAGGACATTTCAGAGATAGAATCATAAAAATATGGGCTTTTGTAAATGGCTTCTTTCATTTAACATAATGTTTTCAGCATTCGTCCATACTGTGGCATGAATCAGTTCTTCATCTCTTTTTATGGCCAGTATTCTATCAGATAGATGCTCCACATTCTACTTATCTATTCATCAGTTGATGGGCATGGGTTGTTTTCACTTTCCTGCTACTATGACAAATACTGCTATGAACATTTGTGTACAAGATTTTATGTACACGTTTTTCATTTCTCTTGGGTATATTCCAGAATTTCTGGGTTATACAGTAACTATATCTTTAGCCTTCTGAAGAAATGCCAGACTATATCCCAAAGCAGCTGCATTATTTCTGTTTGTTTTTTAAAGATTTATTTATTTATTTTAGAGAAAGAGCAACCACATATGTGAGTGGGGAGAGGGACAAAGAGAGAATCTTCAAGGAGATGCCTCACTGAGTTCAGGGCCCAAAGTGGGGCTCATCCCATGACCCATGAGATCATGACCCAAGGCAAAACCAAGAGTGAGACGTTTAATGACTGGGCCACCCAGGTGACCCGCAGCTGCACTATTTTAAAATTCCACCAGCACAATTTCTCAACATCCTAACCAAAAATTTTGTATATGGTGTGAGGTAGGGGTACAACTCAATTTTTCTGTATGTAAATACCTCATGTCTCAGCATCTATGTTGAAAAAGCCACTTTTTCTTTATTGGACTATCTTGATATCCGTGTCAAAAATTAGCTGATCATGAATGGATGAATTGCAGGACTCTTAAATCTATGACAACTAAATCTGACAAAGATGCAAAAGTAATTCACCAGAGAAAGAATAGTTTTCTCAACAAATGATGCTAGAATTACTAGATGGTCATATACAAAAAGAAAAATCTTCAACCCATTCTTTATAATATAAACAGAAATACTTCAAAATGGATCAAAATCTAAATATAAAATCTAAAACTATAAAAATTCCAGAAAATGTGAAAAAAATCTCTGTAATCCTCAACTGAGTTTGATCAGTACATTTTAAAAAAATTTTTTAACTATCTTTTTTTTTCCAAATATGTTTATTTGATCAATACATTTTTAAACACAGATTCAAAATAAATAACTGACATTCACTAAATGCAGTACTTTAACTTTTTATCTTGGTCACTTAGTATTTCATACATAAATGCGTCATAATGACTGTAATTTCTCCTGTTGTTGAACAGTTAGATTATCTTCAGTTTTCTAAAATATAAATACTGGCTTCATATTTTTGACTTATGCACATAACTTCTGCACATAATTTTTTATCAGATTAATACCTAAACTAGGAATTACTGGGTCAAAGATTATATACATGTTAAATTTGTAAAGATATTGCCAAATTGCTCTACCATAAGGTGTACCTTATAGAAGAGTATAAAAGGGTATAAAAAAGTTCTTTGCTTTTCGAAATAAGTCAGTCAGAGAAAGACAATTATCACATGATCGCTCTGATATGAAGAATTTGAGAGGCAGTGCAGGAGGTTGGAGGGGTGGGGAAGAGAAATGAAGCAAGATGGGATGGGGAAGGAGACAAATGATAAGAGACTCCTGAACTCACGAAACAAACTAAGGGTTGCTGGGAGGTGGGGGGGTAGGGATATGGACATTGGGGAGGGTATGTGCTATGGCAAATGCTGTGAAATGTGTAAGCCTGATGATTCACAGACATGTACCCTGGGGCCAATAATACATTATATGTTAATAAAAAATTTTTAAAAAAAGTTCTTTGCTTTTTATCTTCCCTAACACTGAATTCTAATCAATTTATTTTTAACAATGTGACAACAAATATGGAAACTTTTTTTTTTTAATATGGAAGCTTTTAACTTGTATTTTTTATTGCTAATTAAGGTGAGGAGCTTTTCATTTACTTATAAACAATTCATATTTCTCATATAAATTGAGTTACTCATAATATCTGTTGTTTATTTTTCAGTTGAGTTTTTCTTTTCTTCTTAACGATGCCAAGAATCTAAGAATCTTTTTGCATATTAGGGACATGCTACCTCTTTGATACATCTTGCGAATATTTTCCTTGTTTCTTTTCATCTTTGTTTCTTTCTTTTTTTTTTTTTTTTTAACAGAGAGAGAGAGAGAACACAAGCAGGCAGAGAGACAGGCAGAGGCAGAGAGAGGAGCAGGCTCCCTGATGAGCAAGGAGCCCGACGCGGTACTTGATCCCAGGACACTGGGATCATGACCTGAGCCAAAGGCAGCTGCCTAACCAACTGAGCCACCCAGGCATCCCTCATCTTTATTTCTTTTCGTTCACCTAAAATCTTTTTGGCCTTTTAATGAATTTCATACCTTTATAATTTATGAGATTGGAAGTAATAAAAATTGACAGAGAAAGGTAACCAATAAAGGATATAGAGAAAGGACCGTCAAAGAGTTAATAAGCAAAGAAGGAAGAGTGTCATTTTTTCCTGAAAGATAATGAAAGAAAGTTAAGTTTCAAAATTGAGGGAATAATCAACAAATTAAACAACCTCAAGTGGGTCAATCAGGATCCAGATTTTTAAACGGTCATTGGATTTGACAATTATATTATTAGTGACCTTTGTAAAAAAACATGTTTCCAAAGGGAGATAAGACTGGGTGTTATATGCAGCTAATGAATTGCTGAACACCACATCAAAAATTAATGATGTACTATATGTTGACTAATTGAACATAATAATTTTTAAAAAATTGAGATCCCAGACCACAGTTATTGAATAAACAATGAGTCGGGGGTAGAACAGTGGTGATAATAAATGTACAGCACTGGGGTGCCTGGGTGGCTCAGCCGATTAGGGGTCAAACATGTCTACTCAAGTCATGTTCTCAGGGTTCTGAGACAGAGTTCAGCGTTGGCTTTTGCACTCAGTACAGAGACTGCTTGATATTCTCTTTCTCACTCTCCTTTTGCCCTCCAGGTCTATAAAATAAATAAATAAATCTTAAAAAAATTTATAATATGCTGTCTATACACCTGGTAGTGAAGGGAAAGGGGGAATGAAAAAGACAAAAGGATAAAGCTAAAAAGACACAATTATACAAATAAGTTTGAAGACAAGAGGGAGAGAAGTTTAAGAAGTTGAAACCTGATGACTTCCATTACATTTAGAGAGTTGGATATAAAGTTGCTTGCTGAGGATACGGTAAGATGATACAGGAAATAAAGATATGAACAAATACAAAGAAAAATGACAATTGGAGAATAAAGGGAAAGTACTATAGATGTGGACATGTGTCACTCCTTTATAATGCCTAGAAAAATGTTTTACACATAGATGGACTCATTGAATGGGTTTAATATTAATTTCAGATAATTAAAAAAATACATGTTTTAGGAAATTTAGTTTTCATATCAGTTTTTACTTATAAATTTTATGTAACTAGTATGCTGATATGATTAACTACACTGTTACGTGATTTCCCAAGGAGAGTGAATAATTTTATTTATTTAATTTCTATAGGATTACACAAAAAAATTCAGAGTAAGGAGTTGGCAATTTGATGAAGTGACAGCAATTGAATTTTATATTTGAAATACATCATGAAAAATTTGCAAATGTCACCCAAAATGGAATGTTTAAAATTTCTCTAGGCATTTAATAAGTAATAATATTTTAAATATATATACAACCCAAGAAATAAGAAAAATTTAAAATATTATAATATAAAATATAAGAATAATAAGGAATTAGTTGTTTCTATCTATACTATATTACCAGGAGTGACTGTCAAATCATTTCCAAAATGAAGGTACAAGGTACTAAAACTGTTAATCAATGCTAAAGCTTTTATCTAAAGAGTTAGAACGAATACTTTACTAAACGTATTTAGCTACTAAATGTATTCAGCTACGAAAGGTGCTCTGAAAATGATTTTTTAATTAATAAACTATCATCAAGGGAGGCAATTAGGTAAGAATTACATGGGAATTCTTTGTACTACCTTTAAAATGTTTCCAAAATTATTCCAAATAATGAGTTTATTTTTAAAAACTAACAATGAAGGTTTTTTTTTTACTTTTTCCTTTTAAATAATTTTATACCTACAGAAAAGTTGCAGAAATAATACAGAGAATCCCCATACACCTTTTACAAAGCTTACCCTACTATTGGCATGTTATATGATGAGTATTATGAAAATCATGGAATTGACTTCACATTTTGAAGTGCTTAACCTGCATATCATAAAACACCTCTGTGTCATAAAGTAGTATGTTTATTGCAAAATTTCTTTGACATGGTTTGTTTTGCTCATCTCAGGTTATTAATAAAAGAACACATTTCTGTTTGCAAGCAGAGTAAAACAAAATAGCGTTCTTACCTATCAATTATATTCCTTAACTTTCCAGAACATATTTCCTTTTTGGAAATGAGTATCCTTCAAGTGGATGAATAATAAAGTATTCAAAGTATTCACTTAAAATAATATGACATACTAATTTTCAAAAGAATTTCTAGAAAGAAATCTACAATTTTCAAAAATGGTACAGGATGAGCTAACAGAGGGTTTGAAGACCAAGAATCTGTAAAAGGACACACCTGTAGAATATTATTATTATGATTTTCACCTAAGAGTCTCAATATACAAGGTATAAAAGAGTGGCGGATGGTAAGTTAGATTCATCTAGAATTGGATAGGCATTGTAAAATAAAAGCACTGACGAAAATTGAGAGAAAAATTTAAGTGAGGTCAGATGCATTATCCAAGTGCAATGGAATGGCAGATTTGAAGGCAGTGAAACTTAGAGGTACAAGGGGTAGGAGAATTTATGCAATCAAAGAACTTAAATTATAAGAGAAAAGTCAAGGAAAGATTATAAAAGATGAGAACCTTTAGTCAGACAGTAGAATATTAGAACTTTAGATTTCATACATAGAACTGTAAGGGATGATGATGTACAACATGTAGATATGATAGAGTGGGGCTGAAAAAGAACCAAGTTCAACAAACTGAAATTAGGATGATTACTGGGTTCCAACAATGAAGTCAGGCCACCACCAGTTAGATTATTCTTTACCTTTCCAGGAATCCCTGATAGATACCTACACAAGTCACAATTAAATTCACTTAAACATCTTTAGACTATAAAGATATAAAAATTATTAAAATGTGCATTTTATCCAGCTTCTCTTGGACCCAAATAAGTAACACAATTAAAAAAAAAAAAGATTGCCAAAGAAGAAATGTTAAATTATCTTAAGAAGAGAATATTAGAGCAGGACTGTCATTTCACAGGAGTTTTTCATAGTTTTTCAAATAATGCCTACCATTATTAACTTGAACTGGAAGTAATATATTCATAAAAGTTTTATTTCTTCAAAAAGTAAAATCAGTGATTACAAATATTTTAAAATCCAAGAAACTTACTCTAAATCAATGCTATAAAGAAATATTAAGCATTCAATAAATGTCTACTAACTCAGCATGGAAGGATCTGAAGTACATGTAAAAATCATGCTGAGATTTAATATAAACTCACTGTTCTGAGGAGAGCAAGAAAAAACAATGACTGAGACTATCACTGATGTAAGAATATGAGTAGAATTTATATTAAAATAAAAAGTACTATTTATCATAAATGTCCCATTTATTAGACAGTATTGGGATTTAAATAAAAATAACAAGTGATCATTGAGGTACTAAGTAACAAAAAATATAGTAAAAAACAGGAAACTATAATATACTAAAAATATAGTATAAAACAGGCAACAGGCAACTATTACTTCAAAAATTCTAAGTCTTCATTTAGTTCACTTATAACAGCTGTAAACACTATATGGGCCCCCAGGAGTCAACCAGTATAAAAAATGACAAGTTATGAATAGACACACAAAAAGTTTAATATTCAGAGAAATTACTACTTTGTAAGGTCCACAAAAATTAGAGTATTTCAAAAAAAAAATTAGAGTATTTCAATTCCAGGATAATTCATTACTCATTTCTAAGAAATAATTGGTACACAATGAAAATTCCTTGAGAACCAACACATGTACAAAATTAAAGCATATAATTAATTGAATGGTGGCGTCTGGGTGGCTCAGTGAGTTAAAGCCTCTGCCTTCAGTTCAGGTCATGATCTCAGGGTACTGCACAGAGCCCTGCATTGGGCTCTCTGCTCAGCAGGGAGCCTGCTGCCCCTTCTCTCTCTGCCTGCCTCTCTGCCTACTTGTGATCTCTCTGTCAAATAAATAAATAAGATCTTAAAAAAATTAATTGAATATATAAATCCCCTCTTGCAAAAAACAATCTCTTTCACATATTGATTATCAATGGATATGTCAGCATTATGGCTAAACCTCCCAGTTTTTCCTGAATATAAGTAAACAAAAAATACACATCCTTCCAAAATGCATATGTTAGAAATCTAAACCACTTCAGAAAGTTGAAGGGAACAGACCTTTGGTATAAGTGGAGCAGCAAACTTTAGATTATGATTTTTCTAATATATAAACATGACTGATTTTACATTTTTCCAAACCCCAAATACGCAACTAATACATTTCACTGTAAATTTTTTATTATAATGTATTGTTTGAAAAAGAAATATTATTTGTAAAAATGTACTAGGAGATAAGTAAAGCTAGCCTGAAACTAACAATTTACCACATCTCCGCAAAAAAAATTGCAAGAATATTTTGAGATACCTCAACATAACCCCATATAATCTTTAAAACTATTAAGATTCTTAATAAATAATTCTTAGATATTTTCTATCCTAAACCTGCATATCCCGAACTCATTTCTAACCATAAACTATTGAACCAATTGTTCATCAGAAGACATTGAAGAAAAAAGTTCAAAAGATATTCCTCAGATTTTGGAGTGCTAATATAAGCATTGAGGTAGGCAAATGTATTTTAACAAGTAAACAAGTTGGTCAGGCCTATAAATACTTAAGTTAGATATGATTTTCAAAGAAATAATGCTAACTAATATTGAATAATCTATACTACAATCATTAACTTTTGTTTAGTAATGTTCAGTCATTTTTAGTGATTATTTTCTGATTAAAAATTGAGTTGACTTCAAACAACCTATTCAGTATAACATGGTCATAAATTCCTTTAGTTTTTCTGTTTGTTTGTTCATTTGTTTTAATAGCTTAACAGAGGTTTAAATGATGGAAAACTATTTGTACAAATTTAAGATATAAAATTATAAGGGTGCCTGGGTGGCTCAGTGGGTTAAAGCCTCTGCCTTCAGCTCAGGTCATAATCTCAGGGTCCTGGGATCGAGCCCCGCATCAGGCTCTCTGCTCGGCGGGGAGCCTGCCTTCCTCCCTCTCTCTGCCTGTTTCTCTGCCTACTTGTGATCTCTCTCTCTGTCAAATAAGTAAATAAAATCTTTAAAAAAATAATAATAATAAAATAAAATTATGTAAGTTTTGATCTAGGTATAGACCCAAAATACAGTCATTTTTTTCTTTTATGGATCATTCTACTGGTTATGTTATCTTAGAAATCTGTCCACTTAATTTCATTCAGTAATGTTTTATACTTTTAAGTATATACGCCTCATATATATACATATATATTTTTTTAAAGATTTCATTCATCCATCTGACAGAGAGGAGAGAGATCACAAGTAGTCAGGCAGAGAGAGAGGCAAAAGCAGGCTCCCCACTGAGCAGAGAGCCCAATGCGGGGCTCGATCCCTGAACCCTGAGATCATGACCTGAGCTGAAGGCAGAGGCTTCAACCCACTGAGCCACCCAGGCGTTCCCTCATATTTTTTGTCAAATTTGTCCCTATATTATTGATGTTATGGTAAACACTGCTTTTTGTTAAATTTCAAAATTTTTATTGCTAAAGAAAAATACAGTCAATTGAAAATATTGATCTTGAATTCTGTAATGTGCTAAACTCAATTACTAGCTCTAGGACCTTTTTGTAGATTCTATAGGGTAATGTGCATAGATGATCACATCATTGGTGAATAATCACAGATTTCTAATCTAAATGCTTTTCTTTTTATTTTTAAGGATTCTGGCTAGGACCTCCACTACAATGTTAAATAAAAGTGTTTGTGAAAACAAACATTCTTGTCTTGTTCCTAACCTTAGTGGGAAAGCATTCAGCCTTTCAACAACAAATGCAATGTTATCATTAGTTCTTCATAGATGTTATCTATAAGGCTGGAGATTCCCCAATATTCCAAGTGCACAGAGTGATTTTATGAGGAATCGATGTTATATTTTGTTAAACGCTTTTTATGCATCTATAGATATCACTCTATGGCTTTTATTCTTTCAGGTGGGAGGATAAATCCAGTATTTATTACTCTGTTTGCTAGAAAGAGGGAGGCTCAAATTCCTTTAGTTCTGAATAATGAAAAAGACACTGATTCACTGAATGTAGTCAATATGCAAATATATAGCTCGTCATTATTAAAGATGTTTCTAACTCTTCATTTTTTTATTTTTTTAACTCTTCATCTATTAATAAATTAGCAAGCCCTCTGATAAAATGACCAAGCTCAGTGTAAATATGATTTCCAAAATCCTATAGCAAAATATGGTATTATATTCCAATATATGGTATAATAAACAGAAACAACATTTCAGGCAGAAACCTGATGCAGACCAATGAATTTTGGCAGAGTTATAAAGCAGTTATCATGGTTACGTTAGAAGCATGTGATGGGACATATTAAGCCTGATTTAATGTCAGTAAATGTTCACAAAAAAGTTAATCAAGGAATATTAAGTTTAAACAGAAAGACTTCAGTGAAATGATGGCAATCATCCTTCAAGACTGACCTGAAATGAAGAGAATACTCATTGTTGATCACTTATTTGGGCATAATTAATGTTCCAAACAGAATACATGGTGTGGACAAGAAGTTGTGATTTGATATGGGCTTGGTTAAGTTTAAAAAAAAAAAAAAAGGACTTCAAAAGGTCAATCTGATTAGCCTCCTTGACTCTAATTTGTGAATACAGAACCATTGCTCCTAGGGGAAATACAGGGTTCGGGTCCTGCAATGCCTTGGCTACATTCTTTGTCAACAAGTTAATATCACTATTTAACTTTGTTTTTTGTGTCTTTTTGTTTAGAGAGACATTATTTTATTTATATTTACATATAAAAAGCTACATATAAACAGCTATAGAAAGAGAGCTATGTATGAGGGTATACACACATACACACACACATCAATATTTAATTCATTAACACTGAATTCCCAATCAAAAGCACTGTAACTCATGCCAGAACAAAGCATGTCTAACAAAATTTTCTCTAAGGGACCTCATGGCCCTCTAGCACCTAAGACCACAAGACTGCATTTCAGTAATATGCTTGGTGGCCTTTTTAAACAATAAAGTCACCAAAGAAAAGTACAAAAATGAAAAAAAAATGGCACTAAATACACCATGCAAAGGATACTTGTTTATGAGTATAATGAAACGAGAAGGCAAAGTGTTAACCAGCGATGGTAATGCGCACATCACTTAACTTTTTTTTTTTTTAATATCTGTGAGAATGACTGCAAAAGTGCCCAGAGTACTAATTTTGGATTTGTAAGTAAATTTTTACTGAGTAAGTGAACTTGAAAATACAGTATCTACAAATAATGAGGATTAACTGTATATACAGTGGGACCTCCTGTGGCCTTATCAATGACTTTAAATCAGTGGTTTTGAACTGTTTTTGAAGTCTTGGACTTTTTTTTTAAAGATTTTATTTATTTATTGGACACAGAGAAAGAGATCACAAGTAGGCAGAGAGGCAGGCAGAGGGGGAAGCAGGCTCCCCTCTGAGCAGAGAGCCTGATACGGGGCTCGATCCCAGGACCCTGGGATCATGACCTGAGCCCAAGGCAGAGGCTTTAACCCACTGAGCCACCCAGGTGCCCTGGACTTTTTTGAGAATATGATAAAAGTTAAGTATCCTCCAAAAAAAAAAAATCACAAATTAAAAAATTATAATTTTAATGGATTTATGGACCTCCAATAGGTCCATAAACTGACCTCCATTTCAACTGATAATCCATGAACCACAGTTTAAAAATTCCAGCTTTAAAGGTTATAGGCAAATTTTTAAAGCATTCATTGATTATTTTAGATTTCAACTAATGTTTAAATCTTCATATTTATAAAATAGCAATCATTTTACCTATCATATTTTCTGAATGCATATTACAATAATTACAGTTTACCAGCTAGGTACAATATACTGTGTCATAGAACATAAAATGCATTTGCAGTTTTCACTCTTTGCAAAGCAAATTTTCCTTGTCTTCCTTGCAGAATTACTATTTTTAAAAAATCTACAGAATATAACCCGAAAAGCAATATATAAACTTATTTGGAGAGCTCTTCATGCTTCTTAAAACACTCCAATTTGGGGACATGAACATATAAAGTGTGAAGTTTCATAGTACATTAATATTTATATCAACTTTATAATTTAATTTGGTTCTCTACATACGAAATATCTAAAAATGTTTATTGTAATCCAGTATCCCTTCACTCTCAAAGAAAAAGTTTGCCAAAAACACTTCCATTTAAATTTTTTTCTTTTTTTTCCAGAAACAATTATGTATGTTTTATAACTGACACATTAACTTGGTAAATGTTTTTAAAGTACTAGCTAGAAAGCAAACGGTACTCTTTAAAAAAGAGAACAACAGAGAAAACAAATATCAGCAATTACTTAAGCATTAACCAATAATAGTTAATCAACAAAGGAAATTGTACCCTTTCCATAATTATCTATTAGGGTATGGAGAACTGCTAAGTGGAAATGTTATATTACAAATATATTACAAATTTTAAAAAGTACTGAATATTTAGTATGAAGACTAAAAAATAACACTGCATTTTAAGTACAGAGGGTTCAGACATTGAGAACACTTCTTAATGGCTATAATGATTGCTTAGTAGGTGAAGTTGAATCATTATCTCCTGATAAAGGGATAGGAGACTAGGTAGGTGTCTGAAGATAAGAATAAATTATTCAAGTAAATTCTGAAGAAAATAAGAAAGGTAACCAAACGCTAAACAAAAGAATTGAGAAAAGTTGAAGGTCTAATTTCATTTGAAAAACTGGATTATTCTATCTCTGTATGAACATCATGAATTTATACAAGTTTCTATCCATCACTTAATTCTGTTATCATCTTGATTTCTTCTGGTATGGTATATAATTTGGAATAACTATGATTCAGAATATCCTAAGTAACTAGTCAATATTTACAAAATATATGTTGCTATTTTTTCTCATAATTATCCATGTCAGACAGTTCTAGCTATATTTCAGGAAATGTGGCTATATTTATGAATGGATATGTAGAGGTGCAGTATCCGTAATAAGTGCTTGTTGATAATAGCTTATGTAAAACAAGAATACCTTCATCTTTCTCATGTAGCCAAACACAGGATAAAGAATTCTTACCTCTGGGAAGGAAAGGTTTAGTCTGTTTCTTATCTCCTATTATAAAATATATATAATGCAAATAATATATACATGTAACTGGGTATGAAGGGGTTTTTAATAGAAAATTATATTAATAAAGCACCTATTCATGGGGCGCCTGGGTGGCTCAGTTGGTTAAGCAACTGCCTTCGGCTCAGGTCATGATCCCTGAGTCCCGGGATCGAGTCCCATATCGGACTCCCGGCTCTGCGGGAAGTCTGCTTCTCCCTCTGACCTTCTCCCCTCTCATTCTCAGTCTCTCGCTCTCTAATAAATAAATAAAAATCTTTAAAAAAAATTAAAAAAAAATAAAGCACCTATTCATATGTTTTTGCATAAACTATTTTATATTCTTCTATATATAAATATTTGAAATAAATGGACAACAGGTTTGTATTAGACACAGGTGTTAATGTTAAATCAACTGTTTTATATATCACATTGAAAACTATGTTGATGCTAAATGAAGGAATTTCCCTTAAATGTTCCACAAAGTCAACTTACATTATGAAGTACTCCTTAAAACACAGGATTAATAAATAATACCCAAAGTATTACATAAATCCTGTCATTTGAAATTCATCTTTGTGGATATGAGGCAATTCCATAACAAGTAATATATATATATTCTAATTTTGCATCTGTCATAATTATGAGATAGATTTAGTTTTTAAACTTTTTTTTTAAAGATTTTATTTATTCATTCATCAGGAAAGAGAGAGAGTGAGAGAGAGCAGGTCAGAGAGAGAAGCGGACTCCCCATGGAGCTGGGAGCCCGATGTGGGACTCGATCCCGGGACTCCGGGATCATGACCTGAGCCGAAGGCAGTCGCCCAACCAACTGCGCCACCCAGGGGCCCCTAGTTTTTAAACTTTTATCATAAATAAGTGATAGGGGCGCCTGGGTGGCTCAGTGGGTTAAAACCTCTGCCTTCGGCCCAGGTCATGATCTCAGGGTCCTGGGATCGAGCCTCGCATCGGGCTCTCTGCTCGGTGGGGAGCCTGCTTCCCGCTCTCTCTCTGCCTGCCTCTCTGCTTACTTGTGATCTCTCTCTCTCTGTTAAATAAATAAATAAAATCTCTTTTAAAAAATTATAAATGAAAAAAAATTATAAATGAAATCCAGTTTTTTAGTTTGCATTATAATTGTACTAGAAATATGTTAACTTCAAAAATTCTAGAATTATTTTTATTCTCTGAGCATGAAGTAGATTCTTTTAATGAATTATTATTAAAGGTGATTATACTTAAAAAAAGGTGATTGTACTTATTTTTCAATGTATTATGAAATATATGTACATATTTATGTAAAATTTTATCCATACAAATAGAATTTCACCCCTAGATATCCCAATCTCAGCCTACCATCTTTTTTTAGTTTAACATACAGGGGTGGAGAGAAAAATATTCAGAGTCATAGATCATAAATGTGCAAATGTGACAGAAAATATTTATGATATCTGCTTATGCCAAATTGTGGTCATTAGCACTATATTTTCTAGTTATGTTATCCACCTATGTAATCTTAAGGCCAAACTACAGATCTGCTTCTTACTAACAATGCAGCCCTGCACTTCCTATAAACAAGTATTAATTCAGAAACCATCAAGGATCTGATATTTAATCCTATTAACATTAACAAATTAGCCAGTGTCTGCCTGTTTCTCTCTCTTTTTCTCTACACACACACACACACACACACACACACACACACACACACACACACACACACACACAGTGACATAAGGACATGAGACCTCTGGATCAGAGACAATTTATGGCTCATGGCAAAAACAGCAGCCAGAGCAATAACTTAGTGCTATTTCCCTGAGTTCCAATCCTCATGGGGCAATGCAGTGAAGGCTGGATATTACCAGCACAAGCAGCAGAGAATAGTACAGGAGAGTAATCCTAAAACTAAGAAACTCTGATCTTCTAAAGGCTCCTACTCTGCTCCAGAAAGAAAGATTACCCGTTATTCTAGTATATAAGTAAATTTCCTAAAAGAAGGGAAAGGTGAGGTCTTTTATTTTTAATTTTAGAATGTCTCCAAGGAGGGACATATTCCTAGTTTGATTATCCAGGAATTTCTCCTTATACAAAAGAATGGCAATGTAAGTGGCTTTGGTTAGAGACTGTTCAGGCAGGTGAAAAATCTTTGCGCTATCTCCCAACACTGTTTTCCATCTCCAAATGGAGAGAATAACAGATGCAAAGAATTTATATTGAAGTATTATAAGGTTTAGATGGAAGGAGCCTAATGAAGTGACCAGCATATAGAATAATTATTTGAGACAGAAAGATCTGAAACAGGGGAGGATTGGGTGGCTCTGTTGGTTAAGGGTCTGCCTTGAGTTCAGGTCATGATCCCAGGGTCCTGTGATTGAGTCCCATACTGGGCTCCTTGCACAGCAGGGAGCCTGCTCCTCCCTCTGCTTGTGCGTGCTCTCTCTCTCTAATAAATAATAAAATCTTTTTTTTTTTTAAGATTTGAAATAGGCTTGCTAAAGATGTACTGAACAGTAGGGTTCTTGATTTACCTGATACAAAATTTAAAAAATAGGAAAACCTTAATATTTATAACAAGATACAAACCAATCGATGAAATGAGTATTTTATAAAATAACCCAATAATATCTACTATGTGAACAAGATTGAGAAGATTCTTCCATTTATACTAATCAACATCTTTCGGTGTTTTTCAAGCAGTAGTATGCAATGCACTAATGGAGGATGATAATTGGAATGGGTCACAATCATCATTTTTATATCTAATAGAATAAGAAACCAAAGTGCCTTGCAAGGTACTAAGGGTAGAAATTATTTAATGAAAATTTTCAGTTAAATATATACACACAGGCATCCCTAGAAGTGATGTAAACCACATTTCTTAGTGTAGATTGGTAGACATATGTATTTAGTTATATGATAATATAAATGGGTAGTTCTATAAACCAAGAATTGGGACTTTGTAAATAGTACCTAATATTTACCAACAAATAACTGTTAAGAAACTAAAATTGAGGAAACCTCAGTTTTAAACATAATGAAAATTAGAAAGAATAGGGACCTATTGTCCAATCTGAACTGAAGACAAGGTAGAAGGAACTGACTAAATTATAATAGAAAAAAACACTAGATGGTCCTGAGTGAGAAGAGCTAAATATCTTAATGAAAAATTTGAATATTAAAAAACCTAAGGACAATATGTTTTTCTGTTCAACTTCTGAAAATTCTATCTGTAAATCCCCAACTCCTCTGGCCCCACACTCTACATTTCTAGCAATATACTAAGCATTAAAGAAGAGAAAAGCCATGTTAGATAACCACTACCTCAAAGGGGCTTATAATAAAACAAAATTAAGCCTGGTCCACAAACATTGTATCAATAACTCTTGATTGCATAAGACTAAGTATATAATTTATATATTATCTAAGATGTTTCCCTTCCTTTTTTAGGTCATTTTATTATTCCTCCAAATGACAGAGAAGTTTTTAAAAAGCTGACATATATATACTTTGTTAATATTCTAAAAAGTGAAAAAATATTCTAAAAAGTGAAAAAGCAACTAGGTGGTTTAACTTGCAGGAATAAATTTAGTCAGGAAAACTGGGCTTGAACACTTAAACTTACTTATCATAGTATCTAGTCACGCAAGCTTGGCCAAGTAACAAACTCTCAAGATACGCATATGAAATTAGAAAAAATTTGACCACAGTACAACCAAATCCTCAGAGTGAATAAATACTTATAATGAAGTTCTGGTGATTTACCACAGTCCTCTGCTTAGACTTCATGCATTAAGTACATGTGGCTTAAATAATCATCACACACAGTGGAAGCAGTGAGTGAAAAGTGAGAAGCAATAAGATATCTAGCAACTGAAATTTAATTTAAGTGCTAATAGAACTTTCCCTTTGAATCCAATATGGGTTTTTTACTTAGATTAAAAAAAACAATATAATTAAAAATGGAGAGATGCCATGAAATTTTGAAACCATAATGAGCCTCAGTAATCAAGAGTAAAATAATCAGTGAATAGATTAAAGAAGCTAAAGCACTTCCCCCAAGATCACTTACCTACCCGATGGCAGAGCATGAAGGAGATCTTTTATCTTGGGAGCTCCCACCATACCTGTCACTTGTCATGGCTGTTTCTATCATGCAAGAGGTTTACAAAGTTTTTCTTAAGACTATACCAAAAAATGTCTTACTCTAAAGAGTCACAAAAGAGTTGAAGTAAACTTCATGTTTTTACATGACCAGTATTCAGAGGTAATATTCATTCAAAACAACAAATATAATAATAATAATAAATAATATTCAAGGACTTCATGGATAATTATCAAAAAATGTTAAGGTTGAAGGATCTGTGTCATGGAGAAATTTTTATTATTTATAAAGGAACTGTGTAGGAGTCGAAGACATGCAATTTTTCTAGCAAAAGAAATCACAAAAACACTGGAATTTTTCTCTGAGAATCAATAAGTCTGTGCATGTGATTCACTTCAGGGCAGTATACTGATAAAAAGATAAAAATTACTCTCTTGTCTCTGGCAGAACTTATTCCAGATGCTCAGGGGAATGATGAGTTCACTTTTTCCTATTCCCATATAAAACTTCATATTCAATAGTAGTAATCAGTAGAGAGACGAGGTAAAGCCAGAGATTTAGTTGCTTGTATTATAATCCATACACCAATTTGTTGAATACATATTGTAAGCACTGTTTTTAAGTGATGCTTTTTTGAAAAATGAAAACCTTTTTTTAATGCAAAAGGATTTAGAGCATTTTTAAAGCTTTATTTTGGTTATATGCCTTTTTTTAAATTCAGAAAAGCATTTTTTAAATCTCTAAGGAATTTTTATACACAAAATCAAATAAACTGAACATTTCAAAAACAAGATTGCTTTTTTTTTAAATTATGGAATACTTTTAACTTTGTGTTTGAATAATTTTAGTGTTTTCTTTCCACATTTAAGAGATTTTTTAGGGTAAAAAATATTTAAAAATTGTTTCAGGTCAGATTGATTAGAAACTGAAAATCAATAAAAATTTAGACTACTTTAAATTAATTAAAAGCTAATTAATCAGATAGTAGATAAGGCCCACCCATACTATAATTATATTTTACTCTTAACTGTAAGTGACTTATCAGTATCATTAGTAGCACACAGTTCTAAATGGCCATAAACTTTCAATACAAATATTTAATCTATCAGAGAAAGATGTAATGGCACATAAATTTAGCTAATGTGTTATATTTAATACTTGTATCTCCATGACAGAAGATAACCTTATAAAATATATAACCACTACTTAATAAGATTAAAATCTAGTATTTATGAAACTTCAAATAACTATTTTTATTTGTTTTTGTGATCTGCACCATGACATGAAAATAAGGGGAATAAACATGAACTTTTGACATATTCGATAACAGGAGGTTTAAATGCAATGAAACTTAAGCTAATTCAAATGTGTTTCTCAAAAGTCTTAGTAAAAAACAAGCTGTGTTTTATATACGAAGTAGAAGATGTTTTATGAAAGAGCAAACTGATTCCATGCGAATAATATAAAGGGATAAATTTCACACTGTCATATCAAGAGTTATGATGACTATATCTAAAAGACACGTATGGGGGTGCCTGAGTGATTCAGTTGATTGAGCATCCGACTCTTGGTTTCTGCTTGGGTGGTGGTCCCGGGGTAATGGTGATCTCAACCCTGAGTTAGGCTCTGTGTTCAGCAAGAGAGTCAGCTTGAGATTCTCTCTCTTCCTCTTTCTCTCTGCCCTTCCCCTGCACCCACACTCCCTCCCTTTCTCTCAAATAAATCTTAAAAATAAAGACATATATGTATGTCTACAGAAGACATACTTCAGGTTAAAAGTTACAAATAGACTAAAAGTAAAAGGACAGAAAAAGATATACAAGTTTCTCCCAGTATCTGAAAGTGGACTTTCAGAAGCCAAAATGGCAAGAAGCAAAGTATTCCCTACTTTTTGAAAGTCTGTGTTACACCACTTCACTTTTATGA
Organism: Nasua narica; assembly: GCA_028533885.1. Lineage (NCBI taxonomy): Eukaryota > Metazoa > Chordata > Mammalia > Carnivora > Procyonidae > Nasua > Nasua narica. The sequence goes on along the minus strand of CM052812.1, from coordinate 28,475,554 downwards.
AAGACCTACATTAGAAACTCTTTTTGCTAACCGAAACAGCAGCTTAATTTCCTTTTAGCAATAATCGCGCCTCGGATAAACCTCATTGGCTACGATACTGCCACTGCGCAAAGCTTCAGCAGCTTAATTTCCTTAAGGGAAAGAGAGTTTTGTTACCAAGTAATAGTGACATTTGTGCTAAGTATATACTTTACATTTTTAAAATCTTTAAACATGTGAAAATACACATATAGCCAACAATTATCCACAATAGCACAAGCCTGAGCATGCTGCTCTTGCAATGCATATTTCTGCTCTAAGAAAGTTCATAAATGAACAACTGTCAAAACAATTTTCAATACAATGACAGCCAAATAAATAAATAAAACTCTAAGAATAGTTACTTGTAGTATGTAAGCAAATACATGAGAGCCAACACATGGTGGATTGTGGATTGAGGATGTCCAAACATAAAAAACTCCAAAGAAACCATAAGTAGAAAGCAAAAGAAAACGAACAAAAACAGAGAGAGAGCAAGAAACAAGGGTAATGATTATAAAAATCCACTGAATATAGACTACATAGATGGCTGAATAGATGGCAAGTTTAAGAAATTTTGGTGAGATCACAGTAAAAATGAATTTTAATGTAAAAGAAACAAATCCAGGACATCACTGAATATATCTTGGTAGTACAAAAGAAACATAACTGTAAGTAGGAAACTAACTTTTGATGTCACAAGGTTATATATAGCACAAGAAAATGAGGACAAGTTTTTTAGGAGTAAGGGCAGGCATAAAATTTGTCTCGCTATCTGAATTAGCTAAGATATAAGACCCAAAGTATGTAATAAATAGGACTTACTGAATGACCAAGAGTTAATCCTAATAATCACTAAGAAATATCTGTTAGGGAAGAAGTTTGTGCTGTTTTCTTTACAAGTGTTTGAAAGGCACTGTCCAATGTTATACATACTGCAAATTGACTCTAATTAAATATTGATTAACAAACTGCTACTGTAAAAACATGCTAGCCATTGTAACTTTTCAAAATTATGTATTTATTTAAATTGGTAATACACAGCACATTATAAAAATGATTTAAACAGTAAGAAAGCACATTGAGTGGAAAACAATTCTCCCCAAATACCAATTCCTTAGTTTTCTTAAACCGGTTGCCAGTTTTTATATACTTTTACTGAATTTCCATTTCTATTCAAGTTTATTTCTTCACCCTGTTCTGATCCCCTAATCTGTCAATCTATATACCCAGATGATATATATACATTAAAACAACATATCCTAAAATTCCCAGAAGAGTACAAACTTCTATTCACTTTATCAAAGCAAACAGTACTATTCCTTCATTTTCACAAAACATCTATTGCTTACTGTTTTGAATAGTAATATTAAGAGTTCCCAAACTAGAAATCAGGGTATATGATCTGAAATCTGGTTTAGAAAATACTTTAAGAATGAAAAGTCACTAGGTGCAGAAATGAAAACTGTCACATCACTTGAACTGTCAAATGGTATATGGGAATATAGGGAAACAAGTGAGTCTTTCTCATATAATAATATAAACAATGCAAAATGTACATAGATGGTGAGACATTGAAAACATTTCTTCAGATTTTTAACCAGTATTCTACAACTTTTCCTTCCCCTCATACTTCCCCCCAAGACACTATTTTTCTGGTCAGTAGACTTCAATCCTAAAATTATGCTAAATGAATATAAATCAGTAGGTATTTTTTAAATCAAAGTAAAGACAATTTATAGTAATAGAATCCATTAATATCAATTTAATATCAATTCAAATATTTAAAATTCTCTCCTATGTAGGAGAAAAATAGTCCTTCAAAATGGAAAAGAATTTCATCAACGGGTTTTAAAATAACAATGAAATAAAGAGCAGAACAGACAAGACTGTTGGCCTCTGGCTTCTTTCAATATAGAAGTATTATAAAGGGAAGAGTAAGCCAGCACTGATATAATAAAGAAACCTCCACTTTAATAAATCATTTTTTTTCAGGAAAAGGAGAAGTCTGCAAAATCTGTGAAAGTGATTTATCTTCAGGTGAATAAAATGAACAGCAATTGATCTTGCACCTAGGGAGTGATTCTTCTTCCACCAGTTACAAATATATCTCTGTTAAATATCACTAGAATGGGTTGGGTGGTCTCATGTTTTGAATAATTTATTTGTACATTTAAGATTTAGGATGTACGCTGAAATTTTACACCGAATGCCACTGTTTCAGTTGAATGATTAACTTGCCTATTATTTGGTCATTTTGTACATCTGTAAAATGAATGCAGCCTGGTAGAAAAGCATATGAGTGGCACTAAACAAAGATTTGAAAAGGTGTAGCAAAGGTAAGAACTCCGTAAGAAAATGATGTTTAAGCTTGAGACACATTAAATGGGTACAAACTGGTCAAATGAAGGAAAATAATTTTATAGGCAGAGGAGATTTTATGTTTTACCAATGAGAAGGGTGACCACCAAAAATTTCAATTTATAGCACAGAATTTCTGAAGAAATCACGAGGGCCCTCTAGTTCTGTCTATAAAACAGATCATTTTTTTTAAAGATTTTATTTATTTATTTGACAGAGAGAGAGAGAGAGGGAGAGAGATCACAAGCTGGCAGAGAGGCAGGCAGAGAGAGAGGGGGAAGCAGGCTCCCTGCTGAGCAGGGAGCCAATATGTGGGGCTCGATCCCAGGACCTGAGATCACGACTTAACTGAAGGTAGAGGCCTAACCCACTGAGCCACTCAAGCACCCTAAAGTAGATTATTTTAAAAATAAAACTATTTTATTTATATTTGCAACCCTGAAATTTTGTGAAGAAGGTAAAAAATAGACAAAGGAAAAACAGCTCACAAAATCTATTTTCATGCAATTAGTTCTGTAGTCTTTTAAGCCCTTGCTTTGTATTGAAAAAAATAAAAAGATACACATCATGGGATTATTCTGTCACGGAGATAGAATTAGCTTAGCTATAAGATGCAAATTATGTGAATAAATGAGACTTACTCATTGACTACATACTAATTTTAGATTCATAACAAATTATAAAAATAGTACAGAGGGCTCCCCTGTCACCTTCTCCCAGCCTGCTCTAATGATAACATATTACATGACCATGGTCCATTTTCAAAGCAAGGAACCTGACATTGGTACAGTGGCAAATTACTAAATCCATTCAGATTTCACTAGATTTTATATGCACTCTTGCTTGTGTGAGTGTATTTACAATCTATGAAACCTCAACAGCTGTATAGATTTGTGAAACCACCACCACAATCAATATACAGAACTGTTCCATCACCACCAAGAACACCCCTTGTGCAATAACTTTATATTCATACTATCTGCCTTTCCCCTTTATTCCTACCCTCTAGCAACCACTGTTCTGTTTTCTAAAACTATATATATAGATATATATATATATATGTATATAGATACATATATGTGTGTGTTTTAAATTTCAAAAACATTGTATCTTGAAATCAGAGTGAAACCTTTCAGATCGTCTTTTTTTTTTAACTCAGTGTGATGCCCTTGATATCCATGCAAATTGTTGTCTGTATCAATGTTATTCCTTTTTATTTTTTTTAAGATTTTATTTATTTAAAAAAGAACATAAAAAAAGATTTTATTCATTTATTTGACAGAGAAAGAGATCACAAGCAGGCAGAGAGGCAGGCAGGTGGTGGGGGAAAGCAGGCCCCCCGCCAAGCAGAGAGTCTGATGCGAGGCTCGATCCCAGGCCCCCGAGATCATTACCCGAGCCGAAGGCAGAGGCTTTAAACCAATGAGCCACCCAAGGGCCCCAATGTTATTCCTTTTTAAAGCTGAGTAGTATTCTATTATATAGAGACATCAGTTTACTTATCCATTCACCTGTTGAAGGTTATTTGGACTGTTTCTAATTTGGAGAAATTACAAAAAGCTGCTATAAATATTTGTGTATCAAGTTTTCTGTGAGAACATAAGTTTTCATTTCTCTATGATAAGTACTCAAGAATTCTGAGTCATATGGAATGTATGTTTGATTTTATAAAAAAAATGCCAAACTGTTTCTCAGAATGGCTATATCATTTTACATTTCCACCAGCAGTGTATGAGAGATTCAGTCATTCCACATTCTCACCAGCACATGTTATTGTCAGCATTTTTAATGTTTAGCTATTCAAATATATATGCAGGGATTTTGGGTAGTTTTAATTTGTACTTTTCTGATGGCTAAAGATATTGAAAATATTTTATATGCTTATCTGCCATCTCATATATCCTCATCATTTAACATTTTAAAACATATGATCTGAAGAGGGAATATACAATAATATCTCTCAACGTGCAGTCAGGAAGTTCTTCTAGGTAATCAAATAGTATAACAACAGGGATAAATATACAAAAAGTTAATGAAGCTGCATGAATAAAAAGTAGAGACAAGCATAAATATAGAAAAATTAATCTAATTTATCTAGAAAATATCATTACAAGGATGATGTAATTAAATTATTTATTATAATAATCCAAGAAAGGTACTTAAAAGTCATAAGGCTATGCACCTATGCTGTCAATGCCCTTCCCCTATCTTTTGGACCCATTTTCCCTTGTTCCGGTTACTTCTAACAGCTAGTATCTTCCTGTTTATGCCCAAGAGCTTTTCTCCTGAACTGGTGAAAGCTGCTATGACCACCTGAGCACTAAACAGATGAATAATTCTCTAGATTGCAGTCCACAACCATTAACAGAAATACATTGACACTTCCTGTCGGTTCATTCTGAAAAGCAATTTTGACACTGGTTTTTCTCAAAACTTTCCCAAAGCTAAAGCTCCAGCAACCTATCATGGTATCTGGTTTAATTACTTGTAATTAGTTGCACTGTCTTCCCTGAATCACCTCCCTGCCACCCCCGCCAGTGTTACCTGTATTTCTCATATAGACCATTTGCTCTAAAATCTGTGTCCAAGATTATGTTACTGGAAAAAAAACTATAAATATGAAACCATTCACAACAAAATTAGGCTCATTTAAAAATAAATATTATAACAAAAAGTTATAAGATGTATAAGCTTTCCTTTCACAATCTATTTACTTTTTCTTAATAGTCTTCTATTATTTCAGAATCCCCTTCGACTAATAGCGCTTTCCTCAGCATACTGAAAAATCATTTTCTAACATGTAACACTGCATCAAAATCCAACAAGTGAAAATTTATGTATCTATAAGACATTTTCAACCTGTAAAATATAATAATTTCAACTTCCAGATTCATTTTAACATGATAGAGACCAAAAACAAAAAAATCCCAAACACATCAAGGGTTACTATGAAGCTGCAGTAATCAGTACAGCATGGTATTGGAGAAAGAATAAACATACAGATCAATAGAACAGACTACAGAGTACAGAAATACAACCATATAATTGATTTTTGAGAAAAGCACAAAGGCAATTAAAACAATTTTTTAAAACTTCAGGAAAGGGTATGGACTAGAACAACTGGATATCCATATGCCAAAGAAGGAGAAAAAGAGGAAACTTGTTTCATAATATCTTATCTGACACACACAAATATAACTCAAAATGGATCAGAGACATAAATATAAAAGGTAAAACAATAACATTTTTATTAGAAAACATAGGAGAAAATCTTCCTGACCCTACATTAGGCAAAGTTCCTAACTATCACATAAAAGCATAATCAATAAAAACCAAGCTGATAATTGGTAAGAACTTCTACTCATTGAAAGACACTATTCAGAAAATGAAAAGATAAGAACAGATGGGAGAAAGTATTTGCAAATCACAAATCTGATGAAAGACGTGTATTCAGAATATATAATGAACTCTCAAAACTCAGTAATAACAAAAACAACACCATGTTAACACAAAAACTTACACACAAATGTTTATAGCAGCTTTATTCATAGTCGCCAAAAATAAAAACATTCCAAATATTCCTCTACTGGGGATGAATATAGAAGCTGCAGCACATCTATATGATAGAATACTAGTGAGCTGTAAAAGAAATAAATTACTGATACACAACAAAATGGATGAGTCTCAGATGCACTTATGCCAACTGAAGGAAGCCCGATTCAAAAGCTATACACTGTATGATTCCATTCATTTATGTCAAGAACACCAATGAGCTGGAGAGAGAGCTGAGCTGCCGGATTCTGTGGGAGTCCATTTAGACGAGACAAAATATATCACTTACTATGATACCATAAGAGGCTAAACTAGAGGAAGTGCCAGCTCTCCACTTCTATCTTCGCTCAAGGGCCAGCATACTGGCCAAGGATCAGGTGTATTAGCACAGATGTGGGGGTTGTTTTTTTGTCCAGGGAGACCCTGGTAAAAGGCTCTTGCAGTTTTATGACCCTGAGTCCCTGGAAAGGTAGAGAGGGAAGAGCTAGGAGTGGAAGAGTCCTGAGTACTAAGTTACAGCAGAAGAAAGGGATGTTCAAAGTCACCCTCACTTCCCCAGTAAAAAGCTGTTGACAAAGGCATCGGAGGCAGGCCTCTCTCAAAGGTCCAGGTAAAGAGGCCCCCAAATGAAGATGCATGGGGTAGGAATGCAGATATATGTAAGAACACAGCCGACCAGTAGGGGATGAGTCCTTGACTAAAACCTTCAGAAACTGCTATGAGCTGGCTTTGCACCAGGCTTTCTCACTAAAACCGGCTACGTAAAACCTTTGTAAATGCCTCTAATCGTGCCTGAAAAATCATGTGAAAGTTTTGGGCCAAGAGCTGAGTTCCTCAACATGAAACACTGAGAAAGGTAGAACCACAAGGATGGAAACATATGAAATATGGCATTTGATTTTACCCTGTTTAAAAGGTTAACAAAAAAATCGGTTACTACATTCATAGATGAAGGCAGAAGGCACAAAACTCCTGGGTCAAACATTACTCATGGCAAAGTATAAGAATACAAGCATATTTGCACCAATTACCCTTCCCCCACATCCTATGAAGGTGAGACGATATGGTTCAAATAGATGCTATGTATGCAGTGGGTTTGCACCCACAGGTGAGGAACATCAAGCTTGGGGAATCCACCATTTTATAGGAAACGGTAATGAAGTCAGTTACCTCATATCTTAAGTCCACCAGCTGTATAAACAATGCTCAGAAATCTCCCAGGAAAAAGAGCAGTTAGAGCCTTAGTCTTGGCACACCAACCAAGGAGCACTATCTCTACCAACAAAAACACAGTGGTTGCCAGCAGCTGAGGTGGGAGAGGGGTTGACTACAAAAGGGCATGGGGAAATTCTACGGGGATGAAACTATTCTGTATCTTATTTCTGGCAGTGGTTACATGACTGTGTCCATGTGTCATAATGTTATTGAACTGTGCATTAAAAAGGTAAATTTAACTGTAGGTAAATTATACCTAAAATTTTTTTAGTGAAAAAAAAAAATACTGAGAAAAAAGTAACCCCCCCTCAAAAATAAGATACTTAGGACCTCGTGTTAACACCCCCATGTAGCCCTTTCTATGTGTCTACTTTCAAATGCCAACTGCTTAATGTTTCCAACATTCATTTAAAGTTAATTGATGATACTTTTAGATATACTTAAACCACTTATTCAAACTTACTGAATCTGGACTCAATTTCTAAATCTTTTGTTTCTACAATTCTTGAGAAAGAAATAGCTTAAATTTGCAAAACAAAATAAATAAAATAGTAATATAGTTTACTGTTGCCTTTAAACTTTCTACATTAAGACATCCAAAATACAGTAACATTTGGCAAGCTTCCCTTCACCCTCCCTATCACTAATATTAACTGACAAACAGAATAAATTTTAAAATCATTAAATTGCCATTGTTCATGTTTCTCCTATTGACCAGTGATCTAAACATTCATTTTAGTTAAGAAGGTTTTTAATAGAATGTAACATCTGTTTTATGTTACATGAGAGACAGCAAAATTCTTCCTCTCTGACTGGATTATTAATGTTCATGCCTTCTATGGAGTTATTCTCTTCATTCAGCAGCCCCACACTAGCTCTCTAAAGTGCAACATACCCCCTGATGTAATACATTTTCCTGCTAACTGCACAATACTGTGGATATCATAACTTTAATGTGACATGCTGGTATTTCTTTTTTAAACCACAAATGCGTTTCTTATTCTCAATCACAAATTTAAATTTCCTGTATATTCCCAGCCCACCAGGCTTTTTTATTTTAAAACAGCTGAATAAAAATAGATGATTTCTATTTTTTGATTTGTCATCTCATTTTTTATAGACCTCTCCAACTCTTAGAACGGAAAAGTAGAAAGATATTTGTTTTTATGCTTTTACTATTAAATTAACTCAAGCTTCAGAAAAATTTTAAACTAGTCTATGACACGTAAAATTATTTAAAATAATGTTTGCGATTAAATTCATAATACCTTTCAGAGAGGCATTGTTGCAGTATTCAACTCCAAAATTATTTTAACATGAATGTTTGTTTTCATTTTTAAAGTTCTCAAAATTTGGTATATAGTCCTCATTTTGTTTCTGAGATTTACACCAAGATTTATCTGAGGGCATCTTACATTTCGTGGATTAAAATGAAGGTAAAGTAACAGGCCACCTGGAGTTATTATTGTATTTATATTACCATTAGCTATTCTTGTTTTGCAATATTTTGTTCATTATGAATAGATTCTGACAAAATTGAGACAAACCACATCACTACTGATGATTCTCAATTAGTTCTTCAGTTCATTTCCCCTGCCTAACTCTAAGAAAACTACATATGGTTTAAACCACTGGTATTTTTTACTTTCTGCCAATAACAAATCATGCTTTTTTTGTGTGTTGAAAACATTCCCATGAATAATTATAATAGTCTCCAAAGAGACCAGATGGTAATAAACTCTAGAGCAGATCTGGAAACTAACCATAAATTTACCTTTTCATAGTCTCCCCACCATAACACAGTTCTTTGTGCTAGGTCATTTAAAAAATACTGGTGATAGGAACAATATGAGTATGCTTTATACTTAAATAAAAAGATATACAATCATGTTAGGGTCTTTCATAACTATACACCCCTCATCTTATACTGTTATCATCAGCAATTTTTAAGAGAGCATCAACTTGAAAGAGTTATGACATTACTAATCACATTATAGTGATATTTACATTAGCAAAATTACTATTAAAGTAAAACACAAGAAACATGATCCAGTTAACAGCAATAAGTGATTTGAAGTTAAAGAAACAGAAATACACACACACACACACACACACACACACACACACACAGGTTAATATAAAATTGCCATTGATATTTATTTTGTTATTCTTCTGGGAAACATAATTAAATTATTCTGGCCATGCTTTCAATTTAAGTAAAATGTCTTATATAATCACTTATCACTCCAATTATTTAAGAGTACAACATTTGTGAGAAATAAAAATCAACAGTGTTTTGCAAAGACAGAAGCGTGTTTCAAAATTTTTAAAACACACCAAGGTATACGGATTTAAATTTTAGGCACTTCCCTGCATCTGTAAAAACTAAAAGTTAGCCAAGAGCCAAAAGTTATTTATTTTGTACTTTTTGATTTAAGCTACAATATGAATGCACAGTATTTCCAAGTTCATTGCAATATATAATCTGTAATTTTTGTTATTAAATTATTCTTATAGCTCAAAACAACCAAGATATAAAATTACATAGAGAAAAAAAAACAAAATAAAATAAAACAAGAGACAAAAAAAAAGTTTAAACAGGAAACACAAATCGGGAGGAGCAGAGATGACAGTCAACAGGGATAAACATAATAATATCCAGGGGCACCTGGCTGGCTTAGTCAGTGGAGCATGCACCTGCTAAGCTGGGGGTCATGAGTTCGAGCCCCACATTAGGTGTAGAGATTATGTAAATAAATAAATGCTGCTAAAAAAATCTCCCCAAAAGTATTTATCTTTTGTTTGTTATTGTGAATGAGTTTTATAGTTTGTATAGACAGTCTGATTTTAGTGCCTTGATACTTTAATTTTAAAACTAGCTAATTTATTGAGTCTCTGTTTATAAAATGACTTTATTCCACTAGGGTTTTCTACCTCTAATCAACAAAGATAGTGCTGATCTAATTCCCCATTTTATCTATAAAATATGATGCTGGCACTGGAATTGAGATAAAATCTATCATGTTCAAGAATCATATATCTATCATCATCAAGATGCTGCCTTACAATCTCCAGAAAAGATTCTATTACTCCTTTTCTTAATGATATGTGACCAAAATAACAGATTTGTATTACTGAACCATCCTTGCATTCCCAGAATAGTCCTACTTCCCAACTTGGTCACTATTATTAATGTGGTACTAGATTCTATTTACAAATATTTTGAGATTTTTACAATAGTCACAAAGAATTAATCTATACTTTCCCCTTAGTTTTATGCTCACTTTTTTTTTCTTTCTGCTGTCCATATTGGGTTATGGAATTGATGTGAGACCAGCTTGTAAAAAAGAATCTGAAGGCTTTTTTTCTCCTATGCTACCAAATTATTTAGAATTTTCTCAGAATTATCTGTCCCACATAGGTTTGGGGTATTTCCCCAATGAAACCAACTAGAATGATTACTCTTGTGAAGAAAAAGTTCTTCAATAACCTGTTCTATTTCTTGTATGGGCATTACTCCATTCACAGTTCTCATCTCTTTCTAGAGTGAATTTTGGCAATTTATTTCTCTTGGAAAATAGTTCACTCCATCCAAATACTTCATCTCATCCATAGAAATGTAAATGTAAACTTTCAATGGGATATTATTTTTTACACATCATATTGACAAAGAACATTCTAAATAATATTCTGAATTAGTAAGGCTGTATTAAAACAAACGTGTTCAGGGCACCTAGGGAGCTCAGTTGGTTAAGCATCCGACTCCTGACTTCCACTCAGGTCATGATCTCAGGGTCCTAGGATGGAGCCAGCAACCCGTCCACCACTCCAACCCTACTCCCTGCTAATTAGGAAGTTCACCTATCCCTCTCTCTCCCTCTGCTCCTCCCCCTCCTTGAGCTTGTGCTCACATGCTCTCTCTTGCTCTCTCTTAATTAAATAAATAAATCTTTTTAAAAATGTTCGTTTAGTTCTGGTAGAATTAAAAATTGATAAAATTTTTACAGGGAAAAAGCTGGCAACTTCTAAAAATGTACCACACCTATGCTGTTTGAGTCAGCAATTCTAAGAATAAGCAATAAAGATATACTTACACAAGTGGAAAATGTTATGAATATTAAGGTACTCACTGAAGCATCTTCGTGAGCTACCTAAACATCCAAACATAGGGGATTCATTAAACAAACGATAATGCTGTCACAGAATGGGGCATTATGGCCATTAAAAAGAATTAGCCAGATCTATTTTGTACGATACGGAACAATCTCCAATACATGGGAAAAAAATCCAAGATAAAAACCATGTATATAGCATAATAAATGCAGATGACACACATTAATAGATATACACATAGATATAAAGGAATAGAGTATTTTTGGAAGCATGTACAAAAAGCTTGTTATAGGAATCACATATAATGACATCAACTGGGCAAGTAGAGTATGGCCAAAGGAAAAAACACTCCACTCTTCAGTATAGACTCTTTTTTTTAAGATTTTATTTATTTATTTGACAGAGAGCGATCATAAGCAGGCAGAGAGGCAGGCAGAGAGAGAGGAGGGGAAGCAGGCTCCCTGCCGAGCAGAGAGCCCCATGTGGGGCTTGATCCCAGGACTCTGAGATCATGACCTGAGCCGAAGGCAGAGGCTTTAACCCACTGAGCCACCCAGGTGCCCCAGTGTAGACTCTTATGTACATTTAAAATTTTGGATTTTGTGTATATTAGTTATCTGTGGCTGCCAAACATAGTGGAAATATAATCTTACATAGTTTTTATGGCTCAGGATTTTGAGAGTTGCTTAGCAGAACAGTTCTGGCTTGGTATATGTCATTAGGCTTCAGTGAATAAGTTGGCCAGAGTTCCAATCACCTGAGGATTTGAGTAGGGCTGGCCCTTTCATATGGCTAGCATTTGGGGCTGGTTGGTGGTGGGAAAGCTTTAGCTCCTTCCTAGATGGGTCTTCCCCATATGGCTGATTGAATGTCCTCATGACATGGTAGTTGACCTGATGGGCATTCCAAAAGAAAATAATGTGGAAATAACAATGCCTTTCATGATCTAACCTCAGAAAGAGTACACAGTCATTGCCACACTTTTTGTTACAAGCAAGTCACTAAATCTGGCTCATAATCAAGAGCAGAGTAACTAGGCTCCACCTTCCAAATGAAGGAATGTCAAAGAATGTGTGAACATACTTTTTAAATAACCAAAGTGTACATATCACATTTTGGAAAATACAAATAGAATAATTTCATAAAATTAAAGCAAAAGATGCACTTAATTTTGTTAAAGACAAGCTTTTATCATTAATTAAAAAAACGATGGAGAGGATGGGGCGATTTAACTTTTATGAAATGATAACACATTTCAATCCAAGATGAACATATGGTGACATCTAAAATTTAACCCATAATATGTGCCTCTGAGAAGTCACAGTGGGCAGAGCAGCAATTTAATAAATATGTAACTAAAAATAGAAGTCTTTGGGAATATGAATACAGGACTCTTTCAAAACTGGCTTTGTCCAGCGCAATTTATCTATGTGCCCCAATTACTTCATATAAATATTTTGTGAAAATATTGAAGAATTAAATCACGTACTCTTTGATGAGCTGTAGACATGAAAATCTAGTAACATCTATCATAAAAAAGTTTTTATGAGCTAGCACTTTACCTACTATTCATACCTTTATTTTACACTTTACTCATATCCCCCCCTCAATGTATAGTGTACATTTTACAGTGTACAAATGAGCAAAGTGAAGCACAGGAAGGCTATGTAAATTTGCCCAAGCTCACATGCAGCAAGTAAGAAATCTGTTATATATTTTCTTCTAAGTTTCCTAGAACTAAGCACCAGAGTCAAGAAATATATTGTACTGGGTGGCTGGGTTATGGACATTGAGGAGGGTATGAGCTATGGTAAGTGCTGTGAAATGTGTAAGCCTGATGATTCACAGACATGTACCCTGGAGCAAATAATACATTATATGTTAATTAAAAAAAGAAATATATTATACGAAATCCATTTTATTTTATTTAGAATACTATTTTTACATTTACATTATTTTCCCTAAGATTGTGTTTGGTGGCTCTCTAAAACTACATGGACAAACTAAATTTACTTGAAAAAACAAAGCAAAATGTTTTCTCCCCCAAACAAATACAAAATTGTAGAATGACATAAATACACACACTGACTCACATACAAAACAAAACAAAAAAAAAAGGGTTATTGGCCATTTCTTCCTTTCTTCTACTTTTCAATTTTCTAACATATTGTAAGTTTTTTTTTTTT
>CM052812.1:28349428-28461609 GCA_028533885.1 Nasua narica | reverse complement strand
AAGATTTTATTTATTTATTTATTAGGAAAGAGAGAGAGTGAGAGAGAGAATGAGAAGGGAGAGGTCAGAGTGAGAAGCGGACTCCCCATGGAGCTGGGAGCCCGATATGGGACTCGATCCCGGGACTCCGGGATCATGACCTGAGCCGAAGGCAGTTGCTCAACCAACTGCGCCACCCAGGCGCCCTAACATATTGTAAGTTTAACAATTAAAACCAATTTTAAAAATTTAAGGACTCCTACATATATGCGTGTATAAGGATAAAGTGTAAATCTGCCACTTCAGAGATGCCAGGTTTAATTACCTATAAAGAAGCCCAATAGCCCAACAGCTTGCTTGTCTACCTACCAGATCATCTCTAAAAATATAAGCCCTGTCAAATCTGAAGCTTTGTACATGTCCTAAGTTCTGTACATTACTTGTAGCCAATGTGGCTACAAAATTAAGATTTATCTCTGAGGGACATAAAGGAGATGGTTAAGAATCCACAGTTGCTGCTTTAAAAATTGCAACACTAGCAACACTAACTACCCTATTAGTGACTATGATCTTTCACAATTAGTAGACTTTTCCTTAGGGTAGGATTAAATCTACAAGTATTGGGAAGGAAAATGACTCCTTTAAAATAATATAAAGAAGTGCTCTACATGTTTAAAGTTTAAAATTTTTTCATCATTTCAGGCACATGATACATTTATATAAATGCTTCATGGAGATATTACTTCTCAGTGCCCCAATATTTTTAAATAACTCCACATTTCAAATATCAGTTTCCTATGTTAGTTACATTAATCCACTTGAAGAACATTTCCTTTGGTTTTTAATACAGAATACGTGAGAACTATAATATAAAGCACAAAACCCTGGTGGCTAATAAATATGAATAATTACTATTTTTAGCAGGAGTTAAAAGTAATCTGATCTTTTTAATAAAATATATTATTGTAATTCTTCATATCTACATAAATGGTATGCCATCTTCATAAAGGACTGAAATGGAATTGCTTTTATAAAACCAAATCTAACTTTAATTTTGTGAGTTCTCGAATTTCTAAAATTATCAATATTTTCAGTTTTCTATTACACACTGTTAAATCACTTCTAAATACATAAATAATAAATGGCAAAGTTTTTTTTAATGGCAAAGTTTTTAAGCCTAACTACACATAATCTACAACCAACCTTTATTCCTACCAAGAACACAGTTTCTCAGGGGTTAGCTAACATCTACCCTACCAACCAATTTTCTTTTCCTTTTTTTTCAAGTCTGCTGCATAGCTGCTAATTTTCATGTAGAATCTTCTGGGAAAGAGGAAAATTCTGGTTCATGATGGAATGAACAGTAATTACTACCAGTAAAACCTATGAAAATGAGGCCAAGGATTATATCACTACATACTGAATTATAAATGCTTTACATGGGAGGGATTCAAAAAGAAGAGTAGAAAGTGATAGGGTTCCTTGGGCCAATTCTTCACTTTACCTCACAACATTCTATATATACACACACACATATTTATCTGTAGGTCCAAACATATCCAGAGCTTAATTTAAAACCACAGAAGAGGTACCTCAGCGTACTTTACACCTTTGTAATTATTTCAAATTCCATTAACAGAAGATTAGACCTTTTATTTCATAATAACATAAATATTAAACAGGTACATATTTAAATAAGTTTAAAAATCGGTGTGAATATATTCTCTTGAAAATGCCAATGATGGAATGAGACTCTTGACTACTAAAGGAGTAAAATTAGTAAATAGGAAGTCTAAAATTAGTAAATAGGAAGTTCCTATTAGTAAATAGGAAATCAGTCCATTCAGGATTCTGTATGCAAGGCCAACAATGCCTTGTCTTTTTCAGCATGCAGAGGAAAGTGCTATTAACTTAGCTGAAGGGATTCTGAACTAATAGAACTAAAAATAAGAAAAAGTAAATAGATAGTAAAAGAGAAGCTTATACATATTATCATCACTACCTTTTGCATGTGTCTGTCAAGATTTCCCAGCATCATTTATTGAAGAGACTGTCCCTTCCCCACTAACTTCGTTGTTGTGAATTAATTGATCATATATGCATGACTTTGTTTCTGGGCTCTCATACTGTTTCATTTATCTAAGTGTCTGTTTTTATGCCAGCACCATACTGTTTTGATTACTATAGCTCTGTTACATCAGTTTGAAATCAGGGTGCATAATGACTTCGACTTCATTTTTCTCTTCAATATGGTTTTGGGTACTTACGGTCTTTGCGGCTCCATACAAATACCTGAATTATTTGTCTATTTTTGTTAGAAAATGCCATTGAGATTTTGATAGGGATTGCATTTAATCTCTAGATCCCTTTGGGTAGTTTGGACATTTTAACAATATCCAGTTTTCCAATCCATGATCAGAGAGTATCTTTCGTTTTATTTGTGTCTTCTTCAATTTCTTTCATTAATGTCTTACAGTTTTCAGTGTACAGGCCTTTCATGTCCTTGGCTACATTTATTCCTAGGTATTGATTTCTTTATAATGCAACTGTAAATGAGATGGTTTTCTCAATATCTCTTGCGTGATAGTTCACTACTAGTGTATATAAATGAAACAAGTTTTTGTATATTGATTTTGTATTCTACAAATGTCTTAAACACCAATTTATAAAAGGGTATTCATGAGAGCCCCACATTTTACTTTACCATGTCTATTAATTACATAATAAATCATCATTACATTGCATTATATGTATGAGTCTAACAAATCAGAAATGAGAATATAACAGTATATCTTATACACTAACAATGAAAATGTGGAAAGGGAAATAAGAGAATCGATTCCATTTACTATAGCACCAAGAACCATAAGATACCTGGGATTAAACCTAACCAATTAAGTAAAGGATCTGTACTCAAGGGACTACAGAACACTCATGAAAGAAATTGAAGAAGACACAAAAAAGTGGAAAAGCATTCCATGTTCATGGATCAGAAGAATAAACATTGTGAAAATGTCCATACTGCCAGAGCAATCTATACCTTCATTGCCATCCTGATCAAAATTCCACCGACATTTTTCAAAGACCTGGAATAAACAACCTCAAAATTTGTATGGAACCAGAAAAGACCCCAAATTCTTAGGCAATGTTGAAAAAGAAAAACAAAGCTGGGGAGCATCACGTTGCCTGATTTTAAGCTTTACTACAAAGCTGTGATCACCAAGACAGTTTGGTACTGTCACAAAAACAGACACATAAACCAGTGGAATGGGTAGAGACCCCAGATATGGACCTGCAACTCTATGGTCAAATAATCGTTGACAAAGCAGAAAAAATATCCAGTGGAAAAAAGACAGTCTCTCCAATAAATGGTGCTGGGAAAATTGGACAACTATATGTAGAAGAATGAAACTTGACCATTCTCTTACACCATACACAAAGATAAAATCAAAATAGATACAAGGCCTCAATGTGAGGCAGGAACCTATCAATATCCTAGAGGAGAACATAGGCAATAACCTCTTCGACATCAGCCACAGAAACTTCTTTCAAGACATGTCTCCAAAGGCAAAGGAAAGAAAAGCGAAAATGAACTTTTGGGACTTCATCAAGATAAAAAGCTTCTGCACTGCAAAGGAAACAGTCAACAAAACAAGCAACCCACAGAATGGGAGAAGATATTTGCAAATGACACTACAGACAAAGGTTTGATATCTAACATCTATAAAGAACCCCTCAAACTCAACACTCAAAAAACAGATAATCACATAAAAAAATGGGCAGAAGACATAAACAGACACTTCTCCAAAGAAGACATACGAATGGCTAACAGACACATGAAAAATGTTCATCATCGTTAGCCATCAGGAAGATTCAAATCAAAACCACACCAAGATACCACCTTACAGCAGTTAGAATGGCCAAAATCAACAAGACAATAAACAACAAATGTTGGAGAGGGTGTGGAAAAAGGGGAACCCTCTTACACTGTTGGTGGGAATGCAAGTTGGTGCAGCCACTTTGGAAAACAATGTGGAGATTCCTGAAGAAATTAAAAATAGAAATAAATTAAAAATAAAAATAAAAAATAGAGAAATAGTGCAGTTACACTATTGGGTATTTATCCCAAAGATACAGATGTAGTGAAAAGAAGGGCCACATGTACCCCAATGTTCCAAGCAGCAATGGTTACAATAGCCAAACTGTGGAAAGAGCCAAGATGCCCTTCAAAAGACAAATGGATAAAAAAGATATGGTCTATATATACAATGGAATATTATGCCTCCACCAGAAAGGATGAATACCCAACTTTCGTATCAACATGGACAGGACTGGAAGAGATTATGTTGAGTGAAATAAGTCAAGCAGAGAGAGTCAATTATCATATGGTTTCACTTACGTGTAGAGCATAAGGAAAAATATGGAGGACACTGGGAGAAGAAAAGGAAAGGTGAATTTGGAGAAATCGGAGGGGGAGACGAAATATGAGAGACTGTGGACTCTGAGAAACAAACTGAGAGTTTGGGAAGGGAGGGAGGTGGGGGTTGGGTGAGCCTGGTGGTGGGTATTGAGGAGGGCATGTATTGAATGGAACACTGGGTGTGTTACATGAACAATGACTCCTGGAGCACTGAAAAAATAAAATAAAATTTAAAAAATAATTAAAAATTTTAAAAAGAATATAACAGTATACATAACGCACATTTCTGGAGTATCACTGAAATGACTGCTTTTACATAAAGCAAATAAGATTTTAAAACTCCATGATATAACACACCAAAAATCAAACACAACTAAAGCAATGATAGGACAACAACACAGCTAAGGCTTTTTGATCATTTACTACGTGCTAATCACTATTCTAAGTAATCTATGTGTATTATCACATTTAATTGTCTTAAACTATAAGGTTGGTATTGTTATAAGTTATCACCTCATTTTATTTGTGAAAAAACTATAAGTTAAAGAGTGTAAGGTCACTCAGTATGTAAGCAGAAGAACCAGGACTGGAATCCATGCCTTTGCCTCTAAAGTCTACACTCTTTACTGCTTTGTTTAGATTGCCTGTCAAAATGTATAAATGCATGGCATTCAAAGAATTAAAAAATACATTAAAGGAAATACTTACGTTTGTATAAAAAGTGATGTTTTGGACAGTCAAAAAATTAAAGAAAATTAATATAAATCACATAATCAAACAGTAAAGAAAAACACAGCTTATTCACACAGGGTTGTGAAATGTCTACTAATTGATTAAATCACTCAAAAAACATTCATTGAATGTCTCTGAAGTGACAGATTGTCACTGAAGATAAATAACACAGAACAAAACTGACAAAGTGCCTGCCATCATAATGCTTATATTTTAGTAAACACAAAGGTTATTACAAAGAAAAGGATAAGTATTTAAATTATGTATTTTAACAACAGGATAAAAGGGAAATAAATTATTTAATGAACTCAACACCTATTCTTAATATAAGTTGTAGAACTATCAAGATTAGAATAATTCTTCCCTAACATGGAAGACATACCTTTAAAAGCCAATACTAAAATTCTCCAGATTTTCTGAATTCTTTTTTTTTAAAGACTTTATTTATTTATTTGACAAAATGAGACAGAGAGCATAAGCAGAGGGAGCAACAGACAGAGGGAGAAGCAGGCTTCCCACTGAGCAGGGAGCCCGATGCGGGGCTTGATCCCAGGACCGTGGGATCATGACCTGAGCTGAAGGTAGATGCTTAACTGACTGAGGCATCCAGCTTCCCTAAGTTTTTGAATTCTTGATACTGCAATAGCATATGAAAAAGAGTTAAACAAAAGAAAGGAAGAGAAAACAGTTTTCAGGGAACATAAGTAACAGAAACTCAAAGGAAAATATGAGCTAAAAAAGTAACAGAAACAGTAAAGGAATGCTGTATCTGAGTATAAAATAACTAGATCTCTCCTATACCAGCAATAATCACCCAGAAAGCATGATAAAAAGAGATGTCATTTTTAAAGTTGTCGGAATAACAACAAGAATAAGAATGATAACACACTACATAATACTTAAGAACATATATGAAAATGTGAGGATCTTTTTAAAAAAATTATGAAACTCTATTAGTAATTAAAAAACACATATCTGGGCGCCTGGGTGGCTCAGTTGGTTGAGCGACTGCCTTTGGCTCAGGTCATGATCCTTGAGTTCCAGGATCGAGTCCCACATCGGGCTCCCAGCTCCACGGGGAGTCTGCTTCTTCCTCTAACCTTCTCTCCTCTCATGCTCTCTCTCACTTTCTCTGTCTCTCAAATAAATAAATAAAACCTTTTAAAAAAAACACATATCTGACTCAGTAGAGATATTCTAATGTCATTCTACTGATCAAAACACAACATAAAAACATGTATTATCCCCAAATTAATGACTTGTACGAAATTCCCATCAAACCTCAGGAGGTTTTTAAAAAATACATAGATAAAATGATTCTAAAGATCATTCTAAGGAAAGACTAAAGAACAGAAAATAAAATTTTGTGGGAAGAACAATGTACAACTACCTGGACTAAATATTTTAGCAATAATTTAAAACTTTCTGCATTAGAGGAGCCAGGGTAGCTCAGTCTGTTAAGTGTCTGACTCTTGGTTTCAGCTCAGGTCATGATCTCAAGGTTGTGAGATCAAGCCCCATGTTGGACTGAAGCTCAGTGCAGAGTCTGCTTGAGATTCTTTGCTCCCCTTTTCCCTCCCCCTCTGTTCCTCCCCCTGCCTGCACATTCTCTCTCTCCCAAATAAATAAAAATCTTTAAAAAACAAACTAACAAAACTCTGAAACAGAGAGATTGGGGTTTCTAATTTTTCCCTGGGGGGTGGGCACTGGGGCTGAAGATAAAGAGGAGGAGGAAGTGACCAAGATGACTGTGTTACAAACATGTTGCCAAATTCCTCTCTCAATGTTAACTTTACCCCAAGCCCTATGATCCTGGTAACCAGAGACAATTGAAGAAATCCCCCCACCCCTTTGTGTTCCTGAAACAGTTTGCTGCAAGGGACCATTTTTCCTCATGACTAGAAAAGACTCACATATAACTCCTTTGTTTGCCTTATGACAAGGCCAGACACAGACCCTCCAAATTCCCATTCTTTCCCCCAAAATGATTACTTGAACTGTTATACCCAAAGATCAATCCCAACAAAATACCTGCTACCTTGACTTAACCAAATGTCAGTTAAAAAACTTCTCTACTTCCTTGAGACCCCGAACATTGACCAATCCTCAGCCTGAACCAATATACAACCTAACAGCCCCTCCTGAGGGTAAGCTGATCTCAAAGTAAAAGTCTCTGTACTATCCCATCACTCCACTTCTACCCACCTACATCCATTAATTTCACTTCCACACACCAGGTTCTTTCTAGCTTCATTCTTTCTTTCTTCTGAAAGAGAAGACTTTTCTACCCACTAGATCTCATGGTGGGAGCATTTTCTTTATTGCAATAATCCCCATTCCCCTGTTACAAAGGTCCCTTTCCCTACTCTTACAACAACCCTTGTGAATAAAACCTCCCTTTAAAGGATTTTCCATGTGTTTTTTTAATTTAACGACAGGCTCTAATTCTGATTCAGATAATAAAGTTTAAGGGTAGGCATAATCTAGGATCAGCCTGACTAGAGGTACAAGTGTTCATAATCAGAGGATCAAATAAATATACAAAAGGGAGTAGAGATTCATTCATTTATTTGCCCATTATATGGTAAGTACTATGTTATGTAAATTAATCCAGTGATGAATAATGGAAAAAAAACTATGATCAATGATTTAGATGCAGTTAAAAGGGAAGAAGACATTACTGACAGAGTATCACAAACAAATGTACAGACTCAGCTGGGTTAAGCTATATACAAAGATATATATGCTCCAATAAGAATTTTTAGCATGGGGAAACCAAAAGTCAGAAAGATAATTTATCTCTGGAAATGACAGATGAATTGAGAAGGGATGAGGAAAAAAATGGTATGGTAAATAGCACTGTAGGCAGAAGTAAGTATATATAGGAAAGTGAAGACTAACAAACATCTAACTAGACTAAATAGAACAAATAGGTTCACAGGACTTGATAAAAAGAGATGTTTGGAGTGATTTTTGATTCGTTGGGATCCAGAGGAATCAAGACACTCTATGTATCTATATACTTCTAGTGGCCTAGTGGTCTAGTGGCCAAGGAAGAATAAGAGACTGATTAGAACAAATAACTGTTTTTGAGACTGTGCTCTGAGCTTTCTGTGATGTTTAAGCAGCTTAAATGCAGACATGAAAACTAGGAAAATGTAAGAAAATCACTGAATACATACTGTGGAATTAGGAGTATGATACGGAATATAAACACTTATAAAACTGACTTAGATGCAATAACTAGAGATTACTATCTTGTTCTTTAAAAAACTATTCTGTTATGAAGGAATTCACTATTAATTTCATTAAATTAAAAACTTAAGGTATTTAATATCTAACATAAGATGAAATTAAACTACATCTCTATGTAAAATGCTCAGATATGAAGAGACGTATTTCTTTTCTTTTGCATTCAATTATCGATGTATAATCCTTATTGATACCAACCAATAAATCTTCCAACAACTGTAGACAATAATTTCCAAGTCACTAACCAAAACAATCTAGCTAACCAAGTAAAGCATTCAAGAGCTCAGAACAAGATTAAACTTTACTCAACTTTTTTTTCTTTTCAAATTTCTATTTATGCCAGTACTATGCTGTCTTGGTGATCACCGCTTTGTAGTAAAGCTTGAAATCAGGCAATGTGATGCCCCAGCTTTGTTTTTTCTTTTTCAACATTTCCTTAGCAATTCGGAGTCTTTTCTGGTTCCATACAAATTTTGAGATTGTTTGTTCCAGGTCTTTGAAAAATGCCAGTGGAATTTTGATCGGGATGGCATTGAAAGTATAGATTGCTCTGGGCAGTATAGACATTTTATTTTTTCATTTTTTTAAATTTTTTTTAAATTTATTCAACAGAGAGAGACATAGCGAGAGAGGGAACACAAGCAGGAGGAGTTGCATAGGGAGAAAGCAGGCTTCCTGCCGAGCAAGGAGCCCGATGCAGGGCTCGATCCCAGGACCCCGGGACCATGACCCGAGCTGAAGGCAGACACCTAACGACTGAGCCACCCAGGTACCCCAGTATAGACATTTTAACAATGTTTATTCTTCCAGTCCATGAACATGGAATGCTTTTCCACCTTTTTGTGTCTACTTCAATTTCTTTCATGAGTGTTCTGCAGTTCCTAGAGTACAGATCCTTTACTTATTTGGTTAGGTTTATACCCAGGTATCTTATGGTTCTTGGTGCTACAATAAATAGATCAATTCTCTAATTTCCCTTTCCATATTTTCATTGTTAGTGTATAGGAAAGCAACTGATTTCTGTGCACTGATTTTGTATCCTGCCGCATTACTGAATTGCTGTATAAGTTCTAGTAGTTTGGGGGTGGAGTCTTTTGGATTTCCACGTAAAGTATCAAGTCATCTGCGAAGAGAGAGACTTTGACTTCTTCATTGTCAATGTGAATACCTTTTATTTCTTTTTGCTGTCTTATTGCTGTTGCTAGGACTTTTAGTACTATGTTGAACAAGAGGGATGAGAGGGCATCCTTGTCATGTTCCTGATCTCAAAGGGAAGGCTGTCAGTTTTTCCCCATTGAGAATGATACTCCCTGTGGGCTTTACAAAGATAGATCTTATGAAGTTGGGGAATGTTCCTTCTATACTATCCTTATACTTTGAAGAGTTTTGATCAGGAATGGATGCTGAATTTTGTCAAATGCTTTTTCTCCATCAATTGAGAGGACCATGTGATTCTTCTCTCTTCTCTTATTGATTTGTTCTATCACATAGATTGATTTGCAAATGTTGAACCACCCTTGCATCCCAAGGATAAATCCCACCTGGTCATGATGAATAATCTTTTTAATGTGCTGTTGGATCCTATTAGCTAGGATCTTGTTGAGTATCTTGGCATCCATATTCATCAGAGATATTGGTCTGAAATTCTCCTTTTTGATGGGGTCTTTGCCTGGTTTGGGGATCAGGGTAATGCTGGCTTCATAGAAAGAGTTTGGAAAACTCTTCATAGAAGAGTATTCCTTCTGTTTCTATTTTTTGTAACAGTTTCAGGAGAATATGTATTATTTCTTCAAGGAATGTTTGGCAGAATTCCCCAGAGAATCCGTCAGGTCCTGGACTCTTGTTTTTTGGGAGGTTTTTGATCACTGCTTCAATCTCATTACTAGATATTGGTCTATTCAGGTTGTCAATTTCTTCCTGCTTCTGTCTTGGAAGATTATGGGTTTCCAGGAATGCATCCATTTCTTCCAAGTTGTTTAACTTATTGGCATATAGCTGTTGATAATAATTTCTGATGGTTGTTTCTATTTCCTTTGGATTAGTCGTGATCTCTCCCATTTCATTCATAATTTTGTTAACTTGGGTCCTCTCTCTTTCCTTTTGGATTAGTTTGGCCAGTGGCTTATCGATCTTATTGATTCTTTCAAAAAACCAACTTCTGGATTCATTGATGTGTTCTACTGTTTCTCTAGTTCCTAACTCTTTAATCTCTGTTCTAATCTTGATTATTTCCCTTCTTGTGCGTGGGGTTGGCTTAATTTGTTGTTGATTTTCCAGTTCTTTAAGATGTAAAGAGAGCTGGTGTATTTGAGATTTTTCAATTTTTTTGAGAGAGGCTTGGATGGCCATGTATTTCCCCCTTAGGACCGCCTTTGCCGTGACCCATAGGTTTTGGACTGATGTGTCTTCATTCTCATTGCTGTCCATTAATTGTTTAAGTTCATCTTTGATTTCCTGGTTGATTCCAACATTCTTGAGCAGGTTGGTCTTTAGCCTCCAAGTGTTTGAATTCCTTCCAAACTTTTTCTTGTGGTTGAGTTCCAGTTTCAAAGCATTGTGGTCTGAGAATATTCAGGGAATATCAATCTTTCAGTATCGGTTGAGTCCTGATTCGTGACCCAGTATGTGGTCTATTCTGGAGAAAGTTCCATGTGCGCTCGAGAAGAATGAATATTCTGTTGTTTTAGGGTGGAATGTTCTGTATATATCTATGAGGTCCATTTGGTCCAATGTGTCATTCAAAGCTCTTGTTTCTTTATTGATTTTCTGTTTAGATGATATGTCTGTTACCGAGAGTGGCGTGTTAAGATCTCCTACTATTAATGTATTCATATCAATATGACTCTTTATTTTGATTAACAGTTGGCTTATGTAGTTGGCTGTTCCTATATTGGGGGCATAAATGTTTACAATTTCAAATTTCTATTTAAATTAAGTTAGTTAACACATAGTGTTATATTGTTTTCAGAAGTAGAATTTAGTGATTCACCACTCACATATAACCCATGGTGTTCAACATGACAAGTGTCCTCCTTAATAACCACCATCCATTTAGCCCATTCCTCACCCACATCCCTCCATCACCACTCAGTTTGTTCTCTATCATTAAGAGTCCCTTACGGTTTGCTGGGGCACTTGGGTGGCTCAGTCCCTCTCTTGATTTTGACCCAGGTCATGATCACAAGGTTGTGAGAAAGAGCCCTGTACTGTGCTCTGTACACTGCACAGAGTCTGCTTGAGATTCTGTCCCTCTCTGTTTGCCCCTCCCCCTGCTTGCACAAGCATATGCACATGCACTCTCTCCCAAATAAATAAGTTTTTTTTTTTAAAGAGTCTCTTATGGTTTGCTATTCTCTTTTTTCCCCGTTCCCATATGTTCATCTGTTTTGTTTCTTAAATTCCACATGAGTGAAATCATATGGTATTTGTCTTTCTCTGACTGACTTATTATGCTTAGTGTAATACACTCAAGCTCTATCCACATCATTGCAAATGGGAAGATTTCATTCTTTCTGATGGAGGAGTAATATTCCTTCGAATATATATACCACATCTTCTTCATCCATTCGTCAGTTGATGGCATTTGGGTTCTTTCCCCATAAGAACCAATTCACTAACCAGTTTTAAGCCCCACTGCTTTATTTTCTAATTTTGAAAGAATTTGTTTTGAGACAAATAGGTGTGAAGAAAGGAATAGCTGGCATATTTTATTGCTTTAAATATTCTCATCAAATTGCTAGAATTACACATTAAGTTTAATTCAATTAATGGAAAATGTTTGCCATATACATAGAGCTGTAATTTATTGACTCTTGCTATGTATAAGTACTGAACTAGGTATATTGTTTATTCTCTATCATTTACTTCTATCAGCACACTATATTGAGTTAAATACCATCAAAGAAAAAAATTGTAAAAGGTTTTGAAATGGGCCAAAAAGAATGGAGATATTTGTGGAAGCCTATGCCTTTTTTTAGAGCATAGACTTCTAGATTTCTGATTTATGTGGCTTATAACTTTCATCATCTTTAAGCTATTTTATAAATCTATACATTACTTACAGCAATAATTGTTGTGTATAAATCAGTAAATAAAATCTGACCCTACAGGGAGAATTAAAACCTGCCTTCCCAACAGAAAATCAGTTTTGTAATATTTGTAGATTTATTTCATAGACCACACATGTCTCTGGACTTTGAATTTTCTTTTAAATCAAATATAACATCTTATCTGTTCATTCATTAATTATGAATTAAATAAAATTGTTGACACGTTCATTATCTATGAGATTCATAACTTTATCCTTTTGAAAATACTAGGCTATAAAATAATTCTAACCATTTAAAAAAAAAAAAGAAACTGAAACTTGAAGAAGTTAGCTGATTTTGCTTGAGTTTTTCCTTGTCCAGTTCTGCTTAATTCCACAGCACATCCTCTACACCCCTAATCACTATGCCTTGCTAAAATTTAGACTATTTGGTTTTTTACTTTGTTATCTTAAGTACCTCACCATCAAAAATACCAAAGAACACAGAAATACTCTAGAAAAGCTTTTCTTTAAAAAACAGGCATCTTGACAGTAGCATTATGTAATTTATGTGGCAAAGACCATCCTTACTGTCCAACTAAACAAATGAGACATTTTTTCTTCCCAAAGAGGTCTGACTTTATTTTTCAGTTCAAACAAATAAATACATTATCCATAAAACATTTATTTTTAAAGTTTCTGAATTCTAATTCTGAAACAGAATGAAAAGAAATGGAACCAAGGCAAGAGTTTTATCCCCTGGATGAAATTAGAAACTGTCACTTGTAGCATTTCTTACAGAAGTCTCTTTGTTTTCCTCTTAGGCAGGAGAAACACAACCTCAAATTGTATCCATGATTAATGTACCATAGAACAATGCACCACACTGAAATTTGTAAGGTTTAAACTGGTAAAAGAATCTCTTAATATAAGGTATAAAATAAAGTTTAAGGGGGAAAAAACGGAAAGAAAAAAAGAAGGAAGCATAAAGAGAAGGACTGGACTGAGGGGGTATAAGGAAAACAGAGAAGGAAGGAGAAGATATCTGAATTTTGCTTTACATTAAAAACCTGACAGGCTTTCTGGTGGTGATGCCCTCCCCACAAGAACACGCCCCTCACAAAGGACCTTCTCCACCCATTCCCAGAATAAGAGAAGAGGAAGCACAAGAATAAGTGTGCAGAGGCCCAACTCCTCCCTCATGGATGCGAAGTGTCCAGAATGCTACAAAATCACCGCCATCTTTACCCATGTACAAACGGTAGTTTTGTGTGTTGGCTGCTCCAGTGTCCTCAGCCAGCCTCCAGGAGGAAAAGCAAGGCTTACAGAAGGATGCGCCTCTGATGGAAGCAGCACTAAAAGCACCCTCAATTGAGATGATATCCTAATAAACAGATGTTGAATAAATTTAAAAAACAATAATAAATAAAAATAAATTTTTTTAAAATTAAAAATCTGACATAACTTAGAAATGTGTCACAAATCCATTAAAATATCACTTGGGAAAACAAAACACTGCTTTCTTCACCTTATTTAGCTACTAAAGTCTTTCACAATCTAATCCAAAAAGGAATAAGGTCTACCAAAGAAAGGAGGTGTTAATTCATATTTGTATTTTTTTCAGCTGCATAAAGAACTATTTTGAATAGTCAACTTTATTTTGTAAGACCTGATTACTTAAAATTATTCATGTATCTTATAAGTGGCACCAACAGGAACCTCCTTTTTAATGACAGAAGGTTTGACAAGCCTCTGTGTTGTATCACCATCTGCCACATCCTGCTCTGATATTTATAAATACAGTTGTGCTACTGACATTTCCACAACTGTTCCAGGTGTAAGACATTAGAATGGAGAATTCTCTTTGATCACCCCAATGTCATTTCTTCTTTTTAAATGTAAGCAGTCGGGACTGCTCCCAGATTCCTGGAGGTACATCTAGTAAAAAGCCTTTTAATCTCTCTTTTTTTTTTTTCAGGTAAAATAGGTCACAAAAAAAGAGATAATCAGAAATATATATAACCACACAGATTAACAGTTTTTTTAAAAGAAAAGAAATACGAAGGTCTTGATTTTCAATTTTAATTTCTAGATAACTATGACTCAGTTGGAAATGCCATATGGTTCTTGAAATACCAGCTTTACAATTTTTGGTTCAACATGTTTCTATTCATCCAAATATAACTCTTGAAACTTAAAAAAAAAAGGTTTTAGGAACTCAATGTACATAGTACATAGTTTGGGAAAGCTTTAAAACGCAATTCTGGGAACTGGTTCATTATATGACATTTGTACCAAAAAAAAAAAAAGAAAGCACTCCCTTCTCCTCCAGGTGAAATCCTGTATAAAAATATAAACACTGGTACTTAGTTCTCTCAAAATTTAATTAAAAACAAAACAAAAACTTGATTAAAATTTCATTAGTAGCTAAATATAAATATGGAGGATTATCTAACCAGGAAAAACAAGAGAAATCGGAAAACTGGAAAGCTAATGATCAGAGAACCAAGTTAGGAATTAAAAGATAGAAATAAGGATCTAAGAATTCAAGAAAAGAACAAGCTAAATGTTTAATCTTATGTGAAGAAAAAATTCAGATCCATTACTGATGGTTTTATATATATGATTAAGGAAGAAAACCTATAATTAGAGGCATAGGGTCATCTCTACTACCTAAAAACAAATGGAGTCAAAAGGGTAAAGAACATATATAAACAAATATACTAGTTTCTACAAAATGATCTAGAGTATAGCAAAGAAAGGAGTATTATTTTATCCCAAAGATCTCTGCTTTTAATCACAGAAAAATATACTTTATTTACAAAGACGGCAGTTACTAAAGTAACAGAAAAATGGTTACTTTTTATTATTGAATAGAGAGACATAAAAATCCACATAGCCTCAACATTTTGGAGGATGACAGGGAGAAGCATTAATTTATTATATTAAAAAGAAATCCACAGATCCAAAATGAAGTCACTTATGTCAAGAGCCCCCATTAGCAAACCAAGACTTAATACCTAACCTAACTACAATTTCAATATCCCCAAGAATGTAACCTTTTAACCAGTCAACATGGAATTTCCTGGTCAGTACTAGGAAATGTACTGATAGATCCCTTTTGTTGCCCTCAGAAGAACAACAGTCTTTCCTAATAATTTCTTTTTTTCCATTCTCTTTCTGCTTTTAAAAACAGTACCTTTTTGGCAGCTCAAGAGAGCTCTCCTCTACTTGTAAGATGGGATGCTGCCTGATTCATAAATCATTTAATAAAGCCAATTAGATCTTCAATTTTAGCTTTGTTCAACAATGATAATGATGATCTACTTATAGTTCCGTTAACAAAGGATAAGACACTTAGAAGATTTGATTAGACACCCAGAACAAACAATGACAAACTTTTAACTACAGAACATTAGAAAAATCAGCAACTCAATTTGCAGGAAACATAGAAACAAGTGAACTTATATAACTTAAAACAACAGAGGACTACCACATCTAGCTGGTCATCAGGCTTCTGAAAAATTCAGTAGTTCAGAAAAAAGCATAAATGTCCAAGGATCAAAAAGGTATCTAAACATCAAGGAAAACTGTTGTCCCTAAGAAGCATGAAAGAAAAAGTTGGTTTACTCAGAACTACATTTAAAATGATGGATACTTGATTTTCCCTGACAACCTCCAATTCTTCCTAAATTGAAGCTGACTGTAAGAAGCGCAGAGGGTATGTGAAAACACTGAAAACCTCAAATATATAGAGAAGTCAAAACTGAAGTCTTCCAAGGAAGAGGGAAAAATCTCTAGTAAGGAGAGCAATCAGAAGTTCCAATTAAAATACCTGAGTTCTAATTCTACTTTGCTTAGTGAATTATCATGGCATCTTTGTCTATCTTAATCAGAATCCTCATTAAAATGAAGACCACATTGTCTTGTCTAATAAACTGTTGTGAGAATCTAAAAAATAAGGATTGCAAAGAGGTAATTTATAAGTTAAGTAGGCCAGGTTTAAGAAAACCAACAGCTCCAGTGTTGGAATAGAAAACAATAGGCCACTGGTCTTAACATAGAGTAACGAGGATTTTAAAATGCAAACCCAAGAATGGACATAACAGACAAAATATATATAATGATATAATAAATAATTATGGAAAAAACTGGTAAACAGCTCAAAACTCGTTCAACAAAAATATCAAAAAAAAAAATCACCAAGTAGACCAACATATGTATTATAGAAATCCAAAGATTTCTATAGAAAGAGGCGTAGAAAGAAAAATATCTGAAAATAGGATGGCCTAAAACTTCCCAAATTTTATGAAATACATGAATTTACACATCTAGAAGCCCAATGAACTCCAAGGAAGATAAAATGAAAGAGATCCATACCAAAGCTTGACCAAATCATCAAAGACAAAAAAAGAATCTTAAAAACAGAAAGACAGAAGTGACTTTTCATGAATAAGGAGTCCTCAATAAGATTACAAGCTGATTTCTCATCAGTAACAATGGAGGCCACAATGCAGTGAGATGACATATAAACTGCTAACAGAAAGGTCAACCAACAATTATATATCCAGCAAAACTATCCTATATGAATAAAGAAGAAATTAAGACATTCTCAGATAAGAAAAGCTAAAGGAGTTTGTTAATAGTAGACTTGTCCTACAAGAAATGATAAAAGGAGTCCTTGAGACTGAAATGAAAGGACACTAGATGGTACCCTGAAGCCATAACAAGAAATAAACAACACTGGTAAAGGTAACTGCATAGATAAATATAAAAGCCAGTATTACCACACTTTTAGTTTGCAACTCCTCTTTTATTCCTGTAGGAATTAAAAGGCAAATGAATAAAACAGTAATTATAAATCTATATTAATGGGCACACAATGTATAAGGAATTACTGATGATAACAATATAAAGGAGGAGAATGGATAGACAAAGGAGAGGAGTGTTTGTATGCCACAGAAACTAAGTGGGTACTATTTAAACTAGGTTATTATAAGTTTAGTATGTTAATTGCAATCCCCAAAGTAACCACTAAGAAAATAAACCACATCCACAAAAGAAAATGAGAAGAAAATCAAAATGGTACACTACCAAAAATAAAAACTCATGGGTACTTGACATGCTCTGAATTGTGTCCTACCCAAATTCATATGTTGAAGTCCTAAGCCCCAGAACTTAAGAATGCAACTATTATTTAGATATAGGGCCTTTAAAGGGGTCACTAAGTTAAAATGAGACTCTTATGGTGGATCCTAAGCCAATTTGACCATTGTTCTTATAAAAATGGATACAAACACCAGAGGTATGCAGAGTGACAATTATGTGAAGAGAGAGCAACAGGAGAGAGGATTCAGAAGAAATCAAAGCTGGAACATCTGGGTGGTTCAGTTGGTTGAGCGACTGACTGTTGGGTTTCCACCCAGAACGTGATCTTGGGGTTGTGGGACTGGGAACCCCCACGTGGGGCTGGGGCTCCATGCTCAGCGTGGAGACTGCTTGGGATTCTTCTCTCTCTCCCCCTCTGCTCCTTACCCTGCGTCCAAAACTTGACCAAATCATCAAAGACAAAAAAAGAATCTTAAAAACAGAAAGACAGAAGTGACTTTTCATGAATAAGGGGTCCTCAATAAGATTACAAGCTGATTTCTCATCAGTAACGATGGAGGCCACAATGCAGTGA
This sequence comes from Nasua narica, assembly GCA_028533885.1. Lineage (NCBI taxonomy): Eukaryota > Metazoa > Chordata > Mammalia > Carnivora > Procyonidae > Nasua > Nasua narica. Next base: position 28,443,516 of record CM052812.1, on the reverse strand, counting down.
GATGACATATAAACTTCTAACAGAAAGGTCTAGCACACACACATGTTCACTCTCTCTTTCTTCCTCAAATAAATAAAATCTCAAAAAAAAAAAAAAAGTAAAAGAAATCAAAGCTGCTAACACCTTTATCTTGGACTTCTAATATCCAGAACTCTGATTAAACAAATTTCTCTTAGATAACCGCTCGCCTGTGGTATTGCTATGGCATCCTAAATAAACCAACACAGTACCTATTTGAAAGTATGTATTATTCTGTATTATTTACTTTTCTGTTATGTAAATGCTACTATTTAAACAATAGGAATAATTAACAGTGGCAATTAGTAGTTATTAAAAAGTAGGGCTAACTAAATAATATGTGTGAGAAAATATAATAATCATCAGTTTAGTTTGTTAAAATAAACACAGCAACTTATACTTTTATAAATAGCTTTATGCTTTGTGTCTTATATTTTAAGCAGTACATTCTTCTAAGGGATGGTTACAGTGTTTCCTTTCCAATAACACTTCTTTACTGGAAACTGAACAGAACCATTAGGACAGCCTTCTTTTTACTGTGGTAAAACTGAATATAGTTAAATGTAAATTTCATTTTGACTGCTCTGTCTATATCAAGTCCATATTCTTGGTGTCAGTCCTGTGATGATATCAAGCTAAATACCTCTCAATAAAAGCATTCGAGCATGGAATACCTAGGATCGTACTTACTAGCAATGGCAGCTAGTTAGATATGTAAGAATTAGTTTCAAACTCTACAAAATATCCATCTACTTTGAATCTAAATGCTTGTTTTGATATTCCAACTGTTTATCAATCATGTCCTTGGCATTGATAGATTAAATTATATATGTATGCTTTCCATGTGTAAAATGAACATCATTTCAGAAGCACACTGGTAATTTCAATTTATACTGTCAAAGTTGCAATCCAAATGAGTTACAGTTTTAGTAAAGAAATTGAGAAGGTCTTATTTAACTTGGCTGCCCTTTTGTGGTGACTTTTTTTCCCCCACCTTGAGTTATGAAGCAATCATATTACACAAAAATGAGACATTTGTTTGTTGTGTAAGTTTTTTCTGGTCTCCGTATGGCTTCTTCAAATATCATCAAACACTTTTGGAGAAATGGCATATAAATTTCTGTTTTAGTAAAATCTTTTTCTCCATTCTCATCCACAGTGTATTGCCAAATTAGACAAGGACATTTTTCTTGTCTCACACTTTAAAAATATTTTACTGCACGATATCTTTTCTAAGTCCAACAACAATTATAGCCATTTTTAAGGCATGTGTCCAAGGAACCTACCTCCTTCCATTTCTTTATATTCAAAAATCACATTAAGCACACCTGTACATATTGAGAAAATTGAAGTGTCCCCTAACCTTCACTATGAAGGCATCAATATCATAAGTAAGCAAATCATATCACTTTTTGGCAGTGTTATATATAAGGAGTGAGTACAGAATACCTTTCAGATAAGATTTTTAAATTTTTGTTAAAGAGAAGTTTACAATGAATGAAATTTTATGAAATTTAAACTTACACTGTCAAACATGCAGGTGAGAAAAATCTAGAATTATATTTGGACATCTCAAAAATGTTGCTTTATGTTGCCTGTGGTTACATTAAAATCTCCAAGTCAAAGTATCAAAGAACTAATAGAAACATTTTCTTGTTGACATGATATTCATTATCAATTGATATATCAAAGTATGGTTGTTGGTCAGATCTGACAGAATGAGCTCTACAGTGATCGTAAAGTGCTAAAGTTTACTCTCTGTATGACTTTTAGTTCTTCTTTCATAGAAGTGATTATCTTTGCAAATAATGCTCCCTTTCAATGTTTCTGCATATTTTTCCATAGCTACCATGTAAAGTATTATTAAACCACAGAACAAGGAGAAATCCACTTAAACCTAGAATTGTGTGGGAAGATTATTCTGAAGCACTAATAGCCTCCAAATACGTAAACATGTCAGCTATCCCAAAAGGCAAAGAATAAAAAGGGCCTACCGACCCAATTAAGATGTTGATGCTACACACTTATCCATTAAAAAAACAAACAAACAGGGGCACCTGGGTGGCTCTGTAGTTAGGTGGCTGCCTTCGGTTCAGGTCACGGTTCCGGGGTCCTGGGATCTAGCCCCACATTGGGCTCCGCTCCTCCCTCTCCCACTCCCCCTACTTGTGTTCCCTCTCTACCTCCTGCTTCTATTCCCTTTCTGCCTCCTGCTTGTGTTCCCTCTCTCGCTCTCTCTCTCCCTGTCAAATAAATAAATAAAATTTAAAAAATAACAACAACAACAACAACAAGAAGAAGCAACAGGAAAAGCTAAGAATCATAGTGTAATGAGTCCTATAGGAGGCAATCGAGTTATAAGGATTTCACTAGCTGGATGTTCAAATGCTCTGTCTACTTACCTCATCAGGCTTTCCTGATAATGACAGTGTACTTATGAGAAGACAGTCACAGTTTAAGCAAGGAGGTCACAGACAGTAGTGCTTAGGATCACACATACACACTACTTGTTTTGTAAGAGAAACTCAAGAGCAAAGATGCTGAAGTTTGAAAAATGACCTGCTGACAGTCAAGGTTTTATTTGCTTTTCTTGGGTAGTGTGTATGGAGCCAGAATGAGAACATACTAAGTGTCACTAATGAGGGGTCAATTTGGGGTGATATAACTATCAGCCCAATGGTACATGCTCATGATACTGCTTTCCAACCCTTTCTATAAGTAATATTCTTATTTGCTACAACACAGCTTTTCTTCAATCTAACCTTAGCAGTCTTACAGGTTACAGTCTTACTTGTTATTTATATACAGCACAGCAGATTTGCCTATTTCCCAAGATACTTGATTATTTACTGCCTATACTTTAAAACAAATCCTATGACTTTTGGCTCAATCTTATAATCTATCAGTTCACAGATATATGAATTCCATCCACCTGCTTTTTTCCTGGTCTTTATAGAAGAACTGAATATTTAAAAAATATATAATATAAAACACATACAGATACAGAAAATACATATTTCATAAAAAATAAAAATAATAAAAAATAATAAAATTAAAAAGAAAACAGATATTTCATATGGTATACACCATTAAGAACTATGTAGAATTAAGTGGTCTATGAAAACTTAGATGATCACTGAATTTTTACCCTTAGAACAGATCTCATCCTATTTCAGATCGACAGTTCACAGCATCTGGCAGACCTTTAGTTAGTGTAGGTCTACTGGGTTGTTAGCTGCTGCCCAGTACTTGCTTCTTTAATAACATAGAGTGACTGAAACAATGGAAACCTATAATCCAGTTGTTTGGTGGAGTGAAGGAGAACTCAAATGGATAAGAAAAGCCCCAAATGAACCAAACGCTAACACAAAACAAAACCCAACATTTTCCCAGGTGGGTTATATCCCTGTCAACTCCTTTCTATTGTATTTGCCTATAATTTTTAGACTGCTGTAAGCTCAACCTCAATGTCCTTATTGAACAAAACTCTATCAGAATTAGATACAACTAAGACTCTATCAGTGTTCTTCACTGTAAGGCTCTATTTTTTCAGATTTTTCGCAAAATTGAGAGAAGAGAGCTTAAGTTACCAGTTACTACCCAGCACAATGACAAGCACATAGCAGACACTCAATAAATATGCATTTTAATCTACAGATAAATCAGTTTTTCCTATTATTGTCTGCCAAGGAAAATCTGAGAAATCATCTTTCTAAAGGAAAGTACTTCTAATGTACTATTTTTGAAAACGGTATGGCTATCCTAGGCATAAATTATAATTTGGCAATTACATAGTTGGATCATCAGTCAGATGAAAAGGAAAAGCAATCTCAAAATATTAGAAGAAATGAAAAGCAAAACAAGATGTTCTATTGAGGGCTAGACTGGAATTACTAGTTTTAAGTGGATGAGAGCTACAATTCTGGTTGCCATAAGTGGGTAAATTTAAGTTTTGTTAAGATGAAAAACATTCATAAAAATGGCCAAAAAAAGCCTTCAACCCTAGTAGTTTTCGAGCTTTCTTTTTAAAAGTAGTATAATTTTAATTTTAATTTTTTTTAATTTTTTATAGTATAATTTTTATAAACATTATCACATTAATCCTTACAACTTCTATGATAAGCTTTAACCACTACATTTACAGATGAAAGACCCAGAAAAGTTGAGTAAATTGCTCATGGCTTCAAGGCCAGTAAAATGACAAAGCTTGAACTCAAACCCAGTTCTCATGTATTCCCATGGTCCCAAGAATAAGTCCATGCTCTTAAGTTATGTTGCCTCATTGATGGCTGAATAAGCAAATGAAATGTTACTAAAATCATGCTGGTATCATTGCCTACTGAAGAATTTCTAGAATCTATTTTTTAATTTATTTTTTAATTGTGGTAAAACAGACATACACAATATTTACCTTTTAATCCGTGCAGTGGCATCGAGTACATTCACACTGTTGAAGAATCATGACCACTATCCATCTCTAGATCACTTTTCATCTTGTAAAACTGAAACCCTATAATCATTAAATAATAACTCCCCCTTCTTGCTAACCCTTGGCAATCACTATTCTACTTTCCATCTCTACGAATCTGACAATTGGAAGTATCTTATAGAAGGAGAATCATCAGTACTCAGCCTTTTGTGACTAGGTTATTTCACTTAGCATAATGCCCTCAAGATTCATCTTTGTGGTACTATGTGTCACAATTTCTTTCCTTTTATAGCTCTATGTTTTCCTTTTCGCTATTGTGAATAATGCTGCTATGAAGATGGATGTACAAATATCTCTTCAAGACCCTTCTTCTAATTCTTTTGGGTATGTAATCAGTCTTAGTCTGCTCAGGCTGCCATCATGAAATACCATAGACTGGATGGTGTAAACAACAGAAATCTGTTTCTCACAGTTAAGAAGGCTCGGAAATCCAAGATCCCAGGTGCAATCAATTTGGTTCCTGGAGATGACTCTCTTCCTGGCTTGTAGATGGCCACCATCTCACTGAGTCCTCATGTGGTGGTGGGAGGGAGGGGCAGTGCAAACTCTCTGGCATATCTTCTTACAAGGGAACTAATTCTTCATGATTAGGTAACTCATGTCCTCATCTAACCCCCTAATAATCTCTTAAAGGCTCCATCTCCAAATACCATCACATTGGGAGTTAGGGCTTCAACATATAAATTTGGGAGGACACAAACATGTAGTCCATAGCATACTTAGAAGTGGAATTGCTGGATCTGATGATCATTCTATTTGTAATTTTGATGAGGAAACATATTGTTTTCCATAATGGATACACCATTTTACATGCTCACCAAAAGTGTATGGGGTTCCAGTTTCTCTATATCCTTGCCAACATAAACATTAAAAATGTTAATATGATAGTAGCCATCCTAATGGTTGTAAGTGAGCAGTATAACTTTAAAATAATTCAATTTTATATCAAAGTTAATATACAAAATATAAAGCAGAATACCTCTGCTTTTGGAGCAACAAATCCAGAACAAAGCAAGCATCCCCCTTGCCTTCTTGTGGCAGCATCTGAGAGGCTCCACTAAGAGTTTGGAAAAAATCTTACAAAATAGACTGATAAGTCAGTCTTATGCCAGAGAAGGAAGGGTTCAAGTTAGAGAGAGAAAAACTGTTTTCATAGATATCTTTTTTACTTTTCCTAGTTAAAATTCAAAACTTCCTAAAATCTAGAACATGAGATAAAAATCCTACCGAGAAAATGAGAATTGTGATTCAACTAGTAACTGAATATCACCTAGGAGGTGTACTTGGGCAGATGTATAGTTTTGTCTTCAGGTTTCTAGAAACTGGAGAAATCACATATGTGAGTACTGATGTATTTTTACTCTAGTTTTTGTAACCGGGTTTCTTTATCTGTCTTTTAGGGGTAGAGAGGATTGTTCCTATAACATTATATTGTACTTAACAGTTTATCATTTTTTCTCTGCACCCCACCACCCCTTTCCCCATCTACATTTTCATTATAATGAAAGCTTCAAAGGTATGGACCGAGTCCATCATTAATATCTAAAAGACTACCTGGAACAGTAAGAATTTAGTAAGTAGAGAAGAAAAAGAGGAAGAGCAGAAGAGGAAAATTTAGGATAGTGGTTAAAAGGAAAGGAATGTTAAGTTTCTCAATATAAGCAAGAATTTTATAAACAAGGAACATTTCTTATTTATTCATGTGTCTATCATATAACACAAAGCTTTATACGTATCAACCTATGTTGGCTGAATTGCTTTGCAAGTGGTAAATAAGAAAATGGATAGTGTGGCAATCAGGATAGAATGTTAATCCAATTTACCATAATAATAACAAAATAAAAATATTGTTTGAGTTGCCCAACATTGGAAGTAAATTTCATTTACTTCCTTTTTTTAAAGTTAGGAACAAGTAAAGTATTACTAGAATACATTGTTACAGGGCACATAAAATATTATGAAAGTTGCAAAATACTAATAGTTAGGCAATGACTCTTTTACTAATGAGACTAATATCGTGTATAAATCCAATGGAGACTTTGATATTACATAAGTATAAACTATAGAAAGGTAGAAATTGATGAATATCCTCAAGTAAGGAGAGAATTTATTAGTGAACAGCTAGTAGCCTCCCAGATCCAGAAGGAAAAAGACTGAAAAGGCAGTAGAACGTGCTTTGATAGACTGACGCTTTAAAAGAATTATCTGTTGGGTGCCTGGGTGGCTCAGTTGGTTGAGCAACTGCCTTCGGCTCCTGTCACGATCCTTGAGTTCCGGGATCGAGTCCCACATCGGGCTCACGGCTCCACAGGGAGTCTGCTTCTTCCTCTAACCTTCTCTCCTCTCATGCTCTCTCTCACTTTCTTTGTCTCTCAAATAAATAAATAAAATCTTAAAAAAAAAATTATCTGTTACAGACAGAACTGTGCTCCTCTCCCCAAAAATTCATATATTGAAGCCCTAAATCACAATGTGACTGTTTTTGGATATGACCTTTAATTAAAGTTAAAGAAGGTCCTATGAGTGAGGCCTTCATCCAGTACGAGTGGTGTCCTTACCAGAAGTGAAACAAACACCAGAGAATTCTTACTGAGTGGACAGAAGAAAGGCCATGTGAAGACAAAGTGAGAAGGCAGCCATCGATAAGCCAGGAAGGAGTCCTTACCAGAAATCAATCCTGATAACCACTTGATCCTGGACTTCTAAGCCTTCAGAACCGTGAGAAATAAATTTCTATTGCTTAAGCAACTAATATATAACCTAAGGACAAAAAAGTAAATTGTCCTCTTTCTGTTAACTTGAGCTCATAAAGTGACCAGCAGGAAGAGGTCTTACAGAAACAACACAAATCAATCGACAAATACAAGGACCTCCTCCTCAGTCCACTCCACACGAATGACCAGACTATTTCAGAAATTAATTTTTACAACCAAAAATATCTTAATAGTATGATGAAATATGAGCTTTAGAAGTATGTGGGATAATTATACTGTATGTCTAAGTCAACTAAGACTTAGTTCAAAAAATCAGAAATTGTTCAACTTTTGTCAACTTTCCATTTCTCTAGTCTTTTAAAGTTACTTAAAATGCTTTTAAAGTTACTTAAAATTCAAAAGGAAAGCATTAATCAATGAGAACTCAAAATGACCTAAGTCAATCAGAGTTGATCTACAACTGCAGTAAGTAGGATTGTGAGCTAGTTTCAAATCACAGAGGTAAGAACCAGATATAATAGGTAAAGCGTTTTCATGGCCCTCCTGATTAGAAGTATAAACGGAACATTAACACTCTCATTCAAGATTGTTAGCCTGTTGACTTGAAGAGTATACATCAAAATGAATTTATCCAATTATCTACTAGAAGATAAAGATGGGTATAGATATAGAGATATGAATTTACAGATACATGTAATATGTTTATGTATGCATATATGTATAAAAGATATGCCTATATAGCTGCATATAACACAAGAAAATCAGCAGTTTCTTGTTATAGAAATGTCCTTTCTATATACTATATGAAATACCAAAGCCATAAAGTTTAATTCTATTTAAAAAAAAAACTAAAAACTGGGGTGCTTGGATGGTGCAGACACTTAAAGCATCTAACTCTTGGTTTTGGCTCAGGTCTGATCTCAGAGTCGTGAGATCGAGCTCTACATCAGGGTCCCCGCTCAGTGCAGAGACTACCTAAGTTCCTCTCTCCCTCTTCTTGCTTGCTCTCTCTCTCCAATAAATAAATAAATCTTTAAAAAAAATAAAAACAAAACTAAGAACTCTGGCACAGTATCCTCATTAGTTAAAGTACAAATAAGAAATAAATACTTTCAATTGATAAAGGGAATAATATCCACAAAATATGAAGAATTCCTATATCATTAACACATGAAAAGTTATAAAATAAACAGTCAATAGATTCAACAAGTAATTAAGAAGAAATATAAATGGACAATAAACATATTAAAGAATGTTCAAACTCACCAGTATTCAAAAGAATAACAATTAAAATAAAATAATTTTTGTTGATTAGATGGGCAGTGATTGCTAAAAGCCCAATTCAAAACCGACAAACTATTCTATAGCAACAAAATATAGTGTACAGTCATTCTGAATCCATTTCTTTATAACTTTTAAAATAATTAACCAACCTGTGCCACTTTCATTGAATTCTGGGTAGAGCCACCAGCATGATATTCAACCTTGAATTTTTTTACAAGTTCATCAAACCTACAAGGAAATCACAGCAGAAAAAAGTTAGCATCTGTCAGTTGTCACAATGCAAATTAGGACATTAAATCACAATTACTAAAATACCTTGAGTTACATAATTATGTTGAATGAATTGAAATATATATGAAAAACTTTGCTGAATTGCAATACTTATGAAATTTCTTCCAGAAATCTACAATTATAAAAATTTTAAATATATAAATATAAGCTGTCCATAATTAACCATTAAACTAAAAGATAAAAATAAAAATTCATAAATTATTATAATAAACATTTTCCCATATTAAGTGATCTCTAGAATCCTTACAAATGTATCTTCTGTGAAGTTTAAAGTTTTAGATATCATAAAGACAATCAGTTTATAATTTAAAGAACTGGGAAACTACATTGGGTTGTATGATTCCAAGCAAGTTGCTTGGTGATATAATTTCTGTATCTGCCAAATAAAGGCATAGAAAGAAATGATTTAAAGCTTTGACACTTCATTATTTTGGCATCTGACAAAGCTATAGAACTTATTCCCGGGGAAAATACATACATTCACTACAAACGAAGCTTTCCATTGAACATGACCCATGTACACCCCTCCTACTACACATACGTAGCCAAAGGACTATGGACACTGATTTGAATAAATCTCTAATTAGATGGCATTTATAAATCTAGATCTCGAATCAATAGTTCCTACATGTCTCTAACATGTTAGAGTCTGTGGGAGAAATCCAAGGGGCATAAATATGTAATTTAATTTCGAAGGGCTAACAAGTTCTGGAGAGACAAAGGGTGAATACACATGAGAAAACAGAAGATTAGAAAACATCAAATTATTGAATAACAGAATATACTCAATGTAAGCAGCAAGTGCTATAGGAGGTCGGTCGAAAAAGAGACTGGGATATGAGTAGAATATTCAAGGAAAGTTTCAGTCTTGAAAAGTATTTTTAAACCTTTAAAAACTTCAAATATAGAAGTAGATCCTTTCACTAAAACGAAATATTTCACAGAACCTCAAAATAAAAAAAGACAAATATAGAGATGGTTATATTAGGAATAGGAAAAAATGGAGTTATACCCACTCCATACCTCCAACTGCCTTGAAAATATATCTATAAAACCCTGAAATGCCAATAAACACAATTAGCAAACCTTTCCAGAATTCTGACAGCACTATTTTTTATATAATTAATAATAACTAATGTAATAATAACAATAGAAAAGGCAAAGTATATAGGCACAGATGCAGAGGTGGGTAGTTGCAGTAGTTTAAGGGAAGTTCTCTTCCACTTACTGTCTGAACTAGGTATCAGTTAAGAGAGATGTTAGAAATTAGAGGAGAAAGGGAGAGTGACTGGATAAAGTAATCATGCAGTGATCATTTGCTAGGTTCATCTGAGGTCCCTCCACTTTCAAAAACCAATTCCTCCAAAGGTTTTGGATCATATTTGTAATGAGATGAATTACAAATGGGTGACCTCCAAAAAAATATGTTCCCCTAGAACCAGTGAATGTAACCTTATTTGGAAAAAGAGTCTCTGCAGATACAAGTTAAGGATCTTGATAAGACCATGTCTCCTATATTACCCAGGCGGGCTCTAAATCCAATAACAAGTCTTCTTATAACAGACAAAAGAGGAGACACAAAGGTGAAGATCATGTGAAGATGGAGTCAAAGAGTACATGATAAGCCATAAGTCAAGAAAGCCAAGGAATGCCAACACCCACCAAAAGCTGGAAGAGGCAAGAAGGATTCTCCCCTAGGCTCTTTAGAAGGAACACAGCCATGCCAACTCCCTTAATTCAGACGTCTACCCTACAGAATTGTGAGAGAATAGATTTTGTTGTAAGCTCCCTAGTTATGGTAGTTACAGCAAAACCATCCTTTCTCACTTTCTCAATAATCTCTTTCCTTAAGTTATAGCCTTCTTTAATACATCTTCAATTTCTCACTTCAAACAACTACTAATGAAATAACTATAATATTTTGGGGGGAATGAGATGGGCCTAAGTTTGTTATGTTATGAAAATCATAATAAACCAACTACAGTACATTTCTAAGAACTTGGAAAAGTTTAAAGAAAAATATAAAATGAAATGTCTATCTTGTAAGGCATACAACATACTGCTCAACAACAATCTGACTACAGATCAGAATCCAAGTTGTACTACTTCCTGTGTGTTCTTGGCCACATCTATGAATCCTTCTATGTTGCACTTTCCAAAGAGCAAAGTAAGTAGGAGCTAAATAGTACCCACCTCATAAACTTGTGGTAAACATTAAAAAAAATTATGATTTGAATAAAATGTTTAAAGCAATAACTTTAGGCATAAAATATGTATTATATAAATGTTAGCTCTGGAACCTAACCCTAAAACCTCAGAGGTTTCTGAGTGCCTATAAGTTTTAGGAAAATTGAGTGATAGTTAAATAGGCTTCTTTCTTCAGAATATATCAAGGCCTTTAATATCCTGATATACACATTAACATTCAAGATGGATATAGTATACACACTTCCTAAGCTTATTTGGTCATGTAATCCTTTTCCTCTAGATCATCTAACAAAATTAATGTTTTTTAAACCAGAATTGTCTAGAACCATATTGGTCTAATAAGGTAGCTACTGGCATTCTATAGCTACAGACATTCAAATTTAAGCTAATAAAGTAAAATAAAATTTAAAATTCAGTTCATCAGTCACACTAGACATGTTTCAAGTGCCCAACAGCCACATGTAAATAGTGGTTATCATACCAGATACACAAATAAAGAACATCCCACTCTTATAAAAAAGAACTATTGGATGGGACAGGGAACGTTCAGTAACAATAAAGTAAAACAAAGTAAGTAAAATAAAGTTTTTACTAAAAATAAACAACAGAGTAGACATGATCAATTTTAGAGATGAAATGGGCCTAGAAGAATGCCTTCCTTTAAGAAATGGGAAAAGTTGGGGGCTCCTGGCTGGTTCAGTCAGTTGAGCCTGTGACTCCTGATCTCGGAGTCATGGGTTCAAGTCCCATGTTGGGTATAGAGATTACTTAAAAAAACAAAAAACAAAGAACAAAAACCCCAAATGGGAAAAGTTAAGCATAAAGTTTGAGTAGATTGCCAAACAGAGGTCACATATGGCATGCTAGTGAATCAAAATCAGAACTGTAGAATCAAAATTACTTAATTACTAACACACAAAAATCAGTGTATAATTCTCCTCATCCCAGCCAATGAAGAGAGTTTTCTGCAGAAACCAAAATTTTGTTTATTAACATTACTTTTGGAATCAGTTCGAGAGGTACAAAAATATCAGGACCTCATATGTCAAGATGGTTGATGAAGCATATGTTTGCTTCCTCTTCCAAGTCTTACTAGATGTCAAAAAACATGTTTTATATATATTTATACATATACATATATATGAACAAATGTATAACAGCACCACTAAGCAAGCCAAGAGGCCACACACAGACCACAAATTTGAGAAATAATAACTCTAGCTTAACAGAAAGAAAATATATTAGCATTGACAAAGCAGTGATAGGAGACATAAAAATAAGACTAATTCCTATAAACACTATTTGGAACACTGTCCAACCACTCCTACCTTATCCACAAGAGTAAAATGTGTTTATATGTTCCAATCTGTTGTTGTAAAGTCTTCCATATCCTGATAATTGTGTGGCTTCTTAGCCTGTTAGGACCTGTTTAGCCTAAGTGATTCCATCTTGTCTAAGCAGCCATTTTGTTGTGAACACAAGCTGACCTTGCCCTAAGGCAACAAAGTCAGCCTGGAGGAACTTACTTAGAAAGATAAGCCCAGGACACCAATGGAATGTGGTCTGTTGGCTCCTGATGACAGTCCCCCAGAAGAACAAGGTCCAGTCAGGCCAGGTGGGGACGTCCAATTAGTAAAGGACACATATGCCACCTCCCTCAACCCCACGACTCCTGAAGTCAGGTCAGATGGAGACGCCCAACCAGTAAAGAACACATATGTAATCCCCCCTGACCCCATTGCTTCTGACCAATAAGGATAAGCTCACAGTCGGTTTGCGGTTTTGCCCTATAATAGATAGCCTGTAAGACTAGGCGGGGTCGCTCTCTGCATAGAGACGACCCTGACCGGCTAGTGTGATTCTCGATGTTTGGCGCGAAATAAAGCTCTGCTTGACCTTCGCTTTCTATTAGTCTCGTTCCTTTGATCACAGACCCTAACAAGCCTACCTGACAATTTTTTTTTCTTTAAAATTTTTTTGGTAACAGCTTTATTGAGATACAATTTACCTACCATACAATTCACTCATTTAAAGTCTACAATCCAATCATTTTAAATATATTCGCAATTGTGCAACCATCACCGCTATCAATTTTAGAATATATTCTTTAACTCATAAAGAAACTCCCATACTTTTAGTTATCAAAACCAAATATCTCCATCCCTAAGTAACCACTCATCTACTTTCTATCTCTGCATTTTTGTCTATTCTGGACATTTCATATAAATGTAATCATATGATACGTGTATGATTTTGTTGAGTAGATTCCTTCACTTAGAATAATGTTATCAGGGACGCATGGGTGGCTCAGTTGGTTAAGCAGCTGCCTTCGGCTCGGGTCATGATCCCGGGATCCTGGGATCGAGTCCCGCATGGGGCTCCTTGCTCAGCAGGGAGCTCGCTCCTCTCTCTGTCTCTGCCTGCCTCTCTGCCTGCTTGTGTTCTCTCTGTGTTAAATAAATAAATAAAATCTTAAAAAAAAAAAAAAAGAATAATGTTATCAGTGTTCATACATGCTAGAGCATCTATCAGTACTTTATTCCTTTTTATGGCTGAAGAACGTTATGTTATATGGATACGGCATATTTTTTCCATTCACCCATCCATGGACACAGGTTGTTTTCATCTTTGGGCTATTATGAATAATACTGTGATGAACATCCATATACAAAGTTTTGTGTGGACATATTATTTTCATTTCTCCTGGGCACCTACCTAGGAGTGGAATTGTTGGGTCAGTTTAACTTTTAACTGTTAACTGTTTAACTTTCTGAAGAACTGCTGCACATTATCCCACTACTTGTCTAATTTTTTCTCAGGAAACAGTACAGGAAAACCTGTCTGCCTAATTATATGAAAAAGAAGTAACCAGAAAATAAAAGACTTTCTATAAATTAGCTTAACCACTGTTAAAACTTTTACAAATACCAATAGTTGAAAGGATGACCTGAACAATTAAAATGGATGTGGATAAAAAATAAGATGAAGGTAAGAGAGCTGAAAATACCCAGGAAAACACCCCAAAATCCATAGGAAACGTAAGAGATGAAAAGTATGAAAGAAAAATTAAGAGGCACAGAAAAGGGATCAGGTGGCCCAAGGTCCATCTAAGAAGAATGACTGGGAGACTAGAGATAATGAAGAGTAAGAAAGAAATACTAGAAAAAAAAAGTTTCCAAAAGAGAAAAAAACTATAATCTTCAGATTTGTCCAAATATGAAGCAATTCTATTAGGGAGGGGACTAGGATCTATACTTGAACAATACCTTGTTCAATTTCAGAACTCTTCATATTAAGAAAAAACCTTAAGAACTTCTAGAGTGAAAAATAAGATTATCTGAAAAGAAATAATAACCAGAATACACCAAACTATATATATAGAATATAGGAAGCTAAAAAAAAAATTACATTCTACACTAGAAGAAAAAAAGATTTTCCAAAGAGAATTCAATATCCACTCAGATTATTAACTCATAAAGAAAAATAAGCTTTAGACGTAAGTTTTGTTTTACCTTGAATTTATAAAAGAAAAATTACTAAGTTGGAGCTGTAACATCAAAAAGAAACATAAGAAGACTTCATGGGTTGTTTAAAAAAAAAAAAGTAAAGAAAAAGTGAGAAAGGTATATGACTTTCGAAAAGTAAAGGAATCCAAAAAGAAATTTAAAGAGAGCCCATTACATCTTGTTACATGTAAAATTCTCCCTTAAGTAGCAAAAATTTTAATAACAAAGAAATAGTGGTCCAATTCTAAGAATCCTTCCAATCAAGCTACTTGGTTCTACAGAGAATAATAGTTACCTAGTTATTTGGTGAGGAGGTTCTGTTTGGTTTTCAATTTTAGAATGTATCCTGAGATACAACATGTAACATTTAATTACGGTTGCAAACATTTGTAACATTTAATAACATTTATAAGATGTAAAAATATTATAAAAAAATATGACATTTTGAAGATGGGAAAGGGGAGGAATGAAAAAAAAGTTTACTAAATTTCTCTCCGTCAGTTAGAGTCCGTAAGTATCTCAAATGTTAATATTCAACTTTTCAAAAGAGGTTTTAAGTATATTGTTTAAAGTCATAAAATCACTCATTAGAAAAATTAAAATATGTAAAAAGCATAAAGAAGGCAATGAGAAAGGAAAAAGAAAATAACAGTGTAAGTGCACTATATTCTTCATCTTCCAGAAGAGAGTAAATAGAAATGTAAATTTGTTAAAGAATGGGACATAACCACAATAAGTAAATTTATACTGATCAACTAAAAACAACAACTGTTAATATTTGTAGCTCCATGGAGCGGAGAAGGAAGGAAGAGGAAGTTACATTGTTGGGTTTTCTTTAGTTTTGTTTTTTATAAATTTCTTAAGGCTATCTAAAATAAATATGTAATTTAAAAAAGTTATAAAGTGAACTGTTGTGTAACCTCCAGAACCATTATCACTATATGTAGGTAGATACATATATACATAGATAGACAGATAATGATACATGTATGCTTGGTCATCTCTGGGCTCTTAATTCTGATTCATTGATATGTTTGTCTACCCCTGCACAAACTGCATTTTGTCTTTATTACTATTGCCTTACAAGTCTTAATGAAAAACAAGTACCTTCGCCTTGTTCTTCTTCATGAATGCTTTGAATATTCTTGGTCCTTTGTACCTCCATATAAAGTACAACTAGATGTCAATTTCCAAAAAAAAAAAAATTTTTTTTGCAGAGACTTTGACTAGGATTGCATTAAAGATAGATAGGGCGCCTGGGTGGCTCAGTTGGTTAAGCAACTGCCTTCGGCTCGGGTCATGATCCCAGAGTCCTGGGATCGAGTCCCACATCAGGCCCCCAGCTCCACGGGGAGTCTGTTTCTCCCTCTGACCTTCTCCCCTCTCATGCTCTCTCTCACTGTCTCTATCTCAAATAAATAAATAAAATCTTAAAAAAAAAAAAAGTTATAGATAGATATGGGAAAGTGATAACCTTTCCAATATTAAACTAATTCTTGATCACACTGTACATCACAATATATTTACCTAGGTCTTTAATATTTCTCAATTAGTTTAATAATTTTTGCCATAAATCTTGCACATCTTTTATTAGAGTCACTATTTCATACTTCCTTTCTTTTAGTACTACTGTGATATATGTTTAAACCTAATTTTTATCGGTGAGTGTGGGCAAGCTAGCTTGAATAAAGGGCTCTTTTGCTTTTGCAAAAAAAAAAAACAACTAATTTTTATTTGTTGATGGTATTTAGAAATATAATTCTTTTTTTAAAAAAAGATTTATTTATTTATTTTAAAGAGCGAGAGTGAGGGTGGGGGGAAAAGGGCGGAGGGGCAGAGAAACCCAAGCAGACTCCTCACTGAGCATGAAGCCTGACATGGGGCTTGATCTCATGACCATGAGATCAGACCTGAGCCAAAACCAAGAGTCGACACTTAACAAACTATGCCGACCAGCAGCCCCAGAATATAATTCTTTACATAACAATTTTTATCTATCCAAGTTGCTAATATTTCTAATTAATTCCAATGATTTATCTGTTTTTTTGCCATACATACATAATCATCATTTGTGAACAACAATTTTTTTCCTCTCCTTTTTCTTTTTATGCCCCCCCTCTTTTTCATGCCTTAGTTCAGAGATTCAGGACCTCCAGCATAATATGCACAGAAAATAGTGGGTAGTAATAGTTGTAAGTGGGCAAACCTAGTTTTATTTGAAATTTTGACCTAATAAATTCTAACGAATCCTGATGAAAGGTAGGGTAAGCCCATTCCCCAAAGCTAGAAGTCTTAGAAGTGCTTAATTTTTCACTTTATTTTTACTGTGTGTATGCACTGCTTCCACTAAAGAGTTAAATTTTTTAAAATGTTAGACCTATACCTACTGATATTTCCATGTATTTCAATTTAGACATGTTAAGCTACCAAAACACACAATATAATCCAACAATTACAATATACCTACGTTACAAAAAAAATTACCCTATACACACACACACACAAACTAAGAAGGATCTGGAAATGTACAACCAAGGTGTAAACAGTGGTTAGTTCCAAAGTAGGAGCAAGTATGGATATTGTAGACATGTATTTTGACTGTGTAATAAGCATATAAACTGCTTCACAACAATAAGAGTTTTTAATCTACTTCATTTTATAATGGAAGAACATAACAATTTTCCATACAATTATCTAAAAAG
The DNA here is from genome assembly GCA_028533885.1 of Nasua narica. Lineage (NCBI taxonomy): Eukaryota > Metazoa > Chordata > Mammalia > Carnivora > Procyonidae > Nasua > Nasua narica. The sequence continues at coordinate 28,426,304 of CM052812.1, read as the reverse complement.
AACCACATATAGAACAAAGCTAAATAAAAAACATACAGCAGAGAAGTGAGTGATTCTGAATGAAAGAAGCAGGGAAAATTTAATATTTGAACTGAATTTGCCAGATAAGGGGAAAAAATATTCAGGACTGAGAGAATAAAACAAAGCCATGACATATTCCGAGAAACAATTTAAACACAGAATAAAACGTAGGCCAAAATCAAAGTAGTAAAAACTGGTAATGAAAAGGCAACTCTCTCTGCCAGGCTAATTTAGACATAATTCAACAGGCAAGCAGAAAATACTAAAATCTATTTGCTAATAGTGTGAAAGACAGACTTGTTTAAAAATGGTGACCCATTTTAAAAATGTTTGGAGGATAATGTAGAGTAAGAGAGGCAAACTGCCACCTTTCAAATAGTTCATACCAAAGATGAGATGTTGAGCTAAGGCACTAGAGAGAAATTACTAAACTGAGGAAGCATTTCTGAGGTTGAAGACCTAATATGTGATAAATAGTCGAAGTGGAAGGTGTAGTAGAGGGATGACAATTCTGAGATTTCTAGTTTGGATGACCAGGTGGATGATGTTGAGAAAGTCAATACAAGAGAGAAGAGAATTGTACTGAGCAAAGGGAATTCCTACATAGAGGTAAACCAAGAAACATTTCTATTTAGGGAAATGATTCTAATGAGGAAGATTTGTTTCTTTTTATCTCTTGCAGGGAAAGGGCACATAAGTTACATCTTGTTTTTCTCTGTATACTATTCTAGCTGATACAAAATTTTCTGTTTGTGAATGGTCTACCTTTCACAGACCCAGTCTACCTGGGTCAAAACTGTCAATGCAGCCAATGGAAAATGCTGGGGAAAGATGAAGGACTGGGTATCTTCAATGAACTAAACAAAAAATTTAGACTGAAACATTAATGAGCTTCAAAACTCAGAGTATAATTTGATAAGTAAATAATCTAATTAATTGTGTAAAAATCCTGAAGCTGTTTAGGGATGAAATTGCTTAATAGCTTTATATGTTACGGTAACTTCAACATATTTCCATTATGTGATATATATATATTTTTTAAGAGCAGAAAGAGAGAGAGAATTTTAAGCAGGATCCATGCCCAGCGCAGAACCCGACATAGGGCTCAATCTCACAAACTGATATGCTCTGAGCTGAAACCAAGAATCAAACTCTTAACTGACTGGGCCACCCAGGTGCCCCTCATTATGTGATTTTTTTTTTCTATAGGGATTAAAGTGTGGCAATTTCAGTACCTGATAAATTCATCCTACTTTCTCCTTTTGGTTAAATTTCTTTGTCTGAATGGAATGGGCATATCAAACACTTCGATCAAATGATTGATAGGAGTGAAAGAAGAGTAGCTGATCCATTTTCATACTAGCACTCTATTTGTGAAACCCAAATTAATAAAATACACAACTTTCATGATGTTTAAAGACTTTTAGAGGAAACGTTACTTAAGTAAAATTTTAGCTAGAGGAAAACTAGATTCAGTACTTATCAAACTTCTAGATGACAGATTTCAGATAATGGAAACAAAAAAAGAATAAAAACAAATTTGATAATATAAAAATATTTAAAAATTTTCTATAGAAAGCAAAACTGAAATAATCAAAAATTTTAAATATAAAGATGTTTAGCAATATGAAAAATGGTTATATTTGCTTATATATTTTTAAAACTCTTTTAAATATTATTTCACATTTTAGTTTTAATTTAATAAATTAGTTCCATTTTTAAATGTTGCAATCAGACAACAAAAAGATATAAAAGGCATTCAAACTGGCAAAGAAGTCAGACTCACTCTTCACAGATGACATGATACTCTATGTGGAAAACCCAGAAGACTCCAACCCTAAGTTACTAGAACTCATACAACAATTCAGCAATGTGGCAGAATACAAAATCAATGCACAGAAATCAGTAGCTTTTCTAGACACTAACAATGTAACGTTAGAAAGAGAAATTAAGGAATCGATTCCATTCACAATAGCAACAAAAACCATAGAACATCTAGGAATAAACCTACCCAAAGAGGTAAAGGATCTATACTCTAGAAACTATAGAACACTTATGAAAGAAATTGAGAAAGACACTAAAAGATGGAAAAACATTCCACGCTCATGGATTGGAAAAGAAACATTGTTAAAATGTATATCCTGCCCCGAGCAGTTTATACTTTCAATGCCATCCCTATCAAAATGCCACTGGCATTTTTCAAAGAGTCGGAACAAACAATCCTAAAATTTGTATAGAACCAGAAAAGACCCCAAATCACCAAGGGAATGATGAAAAAGAAAAACAAAGCTGGGGGTATCACGTTGCCTGACTTCAAGTTCTATTACAAAGCTGTGATCACCAAGACGGCATGGTGCTGGCATAAAAACAGACACAAAGACCAATGGAACAGAACAGAGACTCCAGAAATGGACTCCCAACTCTATGGTCAACCAGTCTTTGACAAATCAGGAAAAAATATTCAACGGAAAAAATACAGTCTCTTCAATAAGTGGTGCTGGGAAATTGGACAGCCACATATAAAAGAATGAAACTAGACTATTCCCTTACACCATACACAAAGATAAACTCAAAATGGATGAAAGACCTCAATGTGAGACAGGAATCCATCAAAATCCTATAGGAGAACATAGGCAATAACCTCTTTGACATCGGCCATAGTAACTTCTTTCAAGACCCATCTCCAAAGGCAAGGGAAATAAAAGCAAAAATGAACTTTTGGGACGTTATCAAGATAAAAGGCTTCTGCACAGCAAAGGAAACAATCAACAAAACTAAGAGGCAACCCATGAAATAGGGGAAGATATTTGCAAATGACATTACAGATAAAGGGCTGATATCCAAGATCTATAAAGAACTTCTCAAACTCAACACTCAAAAAACAATCCAGTCAAAAAATGGGCAGAAGAAATGAACAGACTCTTCTCCAAAGAAGACATACAAATGGCTAATAGAAACATGAAAAAATGCTCAACATCATTAGTCATCAGGGAAATTCAAATCAAAACCACAATGAGATATCACCTTACACCAATTAGAATGGCAAAAATTAACAAAACAGGAAACAACAAATGTCGGCGAGGGTGTGGAGAAAGGGGAACCCTCTTAAATTGTTGGTGGAAATACAAGCTGGTACAGCCACTCTGGAAAACAGTATGGAGGTTCATCAAGATGTTAAAAAGAGAGCTACCCTATGTCCCAGCAATTGCACTACTAGGTATTTACCCCAAAGACACAGATCTGGTGAAAACAAGAGCCACCTGCACCCCAATGTTCATAGTAGCAATGTCCACAATAGCCAAAATGTGGAAGGAGCCGAGATGTCCTTCAACAGATGAATGGAAAAAAGAAGATGTATACACATACACACAATGGAATATTATTTACCTATCAGAAAGGAAGAATACCCACCATTTGCACCGACATGGATAGAACTGGAGCGGATTGTGCTAAGTGAAGTAAGTCAAGCAGAGAAAGACAATTATCATATGGTTTCACTCATATGTGGAACATAAGCAATAGCATGAAAGACCATAGGGAAAGAGAAGGAAATCTGAAGGGAGAAAAATTAGAGAGGGAGACGAACCATAAGAGACTATGGACCCCGGGAAATACACTGAAGGTTTGAGAGAGGAGGGGGTAACAGGGTGGAGGGTATTAAGGGGACGCATGTGTTGTGACATGCACTGGGTGTTATACATAACTAATGAATCACTGAACACTACATCAAAAACTAATGTTGTACCATACAGTGGCTAATAGAACATAATAATAATAAAAAAACAATAATAAGGGATTGGATACATACATTTGGTAGTTTCCTGTGATCAAGTACTACATGGCCATTACTTGATGTAAAAAAATTAGTATGGACTTACCATAGCACATACCCTGCCCTATGGTAAGTGCTGTGAAACATGTAAGCCTGACGATTCACAGACATGTACCCTGGGGCAAATGATACATTATATGTTAATAATAAATAAATAAATATTCCAAAAAAATAATATGGAAAATTTTTATAATATATATCTGGAATATTTATACCAGAGGATTAATAGGATTAGGAACCCTAAGGAAATATAAAATTTTGTTCTTTATGTTTTTCTGTTTGCATCCTATAATAAACGTATATTACTTTTAAAAAATACTTAAATATTATTTTACATGTTTTAGTATTAATTTAATAAATTAGTTCAATTTTCAAATCTTATTTTAATATTCTCATAATATTCTCAATTAAAATGTTAAGGCTCAGACAAGTGGACAAATGAACAAAAAACAAGAAAAATGATAAATGTTCAAAACAATCAGAGGTGCATTTAACACATTATTTTTCTTTAGAAATTACTAACAAAATAACAAGAAGAAAATACATTAACATGCCAATGGCATTTTTAATTTTTTGGAAGATTTTATTTATTTATTTGAGAAAGAAAGAGTGAGAGAACCTGATCAAGGAGGAGAGGGAGAAGTAGGCTCCCTGTTGAGTGAGGAGCCCAACGCAGGGCTCAATCCCAGAATCCTGGGATCACGACCTGAGCCCAAGTCAGATGCTTAACTGACTGAGCCTGAGCCACCCAGACGCCACTGATATTTTTTATACAAGCCTTTCCCTTTTCGTATTTCCTACAACTTGATCACGTGCTTATGTTCATTTTATAATGACAGTATTTTTATTAAAGAAATCTTCACATACAAACTAATGTCACTGGAATGTAATTCAGAATTTCTTGTGGACTAACCTTACGGAAAAAAGTAAAAAGTAGGGCGCCTGAGTGGCTCAGTGGGTTAAGCCTCTGCCTTCGGCTCAGTTCATGATCTCAGGGTCCTGGAATCGAGCCCGGCATCAGGCTCTCTGCTCAGCGGGGAGCCTGCTACCTCCTCTCTCTCTGCCTGCCTCTCTGCCTACTTGTAATCTCTCTCTCTGTCAAATAAATAAATAAATAATAAACAAACAAACAAACAAACAAACAAACCAAAAGAAAGAAAGAAAGAAAGAAAGAAAGAAAGAAAGAAAGTTTCAAAGTCTATCTTCATTCAGTTCTTAGAAGGTTAGGAAATTTCTTTCAAATAGTCTCTCTTTTAAAGCCTAAATAAATTACCCCACCAATATTGTAAACTGACAAGACAAATGGCAAAGTTATATAAATGTAAGAAATTTAATAGGAAATTTTAGAGATTTAAACTTTTTATTTTCTAACAGTCCTGAAAACAGTGACTTATTATCAAGCTATAGTATTTTATGTTCCATAACATTAATTCCTGACAAGTCTGACAACATATTTTTACTCTAAACAGTTCATAGTGAGTCTAAAAAATAAGGGTACCAAAACATTGTTAATAATTTGACTTAAATATGATTGACCTAATATTTCAAAAATATACTTATTGTTATAGACTTTTTAATATTATAAATATTAACTTTGAGAAGGATATACTATCCCAGAAATATTTTTAAAAACTCTCAAAACTCAATGAGAAAAAAATCCAATAAAAATTGGGCAAAAGATTAATAGAAACATTTACAAAGAAAAGATACAGATGGCAAATTAAGCATAGATTTTGATATCATTAGTCATCACAGAAAATCTAACTGAAAACCATAAGGTAATACATCTATAGAATGGCTTAAAAAACTGGCAATACTAAGTGCTGATGAGGATGTGGAGAAACTGAAACTTTCACAAATTGAGGATGGGAATAAAAAATGATATACCCTCTTTAGAAAACAATTTGGCAATTTCTTAGAAAATTAAACATAAACTACCAGACAACTCAGATACATGACTGTTTAGAACAGCCTTACTTACAACCACCAAACACTTGAAACAACCCAAATGTCCATCAAGTAGTGAATGGATAAACAAATTATGTTACATCCATGCAAAGTTAAGCAATAAAAACAAATAATACATTTAAGAACATGCATGAATCTCCAAAGTATTATGCTATGTGAAAGAAGCCAGACATAAAAGGGCTACGTACAGTATGATTCCATTTATTTGACATTCCAGATATGGCATATCTATAGGCGATTAAAAAAAAAAAAAAGACTATACTATCTAGAGAAACAAACAAGGAAATTCGAAAAGACTTTCGCTGCATGTATGTAGGTGCATATTTATCTGCCTACCTCTACTGAAAGATATACACATGGACACACAGAGATATATGTGAAACACACTTGAAACTCAAAACAAGCCTATGAGACAAGTAAGATTCATGCAAATAGGGGCTCCTAAGTGGCTCAGTGGGTTAAAGCCTCTGCCTTTGGCTCAGGTCATGATCCTCAGGGTCCTGGGATCGAGCCCCGCATCGGGCTCTCTGCTCAGCAGGGAGCCTGCTTCCTCCTCTCTCTCTGCCTGCCTCTCTGCCTATTTGTGATTTCTCTCTCTCTGTCAAATAAATAAATAAAATAAAATAAAAAGATTCATGCAAATATCCCAGTTTTCGAAGACACACAGAGTTTTAGTGATTTTTGATTTAGAAATAATTTCAAATTATGGAAAGATTACAATATAATAGAGAGCACCTGTACACCTTTCACCAAGATTCATCAATTTTTAATAGAACTTTTATCCCCTTTTCTCTATTGTTACATAGACATTTAGTCTCTTGCATTTGGGAGTAGATTATATATATAATACACTTTTATTATTTATAATACCTCAATGAAAACTTCCTAAGAAGATGAAGTTTGGGGGCGCCTGAATGGCTCAATCATTAAGCATCTGCCTTCGGCTCAGGTCATAATCTCAGGGTCCTGGGACTGAGCCCCGTATCAAGCTCCCTGCTTGTCAGGAAGCCTGCTTCTCCCTCTCCCACTCCTCCTGCTTGTGTTCCCTCTCTCGTTGTGTCTCTCTCTGTCAAATAAATAAATAAAATCTTTAAAAAAAAAAAAAGAAGTTTGTATCTGTGAAGTCAAATTTACGGGTTCATACAGCTATCTCTAATTCCGGTCCAACACAATTCAAAGCCATTGTCTTCTCCCATTTCTTGTCATCTTTTTTTTCATTATGTGTCCCTTTTTCTACATCAAGATCCCTTGCCTGAGGCCCAAGACATGGTTCAGTACCTACACTAGACAAGCCCCTTCCAATGCAAAAAAAGAGATATCTAACTGGAAAGGATTGGGGATGGTACAACAGGAAGAGGGCCTTGCTTGATGCTGCTCTGACCTGTGCTGGGCTTTTTCTTTTCAGGAGTGATTGTGTCTGTCTTTGAACTACATTCTCCACAACTCTTTCTTCTTCACAGTCTCTTAAGCACCCCCACTGAATCCCTGCTCTCCAAGGGTACAGAAACATAGAAGCAGTAAGAGCTCCATTGGAATATGATGTTTCTTCTTCTACTTATAAGAAATTTGGTTTCTAGTATATTCTATCTCCTAGTAATTCTGAAGGTGCAGGTTATGTGTGATTCTGTTTGTATCCCTTGTTTTTCCTTTTTTTTTTAATATTTATTTTTTTGAGAGACAGAATGAGCATGAGCAGGAGGGGCAGAAGGAGAGGAAGGAATCTGAGGTACACTCCGTGCGCAGTGCAGAGCCTAACACAGCTCTTGATCCCATGACCCTGAGGTCAGATCTCAGTTAAAACCAAAAGTCAGACACTCAACCAGCTAAGCCAACCACACACCCCTGCATCCCTTGTTTTAAGGATGAGGAAATTCAGATTCATTATCCTCCAAGCCCAGTTTAAGTGACTTTTGATGGATTTCTCACAACTGTTAAGAAGCACACTAAGAGCTGGGAGATCCAGCCCGTAATTAAGAAAACATTACATTCATATATAATAAAAACAAGAATATTTAGAATAAAACATTTCATGGCCAAAACTGAATGAATTTCTTTTTCATTAAAGGTAGTTGTGGCTTACTTATTTTTCAGATGCATACAGAAGATGCATTCTATAAAGCCAGAAAAATGAAAGAAAATGAAAATGATGATGAAGGAAAAAAGGAGAGAAATAAAAAAGAAAATAGCTCTTTAAATTTTAATGTACCATTTTTTCTAGCTATCTGATCATGACTAGATCCTGTAACTGAGCACCAGTTGTATTTATATGGAAAAAACTGTCCTTATAAAAAAGATATAGTAAGAATTATGAACAGGAAAATGTCCACAAAAGCACCCTTTACAATTTCTAGTTCTAACCTAGTGTAACTGCTTCCCACTTTCACAGTAACTAAAGCCTCTTTTTGCTTACTATTGGGGGAAAAAAGAGAAGTCAGCATATACCAGGAGATAAAGAAGATCTCACATTGTATTAACATCACCATAGCACAGAAACAAACATCAACAATTTTGAACATTTCATAGAGAAAGTAAAATAAGCAAGTAAAACCTTTACAGAAAAACCCAAAAAATTTAACTTCCTTAAGAAAGCATTTTTAATGCGAAGAAGGGTTTTTGATGAAGTTTTCTTAAACTTCTCATCTAAACAAATAATAAAATGAAAAAAATCAGTAATTCTAAACAGATTACACTTATTAAGACCAAATGTTAATAGAATAATGCAGGGGACAGAGCGAATCCATAGGTAAATTGTAAGATTCAAAGCTTTGAAATCTTTTACCACAAATGTTTAGTAAGGTTGAAAAAAATTTGCTTAAATGTCAGTTTGATAAAAGCCAAAAGAACATTTCCCACATGTGTTTATATTTAACCATATTTTTAAAAGATGGAAAAGTAACAGTCATTCAAAACTAAGGTTAAGCTATTAATTCATAGGAATTGTAATTTGAAGGTACTTCTCCAACCTCTAATTTTGTTTTCTTTGATAAGAAAGCACTTTTAAGTATGTATTGCTTAGGTAAATCTTTATTCCATTCTAAGATATTTAGAGGTTTAATTCTTTTCATTTATAACTCTGAAGATTTTTTTGCATGTAAGACAATACAAACATACTGTTGAAAAGAACTTTGTACTTGAGTATAATTACAATAAAATGAATTATTCCTAAATTCAGATGTATGTGTGTGTTCAGTTTATGCCCATTACAAAAACATAAAATTTCGCTAAACGAATTTATAATTTTTATTAAATAGTAAAAGTGTATGACATATAGTTTTAAACCATACGCAAAAAAAAGCCATACGAGAAAAAGAGAAATAGCACATGACAGTGGTTCTCAAAATGAAACATGTAGCTTCCTGGTAAACCTAGAGGGCCATCCATATGTCCACAGACAGTTCCAAAACACAAATTATACTTCTTCCCTCCTTTATTGGTTTGGTTCAGCTGTTATTTCTATCACAGAATCCATGGTTTATAAAAAAGGGGCCTTAGTTTCTCTGATCATAGAAAAATTCTACAAACATACGTAAAAAATACAAATAGAAAGTATTCATGCAATAATTAATCATTTTTCTCTTGTCAAACTTTAAAATATATCACTCATCAGAAACACTCGAACACTTAAATCTCTTATCAAAATATAACATATGGAACTTATGAATCTGAATAGCATATAGTAGGTAACAGCCAGCATTCATACTGACAACTAGAAAAGTCATATAAATTATAAAATATAAATCATAAATCATTAAAGGTACCAAAAAGCTGTAGAGGGAACAAGATTGAATGAATACATTTCCAAGGAGGTGAGAACTGTTCCAAGGAGGCAGCCTAGAACTGGAAGATGATTGTCCAACCTGCCTGAATTTGTAGTCGGTAGCATGGGGTTAGAGAGACAAAATCTGACATTTGGGGGACCTCAAATACACAGCTGGTTTGTCCCATAATACATCTGCTGAATTCTGAACTGAATGGTAAGTTAAGAAGGTTAACCAAAATCACCTGAAAAGCAGAAAGTTCTCCAAGTCTGGCAGGGCTTAAAAAACAAAGACAGGAATAGAGAAAGAACTAAAATGATAACAGGTGAAAAGTGAAATCCCTAGGAGAAATAGAGAATAAAATCTAAATATAACACAGATACATTTTCCCTGGGGACTGGGAGAAGACATATATCTATAGTGCTTACAACGAGAAGCTGGAAATTCAGACCTTAGACTTAACAGAACACTGAGATGGGGGTGGAGAGCAAGGGGGTTAAAAAAAAGGGGGGGGGGGGATTTCAGCCACTATTACTACTAATGTGATAAAATTGGAAAATGAGGGTCTAAAATAAAAGGTCAGTTGCCCACTTGAGATATTTGCCAAATTTTCAAGTGGATTAGGCTGAAGGAAAATTAAGCTGGAAATCTCTGAGAGCATTTCTGGTGCCATGATTCAGAGCTGAGGAGACAAAGACCTAATGGCCTCAATTAAAAGTCTAGGAGGGTCAAGCTCTAGAAACAGAGGCAAACAGAGTAGACTGAACCTATCAAATCTGAAAATCAACTGTGACCTAGCTTAATCTTTGATTTTATTAAGGCAATCAACCCTCCCATCACTTTGTATTAGCCTCAGGGAGAAAAGGGTAAACACTCTGGTAGATGATACAATCTAAAGGACCTACAGCTCTTACATAAATAATAGACGGCTGGTAGTTATGCAAAAAGGTAAAATAATCTGACTACAAACAAAAAGGAAACAGCAAGAGAAAAAGTTTCTTTACTGGAAGTAAAGAAAGGGACTTCCAAATAACTATGATTAATATTTTCAAGTAACAAGGAAAGAGTACATAAACTAGATAAAAGAATGGAGAATTGCAACAGAGAATTTAAAACAATAAAATAAACATCTAGAACTTAATTTGACATTTTAGTTTAAAATTTCATTAAGGTTAATATTTAACACAACCCTAACAAAATACTAATAGCATTTTTCACAGAACTAGAACAAACAATCCTAAAATTTGTATGGAACCACAAAAGACCTTGAAAAGTCAAAGCAATCTTGAAAAAGAAAAGCAAAGGAGGCATCACAATTCCAGACTTCAAGCTATATTACAAAGCTGTAGTAATCAAGACAACACAGTATTGGCACAAAAATAGACACATAGATCAATGAAACAGAAAAGAAATCCCAGAAATGAACCCATAACTTTATGGTCAATTAATCTTTGACAAAGCAGGAAAGACTATCCAATGGGAAAAAGACAGTCTTTTCAACGAATGGTGTTGGAAAAACTGGAGAGCTACACGCAAAAGAATGAAGCTAGACCACTTTCTTACACCAAACACAAAACTAAATTCAAAGTGGATTAAAGGCCTACATATGAGACCTGTAACCATAAAAATCCTAGAGAACATAGGCAGTAACCTCTTTGACATTGGCCACAGCACCTTCTTTCTAGATATGTCTCCTGATGCAAGAGAAACAAAAGCAAAAATAAACTAGTGTACTTCACCAAAATATAAAGCTTCTGCACAGCAAAGGAAATAATCAACAAAACTAAAAAGTAACCTAAAGAATGGGAGGTTTGGAAATGGCATATCTGATAAACGTTTAGTATCAAAAATAAAAAACTCAAGAAATTAAGTTTTTAATTTCTTAAAGAAATTAAAAGAAATTAAAGAACTTAAAGAAATTTAAAAACTCAAATAATCCCCCAAACCCAAAAAACAAATAATCCAATTAAAAAATGGGCAGAAGATATGAACAGACATTTCTCCAAAGAAGATACACAGATGGCCAACAGACACCTAAAAAAATGCTCATCATCACTCACCATCAGGGAAATGCAAAACAAACCTAGAATTAGGTATCACCTCACACCTGTTAGAATGGCTAAACTCAAAAACACAAGAAACAACAGGTGTTGGCGAGGAGGTGGAGAAGTGCACTGTTGAGGGGAATGTAAACTGGTGCAGCCACTCTGGAAAACAGTATGGAGGTTTCTCAAAAAGATCAAAACAGAACTACTACATGATCCAGTAATTGCACTACTGGGTATTTACCCAAAAAACACAAAAACATTAATTCAAAGTGATACATGCACACCTATGTTTACAGCAGCATGATCTACAAGATCCAAATCATGCACCCACATATTGATGAAGGGATAAAGAAGATGTGGGGTGTGTGTGTGTGTGTGTGTGTGTGTGTATGTGTGTGTGTGTGTGTTACTCAGCCATAAAAAAGAATGAAATCTTGCCATTTGCAATGACATGGACAGAGCTAGAGAATATAATGCTAACTGAAATAAGTCAGAGAAAGACAAGTACCTTATGATTTCACTCATATGTAGAATTTAAGAAACAAAACAAACAAGCAAAGGGGAAAGGAGAGAGACAGACAGACAGACAAACCAAGAACCCGACTCTTAACTATAGAGAACAGAGGGGAGGTAGGTGGAGGATGCGTTAAATATGTGATGGAAATTAAGGATTTAATCTCTAATGAGCACTGGGTGATCGTATGGAATTGTTGAATCACTATATTGTACACAGAAAACTAATAAAACATTGTTAACTAATTGGATAATAAAAACTTAAAAAAAAAGAATTCATGAGTAAATTTAAATTTAAACTATTCTCCCTGAATCTCCCTGCTACTTAGTCCCCCCAGACATGGTATCAGTCATGGAAGGATGTCGCACAACTGGGAAAATAAAGCCCAAGTTCTCTGGCTAGAGGACCAAAGAAGAGAACTCCAGAAAACTACAAAGTGATAGGGCTCTTCACATATCTGGAAAAAACAAAAGATAAAACAAAGATATAGAGGATATAAAGAAAGCCAAGGAAAATTTTCAATAGTTGAAATTTTAAAGCTCATTAGCTGGGCTCAGTTGCAAAATGGAGAAGACAGAATTGAGACTCTATATACTTGAAGACAGATCAACAAAAATGTTCCAGTCTGAACAACAGAGAGAAAAATTATTTTTAAAAAATGAAGACTCAGATACCTATGAGATAATACTAAAACATCTAACATTTATGTCATTAGAGTACCAGAAGAAGAGAAAAATTATAGTGCAGAAGAAAATTTTGAAACAATAGCTTAATACTTTTCAGATTTGATTGAAGACACATAACTACAAGCTCAAGAAGCTCAGAGAACCCAAATAGTATAAACCACAGAAATCTATGCCCAGACATATGAGAAAAACCCAGAGGGTGGAACTGGGTGGAATATCAATATTTAAGAGGAAAAGGACCAACAGAGAGGAAAGCAAACACCCAACTACTCCCCGCCCCCAAAAAAGAGCCTAGAGATATCACAAGGAAGGAAGGACGGAAGGAAGGAAGGAAGATCCAGTACAGATTCCTTACTAAAGGAAATTAAAGGCAAATTTGTTATCAATTGTGATCAAAATAGGATTTCATATTGCAAGTCATTAGAGTAGGAAGCATTCCTTAATGGTTTAGTATATGTGCTGCCGAAGCGAGCACTCCTTAATGGTTTAAAGCAAAAGCTCTGGTGTCAGTCAGACCTAGCTTTAATTTCATGTTCATCTAATTATCTGACATAGCACAAGTAACTTAAATTCCCTGAGATTAGGTTTCATCACTTGTAAAACATGGCATTAAAGACCATATCTGTTTTTGCATTCTACAATATTTAAGTACAGTGCCTAACTGATATATACCCAGTATATACTAGGTATATACATGCTGAAAACAAGATAAATAAATGAATGAATGGATGGACAGAAGAATTATGGAAGGATTAAATGACAGTCTTCTTGCTGCTGGCTGCTGCTATTGAATTTTTAAGAAAGTACATACTACCAATCTGTATTCATTTTAACAAAATTAAGGTTTTCTTAATTATTTTTTAGAAGAACTGGACATTTGAATTTTGAATTTTAGAAGAACTAGACATTTGAGATATCTACGGGACACTAGATTAAAAAATAATGCAAAAGAACTTTAAAAAAAGATCTTATGTAGAACATTGTTATTAGTGAAAAATTTAAACAGTAAGATGCAAATTTTAGGTTAATAATTAGACATTACGTTATCTAGTGAGAAAAAACAAAATCAAATTATTTCTGAACAACTGAGATTAGATTAAGGTTCTCTGAGCTATTTCTCCTACAAAAGGCTCAAGAGAAAGTGTGTGCAGTGTACTATTTCATATTTCACTCTTTTATTTCATTTAATAACTTCTTATCTTTCTTTCAATTAAGGCAAAACAATACCACTCAGTTGTGGTATGCAGTGCCTTGAATATAGTAAACCCTTAAAAAATGTTACCAACTATTTGTCTACTCATGGAGAAACAACTTGCTGATTTTGCAGAGAATGTTCAATTCTCTTTAGTTCAAAAAAACCAAATGACTGACACCTTTACAATTTTAAATTCAAACTTCCAAAATTCCTGGAAAACATTTGATGTAAAATATTTTCAATCCCTACTTTATTGAATAAAGAAAAATAAAATCTATTGCATACCCAAAAGTTACAGTTATACAAAACCAATACTAACCACATAACAATGTTGATTCAAAAGCACATAGACCCATATAATATTGTTTTTTACGTTACTGTTAATGGAATTATCATTTTGATATTACTTTCTAAAAGCAAGAATTTTGAAAATTTATGAGTATAGTTTTATCTTAAGCATGACTTTGCAGCAAAAGATATTAAAACCAATATGAAAAGTGTTTAGATACTAAGGAGATGTTTTCTTTCATCTTTCAAATACTACAAACAGAGATTCCAATAAAGAAAACCACAAGTTTGCTGAAGTTTAAAACATCTGGGGAATATCTTAAGATATTCATTCTTAAGAGCTCCAAGTTAAAGAACAGCCTGAAGGGTAGATGATAAATCTGCTCTAAAAGTGGAAGTGTGTTTTTAATCCCTTTGAATATAAACAGACTTTTTAAAAAAAAGAAAAAAGGAACTATAATTTGAAAGCAAAGTGCCAAGAGACAAAAATGCTCCATAAAAGGAAACTTTAAAAATGAGTATTAGGGCTCTATTATAAAATAAAAATAACTTAATTATTAAATAATCATGAGAATATAATGATTTTAGGACATTAGCAACCAGAAAGTAACTGTCGATAATCCTTTGTAATTGCTATTGAAGCGTATTGGGTGACAGGTTCAGATCATAAATATTCTTTTGTAAAAGATGTTTCCCCAGCTGTAAATTCTCATATGATAATAATAAACTCTCAGAAAGCTTTCATAAGAAAGAAATGGGATAATTTATATTTAAAAAAACTGAACATGTATCTTTTAGATCAAGATAATATTAATGCAAAAGTCTGTTTCATAAAAAAATTATTTGCCAAAATACACAATATAGAATGTATCGAGGCATGATACATAAGATCCTAAATTCATATATAATTTTTAAAGTAAGCTATATGCCCAACATGGGTTGAACTTGTAACCCCGAAAGAGTCATATGCTCTACTGACTGAGCCAGCCAGGCACCCCTAAAACTCATATTTTTTTTTTACAGAATTTACAACAAAACTGCCATAAAGCTTATTAATTTGAAAAGCGTATTCATGCTATTTTTAAAACAACCGCCAACACTGGAGTCAATACAATGTGAAATATATTCTTTTCAGTACATACTGAATATCAAAAGTAAAAACTTTGAACGAACTACCATCAGCCAATTTTGAAGCATAAGCAAACAAGACAAGATAAAATAGGCAAAGCCTTGAATTTCAAAGTTATTTAGCTACTGCAGAAGAGTGTTACAGTACACTCTATAGGATATACTGACATATAATTTATAGGTAAATCTGTTTCCCACATTTCAAAGATTTAAATTGCATTATGTTGATAATAAACTTCACCAAATTTGAACATTTTTAGCACTTTCTAAATGCAATAACTCTAAAATGAGAATAAAGAACAATTAACCTAACGTATGACTCATTTTTAGTTAGATATAATTATTCTTTCTAGAGGGGAGGGCAGGTCAGAAAGTTTTCTCTAAAAAAGTCCAGGTAGGAAATAATTTAGGTTTTTGAGGGTAAAGAGAAAACTCAAGGATATCTTTTAGGTGGTTAGAAAACAAGAGAAATTTCTTCTTCTTTTTTTTTTTTAAAGATTTTATTTATTTGACAGAGACAGAGACAGCAAGAGAGGGAACCCAAGCAAGGGGAGAAGGAGAAGCAGGCTTCCCAGCGGAGCAGGGAGTCTGATGTGGGGCTCAATCCCAGGTCCCTGGGATCATGACCTGAGCCAACGGCAGCTGCTTAAGGACTGAGCCACCCAGGCGCCCTAAGAAAAGAAATTTCCAAAAAAATTTTGGTAATAAAATTAAAAATATAATTCAATAGTATTTTATTTTTTGTTAGTCTGTTTTGTAATTCAGGTTTACTAATAAGAAAAATATAATTCTTTTGGGGAGAATAACATTTCATTTAATTGGTGTTCAACATTACTACTGTTCCCTATCATCAAAAATGACTGCAAATGTTCATCTGTTAACACTGATCTATTATGAGATTTTACATATTTCAACTTTGAAACTATCTTTTCACACAAATAGACACTGCCAAATACTGATATCTATCCATAAGCATATGATTTTAATTGAGTATATTCATCACGTAGAAGGCATTTATAAAATTCTATTACGGGAGTCTCTTGATATTTGCCTTTTAGCATGTTACTACCTTGTAGATTAATCACTTCCAACTCAAAATTAGATAGAGGCTCCTCAATTGCATTGGCAGAAGATTTAAAATAAGGCAGCATCCTTTGCACTACCATCAAGGTCTGAGAAATACTCCTGGAACTATTGTTCCAGCCTGAAAATTGTATCTCTATAAATAGTGTGAGAATGGAGCTATTACTTCTTGTTTTAACTTCTGACACAATGAGACATATATAAAGTAACTTTACATTATTCATGATTCAAACTAAGGTAGTTGCTGTCAAATGACCATCATCACAATGTAACTTTCAAATGTTTAAGTGCTATAGCCCTCACAATTAAGAAACAATATCAGTATCATTAAGAAACACTATTAAGACTGAAGCAACAGGTAATTTTCAAAGCCATTTCATGTACTACAAGAATCACTTAATGGAGCTTCTTATCTTGAAAAAACTTTGATTCTTGACTGTGAACTCAAAATAATTGCAGCAATCATAAAGTAGGGCAAGTCAAATAGCTCAAATTTCTGACAAAAACTTATGGAGCTATCTCGTGAGATCAAATGAAGCTCACTGCTTATATTACTAGTTCAATAATAAATGACAGATCCAAATATTTTCCACAACTTTATAATTATAATAACGCAATGAATAACCATAGGTTTTAAAACCTTACATTTTCCCAAACTTTGTAAATGCGTCCAATAAACTCTTTTCTGTTCCATATGTTTTTACCACTATCAGCTATATCTCTTAACAGATTACACTTCAGACTATATACTGAAATTGTGTTTTCTTAACTTCTTTGAAAATAGTCTTGCCTCCAGTTGTGTGATCGAGATTTTTCATGGAAGCTAATTAATTCTCCAAATACTCAACATCACCCCTTTGAATTAAAAAAAAAAAAAAAAAACACTGTCAGTACTGACTCACCAAAAGCTAAGGAAAATCTCTCAAAAATCTTTATCTTCTTTGATTACTGATGTAGCTACCAATGTCCTCAATTCTTAAAGCAACTATTGCCACCAAAAAACTTATAGTTTTGAATTTGTTTTCTCTAAACACATTTCTTTGGCTACTACAATAAAACACAGTTTAGTTAAGTCACCATTGGTAAATGGCTCTCATTGCTTGGCTAAGAAATGAGACACTACCAAACCTACTTTGAGTGTAGCTTCATTTTTATTTTTTGTATACGTGAAAAAATTCTGTTGTGATAAGCTATTAAACTTTAAATTTTCTGTCATATGAATTGCTTTCCTGTACGTTTGGAATACTGTAAGTGCTTAGCGTGGTAATAGCAATGGGTATGGTAGTCTTTTAGTAGCGCTTAATAAACCTAATGTTTTACCATCTATTTTAATAAAATTATATATAGTCCACTATCTCTTAAAAACTAGGAGATTCAAAGTCCCCTTTTCTCTCCTTTTCTTGTTTTGACATGATGGACATACACTAGAAATAAAAAAGAGAGTGTTACGGCGCAGTATCACATGTGACACTTAAAACACCAGTGAGTAACTATTTCACTGGGATGTGTAGTATGCCAAGCAGCAGTGTGAAGCAATGAGATTACCACATCAAATCTTTTTTAACTATTCAACTCTGCTATGGTGGTGGGAAAGCACCCATAGACGATACATAAATAAATGAGCATGAGTATCTTCTAATAAACTTTAATTATGGACAGTGAAATTTAAATTTCAGTAACTTTCATACCATAAAATATTCTTCTTCTTTTTATTAATCATTTAAAAATATAAAACCCAGGGTATCTGGGTGCCTCAGTTGGTTGAGCACCTGACTCTTAATTTCAGCTCAAGTCATGATCTCGGGATCCTGGGATCCCACATGGGGCTCCACACTCAGCAGGGAGTCTGCTCAAGGATTCACTCTCCTTTTGCCCCTCCCCCACTCATGTGTGTGTGTGCACTCTCTCTTTCTAAAAGAAATAAATTTTTAAAATATATAAAATATATTTAAAAAATATATATCAATATATACAAATGCCATATATACACCATTCTTAGCTTACAGACCACACAATAACAAGTGGTGGGACAGATCTGGCCCACAGGCTGTAGTTTGCCAACGCTGGCTTTAAAGAAGTCACTTACTGAGACAAACCATAAGAGACTCCTAAACTCACAAAACAAACTAAGGGTGGCTGAGAGGTGGGGGTGGGGGTAGGGTTAGGGACATTGGGGAGGGTATGTGCTATGGCAAATGCTGTGAAATGTGTAAGCCTGATGATTCACAGACATGTACCCTGGGGCAAATAATACATTATATGTTAATAAAAAATTAAAAAAAAAAAAGAAGTCACTTATTTAAAAAAAAAAAGTCACTTATTTTCTTAGACTCAGTTGACTCTTCCATAATAGGTAAATATAATAATTATTGTTATACCTATTCACCACAGAGGAAAATGAAAAAGATCATCAGAGATAATATGTGAACAGGTTCTGAAACTATAAAACAAATGAGTACCAACACATTCTATTTTACATACACAAAATATTGATTATACAACATTCAATGTACTATGCAGTCAATTCAATTCCATAAAGGTAACAAAACAAACACTAAGCATTTACTCATAAAATAAAGAGACACTTCAGAAATACAGTATTATACACAAAACACAAACACTTTACACCTATAAGTGCTCTTGATGAATGTTTTATTTAAGTAACCAGTCTTTCTTGGAGCTTGTTCCATATAACCAGCACCTCGAGTCTACTTCATTTTAGTGGGTTCATAGTTTTCCACTGTATAGCTACAACTTAATCTCTAGAATGAACATTAGGTTTTGTCTAATTTTGTTCTAATTTTGTTTGCCTTTTCAGGTAATATAAAAAGAAATATCCTTATAGATCAAAGGGCATTTAAGACTTAAGATTTTGATAAATAATATAAACTGTGGTAATTTATTCTCCAACCACATTATGAAACTGCCTATTCCCTATAATCCCTGCCAATATAAGAATTATCACAACAGATTTATTTTGAATCCCTATGACCAAGGATGAACAACCTACCATGTTTCCATTCCATTAATATTAACTTTTCTATCCACCATCACTTCACAGACATTGTTCATTATTAATATATAATCGCTGTTCTTGTTGATTTCTAGAAGCTCTTTACATATAAAGATCTTAGACTCTGATGTATTTGGCAATTATTTTTATCAGTTGGTATAATGTCTTCTGACTTTATGCAAACTTTTTGCCATGTATAAAAAATATATTTTTAAAATATTTTATTTATTTGTCAGACAGAGAGAGCACAAGCAGTGGGAGCAGCAAGCAGAGGGAGAAGCGGGCTCCCCAGGGAGCAAGGAGCTCAATGCAGGACTCAATCCCAGGACCCTGGGAACAGGACCTAAGCCAAAGGCAGACACTTAACTGACTGAGCCACCCAGGTGTTCCAAAAAATATTTTTAATATGGGCAATCATCCCCTGCAACAATGTAAAAATAAAAGGAACTGCAAAATAAACCCAAAGATTGTAGAAAGAAGAAGTCAAAGGAGCTCAGTATGTAGAAATAGAAAATAAGCCTGCTCTACAGAGAAACAATGTGCCAAAGTTGGTTCTTTGAAAAGTCTCATAAAATTCTTAAGTCCCCCCTCACAAAGAAGGAACAAATAACCATTAGCAGAAATGCAAAAGGGTACTTTCTTCTGACCATTTAAATATTAAAAGATGACATAAAGATATTATGAACATATGTCTAGGTACATATTAGACAAAATGTACAAATATAAATACAAATCTTATCAAGCTCCCACAAGAATAAGTGGAAAAATCTAAAAAGTTCTTAGCTTTTTTTTAATGGAATATTCCCAAGAAAGAAAACTCCAGGTCTAGATAGCATTATCAGTGAATTCTACCAAATATTTAAGGCATAGACAAACCATAGGCACGATAGTCCAGAGAGTAAAAGAGGATGGGAATACCATAAAGAGTATCCACATTAAAATGAAGAATCTATTCATGAAATAATATCATGATGAGAATGAAAGAACCAAGTCAGAGAAGGCATTTACCAAATAAGTCAAAACCTGAATATACAGAGAATTCCCATGACCCGTTCAAAGATTATTAATGGAAAACTGGAAAAAGGAACTTGCAATTCACAAAGAAATTATATCAAAATGGTCAATATACAAATAAGAACATGCTTAACTTTATTACCGGTCATGGTCAAGGAAATATAATTAAAACTATAAGGAGATGCAGCTAGTCACCCCCTCACCAGTATGGCTAAAACAAAAACTTTAAAGACTGAAAAAAACAGTGGAAAAACTGGAATCCTCAGTCCTGCTGACGGGAATATAAAACTCTGGAACTGTCTTTTAATAGTACCTAGTAAAGTTTAAGACAAGGACATCTAGTAACCCAATATTTCCATTCCTACTTATAATTCCAACAGATATTGTGTGCACATGAACACCAAAAGACACATACAAGAATGTTCACTACTAGCATTATTTGGAACAAAGCCAAACCCGACACAACCCAAATACACATCAACAGCAGAATATAAAATTAAATTGAGATGGATTTGTACAGTGGAATTGGATAGAGAAAAGAAAATGAACAAAGCACTACTACATGCAATGGTGTGGATACATCACACAAACAGAGGTGAGCTGGAGAAGCCAGAAACAAAAAATACACACTATATGATTCCATTTATTTAAAGTTCAAAATAGCAAATCTAATCTCTGGTGTTATAAGTCAGGATAGTGGATACCTTTAGGAAAAAAAGGAGAGGGGCCAAGGGTGCTTCTGGGCTCCCGGCCAAGTTCTATTTCTAGAACTGGTCGGTGGTTAAACAAGTATGTTTACTTTGAGGTAATTCTTTCAGCTGTACACTTAGGATTTGTATACTTTTCTACGTGTGTTATACTTCAATTCATAAAAAGTTAATAAAAGAAGAATGAATGTCGAGTTTTTTGCAAATGCACTTTTTAGCATCTATGAAAATAATCAAATAAAATTTCTCCAAAAATCAAATGGTACGTTGGTCTGGCTCCAATCAAAAGATTAAAACCACACAATAAGTTAAACAGGGAAATTTTAACATAAAGAATTATTAACTATGATAAAAAAAAAAAAAAAGCTCCATATGGTACTCCAGGGCTGAATGAAGAGTACCCAAGGAAGGAAAAATTTATAAAGGATCAGACCTGATTTGAGAAAGTGTAGCTCAGCCACCAGATAGCAGAGTTCATTGGTTTAGCTGGCCTGGTGTTGTTAAGTAAACAACAGAAACCCTCTGGGAAGCAGTTGGAGAAGCATGGTTAAGTCATATTAATAGATTCCCTAATTCTGAACTATCCTTTCATTTTGAAATAAAGCCGACTTATACTAGTCTCTTGATATCTGACTGCATTCAGTTTATATTGTTCTTAATATATCATTTGGGACTCTCTGTATTTAGAAAAGTATTAAAATGTATTTTTTGTATGTTAATTCTGTAATCACCCACAAGTCAATGTTGGTTTCTAATTATTTTTCACTTGCAATTTTTGTTTTATAAAACTATGGTAATTTCATCTGCAAATAATAGTGCCTTTCTTTTTTTTTTAAGGTTCTATTTATTTATTTGACAGAGAGACAGTGAGGAGCGGGAACACAAGCAGGGGGAGTGAGAGAGGAAGAAGCAGGCTTCCCGCTGAGCAGGGAGCCTGATGTGGGACTCGATCCCAGGACCCCGGAATCATGACCCGAGTCGAAGGCAGATGCTCAATTGACTGAGCCACCCAGGGACCCCTACAGCTTTCTTTACCATTTCTATGCCTATTTTTATCTTGAGTATCACAATCTGACTTACGTTATTAAAAAGTCAACCCATCTGCTGAACTGAGAATATAAGGAAAGCAGCAAGGGTGGATGGAGAGAGACTAGGTAAGGGGCCATTGTAACAATTCAGGCAAAGGATGACAGTGACATGAAGCATGGAACAGAAGATCACAGCAGTGTAGACGGTAAGAAGTGATTAGAATTAGGATATATTTCAAAGGTAGTCCTGTAGAAAGTGTGAAGGGCTGGGTAACTGTTATAGGAAAAAAGAAAGAATCAAGAATACCTTTAAGGTTTTTAGCCTTAAACAACCAGGATAAAGTTGCCAATCAAGTGAAACAGAGAAGCCTGCAGGGTAGAACAGATTAGGGGAGGGAGCAAGGGAGATAGAGAGTTCAGTGTGAATTTGTTAAATTTAGAATATAAAAAATACAAGCACTTACATTTTTTTAAAGATTTTATTTATTTATTTGTTTGTTTGTTTATTTATTTATTTGAGAGAGAGAGAGAGAGAACAAGCAGGCAGAGGGGCAGAGGGAGAGGAAGAAACAGACTCACTGCTGAGCAGGGAGTCTGACACAGGACTTGATCCTAGGACCCTGGGATCATGACCTGAGCCTAAGGCAGATGCTTAACCGACTAAGCCACCCAGGTGCCCCACAAGCACATTCAATAAGTAAATGCTGAAGAACAAATCAGCCAATCAATCTCTCAAACACAACTGGTTCTCCAATATTCCAAAGTTGCCATCATTAAAGACACAACGAATTATGCCACAATGAACACTCTACACTTCATTAGAAAGAAATGATTCCTTGAGACCCACAAAAAGAATAGACTTCACAACAGGAACTATCCTTCCATGGCAGAAACTGACCTATATAGCCTGATGTCATATGCAGAAAGAACCAAAATGCAGGCTTTCCTAAGGCAGAACCTAAAGGCCGAAATTCCCCTCCCGTACATTACACATGATCTTTGTAAATTAAAAAAACAGGTAAAAAGTTAGCATTCTTTGTACAGCAGACCAACAGTAAGCTCACAATAGTTCTAGAGAGACAGAGTGTGAAGATAGAGATAGACATACAGATCCACGTTAAATAAATAAATCTGAGAAAATGGGAAAAAAAATCCCATAGATTGTAGTGGTAGTGATTTAGTCCTTTCACGACCAAGAAAGAACTGGCAAAGTTCACCTCGAAAAAGACAATTTGTATCAAAAATCAGAACGATAAGATCTTCATATTTTTCAGTATGATACACTGTTCATTATTCCATGCTACTTCCCTTCATTCCTGCAAGAAAAGTCATGAGGAAAAAAATACTGTACAGATGAGAAAAATGAAGTAGGCAATCACTGTGAAATGTATAAAGGCAGCCAATATTAGAACTGGTATCTGCCAAATCTCTTGCCAACTATCCACTTTCAAAGAAGTTCTAATTTTGTAAAGCTGTAATATTCAATTAAATATGAGGTAACAAAAAAACTATAAAAATTTAGCACATTATCAAAATTCCAATGACTTTTTTCCACAGAAAAAGAAAAAAATCCATCCTAAAATTCATACAGAATCTTAAGGGACCCCCAAATAGTCAAAACAATCTTGAAAGAGAAGAACAAAGCTAGAAGACTCACACATGCTAATTTTAAAACTCAGTAAGAAGCTACAATAAGCAAAACAGTGTGTACTGGCAAAAAGACAGGCATATAGGCCAATGAAATAGTACAGAGAATCTAGGAATAAACACTCACATATATGGTTAAATGATTTTTGACAAAGATGCAAAGACCACTCAATGGAAAAACAAGAGTCTTTTCAACAAAGGTGCTAGGAAAAGTGGATATTTACATGCAAAAAAATGAGATAGGACCTTTATCCAACAACATACAGAAAAATTTAACCCAAAATAGATTAAAGGTATTTTAAGAGTTACAACTACAAAACTCTTAGGAAAAAATGTAAGGTGGGCACCTGAGTGGTGGAGTCAGTTAAACCACCAACTCTTGGTTTCAGTTCAGGTTGTGATCTCAGGCTCATGAGATCAAGTCCTGCGTCAGGATCTGTGCTTAGCATGGAGTCTCCTTCAGATTTTCTCACCCTCTCCCTCTGCTCTTCCCACTTATGCTCTCTCTCTCTAAAATAAAGAATAAAGCTTTTAAAAAAATGGGTCACCTGGCTGGTTCAGTCAGTTAAGCATCTGATTCTTGGGTTCAGCTTAGGTCATGATTTCAGGGTTGTGAATTCGAGCCCCGTGTGGAGCTCTACACTCTGCTTGAGATTCCTCTCTCCTCGTCCTCTGCCCCTCCCCCCTCCACATTCTCTGTCTCTTTCAAAATAAATAAAAATATGAAAGAAAGAAAGAAAGAAAGAAAGAAAGAAAGAAAGAAAGAAAGAAAGAAAGAAAGAAAGAAAAAGAAAGAAAGAAAGAAAGAAAGAAAGAAAGAAAGAAAGAAAGAAAGAAAGAAAGAAAGAAAATAAAAGGCAAAAGCTTTATGAAATTGGATTTGGTAATGATTTTTTGGATATAACAACAAAAGCATAGGCAACAACAAAAATAGACAAATTGGACTTCATGAAAGTTAAAAACCTTTGTGCATCAAAGACAGTACCAACAGAGTAAAAAGGCAACCCACAGAATGGGAAAAAATATTTATGAATCATGTATCTGATAAGAAAATAACATCTAGAATATATAAAGAACTCCTAAAACAACAAAAGAGCCTGATTCAAAAATGGGCAAAGCTTAAATAAACATTTCTCCAAAGAATTTATACAAATAGCCAATAAGCACAAGAAAATACAACATCACTAATCATTAGGAAAATGCAAATCAAAATTACAAAATACTACTCCACACCCATTAGGAAGCCTACTATCAAAAACCCAAAAAACAAGTATTGGCAAGGATATAAAGAAATTAGAACCCTTGTGCACAGTTGGTGGGAATGTAAAATGGCATAGCCACTATCCCTCAAAAATTAAAAACAGAATTAACATATGATTCAACAATTTCACTTCTGGGTATATACACAAAAAAATTGAAAGCAGGGTCTCAAAGAGATATTTGTATATCTATGTTCAGAGCAGTATAATTCACAAAAGTGAAAACATAGAAGCCACTCAAGTGTCCACTGATGGATGAACTGTTAAGCAAAATATGGTATATATGTACAATGCAGCATTATTTAGCCTTAAAAAGGAAGGGAAAGCTGACATAGGCTAAACATGGATGAACTCGGAGAATATTATACTAAGTTAAATCAGCCAGCCACAGAAAAAGACAAATACTTTATAATTCCATTTATATGAGGTACTTAAGAGTAGTCAGAATCACAGATACAGCAAGTAGAATGGTGGTTTCCAGAGTCTAGAGGAAAGAGGGGAAGAAGAATGATTGCTTAATGGGTATAGAGATACAGCTTTATAAGAGAAAGAGTTACAAAATGGATGGCGATAATGGCTGCACAACAGTATGAACGTATTTAATACCACTACACTAAGACTACATTTAAAAATAGTTAAGTTTGTAAATTTTATGTGTATTTTAACGAAATTAAAAAATGAGATAAAGTTAAGCAAATGTAAAATAAAAGTACTTTTTAAAAAAATTAATATCTCAATAATCATAAAACTTTGCCCAGTGACTAAAAATTATTATTAAGATTTGACCACTGCTAGGTTTCTCAAAAATTTAAAAACAGAATTATCATATAATCCAGTAATTCCACTACAGGGTATTTATCCGAAGTATATGAAAACATTAATTGTAAAGATATATGCACCTCTTATGTTTATTGCAGTATTATCTACAATAGCTACCTAATGGAAGCCACCCAAGTGTGTCCACTGATAAATGAATGGATAAAGAATATGTGGTATATATACACAATGGAATAAAAAGAATCCGCCATAAAATGAATGAAAGCTTGCCATTTGGAACAACATGGATGTATTTAGAAGGTATAATGCTAAGTGAAATAAGTCAGAGAAACACGAATACCATGATTTCACATGTGGAATTTTTTCTTTAATTTTATTTTCAGATGTAGTGAAAAGAAGGTCCATATGGACCCCAACGTTCATAGCAGCAATGGCCACAACTGAACCGTGGAAGGAGCCAAGATGCCCTTCAACAGACAAATGGATAAAGAAGATATGGTCCATATATACAATGGAATATTACACCTCCATCAGAAAGGATAAATACCCAACTTTGTATCAACATGGACAGGACTGGAGGAGATTATGCCAAGTGAAATCAGTCAGGCAAAGAAAGTCAATTATCATATGGTTTCACTTACTTGTGGAGCACAAGTTATAACATGGAAAACATTAGGAGAAGGAAAGGAAAAGTGAATTGGGGGAAATTGGAGAGGGAGACAAACCATGAGAGACTGTGGACTCTGAGAAACAAACTGAGGGTTTTGGAAGAGGGGGGTGATGGGATGGGTGAGCCTGGTGTTGGGTATTAAGGAAGGCACGTACTGCATGGAGCACTGGGTGTGGTGCATAAACAATTAATCTTGGAATTTAAGAAACAAAAAAAACAACAACAACAAAGAGATAAACCAAAAAAAAAAAAAGACTCTTAAATATAAAAAACAAACTGATGGTTACCAGAGGGGAAATGAGTGGACAGAGGAGTGAAACAAATGAAGGGGATTAAGAGTATATGTGTGAAAATGATGAGCACTACTATGGAATTGTTTAATCACTATATTGTACACACCTGAAACTAATAAAACACTGAATGCTTACTATACTGGAATTAAAATTTTTACATACATATATACATAAAACTTTAAAAAAAAATATTTGACCACTGCTCTATATCCCGTATATAAGAGAATTTCACTGAGTTTATACTAGCTTCCCACTTGCCTGTAAGTCATAATAATCTATACAATGCTTTGATAGAAAATGCTTTCTATTTGTTATACGTGACATCAGGATTGTTATTTTTTGTTTTTATCAGCTGAAGATAATAATGAGCAAAATGTTTCTATAATCTTTAGCATATATTTTACATATGGGCAATAAAAAGTATTATGAAACAGTTTCCATTTTAAGTTTGTTATTTGGCAGAAAATCTCCTATAGTGTTTAACTTATTATTATTATTTGCTACAGACTCTTCCTAAAAGCAAGAGGCAGCCCATTTTCTCCAGATGACTCATTAACAAAAGTCACAGTAGAATGAAGTGTTCCAACTTGAAATACCAACAGCTAAATATAACCCCTTCCACAACATTAGAAAATGCAGTGCCTCTCTTTAGTCTATAAACGCAATCTTAAAGGGTCACCTTAACAAAACACATTTAGCACATTAGGTGATCAACAAGAAAAGCCTGAAACAATGTATAGTTTGTTAAAAAGAAAGCATTGAGCAAAAATGGGGAAAACTTCGTAAATCACCAAAAAATGAAACTAATTTTTCTCCTTCTGTAGGTAAAACATATCTCTTCCTAAAAGCGTTAATGCCTGGGACACCACATGAGCGGCTGCCTTTGGCTCAGGTCATGACCCCAGAGTCCTGGGATCAAGTCCCACATCTGGCTCCTTGTTCAGCAGGGAGCCTGCTTTTCTCTCTGTATCTGCCTGCCACTGTGCCTAACTTGTACTCTCTCTCTCACACAAATAAATTTTTTTAAAAAAAGCACTAATGCCTTAGAACATGAAAACTCATCACAAATATTAAAATTTATCTCCTGACACCTAGTGTAAATTGAAAGGCTTTTTTAGTCATTAAACAAATGACAATCTTTGATCAGATATGTTTCATTTGAGATTACTCTTTAAATTAAGTCTCATAAAAATATTAAACCAAACTATTTTTGATGGATATTTATCTTGCATATAAATAAAAATGTAAAAATAATATATGAAATTACTAGTTAATCAACAGCTCTAATAATTTTTCAAAAAAGCAAGAAGAAAAACTAGCATAAAACCAAGAAAACACAGTAAGTCAAAGTAAAAAAAAAAAAGGATGAAGTAAAAAAAAGATAGTTTAGCAAACTGAAGATACTTTTTCAGAGACAGATAAAGGGAAGAACTGAAGGAAAAAAAAATCTGACAGCTTTTGAGTCCTTAGATTTAGTCCTCCCTAAGGCCCAACTGTACCCATACTTTTGTGTGTGCATTTTAGTGATCTGAGTTACTAAATTCCTTTTTTAGCCTAAGCTAGTGCTAGTTAGTTTTCCTGTCACATGTACCCAAAATCCCAACAGAGTTTAGAAATATTATTTTTAGAATGAGTAAACTAATTGTCCATGTATCTATAGAAATACATCAATTTTCAGGTATACTATGACATTATACATTTCGTCTTCTCTCCTTTTTCCATAAAGGAGAATTTTCTTCTCTTTATTTTAGAGGGTGGAGGTTTTTTAAAATCATCAAAAGAAGATTCTTTACAGGAGACTTCTTTAGAGACAAATTTTTTGAAAAGCACCAATTTAATAAACTGAGAGCAAACTTTCCTGAAGTACTCACCCTCTTAAAAAATGTAGTACTGTTTTTAACAGAAAAATTAGCTGAAAGGGAAAAGAAATGGTAATCTTATTTTACTTTCAGTGGAATTACTGATGATTTTTATATTTTTCATTCTATTTTTATGTATTTTCCAAATTCTTACCAATCAGAAAGAATCATGTTATTTTTTTAAATAAGGATAAATTTTAAGTAATTTTAATTTTCATCACAGTTCAAAGGACAAATTTGCTTGAGGCTTCATCTTCACACAGTTTTGAGAGGTGAAATACGTATTCAGTACAATTCAACAAATATGTATCAAATGCCTACTATGTGTAAAGCAAAGTGTCATAACAAAAATAGTATGTAGTTCATGAAAGAAGGCATAAGAAAGACTTCAGTGAAGGTAGAGCTAATGTAGTATAGGTATGTTTTGTATTTGTGTGTGTGTGTTTGTGTGTGTGTGTGATATCTGAGTTGCAATAAAGCTTAATCCAGGCTCTATGTCACAACCTCATGGTACAATTCATTCTGATATTTTCATTTCCTACAGACATAAGGTACAGACATAATTTTAGGTACAGACATAATTTTCAATGTACCTATCCTCCCCCTTTCAGGTGCAATACAAATTTATAAAGCATTACTTACTTTTCATATAAATAATCTCTTAAATAATTTAAGGCAAAATAACTTCCACGGATATTAAGAAAGAAAAATGAAGTGATAATGTTACCCAGTTTCCATCCCATTTTCTACTGTATTAAATAGTTATCAAGGTTCCATTCCACAGGTATATAAAGAGATACCTCTGGTATAACTTAAACCTCACTATAATATTTGAATAGTCAATAAATAGGCAAAAAAATATTTTTAGGTGAAGAATTCTATAGTCAAGTTGTTAAAGTTCACTACTATTTACTATGGTCACTTGTTTTATAAACAATACTGATTTACATGACCCCTAGCCAAAGTTTGTTTTCAGTGCTGGAGAGTGTGAAAACTTAAAGTTCAGAAGCTGTTTAAACTCAAGATATTCCACTAAATGGGAACCAGAATCTAACTGAGCTGTTGTTGGACATTCAGGTAAGACTTGATAAATAAAAAGATCTCCAAGCTCACAGTTGGCCAAGGGGATTAAAAAACATGCTTCAAAATAAATAAATTTAAAAAATACACACAAACAAACACACATCTGTATCTATATTTATCTATCTATCTATCTATATCTTGGATTGGCACAACTATTCTTCCAAGCTTAATATAACCTAAGAAATCATTCCTCTCACTCACTTTTTACAGCACTAAGTCTGTTGACTCCACCTCCCAAAGAGTCTTCAAGTTCTACCTTTCTTCCCCTTCAATCTTACTGATACATTTCAGGACCTCCTTATTTCTTATTTAGGCTATTCCAAAAAACTAATAG
This sequence comes from Nasua narica, assembly GCA_028533885.1. Classification (NCBI taxonomy): domain Eukaryota; kingdom Metazoa; phylum Chordata; class Mammalia; order Carnivora; family Procyonidae; genus Nasua; species Nasua narica. Next base: position 28,396,099 of record CM052812.1, on the reverse strand, counting down.
GTCTTTATGACTTCAGAAAGGCCTTGCTCTAATCCATTCTTCACAATGTTTAATCAATTAACTCTCCTATTTAAAATCATCCCCATCACCTACTAAAAACAAATCTAAACTTATCAGTGCATATATATAATATAACCTGGTTTAATGCCTTTTTATCTGCTGAACCCACTCTCAGTTCCCCAACTCAGCCACTATTGTTCAGTCATATCAAGGTCTTCCCATAAAATGGTTTCTCATGTCTCAGTCTTTTGCCAAGACTGTTCACAAGTACAACCATGCCCCACACATACTTTCCTATCTGTGTACTGTTTTTTTTTTTTAAAGATTTTATTTATTTGAGAGAGAGAGCGAGAGAGTGAAAGTGTGACTGCACACACCAGTTGGGGGAAGAGTACAAGGGGAGGGAGAGAAAGAATCCTCAAGCAGACTTCCCACTGAGCATGGAGCCCTGATGCAGATGCAGGCCGGACCTGAGCTCAAATCAAGAATCAGCCACTTAACTGACCGAGTCACCTCGGTGGCCCCCTGTGTTATCATTTTTTCTAACTAGCATCATACTTGTCTTGAAAGATTCCACTTAAGGCATCATCTTTTCGGTGAAGCCTACTTTGTTAATCTCCCAATCCTAAACTGTATATTTCTCCTCTGTGCTCTCAGAAGTTCCTTTTCAAGTAATTATCATAAAACTTATCACTTGTTTATAGAATCACTAGCTATGTGATTGCTCAGAATTCTCTGTGATTGGGGCGCCTGGGTGGCTCAGTTGTTAAATGTTTGCCTTTGGCTCAGGTCATGATCCCAGGGTACTGGAATGGAGCCCCACATCGGGCTCCCTGCTCCACGGGAAGCCTGCTTCTCCCTCTCTCCCTCCTCCTGTTTGTGTACCCTCTCTCACTGTGTCTATCTCTGTCAAATAAATAAATGAATAAAGTCTTAAAAAAAAAAAGAATTCTCTGTGATTCACCTGTACAATGACTAATTGTACAATTGTATCTATACTGAAGGACTTGTATAAGAATAAATCCAGGAAATCCCTAACACTTAATAAAAGTTCTAGTAATGACAGTTCTAGTAATTACTTTGTCATTAATTTTTTTCTCAAAGGCAAATGCCTTAACATTCATCTTCTTTACTCTAGTAGCTAATCAAGTACTTGGCAAAAAGTAGGGTGCCTGGGTGGCTCAGTTGGTTGAACTACTGCCTTCAGCTCAGGTCATGATCCTGGAGTTCCAGGATCGAGTCCCGCATCAGGCTCCTTGATCAGCAGTGGGTCTGATTCTCCCTCTAACCCTCCCTGTTCTCATGTTCTCTCTCTCATTCTCTCTCTCTCTCAAATAATTAAAAAAAAAAAGTAAGAGCTATACATTTGCAAAGTGAATAAATCCATGTTTCAGAAGGATGATTCTTGTAGCTCTACTGAAAGTGGAATGGAGAAGTCCTGCAACAACAGATGCTGTAGGACCTCAGGATAAAGGAAGGAAATCATTTTTAGGGTGTTTCTAAAACTAAATACGCACTACACAGAGACTCAATATTTGGTGATTCAGTTGAGAATTACTGCCGAAAGGAGCTTCTCTTAAGAAGGGGTGGAGGTGGGTACACGGGAATCCAATCCCTCATGTGTTGATGGGATAGGAAAACCAGAAAGAAAGAGCCACTGAAGAAATGCAGCCAGAGAACAATGGGCAACGAGGCTCAATGCAAAAGATGATGATGGGGCAATAAACATAAGTAGCAAAGAAGGATGAGATCCGAGAGACATGTCAGATGACAAATAAGAGCTGGCAAATAATCTGCTTGCGAAGGTTTAAGGAGTAGAGCCAAATATGACTGAAAATGTCTGGTATGACAAAAAAAAACTTGTGATAAAAAGTCAAAAAGAAAGGTATGCAATTAAACTGACCCAGGTTTAGAAAATGGCAAGGTCAGGACGCCTGGGTGGCTCAGTCAGTTAAGCATCTGCCTTAGGCTCAGGTCATGATCCCAGTGTCCTGGAATCAAGTCCCGCATCAGGCTCCTTGCTCAGCAGAGAGCCTGCTTCTCCCTCTGCCTGCCACTCCCCTTGCTTGTGCGCATGCGCTCTCTCTCTGGCAAATAAATAAATAAAATCTTAAAGAAGAAAAGGAAAACCAGCAAGGTCAAAAGGGAGAGAGAACTGAAGGCTATGGCAAAACGTAGTTGAAACAACCAACCATGCCACTCAGGCTAAATAAAAGAGAATAAAATAAAAATAAAAGGAGCTAAACAGGAAGCAGATACAAAACATTTTTTAAAGTAATCAAGGGAGGGACTAGGTTCAGAATGTGGAAAAAGGGTTGCTCAAGTGGAATGGATATAAAGCTAGTTATAATAGAGGAGTTTAAGGAAGTGTAGTAGCTGGCACTGGAATTACCCACACGAGAACTAAGAAGACAGAAGAAAATAGAATATTTGTAAAAGAGGTACGAAAGTTTTCAAAGAATGTGAAGGGGTATAAAAGGATGACACTCAAAAAGTTTCCCAACAACCTTTCCTAAGTATGATCTAGTGTTTACCTTATTGATTTAACAAGTTAATCAAAGTTTACTTCTGCTTCCTCTAACTTACCACTGTCTTCCAAAACAAGACTTCCCTATTTCCTGGTATTTTTTTCAATAAAAATTTCATTTTCTCATGGCCAGAGAGTACATTCTACATGAGGTGACTTTCACATATTGTAAAACAAAAATAACAAAATATCTGATTTGACACTAAACAATACTTATTTAATAATCCTGTAGTAAATGATGTCAATGAACAATTATTCATTCTACAGGTTCTGGTAAGAGAATGACTTAATGAAAACAAGAAAAAACTTCATGTATATATTTGATACAGTTGAGAACACATATAAAAATACATGTTTTCTGGGAAACCAGTTTGTTATCATCATACATCAATGATTATTCTTATTGTTATGTTTTAAAAGCAACAAAACAATTTCTTATTAAGGTAGTTAAATCCAACATAGGAATAAAACTAAATCTTGCAACCTTTAAAAGCTTAAGGGAATTATTACAATTTAAAGCCACTGATAATATTTTAGTACATTTTAAATGATCCAACTACAGTGTCTTTTCATAAGTACATTGGAATCACCATGCAATTTTAATCCATATGCTTAAACCTCTTTCACAGTTTACAGGAACAAAGCAGTTTTGATTCACAAACAATGCCCTGCAGTCAAATACGCTCATGAGGTATTAATTTACAACTTCATCTGTGATCAGTTAAACTCCATGTGAAATCTTAAACATCCTTAAAAAGCTCACCACAAATAGTTCAATAAGAGATTTTTTGGTTAACATTACTTTAACAAAAAACATATAAGATTAAATTCTATTGTAAAATAAAACCAAATGCCACTTGCTTTTAAGGATAAGCCACTAACAAAACAATCTTTTAAACTGTCACCTTTTGCATCTAAAATATTAATTAAAAATGTAATGCCAGTATCAAAAACATATGCTTCAAAGTTTTGGCAAGACAAGTCACAGATAAAAGGAAAAACCAATTTCATGAAGAAAATGTACGTATTTCAACAAATAAGATGTTTCTTTAATCAGTCCTAAGAGCCAGATTTATTAAAATGTCAGGTCAACCTGAATCATACCATAACAAAAGATTAAAATTACCAGTTTTACCAAATAGCTAAAACGTCAGATCCACAAAAGTTATGGACAAAGACAACACTAATGAAAGAACATGATATACATATCCAATTCAGCTTATTTTAGTAAAACACAATAATAATTACTAAACTTCTCAGAAAACTAAAGTTTTGAGCCTTAATATTTATGTAATTTGAACTCAAAAACATTTATTTACTTAGGATTTCATTTAGCTAGATACAAGTAATATTTTATTTTGATTGTTTTTTTAAGACAATCAGGAATTATTACCACATATAACAAAACATCCAGGGCTAAAACAGTTCTGGGATTAATTTACAATTCAACATCATTTGAGGCCTAGGTTCCAGCCATGTTTTCCCTATGCCATCCTTACTGTGATGATTTTTGTCCCTTAATGGTTCAAAACCAGCTACAATTGTGATTATCACTTAATGTCCAAAGTTTAGAAGAAAGACTGCCCCTTCTTTCTATCTAAAAAAAAAAAAGAAAAAAAGGAAAAACTTTTCCACTAAACTTCAAGTGTTGCTCGCCCCTTGTTATTAAATCAATAGCTGGGAAAGGGAATTAAGTAGCCATGATTGGTTTAGATTAATTCAGATTCTACCCCTGAAGGTAAGGAAGAACCCAGCTTCCCATAAAGCACATTGGTATCTGCTAAGTGGTAAAAGCTGAAGTACCAAGTTAACGGTATCAAAAATAATCAAATCAGTGCTATTCTCATACATTACATATATAATAATACACAAAAGTTGTTATTTCCTTTACATGCTCCAAATGTATATTATATATGCCAGTGTGCCCAACTCTTTTTGAAACCATTAATATCTCAATTCTGACCAAATGAATATCTCAGCAGGAAATTATTATATAATGCAATAATTTTCCACCTACATTAAGAAAAACAAAATAAGATAAAAGCAAGAATTCAAAATATGTCACACTTTAAGTAAAAACCAAGAGACTGAACACATACACAAACCTCTGATTCCTCCTGAACCCTGCTAAAACTACTCTCAATGACAAAAATAAATACTGGTGAGAAAAATTTGGATACTGTAAAGCAGAGTGAGGAACAATGATTTACTCAACAGACCCAAGAAAGCTGAATCCTAAACAGAATTGAGAGAAAGTCAGAAGAAAATTGGGAAGCAGTCAAATTTACACTGTCATACTCCCAAAAGGCACAGATTGGCATTAGGAATCTCTATGAATGGGAGTGAAGGCAGGACATAAATGAGTTTAAGATGCAGGAAGACTTTCAGATCCCATCCTGTACTCAGCACATCAAGGCAAATAACCTTTCTTATCCAGGCAGAAGACCAGAGGTCCATTTTCTGAAGAGGATAAAAAGAGGGCAAGAAAATACATTGAAAATATGAGGATTAACAGAAAGCTGACACACAAAACTTTGGGATCTCCCAATATTTTTCTCTTTCTTGATTCCAGAAGGCAGTTAGGAAAGGAGTCTTCCTATAATTGAACTAGTTTAAGAGACAACCTAATAATACCAACATGGAATTCTGCTACAAAACAGGCCAGCCAGATCATTTAAGAGTGACACACTTTGCAATTTCTACACATCCACAGTACATTCACTGTCTTTCAACTTCCCCACCCTTAAAAATAAGCAAATAGACAAATATCACCAGATACTTACAGAAAATCTCTACTGTGAAAGACTAAAGCCAAAGTTAACAAAAATTAAAAATGACAACTTGGAGGAAAGGGAGACATATGATGGTAAAAATGCTTGAGAAAAACTTTATTTTATCTTATTATTAATATCTTCAGAGATATGACAAGAGATATTGCATCCATGAGACAAGAACAGATGTTACTAAAAAAAAACAAAACAAACCAAAAAAAAAAACACTATTAAATAAAAACCCCTTGAAATAAAAATGACAGTAGATTTCTCAAAAACCAAAATAAAATTAGAAAAGTAATTTAGAGGACCAGTCCAAGATGTCCAATGACCAAATAACTGGAGTTCAAAAAACAAAGGGCAAGAGAGAGAACAAAAAAAATAGGAATAAATCAAATAAATGATTCCAGATAATTTCTCGGAACTAATGGACATGATCCATGTCAAAAGAATCCATCACCAACATGTCCAGCAAAATGGATGAACAGAGACCCCTACAAAGACATTCTCAGGACAAAGAGCCTAAAAGGCTTTTCCTTTTGTAGAATAAAACAAATGTTTCAAACAAAGGATCAAGAAGCAGAAGGGCATCAGATTTCACCACAGCACCACTGAAAGCTAGAAGATAATGGGGCACTGCCTTGGAAATACAAACACAATTCTGACCAGAAAAAAATAAATAAATAATAGATAAAAATAAAACTAACTACTGAGACTTAAAATAGCCTTGCACAAAAATGCTCTGCTTTAAGTAAGCTGGTTTTACGACAGCCAGGACCTTAAGAGAGGAGTAGGATCACTCAAATCTGAGCAACTCTATTTCAATTCTACACAAAGGAAAAAAAAAAAGGAATTGTAGTTCAAATCAGGATGCCTCCAACGTTCAGTTTGAAATTTCTGACAAGAACGTCTAAAGTTCATGGGATACTTTCTTCCTCCTGTTGGAAATCATGCAAAATCAAGGAAAATGATAACAGGACTTTATTTTCAGTAAAATTAGGGATATATCAGAAGGTACTGTAAATTAATGAGGAAAAAAGGGAATAATCAATGATGGTATGGGACAACCATACATGTACACTGTAAGCTCTGTCAGAAGCAGCTGCCATGCAGCAGAAAGAAAAGTAAAAAGTGGCAAGAGAGTCTAGTTATAGAAATTCACTAAAAAGAGCCTATGAAGTAACACTTTTTGAAGGTGAGGGGAGTATCATGAAATGCATAACTATACCACTAATTTGCCAAGGGAGAGAACTAAGACAAGAAACTCCACTATCACCCCTACCATTTACATCACACTGGAATACTAGCCAACACCATCAAACAAAATGAAGGAAACCAGAGGAATAAATATGGGGAATCAAGAAATAAATCGATTACTACTTAAAACTGTTATTATTGCACACCTTAGAGATTTTAAGAATTAAGAATTCTTGATTAACAAAATTAAAAATTTTGTTAGATTTTCAAAAAAATTTAACAAAAAACTTCTAAAACAGTAAGAGAAGGTGGTAAGGTACACAGGTTAGAAAAATAATGCACAGAGGTCAGGAGCTTTCATTTACGGAAAACAAAACCACTTTAAAAAGATCTTGATTCACAAAACCAATAAGAGATAAACTTTAAAAAATATATAATACCCATAAGAAAATAAATTTAAAACACTCCTGAAGGCATTATCAGAAGACTTGAAGACAAACTATGCTCTTGCTTATTAGCAAGACTTAATATTAATATGTCAATTTACCTTCATTTAATTTCTAATTTTAACATAATAATCATATCAAGAGTAACAGGTTTTGTTTTTTGTTTTTGTGGGATGAGTGGTACAGATGAAACAACAGGATAAAATCTTGAAAAATAAGCAAGTAAGGATAAACTAGGAAGTTCTTAAAAAAAAAAAATAGGAACAATAGCCCAATTGAAAACAAAACTTTCATGATGTCTCAATAACTAAACTGGCATACAATAATGAGCCATATCCATGAAACATGAGAAAAAGTTCAAAACAAACCATAATAAACATGTAAATTAGGATATGACGGTAACATATAGTTAGAGTGATATCTCAAAATAATGAAAAAGAGATGAAATAGTCAATAAACAGTATGGGAAAACCAAATAGTCTAATATAAAAAATAAAACAGGGGGCATCAGGCTGGCTCACTTGACTGAACATCTCAGGTTTAGAAGTTTGAGCTCCATGTTGGGTGTAGAAATTATTTAAAAATAAAATCTTTACAATAAAATAAAATAGGATCCATCAAATAAATAAGAGTAAGAAACCTGATTTAGAAGTCATAAATAAATTTCATTATATAATAAAAATAAAATTAGCAAAAGAAAAATCTGAATTATAACCTTGTAAAAATGTTTGCAACTCTTATCACAAAAGGATTTACACTCCTAGTATACAAAAAGCTCCCAGAAATCACTAAAAAAGACCAACAATTCCCCTAAAAAGTAAGTGTGGTGCAGAAGATATGAATAGACATATCACAGAAAGAGAAAAGCAAATGGGTTTTAAATAAGATACTCGACTTCACTTGTTAAAAAAAAAATACGAATTAGACATAGGCTAAAACATCACCATTTAGTGATTAAGCTAGCCAAAAAAAAAAAAAAAAAGCCCGAAAATCAGGTAAGATTCCAGGGAAAGCATGCATTTAAAAAAAGCAAGAAAGGAGGAAAAAAGAAAGAGGATGATTTTTTAAAATCATAATTAAGGAGGCAGCTGGGTGGCTCAGTCATTAAATGTCTGCCTTCAGCTCAGGTCATGGTCCCAAGATCCTAAGATCCAGCCCCACAGAGGGCTCTCCGCTCAGTGAGAGGCCTCCCACTCCCCCTATTTATGTTTCTTCTCTCCCTGTGTCTCTCTGTCAAATAAGTAAACAAAATCTTGTAAAAAAAGAAATCAGGGCGCGTGGGTGGCTCGGTTGGTTGAGAAACTGCCTTCGGTTCAGGTCATGATCCCGGAGTCCCGGGATCGAGTCCCATATCGGACTCCCAGCTCTGCGGGAAGTCTGCTTCTCCCTCTGACCTTCTCCCCTCTCATTCTCAGTGTCTCGCTCTCTAATAAATAAATAAAAATCTTTTAAAAAAAAAAAAAAGAAATCACAATTATTCTAAAAGAGAAAGATTTTAAGATTATATTTTAAATCAAACTAATGGCTGTTACAAAAGATGCATCAGAAGCATAAGGACACCTAATATTCGAAAGTGAAAGAAGAAAAATGAAATGAAAAAAAGGTGAAATGCTAAAGAAAAGAAAGAAGTTGGACTATAATTACTACTAATTAAAATACAAAGGGACGCTACATAGTGATTTTTTTAAAAGTTCAGTATACCAGGGAGACATAGTAATTCTAAAAGTGTATGTGCTTAAAAGCCTCAAATATATTAAGCAAAAGTTTAAAAATCTTAGAAAGAAATTGACAAATCTGGCAGCCCAGTAGATTTCTACATACCTCTTTTCATTAGCAACCAGTCAAGCATAGAAACAAAAATTATATGCAAGAAATAACAATTTACAAGCCAGATCATGAGAGGATCATATAATGATCTAACTAAATATATGGAATTCCTCATCTAACAATTAGAGAGCACATATTCTTATCAAGTACACATAAAACATTACAAAAGATATTAGAAGAGGAACAACGGATTTAACCCAAAGAATGTAAAAGGAATGAAGAGCAAAAATCAATCAAATAGAAAGCAAAGGTACAACAGTTATCAGTTTATAAACACACACATGTAACTATAGATACAGCGGAGATTAAAGAGATAAAAGACCCATGAACAACACCAAGCAAGCAAATGGGGACCTCAGTCCTACAACTCCAAGTACCTGAATTTGGTCAACACCATGAATGAGTGAGCACGAAAGCATTCATCCTTTAAACCCCCAGAGGAATGTAATCCTGCCAACATTTTGATTTCAGCCTATGAAACCTCAAGCAGACGACCAGCAGAGTTAAGACACACCATACCAACTTCTGACAGAACTATGAGATTATAAATGTTGTTTTAAGCTGCTAAATTCATGGCAATCTGAATTTAGCCATCTGAATATAGCAACAGGAAACTACTACACCATCCTTGCTTGATCGTTAAGTGCTGCTCCCCAGCCTTTACTACTCTAAGATCCTATCATCCCCCTCGCTACTAGACTCCAGTTTTGTAAAAGTATCCTCCACCAGCTTTCACCTACAGTAAATAGCCACTCTTGAGGCTTCTCTATGATGCTGGTGCTCCCTTCACTCTTACATTTCCTCATTGCGTTACTGACAAAGTGTCCTGGTCTTAATACAGTAGATCCATTCTAGCTTGCTTCTCTGAGCCTTTTGATTCCTTGCTCTACTATCTGCCAGGCAGCCCTGACATCTCTACTTCATTTAATATAGGCCATCATTTCTCCCAAGCTTCTAAGAGCCATCACAGCAGCAGATTACAACCAGCTCCAGCGGCCTATGCCAGCAAGTTAATTGCTGTGTTACTGGAGAATGTTGCCACATCAACAGAACTTTGGCTTCAATGCTGACCAAAATCAAAGGTTTACAATATTTAGTTCGACCTTAAGTCCAAACACACACACACACACGCACACACACGCTTGAATGCTGACCAAAATCAAAGGTTTACAATATTTAGTTTGACCTTCAGTCCAAACACACACACACACACACACACACACACACACACACACACACACACGCCTCTCCTCCTGAAGTCTTTGATGAGGAAGATGTGTAGTTTTCAATCTATCCCTAAGATTACTGTAAAGGGGGCGCCTGGGTGGCTCAGTGGGTTAAAGCCTCTATTTCGGCTCAGGTCATGATCTCAGGGTCCTGGGATCAAGCCCCGCATAGGGCTCTCTGCTCAGCAGGGAGTCTGCTCCCCTCCCCACCCCCCACCTCTCTGCCTACTTGTGATCTCTTTCTCTCTGTCAAATAAATAAATAAAATCTTAGAAAAGAAAAGATTATTGTGAAAGATATAGACCTATAGACCTTGTCAGAATAATGCATACCCACGGGGAGAAAAAATTGCACAGAATTTTACAAAAGATTAAAAAAAAAAAAAAAACTATTACAATCTGGATTCTCTAAAAACAGACACTTAGATAGTTTGGGGTGCAAGATGTTTATTAAAGATCAACCCCTAGGGGCGCCTGGGTGGCTCAGTGGGTTAAAGCCTCTGCCTTCGGCTCAGGTCATGATCTCGGGGTTCTGGGATCGAGCCCCGCATGGGGCTCTCTGCTCAGCAGGGAGCCTGCTTCACCCCTCTCTCTCTGCCTGCCTCTCTGCCTACTTGTGATCTCTCTCTCTCTGTAATAAATAAATAAAATATTTAAAAAAAATCAACCCCTGTGAAAAGGGAGGAGGTAGGACTGCAAAACAGGAAGTCAGATTACAGTACAGATCTCACAAAGTCTTAGGCAATCTGGCAGGAAACTCTGGAAATGTATTATTGTCAGAGTTGTCTCAGGTATGCACAAAATGGCTGGGCTCTTATACCTGTCTTGACCAGTTGCAGGGCGGGACCTGCCCTGGGAGGGCTGGGGTGTATTTAGGCAAGGAGGCTTTCAGCAACAGAGGCAGAGCCTGCAGGAGCTGACAGTTGGAAGCTTTCTGATTACTTTCCTCCCCACAGCCAGGCTGCAGTTCCTCCCTGAAGGGGGATCTGGGCTGCACAACTCCGTGTCTACCACGCTTTTCCTCAGAAACTTATTTTATCCATCCTAAAAATCCTCTCCTCTCTTCTACTTTCTACTTTTACTCTCTTCTACTTCTTCTGATTACGCCAGTGTGCTTTCTTAAGACAAAAGCCCAAGCATTTGTGGCCAAGTCTGTGCACTATAAAGACTCACAAGAGGTCTACTATAAATCATAGACAGACTGAAGCTGGATATAGGTAGAAGCCCCACTCAGAGCAAGAGGACCTCAATTTATTTGTAAATTGCTAAGACTGTAAATGAAATAATTAGATAGGAATACTGACAAAATGATCTAACAGCAAACCAAGTAGTAGATTTCCACTACTACTTGGTTTGCTGGGAATTAAACACAGGATGGCTTGTAATTCATCCACCACAATAAGAAACAATAAGATATCACTATTTGAGGGCTATAAAATTAAGTATTTATAATAGCATCTTTTTATTATAATCAGAATTAGAAAATGGGCATATGTTTAATGTTTTCATCATATGCTGTGTTCAAATACAACCTTCCTTCATACAATAACATTTAAGTTTCTACTGTGTGTCAATCGCTCTTAGGAGCTGGATGTAGAAGTCAACAGGGCAACGCTCCTGCCTTCAAGGAGCTTCTACAGTCTAGTTAGAGGAGTTGGATAATAAATAAGAAAAGTCATTTTGGATATGACTACGTGCTATGAGAAGTGTCATCTGAGTCGAGAACTGAAAGAAATCCAAAAGAACCAGAAGGAAGAGCATTCCAAAAAGAGCAGACAACATATGCAGAGTTCTCAAAGTAGGAATGAGTACCTGTTCAAATAACAAGACGAAGATCAGTGTCACTGAAACATTATGCACAAGGGTACTCTTACAAGAGGTAAGAGTTATATTCAAAGTTTCAATGTCAGGATCAATCACCCTAATTTGTTTATTGTTGATTACTGCTAGAGAATTATGAAAATGCTTGAGACTGAGAGCTGAGAAGCAGTTTCAGATCTTGCCAGTAACTAGTAATGCTTCCCATCATTTGTTCTACTCCTCTTATATTAAAAAAAGATCTATCTACATTTTCACAGAAACTGAAGAAACAAATAAAAAATGAAAAAATATCTCACGTCCTTTGCAAGCAAAATTAATTTTATATGTAACATTCTGTAATGCAAAAGATATTAGCAATACTTGCCCTTTATGCAAATTATCTACACAGATTTTGACTGAAGCACATTAAAGACAGTAAACAAATCATTGACACATCATAACATAAGTATATTCTGAATAATTAAGCTTTCCCTACATGTTAAATCTCTGCAAATAATGTAATATCAATGGATTTGCACTGTTGGTTGGTTTCTACACAGAAGAAACAAGTAGTCGTTTGCTGGACTTAACAAAGAGAAGATGAAGCTAATAGGACAATACCAAGTGGCTTTGTCATACTAAATAATAGCAAATATTAGAATAAAAAATGACATATTTAAAACAAAACTGCCTTAAAATATATCTGAACGAAAGTGTAAAACAAATACTTTTAATTTCTAAGCATGAAAATGTAAATTGCTAAAGTACATGATGAGTGGAGTAAGACCTAAAATTTCCAACATTAGAAATGACAATTACTATAAGATACTGTCTCAATGCTTCCCCTTAACAACTGTCAATGTGGAGGTATCTAAAAACCCATAACTTGATGTCAGGGTGAATATATGGTATACTAAGAAAACTTCCCAATACAGAAAGAAGCCCTATTTATAAGTAGGCTAAGTCTCATTTGTTCCTTTATCTAACATAACCAGTCCCTACATATAGTCCTATCAGATAGAAAATTACATTTTTATCTCCTACTCTTAACTTGATGGTACATGCATTCTACCATGCTTCTTTCTCCAAAATATTACAGCACTGTCTACACTAAAAATTGGTTGTGAGATAATTTCTCTCTTCGTGATGATCTCTACACAAGGGTCATAAGAAAATTTTAGTGGCTATGGTATCTAAAATTGCTTTTCTGCCACTTACTTGATTATCGCATGGATTTGAAGGGCCTTAACCCCACAGAACTATCTCTGGCTATGATAAGCTTGATCACCAGCATCAACACTGCTTTAGACTTTAAACTCTCTAACACCTGGACTCTTAACATAAAGTCAGTAGACATCCATAATTATAATTTGTGATGCTCAGACAATGATGCTCAGGCTCTGTTGTAAATTCAAAAAGAATTTCTACCAATATTTCTTACAGATTATTTTTAATTCTATAGACCAAGAGTTCTCAAAGCATTGTCCATGAATCACATGGGTCTGTAAAATTCTTGCAGGGAATCCACAGGTTAAAATTGTCTGCCTTTTTCCAATGTTATTGTTATACATCTGTCCAGTGAAGTTTTCCAGAAGGTACATAACATAATAACATCATTCTGGTGGCTAATGGAATGGATACTTGTGTGTTTTTGTTATGTTCTGTTTTGAAAAAAAAAATTTTTAAGGATTTTATTTATTTATTTGACAGAAAGAGAGACAGCAAGGGAGGGAACACAAGCAGGAGAAGTGGGAGAGAGAGAAGCAGGCTTCCCGCCAAGCAGGGAGCCCAATGTGGGACTCAATCCCAGGACCCTGGAATCACGACCTGAGCTGAAGGCAGACACTTAACAAGTAAGCCACCCAGGCACCCTGTTTTGAAAATTTTTTAAGGTAATACATCTAGGGTATTAATATGTGTGTTTTCAGAGATTAATTAAATTTGTTCTTCAAACTTCTGTTCTCTTACTAGCTATACCTGTTATAATCTAATTGTATGATACAATATTTCATTCATATATTTCAATCAATATCAATATTTGAATATACATATTTATAGCAGATATTTCAATCAATATATTCCAACAGACTGAATGCAGAAGCAGATGAAACTCCATCTGCCTTCTATTAAGTTAGACATTAAAGAGATTTGCAAAAATGTAAAACAATACCACTCTTTTTACAATATTTTTAGTTTGGGAAAATATAGGGTTTTTTTTTACAAAACTATGCTACTTATGTTACTCCTGTTAAAATGAATTCATTACTCTTATCTTTAAATGTATTAATAAATATTTTCAAATGTCTCCATTTAAACTTTTTAATTTTTCAAAAAGATTTTTTCAAATAAAAACTGAGGTTTTGAACGCACAACTCCAAGATCAACAGTCATTACAAGTGAGCCAGTCAGGTGCCCCTTTCTTTTAAATTTCTGAGATAGTAAATATAAATAGATATAACCCACTAAGCAATACCTCTGGGCACTGGCACACCACTTTATACGTTTAAGCACTGTTTTTGTTTTTTAAAGATTTTTATTTAGGTATTTGAGAAAGAGAGTGAGAAAGAGAGAATGAGATGAGGGGAGGATCAGAGGGAGAAACAGACTCCCTGCTGAACAGGAAGCACGACTCCTGGACCTTGCCCAACTCACCGACTTTGCCTGGACTTCCTGGAACTCTGGGATCATGACCTGAGCCAAAGGCAGACACTCAACCAACTGAGACACCCAGGAGTCCTAATCACTGGTTTTGTCTTCAAAATAGTTCCTGTTGTTGCATAAACCAATTTTTCACCATTGTCAATTTAAAAAAAAAAATCTCTACTTTTAATTACTATCAGATTGATACCTCTTCCTCTTATGAGCATTTCATATTCCTACTGCTTTCACACAAACACGTTATTCTTAAAAATGAAATGCAATTAAAAACACAAACAGAGCAAACATAGTGCAGAATAATGAACACAATAACCAACAATAAAATGACAGGGCCACAACTGTTGACAACATTCTTTGGACTAATGTGATTTTATTTTGTTTACAAAACCTTATATGGTAAAATCTGATAATAAGAACTTTTTATACTTTACATTTATACTTATCAATTATGAATAAAAATACCAGTATAATAGAGCTTGTGTCTAACCACATTTAAATATGTTGTAAGTCAAATAATGATGTACCACTTTATCACTGTATGTATCACTCTATGTACTATATGTATCACTATAAGGAAAATGAATAGCTCTTTTCCATCACTGTTGAGCGTTTCATGTGTCCTCCTAGCTATTAAAAATGTGGGTTACTAAATATCTGATGTTCAAATAGTTTAAAAACCATTATATGGGCTCCTTCCTTGAGACTACATACCAGTTAACTTATTAAAAGGATTACAAAAGCCTTATAGTTGGTGAAAAAAATTATGATAAATATAAGCAATATTTTCTAATAAAGATAAATGGTAATTGAAAAATTAATGTTACATTTAAAATACATTCTGAATATTGTACACAGCAATGAAGCACTTTAATTAAAAAACAAGTTTAAACAATATTTAATCATTCATCTTTCTCTCTTGCTGCCAACTTCCTTATATTCCTCAAACACATGAAGCTGTTTATATTATTTGCCCAAACAATAAAACCATTTATCATAATTTTGCTATATTTATTGCTGTCTTTAAAGATAATTTATATTTTCCAACATAAATTACAAAAATCTTGTATGAATGAAGTCTACACATTCAATACAAGTATAAAAATACAAATAAGTCATGAATAGGACAGTATCTTTCAACTGTCATATTAAGCACTGAAAGTGCTAATCAATAAATTAAATTAATAATTTTAAAATTTTTTCATTAAGAAAAACTACTACATTTGAAATACTGACGGAGTACAGACAAATATAAAACCCAACAGTGCTGATAAAACCCAAAAGTATCTGGCTCATAATCAGACTCAGAGGTAAATTAACATTTCTAGAATATCTAATATATGCCAGGCACGAGGCTAGGTATTTCACATATGTTATCTTATTTTGTCATCACAATAACTATAACTCCAATTTACCAATAATGAAATGGATTCTGAGAAGTCACATAACTAATAAGTAGCAAGAATGGGATCTAAATAAGTAAAACAAATTCTAGTGAAATAAAATCAAAAGAATGAAAACAGTTTTAAGATAACTTTCTTAAATAAATGTCATTTTACAACCATTCTTTATTCCCAAAACAAGACTTCAGATTTGCTTTTGAGGAACCATCTCTCCAACATTCTTTATCTATATATTTCCAGCAGTGCTAATTCTATCTCCAACTACAGAACTAGGTAGGTAGCTCAAGCCAAGCTAAACAGACCTAATATCAAATACCACAACTTTTCTTGGAGCCACTAGGACAGATGCAAAAAAGTGAAAAGGATGTAAACTGATAGCTGCTGGCAGCCACCCTATTACCTCCAGGAGATAAGAACCTGTTTGCCAAAGGAGCCGATACCAAAATAAACAGACGGAACAGTTGAAGAAGGTCCAAAAACATTATTTGAGCCACTGGATCAAGCTTCACCTGAAATTGGCCACACCATGATCTTTTAAATTATGTGACCCAATTATTTTCCATTTGCTTAAACCAGTCTAAGTTGGGGGATTTCTGTCACTTGTTCAGTGTATCTATCAATAAAAATTTAATGGTGTAAATCATCTGCAGAAATCAAATGATGTACTTAATTATTCTCAATCTGGAACTTAAAAAAAATTAACCGGAATTAAGGAACTAGTTTCAGTATTTCAAAAAGCTTAATGGAGTTGTACACTGACCTGGAATACAGCGCGTAAAGCTTAATAAAATACTAAGTTCTTTCTGGCTACATCATTTCAATATGAAAACTTCAGTTATCTTGTTTTAATGAGTTCTAAATAGAAATAGATTTTTATATATAATCTATTTTTCAGTTGGAAACAAATTGTTATTTTTAAAATACAGTTTATTTGAAAGACAAACTTTTAAAACAGGAAATTTTTCAAAATGATCACTGGAGGAGAAAATACGAAACACTATCATATTATTTCAAAATGTACTTAATAATACAATTCACACCTTTAATATATCAGCAATTCCTGACTAAGCCCTTCATTTCTGAATGTCTAGCTATCTTTCTACCCTGAGGCTATTCAGCCCCCTGACGTATCAAATAAGCAGTCTAGGGTAATGGCACCACCTAGTGTCCTGTACTGGTCACTATCCCGACTCACTATTTTTCATTTTTGCTGGTGAAGGAACACGGGCTTGTCTCCCACTGCTGTTAGCATTGACAAATCTTCCCAGATCCAAGTCTTTCTTATTCATTTGTACACACACTTTATCCTAAATATCCTCTCATGCCTCTCTCAACAACTGTCCAGTTACTTTAGAAACAACTAAACAGTGTGCCATTGATCTTTGCTAGGTAACTGGTGTTTAATGTGAGTTAGCAAAAGCACTTTCTAAAGTGACTTCTGGGAGTATCGCATTCACATGCCAAAGCTCACAGATCCCTGGACAGGTAGTGTGACTTTAAAACTCATTTTTTAATTACAACTGATAAGGCTCATGCTGCTTTTTCTTAATTCATTTCATACTTGGCCAAACCACTTTTTTTTTTTTTTTCCCAAAAAGTAATTATCCAGTTCTTGTCCAAGATGGTGACATAGGAACACCCTGAATTCATCTCCTTCAAGGAACACGTGAAATTACACCTATTTATGAAATGATTCCTCCTAAAGAAGAATTGAGGACCGACTGAACAGCTTCTAAACAACCAAAGACAGAGAGAAAGGCAAAAGAGAACAGCAAGAGAGATGGAGACACGATCTCCAGGAACACCCACATCGGATACTGCAAATAGTGGTGGGGAGGGATGGTACTGAGGGACCAGGAACAGATTCCTCTGTCCTTGGGAACCGAAAAGGAAAAAAAAAAAAAAAAAAAGCCCAGGTTTAAATAAGTAAATACCCATTTTTAAAATTATTTCAAAGTTAAGCCAAGCCCTCAAATACCATAACAGAAAAAAAATGTTCTTGTTCACATCTGCTAGTTGTACTAATATTATTTGCTAATATTTTGTATTATGAATTATAATCCTCCAGCTTATAATCAGTTAAATCATTTTTGGGGGAGGACATACACCTAACCACCCCTGTTGCTTTTATCTTAAGAAAATTCAAATGAAATAGTGGTATAATGATAAAGAGACCAATGAAACAGAATTAGAGCCCAGAAACAGACACACACATATAGAAAACTCAATATATCACAGTGGACTGTTCAAAAAAATGGCAGGGGGTGCCTGGGCAGCTCAGTTAAGCGGCTGCCTTCGGCTGAGGTCATGATCCCAGGGTCCTGGGATGAGTCGCGCTTATCGGGCCCCTGCTCAGTGGGGAGCCTGCTACTCCCTCTCCTTCTCCCTCTGCCTACTTGTGTTCTCTCTATCTGTCAAATAAATAAATAAATATTTTTTTAAAGGCAGGATAAATGGCTATCCATATGCAAAGAACTTCAGCCTCAAACTCTACCTCTTACACAAAAATCATATTCAATTGGATGAAAACATCAAACTCTATAGAGCATATACAGGAAACTCTTTGACTTCGGGGTAGTAAGGAATTTCCTCAGGTGTAAAAGCATAAATGAAAAAGACTGATAGATTTGATTACATCAAACTGTAATAAAACTTGTATGAAACAAAGACACCACAAAGTTAAAGTCACACAGAGAGCACAGATATGTGCAATAAATACAAAGAATTAGTATGCAAAAAATATAAAGAACTTCTACAAATAGTACTTTTAAATATTCCAACAGGAAAAATATTTAGCAAAGACACTAAGTGGCATTCACAAAATAGGAACTTTAGGCAAATAAACGGAAGAAAATGAGCTCAGCCTCACATTCTTAAAGTGCAAGTTAAAACCACAATGAAATACATTTCACACCTGCCAAAACTGAAATAAATTAAAATGTCTACTGATAGGAATTCTTAGCAAGACAATTGAGAAACGGAATGCTCAGATACTGTTGGTAAGAACAATTTTGCAATCTAGCAAAATGTAAGAGGTACCTGGCCAACAATTCCACAGGCATATATAAATCCCAAGCAGCACTGTCCTACAGAGCTTTCTGGAGTAATAGAAATAGCCTTTATCTATAATACCCAATATGTTCGCTGTTAGTTACATGTGGCTATTGACCACTTCAAATGTGGCTACTGCAACCAAGGAACAAAATCAACTGTATTACATTTTAATTAAAATAAAAACCTACATGTGACTAGTGGCTACCATATTGAACAATACAGCCCTAGAAAATCACTCACATATGCATATACAGATAAACACAAGAACTTTAAATACAGTAGTGTTCCTAATACTGAAACATTTGTTAGTTCTCAACAGAATAAATTGGCATATTCATATAGTACTATATGGGAAAAAATAAATTGCTAATAATTATACTAAAAAATAAATATTAACATATATCAATCTCAAGAATACTACATTAAAAAAGCAATGTGAAGACAGACACAGTAAAAAGCATTTACATAATGTTTTAGTACCTGCAAATCAATCTCTCATATTGTTTATGGATACACATATATACAGTTTAAGCACTAACAAAAGTATTATAGTTAAAACACCAGAAACAGCTAAAAGTACCAGTCACCTTTGGGATAAGGAGGAGAATGGGATTGCAGAGAATTAGACAGAGGGCCTCAACTGTATCTGTAGTATTTTACTGTATACCCCCACCACACTCAAATCTTCAACAAATATAGCAGTGCTAAGACACTGGGTACATGGGTGTTTTGGTATTGTCAAATTTTACTGTATACTTAAAATATTTCATAAGGAAAATCTAAAAACAAGAAAATCCATGCCTCAAACTAGAACACAATCACTTGAAAGTTTTAGAGTTCCAGTTTAATTCTTTAATTTCTCTGCCTCTCATTCAGTTTTTTAACACCCGCTACTAAAGACAACGATATCAAATTTGTGAAGGCCTAAAATATCCAATTGTATTTTCATGATGAAGCATGGCCTATCACTAAAATTATTTTCTACTTCCTAGTACAAGCAGTAAAAATGCAAGGTTTCTCTTTTTCTTTTGACTTTTTGACTTCTTATTCAATTCCTCTATGGTGTTTGTGGAAATCAAGTATTAGATTGTAAAAACCAAAACTAAAAAATAAAACAAAAAACCTTGCCATATAACAACTACCCTTGGGATAATTCATGGATTCCTGAACCAGGCCATTTAGCCATGAGGTCAACTAAAACATATGTTTTAAATAACTTTTAATCTACTTTGCTGAACCCCTTATTGTTTATGTTTTGCAACAATTGAAGAACTCATAAGGATCACATATTGGGTCTTTCTGCCAAAACATTCTGCTCTCTTCCAGTTTTAAAAATCAAAAGCTAATAAATGTGTTCATGAAAACAGAAACAAACATAGCATTACATTTAAAGAAAGCCTGTCTCTGAATTCAAAAGATTTCTTGAGCTGTTCAGTCCTATGGTTGAGAAGCACAAAACACATGTTTTATCAGTTAGACTCCTACCATTCCCTGGGACTCTTAAGTTCCATGAAAGCAAGCAGAGTATCACACTGTATCCCCCAAAGATTAGGACAATATGGATGAATAAATGAAGACTCAGTGAATAAAACTACCTATTTACATTTACCGTGAGTATCTACTGTTTTCCACGTTGGTTTGTTGGTCTTCATGACTTGGTAAGACAAAGTAAAATGAAAAACTGGAAATAAACTTGCTTGAAAAAGCAATTCTAAATGTTGAAGCTTCACACCAGAATTTGAAGTTCAGGCAGAGAATCTCAAAGCTCCTCTCTCCCTCTGCTTCAATGGAACCCACTCTCCTTCCTCCATCAGAGGAAGCACTGATAAACAGGATGAAGGCCAAATCTCAATTTTAAAGTTGAAATCTTGTATCTTACGGCAAGGTCTTCTCTTAAGTGTTCCATTTGGCTGGGAAAGAGCACCTTTGTCTACAAAATGGCAAGGCCAGGAAAAAGGCTTGTAGTGGACAGCTTAGGCCAATCATTATCAGCTAAAAGGAAAAGAGATCTTTTCCTTGACCCATTAACCCTTGAATTGATTCTCTCATGCTATGTCTCTCCCAATAGAATACTAAGATTGGAAAGACAAATATTAGGGAATGAATGTAGGAGGAAATGGTCAAACACCTCAGTCAGCAAAATGAATACAAAAGGAGCCTTTGTAAAATATATTACAAATGACCAATAAAACAAAAATGCTCTCAACCTCAGCATAATCAAAGAAAAGCTTATTAGAATTATTAAATGTCATATTTGTACTTATCTCACTGTAGTATGTTTAAGTAAATACTATTATACTCTATCATAAGTAACTGATAGAACTTTTATAAAATTTGGCATCTGTCTAAAGTTAAAATGTGTATTCCTTTTATTCATATCTTATTTAAAAAACTGGCACAATTTTTTAAAGTCCATGCAAAAAGATTATAAATGTGAGTAGTTTGGGTAGTGAAATATTAGAAAAACCCCAAGTATTCACTAGTATAAACTGGTTAATAAAAATAATTCACAGTTCTAGAGAGAAAGAAAACAGTGAAGTGGAAATTATCCAAAACGTGTAACAAAAATGGCAGGAAGGACACTCAAATTTCCAGATTGTAAGGGCCAATCACATGCTTATTAGCAAAGTGAAAAAAAGAAGAGTCATCCTAAGAAAAATCACATAAAGATCTCTTAAAATACCAAGGGAAAGAAAAGATCCTTTCTAAGAGATTCCAAAGAGAAAAAAACAGATCACATATAAAAGCTCAGAAATCAGTACATCAGTCTTCTCATGGGCATCACTGGCTACTAATAGAGCAAGATCTTCAAAGTTTTAAGGAATAATTATTTTCAACCTACTTGAAATGTCAATCTAATGTGAAGGTAGAATAAAGACATTTTATAGGCTTGCACGTACTCAAAAGCTTTATATTCCACCCTTTCTTTTTCAGCAATCTCTGGAGGATATGCCTTAGCAAAATGAGGGAATAAAAAAATAAGAGGAAAAACAAACAAAAAGCAATTTATCCAACAAAAGAGCAACAAAGGGAAGTGTGATCAGAGAGCTGTGGAGAGTGAAAACCAAAACCAAAACCAAAACCAAACAAAAAATGATTGAAGCAAGACAGAGGATTAAGGGAAAGAAGTCGACAGAAAAATATTTATTGAGCTTTGGAGTCTACATGTAAGTACTCGAAAAAAAAAAAATCAATGATCAATGCCTGAGAAAGTTGCTGAAACAGAGAGAGAAATTAGCAATTTAGCCCACAGGAAACTAAGCAAATGAATAAGCAAAGCAGTAAGTAGTATGGAATGGAGGAAAGGACCAAAAAAATGTATTTAAGTAAATAAACATAATAGATATTATGTTATTTAGTTCTTACATGGTCATTATAAATATTAGGTATAGATCGTTTATGGATTTAACCAAAATTATTAAATAACTTCCCAAAACTTTAGCAGGAGTAGGTATGCAACAAATCTGAATCCCAAATCGCCAAAAAAAGTCAACAGATAACATCTAAAATTGGTTCATCAAGGAAAGCTGAATAAGCATATTATTAAACATAAGGTAGTATCAGAAGGAATAAACTAATATATTAAAAATGGTTGTTTTGGGGCACCTGGGTGACTCAGTGGGTTAAATAAAGCCTCTGCCTTCGGCTCAGGTCATGATCTCAGGGTCCTGGGATCGAGTCCCGCATCGGGCTCTCTGCTCAGGGGGGAGCCTGCTTCCCCCTCTCTCTCTGCCTGCCTCTCTGCCTACTTGTGATCTCTCTCTCTGTCAAATAAATAAATAAATAAAATCCTTTTTAAAAAATGGCTATTTCTAGCAAACTGCGAGTGTTACTGAATGATCACAGCCGCTGACTCAGGGAATGAACGGGTAAAGTTCTGGAGTGCTGTCATAGCCAAGTGCTCCACCCTGGGTAATAAGAAAGGAGCTGGTCAAATACAAAGCACAGCTCCTGGCCAGGTTTGCCAACACTGCTGCCAAACAGAGGATAAACTCGTTTCAAGAAAAGCCAGTAACTCAAATGACAAGGGTTTGGAAAAGGAGAAAGGGAGAAATTTATTTCAGGTACCAGCATCTGGGAGAGGTGGCAGGCTTAAGCCTTAACAACAAACCTCTCCACTGGCAAGAAGGCTACCCAAGTTTTATGAGGAGAGGCCAAGTAGGTACATGCAAGAAAGCAGGCAGAGGTCACGGGATCCTGGGGGAGGGGGGTGGCATGTGTTCAGCGGTGATCATGACAGGGAAGGGGACATGGTCAGGTGTGGTCTTCCGGGCATTCTATTGCTATCAGGGCTTTTCTGGTCTGGTGGTTGGAATGCTCCAGTGATTGCAAACACGTTCATTAATGCCTTAAAAATGCAGTAAGAAATAGACCAACAAAGGGTTTTAGTTAAGCAGTCTTGGCTATTTCTGGTTTTAGCTGTTGGGGTCTATTGTTGAGCAAGAGGACTCACTAACAAGAGGAGGGCAAGAGACTGCTGTATCTTATGTAAACCTTTTGACAACAATCTGTTTTTTACCCATATGCAAGAATTACTTTAATTAAAAAAATTATTACACGCTGTTGGGGCTATATGAAAAAAAAAAAAAAGGAGTTCCCAATATAATCAACTTTGATGATGTTAAAATTAAAAGAAGCTGAAAGACAGGAAACAGGGAACACAGCTAATAAAACATGAAATATATATCTGGAGATGTAAAATAACCCATTTAGGAAATGAAACAGTGATACACCTAATCACAGAAGAACACAGCAAAGCAGAAATATCAAGAAATATTATATAATCCTACTACAGGTAGAGATAACCACAGTAAGCACTCAAAACAGAGTTAGTTAAAAGTGGATACCTTTGGGGGAATGGCAAGGGGGAAATATGGAGCAGGATTTCTCTTGTTTTTCATTATAAGACCATCTGTACTATTTTATTTCTAACTATGTACATATATCACCTCTGAATTTTTAAAAAGTGGCCATGAGATATAATGAATCAAAGGCCCATGGGATTCCCTGAAACTTGTTACCAAAATTAACTTTCTCAAAAGAGTGAAATGCATTTAACATAGTCTTCATAACCTAGAAAAACTCCTAGGGCATTCTTATAAAGAAATACAAAATGGGGGGCGCCTGGGTGGCTCGGTGGGTTGAGGCCTCTGCCTTTGGCTCGGGTCATGATTCCGGGTTCCTGTGGTCAAGCCCCACGTCGGGCTCTTTGCTCGGCGGGGAGCCTGCTTCTCCCTCTCACTCTGCCTGCCTCTCTGCCTATTTGTGGTCTCTCTCTCAAATGAATGGATAAAATCTTTAAAAAAAAAAAAAAGAAATACAAAATAAGTGAACAAAAGAATACTATTTTACTATTTTACTGAGAAGAAAGCTGGGCAGGGCAAGTACTATGCCTCTATGAACATATAGAGAAAGAATGAGTAATGAAATTTAATCTGAATCACTTAATTTAATGAGGTTATTTGAGAAATATTATCACATTGAGTTCATAATTCATTTCTAAGAATTCTAGAGCAAACTTATCATCTTATTATAATTCTGAAAAAAATATGCTTGAGCATATTTACAAGTTCAAAACAAACTACTAATAAATATTCTGTGTGAGTCATGACAAGGAAAAAGTTAAAAAGCAATGAATTGAAGGTATATATCCATATGATATTATATATACAACTATCTTATATAGAAAATAAATTTCGTAACATTTGAAAAAAGGTAAAGGCTGGCTCAGTCAGTTAAATGTCTAACTTGTGACCTCAGCTCAGGTTCTTCGATCTCAGAGTTATAAGTTCACACTGGGCATGGAGCCTACGTTTTTAAAAAATTAATTAAAACTTTAAAAAGCTAAAAATTTAAGGGAAAGGGCAGAATAAGAAAACTATATTATTAATATCTAAAGATACTATCTAATCACCATCTCATACCATTGCACTCAACAATGAATATAAATGGCCGATGCGCATCTTCATTTTTAAAAAGATGAATTTCTTAGTTTATCAGAGTTGATATGTGAATTACTTGACATTATGATGCTTCACTTTTTCCCCAGCTAAATAAAGTGCTTCAAATTTTGATCATTTCTAAATCTGTTGTATTAAGGCTGAAACCAATTAATGATGCACTGTACCCAGATAAGTAGAATTAAATTAGCGTATAATTGATTAGTGTATAATTGAAGCAGTTGTAGATTTACCAACTTTAATTAGGTTGGCTTATTACAGATAATTTACACTCTAAGAGAGAAAATAGAATCAAGAAGTTCATCAAAAACCTTAAATTAAGATCAGAGATACAATATTATAGATTAGAAAGGGCTATATGCTAATACCAAGACTTTGAAAGTAAATCATTTTAGTCCAAATCCTTTAACAGAAGAAAATTAATTATTAACCTTTTAGCCTAGATTTTTCAAGTTATTACACTATTTATGGTAATCTACTTAATAGATGATGCTAACTAATGTGAGTGAATGAAAGCATTCCAATAATATTTTATCTACCTACAACACTAAATTAGACTAAAAAGGACACAAACAAAAACACTTCAATAGTTCTCATAACTCCTTTAAAAGGTATTCAAGCAAGTGAAAAATCCCATAAGTCTTACCCTAAAAATAAATGAAAACTAATTTACCAATAAGAAGCAAGTAAGGAGAAAGAACATCTCAGTCACAAAACACAGAAATAATGTCTGCAGTTCTCTCAATACTCTTGTGGGTGGTAACTACAGCCCAGAAAGTTCCATACATAAATTGCAAACTCCCCTGAGTTTAAAGCCATGGTAATTAGGTTCATTATCTTACATGCTAATGACACAGAGATAATAAGTTTGCAGTGAATAATTCATATACTACCAGCTCTCACTGTGATGCTCATTGCTAATAGTTTATTTACAGTACAAGTTACACTGCATTTTTTTCTATAGTTTAAATTTATTGCCTAGATAAACAGAAATCATTTAGTGTGGCAACTTAATTTACTATCAGTAAATGGTAACAATCTTAAGCATACATCGGTTTGTATATTTGCAGTGTGATTTTTACTCATTCATAATTAGTTATGATAATAATCAAAACACCAAAATAGTATCATATAGAAAGATTAAGGTGCTTATATCTATACAGATAATTATTTTAATGATACTGGATAATGATGATTACTCAAAACAATTAACTGATGTCAATAAATTTTGAATTGCTTTGGTAATTCATATTTTCAAATAAATAGTAATATCACCACACTCCTCATCAAAAATGTACACATAGATTATTTTAGAACTGTGAATGTTAAAGTGCAAATGAATCACTTAGGTTTCTTATTATATAAATATTTACTGTAAAATAATATGCTAATACGCACTGTAAGATTAAATTCAGTGACCGATACCATAGCAGTTGTCTTCAATTTTTACCCAGTTTTCCAATGGATTCACATCATACTTGCTGTATTTCTTTCAACAAATTAAAGGTAATTTTAATCTCTTTCAAAATGACTTTCTTATAGATACTTGCAATAACTCATTTCATAGACTCCACATATTATGAAAACTTCCCCATTACTATATACATAAACTACTGTGTTTTCAATATCTCTAAATCAGATTAGGTAAAATTGTTTCTGTAACTTTTATACTTCTACATGATTCCTTCTAAAAATAACTTTATTTCTAAGCTAACATTGTTTTAATATGCAGTTGCATCAATGATGACAGGTCAGGTATGGTCAGGTAATATTTATTGGGTAATAAGGATAGAATCTCTGGCTTTTGTACTTAAAATACAGTGGCTTAAAATAACCAAGTCTTTTTCCCATTTACAGTAGATATCCATGGGTCATCTAAGGTTTGTACTCCATGTCTTTCTATTTCAGTACCCAAGATGATGGAGCCGTCATCATGTCAAATTCCACCAGTATTAGGTCAGATACAGAGCTCTGGACAGTCTTGTACTGCTCATTCAAATGCTCCGACCCAGAAAAACACATTTCACTTCTGCTCTTGATCCATTAGTCCAATTATCTGAGAAAGTAAACCTCTAAAAAAGTTTAAATCTTCAAAAAACATTTTTCATTTTTAAGTAATCTCTATACCTAACGTGGGGCTCCAACTTATACCCTGGAGATCAAGAGTCACAGGCTCTGCCAACTGAGCCCGCCAGGTGCCCCCGCCCCCGCAATTTTTTTTTAAATCTCTCTTGTTATAAGCACTGGGTGCTGCGTGTAAGTGATGAGTCACTAAATTCTACACCTAAAACTAATATTACACGGTGTGTTAACTAACTGGAATTTAAACAAAAACTTAAAAAAATTTCTCAAAGATACCTGCTTCACTGAGTTATAAAGATATTTTAGATAATGTTCCTAAAGGACTTTGAATACAAATAGCACTCGAAATTCCTTTTTGTATTACTTTATTATCACATCACAACAACCTGTTCTTGCCAAATCTGCCAAAAGTATAACTAGGGTAGTTACCAAGCACCCTTTTGAAACTGCAAATTCAAACAGGCCACCTGCTTAATAAAATTCTCTAATCACCCTCTAAGAAATGATTCCTGCCTGCTTTTCTGTCATCGCAGAACACTCAATAAAACATACAGAATGCTCCAGGAAGACAAAACTAATATATATGCTGTCCTCAGGCTTCTTCATCTTTTTTTACATACTGCCCAAGTCAGAATGCCTTCTCTACCACCTCCAGATGAAATCGTACTCTTTCTTAAAGCTATGGGATATTCAGTTCATTTTTCCTTCATCCATTCCCCAGCCTTTAATTTATTCAACTAAGATTTACTGAATGCCAAGAACTGTGCAGGTTCTAGAGATGGCATTAACTGTCAGTGGAGTTATTGTCATCAATATGAGACAAAAATAGATCAGTTCGCTATTTCGCTCAGTGATGTGTCAGCTAATTTTTTCACCATTCACTTTACCATCACCATAACAGGAGGGCTAATACTGCAAAGTGTAATTTTATGTAACATAATTCACTGTAATTATCAAAAATATTGGAACAAATACTATCCATTGGCTATAACAGTGTCAACTACCTTTAACTTGAAAATCTTTTTTTGAAGTACATTATAGAAGAACATCTTTCAGGTTCACAATTTTAATATTAAATATCTTAATTAAATAAGAGCAAATTGTTACATTAAAATAGATTGCTTTGGGGAGGGCATTTGCTATGGTGAGTGTAACTGTGTAAGACTGATGAATCACAGACCTGTATCCCTGAAACAAATAATATATTACATGTTAATTTAAAAAAGGCAAAAACTGAAATAAATTATAGTCCCTCACCAAAAAAAAAAAAAAAATAGATGGCTTTATTTTCAGAAAAAATGAGGAAGTAAAAAATATGAAGACATGTTCAAATTCAGTTGCTGGATCTGAAATGGTCAATACAGAAAATGCTGCACACAAAAAATAATAAAAATTATAAACCAAGTATCATTTGTAATGATACCTTACAAATGAAAGATTAAAATCTTTAAAAGTAGTTAAGACACTTGTGAAAATAGCATACTCTACATTCCTGAAATATTTTCAGAGAAAGAAAAAAGACAGTTATCAGCCCAATACTTAGTCATTCTAGTTATCACCATTTAGTTGCGTAACACATAGCAAAAGAAAGTGACTCACACGGCCACTGAACATTTTTTTACGAAGCATTGTGCAAAGAATGTACTTTTTAAGAGCATATTTGTTTTAATAAAAAAGCTGGCGAATTACAAGCTGTATCTTTTGGTGATGATATACTGTTACATAACATCTGTACTACTGCACAAAAAACAAGAAACATGGTTTACTTCTTATTTTTTATCATAATTTCCTACCCTAACTTGATAGAAATTTTTTCAATTTATGTCATACATGTGGGAAAACCATTTAATATAAGATTTTTCTATATTATAGGAATTTTAACCTCTCATTTAACTGGCTTAAATATATTTATAGGGTTATGAAGTATGCTGCTGATCAACAGAAATTCAACTAAAAAAAGTACAAGAATTTTAAGTGATAGAGCAGCAAAGAATCACTCTTAAAAATTAGGAGGCTACTGAAACAGTTGGTTAGAATCATTGTTTTATATAATAAAGCTTTAGCACAGAAATTCCACCAGATCTCATGGGTAAAATGTAATAAAAGCTGTTAATGTAATGAAAGGAAGCTCACTGAATAGCTGACTTTCTAAAGTATTTTGTTCAGAGACTGGAACGAGCCATACCCACTCATAATACAATATTAAAGTGCATTTATTGGTTTTTGAAAAAAAAGAATGCAAAGCAGAGGAAATGGTATGAAATGCAGGAAAAAGATAAACCTTTTTATTCAAGTGAGTAAGAAATCTCAACTGGCAAATACGATCGAAAAATTGGGGGACAAAATGGCATACTAAATGGATTATTTTAAAGACTTAAATAAATGTAAAACTATATAGGTAATAATGATTTTATTTTTTTAAAAGATTTTATTTATTTATTTGACAGAGAGAGAGATCACAAGTAGGCAGAGAGGCAGACAGAGAGAGAGGGGGAAGCAGGCTCCCCGCTGAGCAGAGAGCCTGATGCGGGGCTCGATCCCAGGACCTTGAGATCATGACCTGAGCCGAAGGCAGAGGCTTTTAATCCACTGAGCCGCCCTGGCGCCCCAATGATTTATTTTAATACATCAGACATACTGAAGGTTAACAAGACATTAATATTATAGTAAATAAAACAAAATTAAAAACTCTAGTCACCATATGTTCCCAAGCTTAATGAAGAGAGTATTATTAACAAAGACAGGTTTGAACTAAATGATAAAATACAATATATTGTAACTTTCAACCTCCCTGTATAAAACATTTCACGATTAATTTCTGAAAGAGAAACCTGGAACATTAAAGAAAAACATTTGGATAAAAGATCCAGTTTTTAGACTGTGAATCAATAATTATATTAAATTTGATACTCAACCAAACAGAACGAATTATTTTAGATTAGGAAGTTTCTATGGCTAAATAGAAAGAGTATATTACCATAGACAACAACCTACTAGCACAAACAGGATTCCAACTGTGACTTAATGAAAAACATAGAAAAGCAACAGGCTCAACAGTGTACCAAATAAACACATTGCAATGTTCTGTATGCAGTGAACTGAAATGAACTTATGAATAGGCAAGAATACACTTGATAAAAATTTCCAAAATTGTATAAATAGTTCCAAAACATTTCTAAAGATGTATGTTTGTATTGCTCATTTTAGAGACTATTAAACTGTATTTGTTATTAACTTTCTTATATTTTTATTTTATTATGTTTAGTAATAAAAATACTATTTTCTGAAATCTGAGTTTCAATCACAAAAGTGTGTGTTTGTATACGTTTGTGGGTCTACATGGGCACGTTAATGTAAAATGTATTTCTTGCTGTTAGTTGGCAGTTGACAGTATTTTGATAACCACTACCTTAAACAAATTCTTGCATATGTACAAGAGGTACATTTAAGAATGTTCATAATCACAAAACAGTTGGAAATGACATAAATGTCTATTAATAGGTGAATAGAAAAATAAAATGATGCATATTCATGCAGTGGAATACTAGTTTTTCAACAATGAAAATCAGTGAGCTATAGCTACATGTGCCAACAAGGATAAATCATAGAAATATACAAAAGTGTTTTAATTTTGTACATTTTAAAAACAAAACTGAAAATCTTATCGTTTAGGAATACATATTCATGGTAAAACTATTAAGAAAATGAGTTCTAGGGGCGCCTGGGTGGCTAGTTAAAGCCTCTGCCTTCAGCTCAGGTCATGATCTCGGGGTCCTGGGATTGAGCCCCCGCATCAGGCTCTCTGCTCAGTGGGGAGCCTGCTTCCCCCTCTCTCTGCCTGCCTCTCTGCTTACTTGTGATCTCTCTCTCTCTCTCTCTCTCTGTGTCAAATAAATAAATAAAATCTTTAAAAAAAAAAAAGAAAATGAGTTTTATTTAAAAAAAAAACACACTGAATCGATAGTCAGGAGAATGGTTACTTCTGTGAGGATTTGGAAGAATGAGATCTAGGCAGAGTACAAAAGGAGTCTCAAAGCTATTAATAACATTAAATTTCTTAAATTGAGTGATGGGTTCATCAGGGTTAGTTTCATTGGTATGCTTCACAACATGATACATACTCTTTTGTTTATATCAAATAATCTCAAGGAAATGTTGGAAATATATATACCAAATTACTGGTATTAGTTATCTCATGGGTAAGGAACTGTGGGGAACTTTTGCTTTCTATATATTTATGAATCATTTTGAACTTTCATAAGGAACGCGAACCAAAAAGGAACACAGAAGCAAAAAAGGATGAATTTTATAACTAAAAAACGTGAAATAGAATAATAGCTTACTGAAGTTATAGCCTCCAGAAAAAACGCTGCTAAGAGTTTATTAGTTATTATATTAGTTATATTAGTATTTCTCAAATGTATAACAAAACTTTCATGTACATGTTCAGTACAAATGCATTTAAAATAAATTTTAGGGGCACCTGGCTGGCTTCGTTGGTAGAGCATGCAACTCTTGGGTTTCAGGGTCATGAGTTCAAGCCTCACATTAGGTGTAGAGATTACTTAAAAATAAAATATCTTAAAAAATAAAAGAAAATAAATTTTATAAAATTATAACATAGTTAAATGGAACAAAGTGACCCAAAAGTCTAGATTTTTTAAGGAAAATTACGCTTTTAAATATTTAAAAATTACAGTTCTTAATATATTTAGGCACGCACAGAGAAAGCAAGATCAATCACGTGATAAGTGATTGAAGCAGAAAACATTCACTTTAAGCTCAGAGAGCTGACCTATAGTCTGCATAGTTTTGATATAAATCAAGTAACTGCTGGTTGCAACATTTTAAAGGTCTCATGACTGCCTGTAGATCTTACCAATAGTTACTATTGAACTGAATGATAAACACCAGAGAAATCTTGTGAAAGTAGTTTTACTCATAGAAACTTGAAGGAGATATTTATGATCTAATACTCCCTGCACATCCCCCCACCTTGTTGCACTATAAAATGTCTCAAGAATTCTTTCTTGACCGTTGCCCTCAATAATCCCACAATACGTGTGCAGGTGAGCACACTACATTAAAAATTTTTTTTCTTCCTCTAAATGTTTTATTATTTTCAGTAGAGATGGAAGAATTAAAACACAGCTTCTATCTTCAAATAATATACAATTTATAGGAAATGGCAAACCAAAAATAATTTTAATACAATGCAGAAAGTACTAACAGGGGAGCTCAGGAGAGGTTGGAATGACAAAGAGAGAGGGGATCAAGAAGGCTCTCAGATAACCTTTTAAGGAATCCTGAATTTAATGCCAACCAAAGGTAGCATACTGGCCAGAGCAAGAACTTCCAGACAGAAAGCTATGTAAGCACTACAGGCAGGGAACAATTAAGAAATTGTAAAAAGAACACCTGGGGCTAACCAGAAAACTAAAGTCTGAATAAAAAAGAGGCTCAGGGAGAAACTAGATAGGGATTCTCACAAAGTCATCCGAAAAACTATCTTGTTGATCTTCAATACTGATATTACCAGAAATTAACAGTTCCTTCCTCTAAACTAGCTCTATATTTTATATAAATTTTTTTATTATTTCCTTTAGCACACTATATGATTATCTTACCACTTATTTTGTGAAAATTCATCAAGGGAAACCTCACTAAAATGGGGCCAGGAGGGCAACTGGGGAGCTCTCATGCCCTACTACTGGTGATCAACTGCAGCTCAACAGAAAAGAGATTGTGCAACTCCGTATTACTTTTTTTTTTTTAAGATTTTTATCTATTTATTTGAGAGAGGGAGAGAGAGAGAGAAAGAGAGCACAAGAAGGGAGAGGGGAAAAGGGAGAGGGAGATTCCACACTGAGCTGAGAGCCCAGTCCAGTGCTCGATCCCAAAACTGGGATCAAGACCTGAGCTGAGGCTAAGGCAGACACTCAACTGACTGAGCCACCCGGCTGCCCCTGTACTGACCCAGCAGGAAGAAGAAAGGTCTTCCTCCTCCCCAGGCAACAGCCCAGCCAATGAGAGACTATCACAATTCAGCCAATGAAATGCATTATACTTCGAACTCCCAGTTTACTCCAATGGATTTTTTTGTTTATAAAAGTCTTCCCAATGTCCCTCCTTCCCCTATAAAAGAGCATAATTCTCCTCTGGTCTCTGGACTTGCTCATGGTTTTGCCCCAGCTTGCCGGTCCCGAATTTCTATTCTTTATTCCCAAATAAACCCATTTTTGCTGGTAAAATAACTGGCAGCTTTATTTTTAGAGTTAACAGTTCAAAGTAAATTCACAGTTTTCTGATTATATCATCATAATTATCATTACTTTTGCTACTAATCTATCCTATTCAGAAATCACCTCTATCCTTCCCCAAGAAAAGCCACTATTTGAAGCCTACTACACACTGTTTTACAAGATGCTTCTTCACACATTAAAAACTCCATGAGGTCAGGGACTAGGTCTGTTTTATAGACTAAGGACAAGACCTAGTGTAAGACCTAACATGTATTGAAGTCACCATAAAGTGACCCTAAAAATGGAAACCATTCACATAGAAGAGAGAGAGCTTCAGTTCCTGGTGACTGTAAAGCTTTAGTTAAGCCAACCTGGGCAACAAACTTCCAGACTTTTATTACGTGAAAGAAAAATAAAGTTCCGTCTCATTTCCGTCGCTGTGATTCTGGACTTTTTGGTGTATGCAAATCCATCCTAAGTGACACTAATGCAAATTAGTGATTAACATCTCCTGATAATAAAACACTGGAACACATTAGAGGTCAAAAAGAAAAATGTTCCACCTCCTATGAATGAAGTTGACTATCCTCATATGTGAGTTTGTTCATATATTTTGTTGAGTGCTACAAACTACCAAGTCCTAAATTGTGTTTTGTATCTTGGCAATTAATTTTAGAATTTGTCTTTCCAGAGGTCTTCTCTTCCAACCTCAACAAGTGTACTGCAATTAAATTCTGATAATAATCACCCAGTTAACAGACTCCACAAGTTAATGGACACAGTTCACAACATGTGACTCCTTCACCAACAGACCACCCACACTTCTGACTGCCTACAAATTTGGGGGTTCCTATTACCCCTCCACAGGTTCAATAATTTACTAGAATGACTCACATAACTGAGAAAAGTGCTATACAGTTGACACTTGAACAACACAGGTTTGAACTGGGCAGATCCCACTTATACAAGAATTTTTTACAGGACAGTACTGTGTTTTCTCCTCCTTGTAGTCTTCTTAAGAGCACTGTCTTTGCTCTAGCCTATTTTAAGAACAGTCTATAATAATATAGCATACAAAATATGTGTTAATCAACAATAGTAAGCTATTAGTAGTTCAGTTTTGGGGTAGTCAAAAGTTATATATGGATTTTCAAATGCATAGGTAATTGGCACCCCCAAGACCCCATAATTGTTCAAGGGTCAACTGTATTTACAACTATGGTTTTATTGTAAATGATACAACTCAAGAACAACCAAATGAAGAGACAAATAAGGTGAGGTCTGGAAGACTCCCAAACACAGAGCTTCCATGCCTTCTACCTGTGGAATCAGAGTACAATACATGCCTGGAAGGTCTTTTGTTCATTAATAAGGAAGTTTCACTGAGCTTCAATGTCCAGAGTCTTTACTGGGATTTTTTTCCCCAAATACATTTATTTTTTCAGTGTTACAAGATTAATTGTTCATGCACCACACCCAGTGCTCCATGCAATACGTGCCCTCCTCAATACCCACCACCAGGCTCGCCCAACCCCCCCTTCTCCCCTCCAAAACCCCCAGTTTGTTGCTCAGAGTCTACAGTCTCTCATGGTTCATTACAATGATTGACTGAATCATTGGCCGCACAACCAAACTCAATCTCGAAACCCTTTTCCCAGAAGTTGGGCTGGCTCAAAGTCCCAACCCTCTAAACAATCACATGATTTGTATCTTACTGGATGAGGAGCCCCCCCCTCCTCATCCAGTAAGAGCCCTGAAGTGAGGGCTCACCAGGAGTCACCTTATTAGCATAATGACAGTTATAGCACAGTGATCCAAGGAGCTCATAAACAACAAAGACATCATTCTGTCACTTAGGAAATTTCAAGGGTAAAACTTTAAGTTGCTCTGTACCAGGAACCCAAGGCAAGAACCAAATTCTTTATTATACACAACAGGGAGTGATTCTATGTGTTCTTCATTAGCTGGTACAAGGTAGAGGTCTTCGTTCCCCTCATCAAATCTCTCCCATTTAATTTCTGAAGAACATTAATGAAGAAAATATCATCAAAGCTGTCACTGCCATGTACCAGAAGGAATCTGATAAAATTTTAAGACATCACTCTTACCCACTGTAGATGTTAAAATAGCTACATTCTATTCTACCTCAAATCTGTTCATTTCAATTTTTTTTATCTTTATCTCCTATCACAATACTGAAACATGGGACTTCCTTAACTGTCACTTGACTTAACTATTTCAACACTTACACAAAACAAATCTTAGCTTTTGTTTCCTTTGAAGAATGGATCCAGGTTTTGTGGACCAGTATCTTTTACAACTTAGGGAACTTTCTTTAAGGAAAAGGATGCAAAATGAGATGTGAGGTAAGCACTTATTTAGAATATGAAAATAAACCACAATAAATTACAAATTTTTAAAAACTGACAAATATGTCAAACATCAGAAATTCAGGAAGACTGGCATATTTTTATCAACTGCTTGACTGGTCTCTATATTTTCCTACATTTCCTTATTTTCTCTTATTTTCCTATACTTCTTGCTGCATACTTGATTGCCTTATCATATAAAATTTTTTATAATATTAAGAAAATAAAAACAATTCAGTCTTTCTGCTAGTGTTTGATCAGTTTTTATTATTGATAGTTTATAAAAGTTTTATCAGTTTTAAAAGTTATTAATGATAAGGTCATATACATTTTTAGGAATGTTGTCAGATTTAGGAAAACTCCTATTAAGTTTCTTTCATATACGAATTTTAAAATTTAGAAAAATTTTCCAGACTAGCATATGACTCCATATACTGAAACCTCTGCTTAAATATTTCTGGTACCAGACCCACAGAACATATTTAGATTGCTCTAAGACCCCTGGCCTTTACATCTATATATCACAAAGCCATCAGCACAGTGGACAGTAAGAATATTCTTGGGGGGCACCTGGGTGGTATATTCGATTAAGCATCTGACTCTTGGTTTCAGCTCAGGTCATGATCAGGGTCCTGTGATCAAGCCCTGCGTCAGGCTCTAAACTCAGTGCAGAGTTTGCTGAAGACTCTCCCAGGGTGCCTGGGTGGTTGAGTCAGTTGGTTGTTGGATTCTTGATTTCAGCTTGGGTTGTGATCTCGGGAATCAAGGCATCAGGCCCCAAGTCAGGCTCCCCGCTCAGTGGAAAGCCTCTGCCCCTCCCCCTGACGTGCTCACTCACTCTCTCAAATAAATAAAATCTTAAAAAAAAAATAAAAGAATATTCCTGGAATTCATAACTACGCCAGAACAGAACAGCTAGGAAAAACTTAATCATACACAGAAACAACTGCAAACCACATACTCCATCTAAATGTATCCCCTTAACCAGATCCCCAAAATGCCTCCGGCCACTCTAATGCCACCCAGCATGAGGGTATGATAGAGGGAAAGTCAAAGTGAAAGAAACAACAATTTTAACTGGTTAGTATATATCTAACTTTTGGGGTGCTTCGGTGGCTCAGTCATTAAGCGGCTGTCTTGGGCTCAGGTTATGATCCCAGGGTTCTGGGATTGAGCCAAGGGACGGGGCTCCCTGCTCAGTGGGAAGCTTGCTTCTCCCCCTCCCACTCTCCCTGCTTGTGTTCCCTCTC
This sequence comes from Nasua narica, assembly GCA_028533885.1. Classification (NCBI taxonomy): domain Eukaryota; kingdom Metazoa; phylum Chordata; class Mammalia; order Carnivora; family Procyonidae; genus Nasua; species Nasua narica. The sequence goes on along the minus strand of CM052812.1, from coordinate 28,359,291 downwards.
TCACTATGTCTTCTCTCTTTCAAATAAATAAATAACATCTTTTAAAAAAATAAAATATCTAACTTTTGTAAACTTTACCGTCCCCCAAAAAATAAAGCTATGCAAACACACGGCCTGGAATTCCCTCAGGGCCTTGGAAAGGTCTATGTGAGGAACCCTTAAACTTGTTAACTGACTACAGATGAAATCTATATCTATTTCCCATCCTGATTTAAAGACTGGTTTCCTATTCCTTTTACCTATTTAGCTATTATCAAAATAATCAGACTTATTTCCTCAATGACACTTTGCTACTTTAACATATAACATCTATTTTCTAGAACACAATCATTTCTAGCTTCTACCCCAATGAGCTCCGACACATTGATATTAAAATTGTCTACTATTCCTGTTTTAAGTGTATCTTAATAGTAACGCAAGCCTTACAATGGCTTTTTATTAAATCTCATGTCAAGGGTAGATACTTTAGACCCCAAAGTTTCTTTCAGTTGTAAATAAGAAAAAAACATCCAGTTTAAAATGGCTGAATAAATTCGCTCCAATTTCACATAAGACTCAGTCATGAAGCAGGGTAGCTTAGGACTGGGTAAGAAAACAGCTCAACAAGATCACTACAGATCCAGGCTCTCTCCATCTTTCCACTCTGCTATATAATGTTTTGATTTCATACTCAACTAGCCCTCAAGTAATTACAAAGTAGCTCTCACAATTCCAAGCACCCACCTAGATGGAGAACATCCAGAAACACAGGGGGGAAAAACCTCTCCCAGAAGCTCTTCATCAAAACTCCCCTTATGTCTCAATGATCAGATATCAGTCATCTGCCCGTGTCTTAACTAACTAGCTCAAAAAAATGAGACAGCCATGACTGGATTAGACTGATAAGGACTTACTCAACTCACATGGTAGAGGGATGAGCCTTCACACACACACACACACACACACACACACACACACACACACACACACACACACAAACATCTGCGTCAAAGACAACAGCAGTAATGAATGGTGCTGGGTAGGCTTTATTAAGTAAACCAGATAGCTAACTGTGACTAAAATTATAGATTTCAGCTATGACATATATTTAATTATAGGTCGTGAATGGCTAGATGTCTCCAGATCCATTTCAGCTCTCAAGACAAGCAGCATAGTGGTTAAGAGCCTAGGTTGTAAAGTCAGACTGACATTTGTTTGAATACCTATTCAGCTTGTAAAATCTTAGTCAAGATACCTTCTCTTCTGAAAATCCAGATAATAGTAATATTATCTGGTATGAGAACCAAATAGGATGATGAATGCTTAGCGTTTTAACTGAGCTTCATAGCAAGTGCTCAAAAATTTTAACTAATATTAGTCTATAACATACATAATTATAGTGATTTTTTTTCCTTAAAAATTTATTTATTTGAGAGAGAGAGAGAGCCAACAGGGGAGGGGCAGAGAGACAGAGAATTTTGAGTAGACTTCCCACTGAGCATGAAGCCCAATTGGGGGCTCAATTCCAAGACCCTAAGATCATGACCTGAGCCAAAACCAAGAATCAGGTACTTAACCGAATAAGCCACCCAGGTGCCCCATGATTCCTGCACTACTAATTTAAAATTTGTGATAACTAAAACATTGCTCGTTTCCAAACCATAAAATAAAGACTGATTCCACCTCCCCTATACTCTAAAAACAGGCTGAGATATACTTAACAGCTACCTCTAATTCTTTTTTCTCTTGAATAGGAATCTCCTCCACCTACAACTTAAACACCTCCAACATTCCTTTAGATTTACTCCTCCAAACTCAACATTACAAAACCAAATTCATCACTTCTCCCAAATCATGTTGCTTTTACTTTCAAAGATAATAGCATGGCCATTTATCAGATGCCAAAGATGAAATTTCAAAATCTTCCTGGATGCCCTCTCTCTTCATTCATCAGTCACTACTAAATCCCATCAATTCAAGCCTCTGAATTATATTTGAATCCATCCCCTTGTTCTAAAGTCAACACTACCTCCTTATAACAGATCCTCATTATCTTATTCCCATCTATCATGAAGAGTTTTCAAATTAGTCTACCTGCCATCAGGCTCAACTTCTATTTCATCCTATATTCTATCAACTATCTTAATAAAATGCAAGCTAAGCATGTTTGCTTGCTTAAAAACCTTCCACAGATCCGAAATACTTCTCATATAAAAACCTAACAACTTTGCCCAGTATATAAGACCTCTCAAGATTTGGCTCCAACCTACAAGTATAGCTTCTTCTCTTACCACACCTTTCATGACATACTTAGTGTTTTAACCAGACTATACAATATTTCATCATTTTCCAGATACATTTTACTCACTCATGTTTCTGTGTGTTCATGTAGATCCCAGTAATGGGACATAGGGTAACTCCTCCTTTGTTCATGTTGACTCCTCTGTTCCCAAAATAACTTCTATTCACACCTCAAGTCCTAGCTCAAATATCACCTCTTTGAGATAGCTTCTTGCATCCCTCACAGCTAATCTACTTCTCTTTTAAGATTTTATACATAATTTAATCATAGTAGCTATCACACTGTATGATAGCTAGCTATTGCCTGTCTATAATCCTGAAGTGACTTAATCTTAAGGTATGGTTATATCTTACTAACCTCTACATTTCTGGTATATATAATAAACATTTAATACTAACGTTAACTGAATGAATAAATAGTAGCAGAATAAGAACTCAAGTCATTAGACTCCATGTTGTAAGCTATTTTACTCTATATTTTACTAGAAACACTTATTGAATAAGAAATTTAATTCTCAAATCTGTCTTCACTTTTTTTAGATTGTCAACTCTGTGAGTGAAGGAAAACTCTCTGATGCTCTGTATCCAATGTCTAAAGGGAAGCTTTATATACAGTTAAGATTAATATTAGTTAAATGGATAAATACATGAACTAATTAATAAGTAAAAGAAAATCTCACCATACTTACAAAATCGGATGATCACTTAATTTGTCTAAAACAGGTTAACCAGGAAACCCTTTCATTCAGTTCTGGTCTAATTTCCCAACTATTTAAATATTACATATAGCAATCTTATTTACACAGTATAATTGAAGGCAAGATTCCACAGTGTCATGGATCTAATTTTGAAAAGAGGTTATAATGTATCTATCAATCAATATCTATTGCTTCAAATTGGCTCATTTCACTCATATTTTTAACTCTGAACCCTGAACCCTATAGGTAATTTAACTTAAATTCTGCGCCAGGACTTCTGTAAATGTCTGATGAACAAATAAAACTCTGTGTGTGTGTGTGTGTGTGTGTGTGTGTGTGTACAAGAAGACTTTATAAGATCTCAAATTCTTTTTGAATGTATTAAGAACATAAGTGATATATAAAGATCCATGCATATACACAGAATCACAAACACCTACTCCCAAATTAAAATAAAGCCAAATATTTTTTAAAAGATTTTTATTTATTTATTTCAAAGACAGAGAGAGAGCATGAGCAGGTTAAGGGGCAGAGGGAAATGCAGACTCCTCACTGAGCAGGGAGCCCGATGTGGAGCTCAATCCCAGGACTCTGGGATCATGACCCAAGCCGAGGGCACATGCTCAACCAACTAAGCCACCCAGGTGCCCCAAATAAAGCCAAATATTTTACTATTATCCATTTAGTTCTAGTAATAGCAAAAATATGTATTTCCCTCTAGTACGTCAAGAAAAAAAGAGTTAAAAATATAGGGTAGACCCTTCTCTCCTCTTCTTCCAAAATACTCTGTTAAATTAGGAAGTTCCACAAAATGTCGTAATGCAGTCATCATTTTAGTGATGATATTACAAAGGACCCTACTACTTATAAAATCAACAACAACTGAGGAGAACTTCACACAGATATAGTTATGGATAGTTTAGTTTGTTGGAACTTATGGAAAAGAAACAAGAAAAGAGTGCTGACAGGAGGCAGAAAATATTTGTAATCATAAACAAATTAGAAAATAAAATAAACCCCAAAATATCAACTCAATGTACATCTTCAAAATGGTTTTTATCAGGGAGACTGGCTGGCTCAGTTGGTAGAACATGTGACTCTGGATCTCAGGGTTGTGAGTTCGAGCCCCATGTTGGTTGTGGAGCCTACTTAAAATAAAAAATTTCTTAAAAATGGAAATACTGTTTTAAATGGCTTATCTATCTCTCTAGTGCTTATCATCATTTTCTCTTCCAAATTTTTGCTACCAATCATCTCTTCAAATGGCTTGCAATTAAAGAACAAATAAGGGGCGCCTGGGTGGCTCAGTGGGTTAAAGCCTCTGCCTTCGGGTCAGGTCATGATCTCGGGGTCCTGAGATCGAGCCCTGCATCTGGCTCTCTGTTCAGTGGGGAGCCTGCTTCCCCCTTCTCTCTGCCTCCCTCACTGCCTACTTGTGATCTCTCTCTCTCTCTGTCAAATAAATAAATAAAATCTTTAAAACTAATCATAAATAAAGGAACACCCTCTTAGGAAAATCAATTAAATTGTTCACGGCAAAACCAAAGATCTGTAAAGTCTTCAAGTTTATTGATTAGTTGGTACAAGAGTAGACTATATCTACTAAACCAACTGTCTTTTTAAAATTAACTCTTATTTTTAAAATAAACAAATAAAACTCTAATAAATTAAAAGTTATTTCCAACAAGTATACCCAAGCACATAAAAATAGAAAGAAAAAGGGTCATTCAACCCAATTAATTGTATCTACTTGATTCATGTGCAAACTTGGTTAATTTCTACCCAAGTAATCTGGTTTATATTTTAATACCTCCTGAGAAAGGGAATTTGTTACCTCCAAAATAAGCTTATTCTATTTTTGTATTTGTTTATTACTAGAAAGTTTTCCTTTAATGAGCTAAAATGATTCAATCTCTACCACTCACTTATTGGTTCTTCTATCTGTGAGGTTTTACAAATAAATCAATAGATCTAATCTCATTTCCACATGAAGAAAGCTCATCAAATGAAGCAGGGTTATCACATATATCCTGGTTCTCTTTCTTCCAAGTAAAAACTATCCAGGTTTTTCAATCCATCTTCATGACATGATTTTAAATTTCTTCAACAACGAAAAAAGGAAATGTTTTAGAATCCACCCTCTCAATCATGAGTTTCAACATGAGAAATAATACACAGCTAACAAAAGAGCAATACAGAATTATTATCTTCTTAATTTTTGAAACCTAGGGATAAAATACTTCGTTCCTGTAGGAGTGGATTGCCATAAATGTCCAGGGAAGCTTGTAACCAATGTTTTATTGTTGATGAGGGGGAAAAAAAAGTAAAAAAGATAATGAAAACAAACAAAAAAAAAGATAGTGAAAGAGTCTCTAAAATACAAGAGGCTACCTCTTTGCCCTCAACTTTATTTTTTTGACACTAAGGCTATATAATATTTCATATATTAATTCTCTTTTCCTACTAGAAAGTTCATACTTTATAGCAAGGTTCTTTCATGTGTTTAAAAAAAAAGCTGCATTTTATTACAGCTGAAAAATGAGGTCAATGTTCCCAATTTGTTCGTGTACTTAATAAAGTTAAAATACTAAACTAGAAAACAGTTTAAGGAGCTCAGAGTTGATGTGAGTTTGGAGAATATCTAAATAGTGAAACAATTAATAAAATAAGTCAAAGGAGTCAAAAGTCAGTGAAGCAAGTATTAGCTAAGCCAAAAAATGACTAAGTATATTTGACTAAACCATTTAACCCTTCTGAGCCTCAGAGTATCCTCATTGGTGAAATGAAGATGAAGAATTAGGATCAGAAGATCTTGTATGCTTTGATCTCAGCACCTCTTTATAGTCTAAAAAAAGTATTCAGTACTTCAAAGAGTTTTTATATACATCCCTGTTTACCGCATTAAAACTAAAACAAAAATCTTAAAGGTTCATTAATTTTTTAAATAAAAGAAACATTAAATGTCAACATAAGTAACATTTTATGAAAAACAAAACTAAACTAAAAAAATTTAGTGAGAGAGTAACATTGTTTTATAATTATTGTAAATATCTTTAATGTCTGGCTTAATAGAAAACAGCTAGCTTTCCATATACTTACCATTGAATCAATATCACCTATCATGTAACCTCTGGAAAACTACTTTGTGAGAAAGTGAGAATGAAAAGGACAAATGATGCTTAAGTATCATTTTGAAAATAGTTCTGCCTTTCTGGACTCCCTGAAAAAGGTCTTACGAACCCTCCCAAGAAGCTCTGTACTACACTAGATCATCTTTACAGTTCTAAAGCTCTGCACAAAACCAGACTGATGACAAGATAGTATTTTTTTTTTAATGAAAATATACCTAACTTCACTACGACAGAATGCCTCACTATTGGGATACCTGGGTGGCTCAGTCAGTTAAACATCTCCCTTCAGCTCAGGTCACGATCCCAGGGTCCTCAGATCAAGTCCTGCTTCAGGCTCCTTGGTCAGTAGGGAGCTTGCTTCTCCTTCTGCCTGCCATTCTCCCTGCTGAGGCTTTAACCTTAACCTTTAACCTTAAAGGCAGAGGCTTTAACCCACTGAGCCACCCAGGCATCCCTAAATAAATAAAATCTTAAAAAAAAAATACAAGGAAAACAAAAACACAAATTTTGGCAATATACAACTCCCTTAAAAACAATTCTATTTTTAGGGGCACCTGGGTGGCTCAGTGGATTAAGCTCCTGCCTTCGGCTCCTGCCTTCGGCTTCTGCCTGCCTGTCTGCCTACTTGTGATCTTTCTCTCTCTCTCTGTCAAATAAATAAAATCTTCTAAAAAAATTATATTTTTCTTGCATATGGAATTTTTTTAAAAGATTTTATTTATTTGACAAAGAGAAAGAGATCACAAGTAGGTAGAGAGGCAGGCAGAGAGAGAGGGGGAAGCAGGCTCCCCGCTGAGCAGAGAGCCCGATGCGGGGCTCGATCCCAGGACCCTGAGATCATGACCTGAGCTGAAGGCAGAGGCTTTAACCCACTGAGCCACCCAGGCACCCCACGTATGGAATTATGACAGTAAGATTTACTTTACGTCAACCTTAAGAATATCTACTTAATTTTAGACTAAATGGAGGTTTCCATGGCATATAACTGGCTTCTACCTTTAAGATAAAATTCCGTACTGAATATAAGTTTATGTTTGAATACTTTCCACTGAGCTCCTCTATCCCCAAAATATGCCCTAAAAATATTAGAAGATCTTCTATACACTTCTTAAAAGTTCTGTATTCATTTAACCTCTGTATTTGTACAAACAAAACAGGCAGAACAGCACCATCTGGTGGGTATCACCTTAGTTTCAAAATAATTGTCTATATTTACCTTATTAATACTTCTTTGAAAAACTGCCTAATAGGGAATCATTTTAAAGTACTACGAATTAATGATGAAAAGTATCTTAATTAACAACGAAAAGTATACTTTAAAAATGAACCAAGGTTGCAGCATTATTTCTTAATTACTAACAAGTTAACTGTTTCTGTGAGGCTATTAAGGATAAAATCTCCTCAGAACTTAACCTTGTGGTCCTAGCTTAAAAAAGAAGTGTTCATATTTAATACAAAAATCATTTGTATTTTTCATACAATACATCTATACTATTCATTGAAAAGGATGAGATGTGAACATAATAATCTTCACAAAATATAGTATGGTCTGTTATTTACATTTTATTTTACAGTTAATTTTTTTATAGGTGTGTATCTAAATTAGCTGAAATTAGCACAGCTAATCTCAGGGTTTATTAACAATAAAAGCTTTCTGTATACTAACAATGTACTAGATAATGGTCAGAATATAAATTAAAATAAAAATATAACAACTATGGAAAGTAGTATAAACAAACAGAAGACAAAATCAGAAGAAAGGTGTTTTTCATTTTGATAATTTTCATATCAGGCTTCCCAAAGTGAAATGGAGAAGAAAAGTAGGATCAAAATACCAAAGCCAAACAAAAAGGAAGCATATTTCTTTGATACACTTTTATCTGCAATGATAAAAATTACAAAATATGAGGGCGCCTGGGTGGCTCAGTTGGTTGAGCGACTGCCTTTGGCTCAAGTCATGATCCTTGAGTTCCAGGATCGAGTCCCACATCGGGCTCCCAGCTCCGCGGGGAGTCTGCTTCTTCCTCTAACCTTCTGTCCTCTCATGCTCTCTCTCACTTTCTGTCTCTCAAATAAATAAATAAAATATTTTTAAAAAATTACAAAATACAGCTCTCCAGTAACTAGTGGTTAACCACACATTATCTTACACTACAGTAGGCGCTGTGTATATAATGGAAAGCAAATACAAACAGAAAAAGAAAACCCATTCTCTTATGGAGCTTACAATGTAGCTGCTGCTTTGCCCACTCTCTGACTACCTTCCAGATGTACCATTCTTCCCCATTTTAATTATACTGTTGTTTTCTAACATAAAGAAATTGAACATCTCAATTTATACAACTTTTACACTAAAAAATGCTATTATTAACTTCTGCTTCAACACAAAAGATTTAAAGTTTATCTCTGTTCCTTGCACTAAAATGACAATAAATTCACAAGAACAATATTTTTGGTGAAAAATATCCATAATATATTGAAGTCCTTAAAGTAACAGAATACTGATGGCTGAACAAGAACACCAGAGAAGGAGGAAGGGAAGAAGAAATAAGAATCAAGTAAGTTTAGGGCGCCTGGGTGGCTCAGTTGGTTGAGCAACTGCCTGTGGCTCAGGTCATGATCCCGGAGTCTCGGGACCGAGTCCCATATCGGACTCCCGGCTCTGCGGGAAGTCTGCTTCTCCCTCTGACTTTCTCCCCTCTCATTCTCAGTCTCTCGCTCTCTAATAAATAAATAAATAAATCTTTAAAAAAAAAAAGAATCAAGTAAGTTTATTTGAAGAATCGCCAAAGAACTTGAAAATTTCTGGAGACAAGGGCTATGTATCCATTGTTAAAAAGCAGAGAAATTAAATAAAAGTCTGCACACAGAAGAATAAACACCCCCTCTCTCGCACACATACACACAGTGAACATGTGTGCACACACGCTCACGCACACACACTACAACCCCTCTTCCTTCCTCCTTTCCCAATTCTCCCTCTCCTCCTACCTACTCCTTCTCTTTCTCTCCCTTACCTGACAACTAATAAATAAAGTGGTAAGATGACTTTTTTTTTTTTTAAAAAAAACAAGCAGCGACCAGTCTTATTAAAGAAAAATTCTGCGTGATTTACTTTTCACTATTCTGTTCTGGCATGCTTCTAATGATATCAGAATCACCTGGATCAATGATAGCCAGTGTGTATACTCTGTAGTATTTCCCCCATGCTGTGCCCAATTCAATATTATTGCCACTGTAGTGATGGACACCAGGTTTGGCCAACATGGCGTAGTATTCTATTTCAGATTTCCTCAAGGCCGGGCAGTTGTTGGCGAGGATGACCAGTATCGCTTTGCCATGTCTGATCATTTTCGGAGTCTGCTTGTACCCCAGCACGTACTTTCCGCTTTTCATAACAAGCTGGAGCCTAGAGTTGATCGACTCCAGCGACTTTTTCATCTTCTTGGAGGTCACCATCTTCCTGCCTTAGATGTGGGACGGTCCCAACCAAGAGCAGCCGCCAAGATGGCTGGGAGAAAGGCATTCTTCCTTTCCCAATTCTCCCTCTCCTCCTCCCTACTCCTTCCCTTTCTCTCCCTGACCTGACAACAAATAAATAAGGTGGTAAGATGACATCAGCATGGGAATAAAGTAATGCTCTAGAATGTTCTAATAATTAACTCTATTTTTATTTATTTATTTTAAAGAGTTTATTTATTTGACACAGAGAGATCACAAGTAGGCAGAGAGGCAGGCGGGGGGGGGGGGGGGG
>CM052812.1:28199272-28349328 GCA_028533885.1 Nasua narica | reverse complement strand
AATTATCTAACAGCCCTTCTATAAATAAAAAAAATTTCATCATTTTGGATTAATGATTTAAAAGTTGATCAATGCTTTAAAACGTCATTTTCCTAAAATTCCTGAAGTATCGCTTTCTTAAAATTTAACTTCCAATTCAAGTAATATTTATTCCATAAGCTACAGACATTCAGTTAGCTTCAACAGCATTCAATAAGCAGATCTACGTACATGATCGCTCTGATATGAAGAATTTGAGAGGCAGGGCAGGGGGTTATGGAGGGGTGGGGAAGAGAAATGAAACAAGATGGGATGGGGAAGGAGACAAACCATAAGAGACTCCTAAACTCGCGAAACAAACTAAGGGTTGCTGGGGCGGGGGGGGGGGGGGTAGGGATATGCACATTGGGGAGGGTATGTGCTATGGCAAATGCTGTGAAATGTGTAAGCCTGATGATTCACAGACCTGTACCCTGGGGTAAATAATACATTATATGTTAATAGAAAAGTTACAGAAATGGGATAATATATAAGACAAAGTGCCTATCTCAAAAAAAAAAAAATAAGCAGATCTACGTACTACAGACAAGCAGAACTGGATATGAAATCGTTAGAGGCCTCAAGAAGTTCAGTCTAATACAAAAGATAACACAGACAAATTATACTGTACAACAGAAGTGAATTTATTAGAGGTGAAGAGGGAGCTTTCTGGAAGAAACAGCAAAGTTTTGAAGTTACCAGGCAGCTAAGATTTGGGAGGGGTAGAACAGCACATGCAAAGGCACAAACACAATAATTAGCAATTAATTCTTACTAGGGCTAAAGGTAGAAGGCTGTTGGCAGGAAACAGTGCCAAAGGGAAAAGACTCATCTGCTTCCAAAGTCATGCTATAGTAACTTAAAATTCATCCTGTACGTAATGGGAGAACTATTTAAGTCTTTTTTTTATTATTATTATTTGACAGAGAGAAAGAGATCACAAGTAGGCAGAGAGGCAGGAAGAGAGAGAGGGTGAAGCAGGCTCCCCACTGAGCAGAGAGCCCAATGCAGGGCTCGATCTCAGGACCCCGAGATCATGACCTGAGATGAAAGCAGAGGCTTTAACCCACTGAGCCACCCAGGCGCCCCTATATAAGTATTTTAATAACATGGTCAAGTGATGGGACAAATTAAGTGTCCCAGAAAGATGGACAATTAGTAGGACAGAAACAAAAGTAAAACAAACATCAAAAGAAGAATGTAAAGTAAGGACAGAAGAGAGGGTGAGATGGGAGGCAAAGTTATGAGATGCTACTGTAACATCCGAGGCAAAAACTGTGAAAAAAAGAACAGACAGAGGTGGACAAACATTGGCATGATATATATTCATTAACATGTACTAAGCTCCTAGAATATGTTTGGTATAGTGCCAAGCTCTAATGATACAAAGTACTCTTGCCTTTGGGGAGCTCATAATCTAGAGGAGACAAAAGAAAACAGGGAATTACAAAATCATCTAATAATTCCAGTAACATAAAATCTGCATATAAGCCAGATTCAGGAGGTGCTAAAAAAGAAGACAACAAGCCTAACCTGGACTCACTTACGCTAAGCTCCACATCACCAAATCAAGATTTAATTACAATTTTAGCTTTCCCAGAAATGAAATATTTGACCAATTAGGAATGGCCTGGTCAGTACTAGTTAGGTAATCTGCCTAATTAGACCCTCGCTATCCCCTAAAAGGAAGCTTACTGCAAAAACCAAACTGCTTTTTTTTTTCCTGCTAAAACTTTCTTGTTCCCACTCCTTTCTGCCCAGAAAAGTCTTTCATTTTGTATAGCTCCTTGGATCTCCTTTGTCTTTGCTAGATGGGATGCACCTATTTCTTGAATCATTGAACTGTTAAAAACAAAACCACAAGATCAAAATGGAGTCACTTAGTGTTAAGCCACCACATGAGCAAACCAAGACTTAATAGTAAACTTAACTAGAGTTTTAACAACACCCTTCCTTGTCCCATCCTCCCCATGAAGAATGCGACCTTTAAACAGGTAACCTATAGTTTGCATTGTTTTAGGCAAAGTTGTCCTCCTGCTGAGAGATACAAGCAGAAAAATGTTCACCTTTAACCTAGAAGGCTGACCTATAGCCTGCATAATTTCGATAAAGATTAAGTAAGTGCTGGTTGCTACATTCTTAAAGGGTCTCATGACTGCCTGTATATTTCACCAATAGTTAATATTGAAATGAATGATAAGCACCAGAGAAATCTTGCAAAAGTAGTTTTACAAGTAGAAACTAGAAGAAGATATTTATGATCTAATACTCCTTGCACATTCCCTCCCCCTTGAGCACTAAGCATATAAACTGCCAGCTTCATAGAGCCAAAGTGCAGCCCTTTCCACCTACGGGTCCTTTCCTGGCGCTACTTAAATATATTTACTAAGTTGCACTGTAAAATATCTCAAGAATTCTTTCTTGGCTGTTGTGCTTCAAGATCCAGAAACATTTTTGGTGGCCATGTACGGATATTACGGAATAAATCCAAGAGCCTCAATGCGACTCAGTAAGTCATCTTTACCCCAGTCTTTGTTTCTTACCTGTTCTTTTTCCTTCTTCAGACATGTCCCGAATAGTATGACCCTTCAGCACATGTCTTCAGAATATGTTTTACTCAAGGGTTCAGGAGAGAGCCTCTTGCCTCTTGTGGCTACACCACTGGCAGGAATGGACTACTATCAACCAGCCTGGGACTAGTGCTGTGGCCATAATGGAATTGGGCTCAGAAATCAGACTCTCCTAATTTTTCCTGTTCTTTTAATTCATATATTCTCGTCAGGCGTAGGACAGCCACATTTGCTGTTAGGATGGCCACCAATCCAAAGACTTTCGGGTAAGGTTTCTTCCTAAATAACCGGGCATGATCCCTCAATGAGCATAAAATCCAAGTTACGTTTCATCGTGGGCTTCCTGAAAGAGACCAGAGCTATTACCCAGTTGGGGAACTCATCCAAAGAAGGACCAGTCCTTTGGAACTGGATCATGGATTGAGCTCACAAGAAAGTTGCCTGCATTAGACAGGAATTCCATACTTTCATTTCTTCGTGTTTCTCATTTGTCCTTATCCATAGGCATTTGGCATTCTCAGTACTGCTCTCAGAATGAAAGTACTTTTAGCTTAGATATATGATACTTAATACAATACAAAATGGCTGCCTCTTCTTAACAAAGGCCAGGAACTCTACCCCATCCATTAATACTAGATTCAGAGGCTTTCAAAAGTTATTATTATTGGTCGCCAGATATATGGGCTCCCTGAAAACGGAAACAGGCAGACCCAATCTCTAGAGCAATTCAGTCCATTTACCAGCACCCCATTGTGTTGTCTAGGATGCAATGGGGAAACAAAGGGAGGTCAGCATCCCTTCTCAGGTAGTACAAAGGTGCCAAAGTGGTCAAGAAAGAGAAATGCATCCCACCACTGTGACCCCCAGAAACCTTTGGCAATATTCCTGATGGGATGCCATTCAAAGCCAAGGGGGATTTTGGTAATGGACTCCTAGGTAGTTAATGTACTCTCCTCAGTTTGTAGGAATTGACAATAGGATCAACTACTTCAATCCAAAGGATTACCTGTGGGCTGTGTCTCATAACACAATGAAATCAATTTGGACAAGATTTAAAGAAGTGTCCCATCTTCTTTTACAATAATGCCTGGCCTCAATATTCTTAGAGGATGATTTTTTTTTAAAGGTCCATTAATGGGTCCTTAAGCTTCAATACTATTTAGCACTTAGCCTTTTTTTTAGCATCAAGGAAAATGGACCAAAATCTCATAAGATCAGGCCTTTATGGGCCTGTAACAAAACTATCTGTGATCTGTCCTATAGTCCTCTAGGGGGCATAAGGACACACCTCTCCTTACCCTTTACCCTTCAACCCACCATCAGCTCAGCTGCCTCAAGCCCTTCCACTGTTAATCTACAATCTTACCTGTGTCCTCTCCTGTTCGCTATGTGCACACTCCCCTTGTTTCTCTGGTAAATAGGTTGCTGCCAACATCCTGTACATCCATCCCTCTGTTTTTCCTGAGTGACTGTCTCCTCTTTCTTTGCTTCTTCTTTTGTGTGTCAGATCTAAAATATATCTTGATAAGACTGGATGAATGTTGTTTGGCTCTTGTTGTATGCGGGGTTTTTGCCATCATTCATTTCCCAGGTTACTGACTAAGATAATTGGAGTCAATTGTCTGGTTAGTGTGCTTCAGGATGAGGACTTTAAGGAATATTCCCAAGCAGCTACTGAAACTCATTCTGTTTCATGGACTCCCCAACAACTGTGCAATTCAACTATCACCTTGATAGACTCTTAGGTGGCTAGGGTAACAAAACTGCTCCTTAAAAGTGAGAGCATACCCAATGCCATGGGGTTAGCTATGAACTTGTACAGATAATGGATAGCCCCACTTTCCTTTTTTAAAAGATTATTTATTTTCCAAGAGAGAGGGGATAGAAAGAGCAAGAGTGTGGGAGAATGGGGAGGGGCTGAGGGAGAGAATCCTCAAGCAGACTCCCCACTGAGCATGAAGCCCAACACAGCTCCATCCCAGGACCATGAGATCATGACCTGAGCCAATATCAAGAGTCTGATGTTTAACAGACTAAGTCACTCGGGTGCTTAGTGGTGTCCTACTTTCCTTTTAAGTGTATTGGAGAATTGCATATGGAGTGCCCTTATCTCCCCAAGACAAGTCATCTTCTACTTGCCAGCAATTCTTCGTAATTAGGATAGTGTTAAGGCTAGAAAGCTTCTTAATGGTTTTATTCCTTAGCCACATTTGTCCTGAAAGCCACCTCTATTGAGGTAAAAATTACAAACAGAAGCATGAGCCAAGCATACAGCAGCCACCATTAATGAAACCCAACATGAAGTCACCCACAAATTCGAAAAGTGGCACTCCAAAACCTAATGGCCCTTGATACCCTGACTGAAAGTCAGGAAGGAAGTTATTACGCTAATACTGAAACTAAATGTTGTATATCTATCCCAAATGACTCTGCTAATGATCCAAAGTTTTAGCTCATACATACCCAAATTAAGGCAATGTCTGACTCTTAGTTCTCTCAGTGATTAGTTTTCAGTTAGGAGGTGGACTATATTCTAACTTAAAGGGTCTTAAAGTGTTATCTCTTTTGCTTTGTTCTCTCCTATTATTGAGATATATACAAGCAGTTCCTGACTCCTTCACCTAGCCAACAGATGATCCTTACAACTCAAAACAAATTCACCTCAACGTCCACTCTGGATTCCACAGCAATGGCCTTCCACAGTGGTTATTTGTAGGGACACATAGTAACAAATTTCAGTCCATAGGCAGGAACATCTCTATGACCCCTGTCAGCTGGAAGAAGTTACAGAAGATGAGTCTTTTGCCCTTCAACAACGTTAAAGACTTAAGTGCCAAAACTGGTCAGGGGGAAAATGATTAAGGATAGAAGGAGGAAAATGTTCACCTTTAGCCCAAAACGTTGCCCTATAGCCTGCATAATTTCTGGGTTTTTTTTTTAAGATTTTATTTATTTATTTGACAGAGAGCAAGCAAGCACAAGCAGGGGGAGCAGCAGAGAGAGGGAAAAGCATAGCCTGCAGAATTTCAATAAGGATCAAATATGTGCTAGTTGCTGCATTTTTTTAAAATTTTATTTTTAAGTAATCTCTACACCCTAACATAGGGATCAAACTCACAACCCAGAGATGAAGAGTCCCACACTCCACCAACTGAGCCACCTAGATGCCCATTCTTAAAGGGCTGCTACATTCTTAAAGGGTCTCAAAACTGCCTATATATTTCACCAATAGTTAGTATCAAACTGAATGATAAGCACCAGAGAAATTTTGCAGAAGTAATTTTATAAGTAGAAATTAGAAGAAAACACTTATGACCTAATACTCCCTGCATGTCCCCTCCCCCTTGAGCACTAAGCATATGACCGCCAGCTTCCTACAGTAAAAGTGCAGCCCTTTCTGCCCATGGGTCCTGTTCCTGTGCTACTTAAACTTACTAAGTTGCACCATACAAGAAGTCAAGAATTATTTCTTGGCTGTTACACTCCACAATCCAGCAACACTTCTAAGGAGAACAGAAGGGATCTATCAGTGGATTACATTGTAGTGCTGATCAGGATTTTTGCTAATAATTTCTTTCTTTCCATTCCCTGTCTGCCTTTAAAAACCTTTCTTTTCCTGCAGCTCAGTGGGGCTCCTTTCTATTGCCAGATATGACAGGGAAACTAAAGGTATCCCATGAAAAACTGCTTTCCCTCATCCCCATTCCTTTTCCTGCTTCTATTTTTGCTAGGACTTACACCCATGCCTTATACATTTCTTAGAGAAGAGATAATGTATGTCCTCCTTGTACAGGTTAAGGGTTTAATATTTCTTTGGAGTCTTCCCACACAATACATAACATCTAAGGAGTCACCAGGCGGGGTCATCATGAACTTTCCAAGACCACTAACTCATCAAGACCCTGACTCCAAGGCATACATGATTTACGGAGGATAACTAAACACTTCTCTCTGTTCCTCAATTACTGAGAAGACAAGTGGCACTAGACTACAATCCTCAATAAAAACCCCAGGCCTCAAGCAAAGACAAGACTCACTTTTTTCTTTTCTGAGTCTTTTGACTCTCTGTATATACACTCTCTCTATATCTACACTCTCTATGTCTTCAATAAGCTCTGCTCTCACCTCTCATTTGATTTCTATCACCTGCAAAGCCAGGGACCCTCTTGTCTGGTCCTGTGGGTCACTCCTCTGAGTCCTTAGACCCAGCTAGTCTTTATCAGATGGGATGCTGCCAGATTCATAAATCATGAAATAAAGTCAACCTGATTTTTAAGTTTACTCAGGTAAATTTGGGGGGTTTTTTGTTTAAGATTTTATTTATTTATTTATTTATTTATTTATTTGAGAGAGAATGAGAGAGTGAGAGGGGAGAGGTCACAGGGAGAAGCAGACTCCCCACCGAGCAGGGAGCCCAATGAGGGACTTGATTCCAGGACTCCAGGATCATGACCTGAGCTGAAGGCAGTTGCTTAACCAAATGAGCCACCCAGGCCCTCCTAAATTTTGTTTTTTAACAGAGATCGAAGTTTTCCTGATAAAGATCTGAATCTTGAAAAGGATTTGGAGTGGTGAGAGACCTACGAGGAAGAGGTTTTTAGAGGGACAAATACATGTGCAAATACATGGACAAGAGGGACAGGTTCAATGAACTGCAAGATGCCAGAACTAGAGAATAAAAAGCAAAAAAGGTCTTTAGGTTTCATCACACAAAGAAGTCATTAAAAGGTTTTAAACTTGGAAGAAAAAAGATCAGAATTTCAACTTACAAAAATTATAATAGGCTAAATATAAATTATGAACATATCTGCACGTCCCCATACTTAAGAACTAGTTAGATGATTCACATGAATTACCTTACATTAACAATACAAAGGGTGACAAAAGAGGCAAAATGCTACAATTGATTTGAGTACTTTCATTTCAACACATACACTGTGACCTTGAACAAGTATGTTAAATTTCTAATCCCCTATTCTTCACAGGAGAAAACACTACTATTACTTCAAAAGAGTTCATGACAATAAAGGATAGAATACTTAATAACTGGGTAACCAGATAACTGGTATTCAAACTAAAAGCCACAGTATGAAAATAAAGAACAAATCTGCTGCTTTTCTGAAAGGGCATCAATTCAAAATGCAATGTTTCCATAGTGTATATACTGGGAAAATGACTACAATATCTGGTAAAATGCAAAGAACAATGGACTAAAGAGAAGACTCTTTTCTTTGCCAATTATGATTTCTATTGCTGAAAACATTCAAGAATCTAAGGGGCATTTTCATTACTGCTGTAAGAGAATGGCATAACCTAAAACATTAATACCTTACGAATAACTTCGTGGATGGGAAATAGAATCATTCATTTTAAATAATCATTCATGATAGAACACAATTTTACCACCAAAAAAATTTGTGCATAAAAAGACCATAGACAAAAAACACAAAAACAAAAACAAAAAACAAAAAACTCATAAGCGGAGGGACTTAGAACCATTCGAGAATGAGCTGTATGCTAAGTCATTCCTAGAATTATACCTATATGATGGCTTTATTTGTTCTGCCATACAAATGTGGACATCAGGGGGTAATGACCGACAACAATGATAATGCCATGAACAATACCAGAATCAAAGTCAACCACATGATCCTCAGAATCCAACAGAACCTTAACAGTCTTACTGATAAACTTTGTTTTACAGTATCAATAAATCATTCCAGATAGAACAAAGAAGACCGTTAATAGACCTATACTTTCACTTACAGGCTTCCCAGTGTAACCTGAAATTAACAATAAAAAGAAGTGCTTCATCTCATGCAATATTCGGTTTCCAAATCACTAACAATGGATTTACAAGGTTAAATTATTACAGTTTAAAAATACATACTTTTTTAACTATCCAGGCCCAGGTAAAATGATTATATGGAAATATATACATAACTTTAGAGTATACTTTCACAGACTACGAATCTAAGGTAAGAACAAAAAATTCCCCCCATTATACAAACTAATGGAAGACATTGAAACACTGATACACATTAAGTTCTCAGTCTAGTCAGTCAACAGATAAAATGGCCTACTGAGTCCTGGAAACACAAATGACAGTTTCTACCCCTCAAAAATATTTAATCACCTTTAAATATCTGATGAGATGTCCTATAAAAAACATAATAAATTTACAATATGCTTGCAGGCTTCCAGTTATGGAATAAATAAGTCATGGGAATAAAACGTACAGCATAGGGAATTTACTCAATGGTAGGGTAACAATGCTATATGGTAACAGATGGTAGCTACACACATAATGAGTATAGGAAAACATATAGCTATCCAATCACTATGTAGTACACCTGAAACTAATGTAATATTGTATGTCAACTATACTCAAATGAAAACATTAAATAAATAAATTTATAGTATGCTAACTCCTGAGGGCATAATTAGAATCAACAAGGGAAATAAGAAACATGCAAATGATAACAATGACAGTAAAAAATAATATGAAAGTCTTGAAGAGAGGCTGAAAATTACCCATGTCTCAGGAATACTATAAAATTAGATACTACTATAGTCTTTAAGGAATTGCAACATTATTACTATTATTTTCCAAGTTTCACATTAACAAAAAAAGTTTTGCGGAGAAATGAAAAACATAAATATATATAAACATTATGAAAATTAAGGGAATGCTTTCTACTTAAAAAGTTCTTCACATGCAAAGGAAATTGAATTTTTGTTGTTTGACTATTACAAACTGATTAAAAGATACCTAAATTAGAATATTTTAATTATACAATTACCTATTAATAGTAAACATTCTTACATAGAGGAAGTACTAGAATGACAGACAATCTTGGTTTTTCCAGAGATGATTCAATCTACTTTTTTTTTCTTTTTTTTTTTTTACTTCTATTCTTTCTTCAAGGTGGATTGAACTCAGCTGTTGCTTTCATCAATGGCTAATCTATACCTCTTTACATAGGAGTTAATATTTTTATATTATAGAGAGATCTAATCCCACCTTTGTTAAGTGACTCAGTAAAATAATTCTAAACAAGTTACTGAGTAATGATTTATAGTAGCCTAGAATAAAATTCCCCAGAAGTACTAAGACTTTAAACTACTCCCCCCCAAAAATATACATAATGATGTATATTCAGGAGGCAGTAGAAATGTGATCAGCTTCCCCATTGCGATGCCCTAAAAATATGAAGCATCTCTTTTCAAATATAAAGCACTAACCAAAGCAGTAGTTCATACTGTATACTGTTCTTCTGAATTTATTTTTCTACCTTCCCTGGTTTAGATACAGTAAATAATTTTGTTTGTTCCCTTTTAAAGTTACCTGCTGGGTTGCTAAGGATGAAATTGAGGAGAGGCTGAAAATTATATCTAGAAAGAAAGGGCTTCCTAATGATGTTCCTAAAACACTGAATTACCCAAGCTTTGCCTCCAGATTTATTGTGTTAAATAATAAATTTTTCCATTTATAGATTAGGTCATTTTGTTTTGGGTATCTGTTACTTAGACAACCAAAGGCACAAATAGTATAAATATCTCCCAACTTTGGAATTAATTCTGGAAAAGTTTATGCTCTCATCTACCACACATTTTAAAAAAGGAAAAAAATTCTAATTAAAAAAAACTAAAACTGACATTAAAAAAATTCTCTCAGAATCCAGACCTAAAGGGGCAGTCACACAAATTATTCCAAACTTAATCACCAACACCAGCTGCCTACTAGAATTAGAGGCACTTACATATAAAGCCAATGCAAACATTAGAGGAAAAAACAGAAACTTGTTTGCTCTCTACTAAGGAAACATAGGTTGATAATATTTAAGGAATAATGAGAGAAGCACTTAACTCGGGATTCTGGTTTTCATAAGAAGCCTGCTGTTAAATTTTATTATATTCATGAAGACAAAACTTGGAAAACAAAACTGTTTCATTAATCATCAACCTTGTAGTAAAACCCAAATAACCAAAATTACTATAAATAAACCCACTTAATGGTAAAATACTCAAATAAACATATGAGTTGAAAACATGATACTCCGCAGACTAAAATAGTCTTTAAATATGCACAAATATTTACTAAATTTCTACTAGATGCCAAAGATGAATATACAAAGATGAATAAAATAGGAACCTTGTGCTCAAAGTACTGGGTCTAGAGGAAGGTAAGCAAAAAATAAATAAAAGTAGAATAGTTATTTACATGCCAGGCATCATGGAATTCTCTGTATGTATATTACTTAATCCTTACAATAATTCTATAAGGTTAAGCGTCATCATTCTCACAACTTAGATGAAGAAATATTTGAGGTGCCTGGATGGCTCAGTCATTAAGCTCAGTCATTAAGCTCTGCCTTCAGCTCAGGTCATGATTCCAGGTTCCTGGGACTGAGCCCCACATCAGGCTCCCAGCTCAGCAGGAAGCCTGCTTCTCCCTCTCCCACTCCCCCTGCTTCTCCCTCTCCCACTCCCCCTGCTTCTGTTTCCTCTCTCGCTGTCTCTTTCTCTCTCTCTCTGTCAAATAAATAAAATCTTTTAAAAAAAAATAGATGAAGAAATATTTAAAGGAATAAGTAACTAACCCAAGGTCTCACAACTAGTAATTATCAAAACCGGAATTTTAATTCTGGTCTAATGGCTTGCACCAAACTAATCCCAGAGTACAGAAGAGTGTACAATAAAGAAAGCTACCAGAAAAAATTAATATTTGAGTGAAGCCTTAAAAAATGAATAGGGGTGGGGTGCCTGAGTGGTGGCTTAGTTGGTTAAGCAACCAACTCTTGGTTACTCTTGGTTTCGGCTTAGGTCATGATCTCAGGGTCTACAGTCTGTACACAATTTTGCCAAGTGTTCCAACAATGTACTTTAAAATATCCCTCCTTTACTCCCAGGATACAATACAGGATCATGTATTACATTTACTCGTTATGTTTCTTTGATTTCTCTCAATCTAGAAAAGTCTCTCAGTCTTTATCTTTCACAAAAGTGACTCTTTTAAAGAATGAAGACCAGATGTTTTCTTGAATTTGGGTCTGATGTTTCTCTCACAATCAGATTCACACATTTTTGTAGGAACACTACACATGTGATAGTCTGTCCTCTGTGTATCGCATCAGGAAGCACAGGATGTCAACTAGTACTTCACACAATGCTGAGTGGCAAATGTTTTTCTTTTAATAGTTCTATAATTAAATGTATAAAACTCATAATTTCATGAGTATTAACAAGATGAGGCTAATTTTTCAAGTTAACATTAAGAGAACTTTAAATAATACAGGAAATACTAACATCAGAAAGCACTTACTACTATATATGTGACACACAGGTTAAACCAAATTCAAAATGACATGGACTTAAAAGTAGCCAATAATAATAATATAATGGGAAGTCCACTCCAGACTTCTTCCAAAGACTAATGGGAGATGGGTTAGTTATCCTTAAAGACTGAGAAGGTAACTGATTAAAAGATTAAAAACTAGGGGCGCCTCGGTGGCTGGGTCGATTGAGCATCTGGCTCTTGGTTTTGGCTCAGATCATGATCTCAGGGTCGTGGGATCGAGTCCCTCCTCAGCTCTTCGCTAAAGCTCAGCAAAGCTGAGCCCTCTCCCCCTCTACTCCTCCTACCCCCTTGTTCTAACTCAGAAATAAACACTAATAACCTCCAGCAAAATATTTATATATTGATGCAAAGTTTTTACTGACATAAGTAAACATTATTACTATTTCAAGGACATGATATATGCTTTAAAGATAACAAAGGATGGATTTGTTATATTAATAAAACTAGTTCAATTCTTTTCTTTTAAATAGTATCTGATCTAAATTTAGTCAAGGTCAATCAATATAAAAATGAATAAAATGAATTTCTTCGTGCCACCATAATGCATGCCTGTGTTTGTATAAAATACATTACACTTTAACAGAATAATATGTTTAGTATTAACAAAGGGTTCAAAGATAATTATCCTACAAAATTGCTTAAAAGCCTATTCATGAATGATCCTAACAACCATCAATCCTACTTTGTAAGAGTATAAATTTTTTTACATTTGTATTTTTTTATTATGTTCATATAGTTAAATTTTTATAAATTCAAAGAGCATATATACTTTAGTGCTTTCCTATCTTCATTACTTACATTTTAGTACATAGTTTTATGGTTGATATCAGTTTCTCTATTTTTCTAAATTTCATCTTGGAAGCCAATCATATT
The DNA here is from genome assembly GCA_028533885.1 of Nasua narica. Classification (NCBI taxonomy): domain Eukaryota; kingdom Metazoa; phylum Chordata; class Mammalia; order Carnivora; family Procyonidae; genus Nasua; species Nasua narica. The sequence goes on along the minus strand of CM052812.1, from coordinate 28,336,506 downwards.
CCCTCTATCCTCATTCTAGAATGGAAAATATCTTTAGCAAAGTAATTATACAATTTATATTTTATATTTAAATATAAAATAGTTTGGGAAACAAAGGCAAAAAAGCAGTGGCAAAAGAAATATACACACTCTTGCAAAGGGAAATCAGTAGTAGGAGTTGATAATAAAGAACTCTCTTTACAAGAGCATAAATTTACAGAAATTATATATGTAAAAGATATTTCCTACATTTCTTTGTTTAATTTTGGGATCCTACTAAGATATCTCGCTTTCTCTTTCAACCAAGAAGAAATTTTGTCTCTTTTCAACAAGACCAAAAAAAAAAAAAAAAAGCTTCAATGAACATTTTCTCACCCAATTCAACACTGAAAAACTAAAAACATAAAACCATAAATTCAAACTTCAAAACATTTTTTTCCCAAATCTTCCATTAGGCTTTTTTCTACCTCCTGTCTAACCTAACACAGAGCTATAGACCTAGAACTTGCAAGTATTTTTCTGGCCTTCCGAAACAAAAAAGCACAGAAGTTGTAGGAATGTTTGAGGAAGGTGGTTTCATTTTGCATGTGCTATTAAAATTCAGTATAAACAGGGTGAAGCATTTTTATAAAAGTAACATTTTTCACAAGAAAAACACTTGGAATTATTAGGATATAAAGTAAAAATTTTACAAGAAAAAATTTAAAATCTATTCTAAATCCTTCAATTGTTTCACTAAATAATCGAAAAAGTCAAGTTGCAATCATAATGAAGTTCCACAGAGGGAGCTAGCGTCACAAAGAATAAATTTATAGTACACTGAACTTCAAGAAACAACCTAGTCTATGAGAAATATCAGATTTCCATTCATCAACATTAGCTCATATTATCTTCTAAAATTCTACTTTAGACACTAACAACTCCCCAAAATACAGCATTACCTACAAATTTTGGTCTATTTCTACTAAACCATATTAAAACTTATGAAATGTAATATCCATCACAAGTACTTTTAAATACTTATCAAGTAAGCATGTTCATTTAAAATATTATTATTTCTCCCAAAAAAGTAAAAAATATTCTTTCTCCTAAATCACTGAATTTAGCCAAGTACAAAGCAATAAAATAGACCTGAAATCAAATCAGTCTATTCTTTTCTACTGTAAGACAAGTTATGGAATTATTCCAAGCCAGTTTCCCATAAAATGGGAATGAATATATTCACATTCTAGTATTGCTGTAAGGACTAAATTAAAGCACAAAACTAAGTGAAATAAGGCCCTCTTTTCCTTATTTTTTAATACATAAGTGTTATTTAATCGTTCATACTTTACAGAAATAAATCAGTAAGTATAGTAGTTAAGAAATGTTTTCAAAACGTTTTCAAGGGTTAGATTAGCTGCTAATAAATACTAAAAGTTCCCCAAACTCCCAAATCCATATTATTCCCAAAACGTGTGCCTCAATATTTCAGGGGATATAGACCGTGTTGGCATAACCCTTACATTATTTTTAAGGTGGAAATCTGTCTTCATTCTCGAAATATTCCTGTCTGGTGTGGGACCAAGAAAAATAAGAATTCAACATATCAGCAGTTTCTGCTCTATCCCATATTGGCCCTAATGAATATTCACTCTGTAGATATTACATACTGAAATACTGTCAAGTAAATTGTTTGCAACAAAGGGTCAATGAACTACATCTATACTAAAATGCTCTGGATAAAGTTTCAGGAAACACCTCACCCTTCCACCCAAAACACTAAAGAGATACAGAACAAAATTAATAATAATAATAATAATAATAAATTTAAAACAACAAAGAGAAAACAAAGAAGTCCATTAGCATTTTTTGCCTGAAGAATTTCAGGCTAGAAACTCAGAAACTATACAATGGTATTATTGAATAGACTAAAAGAAAAGTAGCTAATTAATCATTTGCTTAATGGATAATAATAAAATAGCAAAGCACTGATCTAATGCCACCATGGTATATGAAAGGCAGCCATTCCAAGAGCAGAAGCCAGTTCAAGAGTTTTCATAATCATCACACTCATAAAAACTTTTATCACACAACTAACTTTATATAACCTTTTCATAGTTCAAAACTTTTTCATTCGACCCTCACTAAACTTAATAATACAAACATGGAATTATCACCATTTCACAAAGAAAGACATTAAATTCAGAAAATTAAATGATTAATCTGAGTGTGGAAGGTTTTATATTTATACTGTGTCAACTAGAACTGTATTTCCCAGAATTTCCTTCCCTGTATGGTTTCAGATTAGGATTAACCACACACACACACACACACAAAAACTGTGTACAATTTGGGGGGTGCAAGTGAAACAGCAGCCATTTCATTCTAGTTATTGTTTACAGATGGTAAAAGAGAAGTATGAGCAGAATTCCAATTTGTCCTTATTTATCCTCACTCCACTCCAGCTCAGCTTCCGCTTTCACTTCCCAAACACTCCAAAGCCCATTACCAGCTGTTTCACTGAAAATTCAGAGGTGGTAGCTGCAAAGAGCCAACAACCTACCAGCCTTCTTCACAGATTACTCTGGGAGGTGAATTTTTTTTTTTTTTTAAAGAGACAGAGAAAGTGAGAGAGAGCATGAGAGGAGAGGTTAGAGGAAGAAGCAGACTCCCCGTGGAGCTGGGAGCCTGACGTGGGACTCAATCCTGGAACTCAGGGATCTTGACCTGAGCCAAAGGCGGTCGCTCAACCAACTGAGCCACCCAGGCTCCCCTCTGGGAGGTGAATTCTTAAAAGCTTCAATTCATGAACCTACACCAGGTATGGATTTTTCTGATTCTTCGTCGGTCTTTACTTCCCCAATTTTTCCCACAATTCAATAAGGTTTAATTCCTACAATATATTCCTTATTTCTTAATACTTACAGTGGAACTGATACACCATGGTTGTAGTTTATGCAAAACCCATACATAAGTTTCTACTAATGCTAAGTCCAAGGCAGCACACGTTTCTTCAAAGCAGAAGGCAGCAAGTTAGGATTAAGGTTTCACCAATAATATCATACATTTTTCAATCATCTATCATACATACATGAATATAAATCCAATTTTTTTCTAAAGATTTTATTTATTTGAGATGAAAGAAAGCAAGGTGGGGAGGGTCAGAGGGAGAAGCAGACTCCCTGCTGAGTAGAAAGCCTGATGTGGGACTTGATCCTGGGACTCCGGGATCATGACCTGAGCCAAAGGCAGACACTTAACCAACTGAGCCATCCAGGCACCCTAAATCCAATTTTAATCCTAACTATCTCTTGTAATGACTTCTTTATGACAGGGTTAAGAGTTTTGTTTCAAACAATAAAATATTTAAGCAAATCTTTCAGAAGTTTCATAATCCAGGTATAACAACAGATAAAAAGAAACTACGAAATCCTAGAATTTTAAAGTGAAAGCAGTCAAAAGTTCACCAAAAAGGATAAACTCTGGTGATAGATAAGGTGAGAACCATTTGTGGGGGCCTGAAATAAATTCAATCAACACAACTTTGAAATTCCCACAAAACACACCTGATTGTATTAGTTTAAAAAAAGAACAAAAAATCTAACACACATTTAGTATGTACTCCTGGAGGCATAGCTTCATAAGCACAAATGGCAAGTGTTACAGCCTTTAAAGATCAATTTAAAAAGTAGGGCACCTGGGTGGCTCAGTGGGTTATGGGTGGCTCAGTTGGTTAAAGCCTCTGCCTTCGGCTCAGGTCATGATCTCAGGGTCCTGGGATCGAGCCCCGCATGGGGCTCTCTGCTCAGCAGGGAGCCTGCTTTCCCCTCTCTGCCTGCCTCTCTGCCTACTTGTGATCTCTCTCCTCTCTGTCAAATAAATAAATAAAATCTTTAAAAAAAAGATCAATGTAAAAAGCAATATAATAAACATTTACCTTACAAAGACCATAACTATATATCAAAATCAATTTAAAAACATTTTTTGCATGTAAAAGGAATTTATAGCTTAAGATGAAAAGTCCAATGAAAGTATCATACTGGACTCAAACAATTTAGATCAAAGAAAACGAATGTGTCCTAGAGAAAAAAGTTCTGGTGGTGACAAAGATGTTGATGATGAAGATTCTGAACGTTCTAAGATATCAGAGTAAAAAAAGAAAAAAGTACTTTAAAATTATTTCACATTACGTGTAGTTAGATTGTGAATGTTCAAAGACCTGAGAAGTGAAAAAGAAAAAAAAACTTAATTATGTGTATGATGTAACTTAACTGTAACTATAAAATTGACTTATTTCATAAATATCTCAAAGCTTTTGAATCAAGTTGACCAAAAAAGCTTTGTAGGATACCATTTCCTTGGAAGAATGAGAAGAGCCTTGCATTTGGAAGTCAGGCTTACATATATTTGACTGAGTTTCTTCAACTCACTCAACAGTGACTCAATCAGTCTTGATAAAGCTATTGAGTTCTTCATAATCAGGTACTGAGTCTTGCAATAGATATCAAGTCTTTTTATCAAAACAAACAAGCAAACAAACAAAAAAATCACTCTATATTTAGGGAGCTGCTTGGTATGACAGAAAAAGCACTTAGATGGGAATCAGGAGACTTGGGTTCTGGTCCTGTATTGTCAGTATGTAGCAGTGTAACCTGCAGCAAGGCATTTTATCATATAAATCCCACCCAACTCATTATTAAAAAATGGATATTAGTTCTAGGGTTTATTTCTAGAACCAAAGTTCTGTAATTTAAAATATATAGAAGAAAGTGGCCCTTGAGAGAGGGGCCCTGGGGGCACCTGGATGGTACAGTTGGTTGGGCCATGAACTGGTCCTTTCAGCTGGGGTGGTGAGCTCAGGATCCTGGGGTTGAGCCCCACATGGGCTCCATGCTTAGTTGGAGTCGGCTTGAGATTCTCTCTCCTTCTCCCTCTGGCCCTCCCACCCTGTGCACCTGAGCCTGCAGACATGCTCTTTCCCTCAAATAACTAAATAAATCTTTTTTAAAAATCTATGATATTTAAAATTCCATTAAAATTCTATTCTTCTTTATGAATATTGAAAAAATATTAACCATTTAGGTTTGTTGTTGGTTCAAGATATTCTTACTTTTTCACATTTTAAAATTTTTTAATGGATATATAGTTGACACTAGATGTTCTCTTTTTTTTTTAAGATTTTATTTATTTATTTGAGAGAGAGAGAGCACAAGCAGGAGGGAGGGGCAGAGAAAGAAGCAAACTCCCGAGGAACAGGGAGCCCAACCCAAGGCTCCATCCCGGGACCCTGAGATCATGAGCCCAGCCGAAGGCAAACAGACGCTTAACTGACTGAGTCACCCCAGTACCCCAGATGTTCTCTACTTCATCTTCGAGTTCCTACTTGGTAGTTTTTTTTCCTCCCTACAGGCATCAGTTCTTACATTATTCTCACAGAACAATCTTGATGTTTCAGAGAACTAAGTTACAACATTAATACTGGATTCAAGACCATATTAGATGTTAAAGATTTTCTCGAAGGGCTCTGAATGTGAATTTCTTTTGTTTTAAGGAAAATCTAGACCCAACATAGAGCCGGAACTCAAAACTCTGAGATCAACAGTCACATCCTCTACCAATTAAACAGTCAAGTGCCCCTGAACATGCTCTTGAACGAAATGTAAATACTCATAAATCTCGCTTGCTGAGAAATTGGGAGCTGTTTTCCAAGACATTAAAATATTTTTACACTGGGCCCCTGGGTGGCGCAGTTGGTTGAGCGACTGCCTTCAGCTCAGGTCATGATCCTGGAGTCCCGGGATCGAGTCCCACATCGGGCTCCCGGCTCCATGGGGAGTCCGCTTCTCACTCTGACCTTCTCCCTTCTCATGCTCTCTCTCACTCTCTCTCTTTCCTAATAAATAAATAAATAAAATCTTTAAAAAATATATATTTTTACACTGAACCAAAGATCAAGGTATAACAGTGTTCCTTCCAATACTTGTGCTTCATTCCCCTTGCATAACTCATTTATTTTCTCCCATTTCATCATAATCTGAATTGAGAAAAACTTGAGTACAATATAAGTTTTATAAGACAAAATTTAAAAATTTAAGGGGATACTGAGACAAAATAATTTAATTTCTGACATAAAAAAGTCATTAAAAAGAATTTATTCAATATGACATGGGAAAACATCCTTTGTACCTAGAACAGCATACAATGCCTGTAAAACTTCACCCACTATCTTGGAATCTATCTTGAAAAGTCAAATAAATAAATGTGAATGTCTTTTAAACAAGTTTTCCCCATGTCTTATATAGTACAGGAAACTGACAAAAAATCCCCAGATCAAGTTACTTCTGTCTGTATGTAAGTGGCATGGATACTTCTGAATTTATGTATTTTGCCTTTAGTCTTTATCCCTAATTCCTGTCAATTTTTAACTTACTTATCTAAATCTTTATAATATTATCTCAATATTCTATTCAACATAATATAAAATTCAGATATTCATAAAATGAACAAATATTCATAGAAACAAAACAGTCCTATTTTCGGTAACTGCAGATATGTCCAACAATAAGAAAATCCAGTATTACAAAAATTTCCAACTTATGAAACTGTTTTACAGTATAACTGGAGATTAATTCTCCCTTTAAAAATGAAGTCAGTATCTTTACTATAAATAGTATCTAGCACAGGGACAGGTAAGCAGGTGAAAAAATATGAGTGAATGAAAGAGTGATGCTTCATTTTTTATTTTATATTATTCCATTTACAAAACTAAAACTATGACAGACCAAGAAATATCTATAGAAGGCTAATGAAACCATTTCATTACTGGACCATGTATAGAGCAAATTCCATAGCTTTGCATGAGTCAGATCCCAAATTTAATTTGCTGGCCTTTCCTATTTAAAATCATCTTCCGGAATCCTCAGTATGTAGAACATTAAAAAACAGGAATTTGAGAAAGAACATTCTGCTTAAAAAAAACTAGGGTCATGGACATTGCTGACGAATCTTCCCCGTTTGGCTATATGCCCAATTTCCCCAGACAGAGAAATAAAGGGTGTTATCTGTGAAGCATAAGTAAGTTTATATAGAATCTGAATCACCATAGTTTGGGAACTAGGAATATTTTAAATGAAAATATAGTTAATATTTACCACACAAAGTAATACCAACATATTGTTATCATTGTACTCACTTATTGGTATACATAAAACTACCTTTTCAAAAAGCTGGCTAATGTGAAGGTGCCAATGCATTTTTCAGTATCATGATGAATCAAATGGTCTTTAATGGCTTAAAATTAAGAAGCTATAATAATGTCTTATGAGAATAAACCATGGAATTATTGATTGGATAATTAAATTTTTTATATCTATATTTTTATGATATTTTTAAAAGTTTGGTTTTGAGCACAAAAAGATCCTGGTTAATTTTAACTCTAAGACAAAAATAAAATTACTTACGAGAAACTTTTATAAAGAGCTGGTGTTGAATTTTTAAAAATTAATATTCTGCTCTAACAGTGGCATATTCAACTGAGAGTTTTCCATAGCGCATAGGTCAAAAACTACAGGGCAGACAGCCAACATTAAGGAATTAAGACAATCAACTAATGCCAAAACAATAAAGTGACAATCCTATCAAGTATAAGACCCCTGGTTATATATACACTAGTTACTCAGAAGAAGGAAGACTTCAAGTTTTATATATTTTTTGTAAAATTTTTTTAAATTTTTATAATTTTTTTTTTAATTTGGGCCTTTCGGTCCTTTAGACCCTCATTACGTTTGCCCACTTAGTTCACCAATTAAAATTAAAAAGCCGAAAAAGTATATCTTATAAATCTTGTAATAGGTAAGTATATTAATTTAACAATTTAATTTAGGGAATTTATCATCTTTTTCATTAACTTTTTTTTTTTTTTCTGGTCATTGAAATAACACAATCCATTATAGAAGATTGAAAATACACATGGAGAGCCTGCCTGGATGGCTCAGTTGGTTAAGCGTTGGATTCTTGATCTCAGTGTTGTGAGTTCAAACCCCCACAGTCAGCTCCACGCCAAAATAAAACCTTTTTTTTTTTTTTTAAAGCTTTTTTATTTATTTATTAGAGAGAGAGAGACTGAGAATGAGAGGGGAGAAGGTCAGAGGGAGAAGCAGACTTCCCGCAGAGCTGGGAGTCCGATATGGGACTCGATCCCGGGACTCCGGGATCATGACCTGAGCCGAAGGCAGTTGCTCAACCAACTGAGCCACCCAGGCGCCCCAAAACCTTTTTTTAATAAACAAATAAAATAAAAAATACATAAAAGAACAAAGAAGAAAGTAAAATTCATCCATAATCCAGTCACCCAAAAATCTACTATTATGTAATTTTACTCTAGGATATGTATAAGCAAGCCTTTTCACCTATGTAATCATTATTAAACCTTTAATATTGAACATTAATATTAATATTAAATATTAATAAATATTTAATATTTAATATTATTAATATTAAATCTTTTCCTAAAGGGGCACCTGGGTGGCTCAGTGGGTTAAAGCCTCTGCCTTAGGCTCAGGTCATGATCTCAGGGTTCTGGGATCAAGCCCCACATCGGGCTCTCTGCTCGGCAGGGAGCCTGCTTCGCTTCCTCTTCTCTCTCTGCCTGCCTCTCTGCCTACTTGTGATTGCTCTCTCTCTGTCAAATAAATAAATAAAATCTTTAAAAAAAAATCTTTTCCTAAAAACATTTTAAGAACTGTTAGAACTGGGGTGCCTGGGTGGTTCAGTGGGTTAAGGCCTCTGCCTTCGGCTCAGGTCATGATCTCAGGGTCCTGGGATTGAGCCCTGCATCAGGCTATCTGCTCAGCGGGGAGCCTGCTGCCCCCTTTCTCTTGGCCTGCCTCTGCCTCCTTGTGACTATCTCTCTGTGTCAAATAAATAAATAAAATATTTAAAAAAAAAAAGAACTGTTAGAACTACCAAACTAATATTCGGTAGTTACTCTAACTAAAAATAACATCATTTAAGACTAATCCAGTTGTACAGTAGCTCCCATTTTAAAATGGCCAACAAAATTTGTGTTTTCTATAAAATGTATATATATTAAATGTTAAGACACAAATCATGTGGCCACAGATAAGATTCTAGATCCCTTTCCACCATCTTTTTAGTTGAAATAAAATAAGTACAGCAAAGAGTAACCTAGAGAATATGTCATTTTTTATTGCTTTTTAAGCAGTGGTAACAGAAAAGGTCTAATAATCTAAATACCTGCTCCAATCATTAATTTTTTATTCCAAAGCAATCACATTAGTTTAAAAATTTGAGCTATTAACCTACCGTAAGACTACATACCTTGAAGAGATTTTCTAATAATTAACTGCAGGTTAAGTTAAATATCTACCTTTCTCTCCCAGTCTCCAGCATGACCAATGATTCCCATTTGGATCACAAGTGGCAAAGGTTAAGGACAATACTCATTTTCCTCAGAGTGAACGTTACACACAGCTGAATAAATGTGGTGAAAAAAAAAAAAAAAAGCAACTCCAATATAGTCTTAGTGATGTTAATTTATAAAATAATTACTATATAGCATATTCAAAGAGGAACAGAAATCTGCAAGAACAATGATAAGAACCAGTATATAACAATCAAATTCAGAAGATTTTCCAAGTAGCCTAAAAAAAAAAAGATTCTGACAAAGGACACATTATTGACACTGAACCAGTGTGTTTTATACTTGATAATGAGACAAGACTGTGCTAAGGTCTTTTTTTTTTAAAGATTTTATTTATTTATTTGAGAGAGAGAGAGAGTACACACACAAGCAGGGGGAGCAGCAGAGGGAGAGAGAGCAGCAGATTCCCTGCTGAGCAGCGAGCCTGATGAGGGGCTCTAGGATCATGACCTGAGCAGAAGGCAGTCACTTAACCAAAAGAGCCACCCAGGTGCCCCTAAGGTCTTTTATACTATATCCAGAAGAGGTAGAAGGGTTGGTATTCATTCTGCCAAAGATATGCAAAAAAACCTTCTTTACTGAAAATGACAAAGTACTGCTAAGAGAAATTTTAAAAGGACTATTGTTAAGATGCCAATTCTCCCCAAAATAGATTCAATATAATCCCCACAAGAACCCCGAAAGGTTTTTCTGAAAGAAGTGACAAGCTGATTCTAAAATAAATAAAGGGTCTAATACAACCAAAGCAATCTTCAAAAAGAACAAAGTTGGAGGACTTACACTAACTGGCATCAATACTTGCTATAGTAGGTTACTGGCCCAAATAGTGGCAAGTGAATCAGTGAACAAAACAGACCCACATTTCTATAGTTACTTCATTTCTACAAAGCCACCAAAGCAACCCAGCGATAAGCAAAGTCTATTCAGCTAATGGAGCTGGAATAACTAGATATTCTAGTTATCCATGCAAGAAAAAAAAAATGACCCTCAACCTTTACCTCACATCTTATGCAAATATTAATTCATGATAGATCATAGACCTAAACATAAAAGGTAAAACCATATAGCTCTTAAAGAAAAAAAATATGAATACCTTCATAAATTAAGGTTTGCTAGATAAATCCAAGAAAGCAACAATTATGAAGAAAAAATGATAAATTAAGACTTCATCAAAATTAAAAACTTGCTACTCGGGGCGCCTGGGTGGCCCAGTGGGTTAAGCCTCTGCCTTCAGCTCAGGTCATGATCTCAGGGTCCTGGGATCAAGCCCCACATCGGGCTCTCTGCTCAGCAGAGAGCCTGCTTCCCCCTCTCCCTATCTGCCTACTTGTGATCACTTTGTCTCTGTCAAATAAATAAAATCTTTAAAAAAAAAAAACTTGCTACTAAGATAAAAAAATTAATTTAAAATTTGCTTATCAAAACACCCTTAAGAAAAAAGCTTAGCCAGGGACAGGACAGAAAAAATTTGTGAAACCTATATCTGATAGAGACTGGTATCCAGAATACATGAAGAACTCTTTTTTTTTTTTCCTTAAAGATTTTATTTATTTATTTGACAGAGAGAAATCAGAGAGAGCAAGGGAGCAAGTATGAGCTGAGTGAGGTGCAGAGGGAGAAGCAGGCTCTCCACTGAGTAGGGAGCGTGATGCAGGGCTTGATCCCCGAACTCCAGGATCACGACCTGAGCCGAAGGCAGATGCTTAACTGACTGAGCCACCCAGGCGTCCCTAGAATACATAAAGAATTCTAACAACTCATCAATAAAAAGAAAAAAACAACCCAATTTTTTCATATCAGGAAAAGATGTCAACACACTTCACCAAAGAAAATACAAATGGTCAATATACAAATATGTAAGCATTCAATGTTATTAGTCTTCATGGAAATGCAAAATAAACCACAATGAGATACCACTACACATCCCCAGGATAGCTAAAATTAGAAAGACCAATACCACCAAATGTTGGTGAAGATGTAGAGCAACTGGAACTCTCACATATTGCTGGTAGGAATGTAAAATAGCACAACTACTCAGAAGAAAATCTAGGAGTTTCTTATAGAACCAAAAACACTACTACCCTATTGACTCAGCAATCTACTCCTAATTACCCAGGAGAAGTAAAAAAATAAGTTCACAAAAAAACTTGTACAAAAATGTTCATTGCAACATTACTCATAGCAGCCAAAAACTGGAAGAACAACATAGGTGTCCACCATAAGAGAAGTAAACAAATGAACTAGTAATAAGCAATGAAAAGATATTAACTGATAAATGGATGAATGTCAAAAATATCATACTGAGTGACAGAAGTATTATATAAAACAGGATATATATATGATTCCATTTATAGGAAATTCTAGAACAGAGAAAACAATCTGTGGTAGAAAAAAATCGTAACAACAGTTATCTCTGGGAGCCTAAGGGCAGAGATTAACTACAAAGAGGCATAAAGAAACATTCTGGGGTGGTGACAAAGTTTTACATCTAGAAATTTGGATTATACTTATTTTTGTTAATTTTTTAAAAAATCTTTTGTTAAGATTTTATTTTCAAGTAATCTCCATACCCAACATGGGGCTCAAACTCATGACCCTGAGATCCAGAGTCATATATTCCACAGACTGAGCCAGCCAGGTGCCTCAGGTTACAAACATTTATGCACTTGTCAAAACTCAACAAACATACGCTTAAGATGTGTGCATTTCATTACATGAAGTTTTCATGTAAAGGAAAAAGAGCTCTATAAAGTATTGACCTGTAGTTGATGATATACATGTTAAAATATTTAGAGGATAACATACTGATGTCCACAGTTGCATTAAAAAAACTGATAAAGAAATGAATGGACAGAAGAATGGACAGGTGATGCTAATGATAAAATCAAGTTGGTGGGTATGAGTGAATATATACTGCATATTTAAAATTTTTCATAATAAAATCTAACTAAAAAAATCAGTCTACCCACAGGAGTGAACTATATCATAGATAGTAAATGAAATTTTAAATGAATTAACACACTATAAAAGTTATATACTAAATAGTATGAATATATTCTGTAAAAGCAGTTTTCTGTTATTTTTAATACTAGTCATAGTTTACAAAGCCCAAAGGAACCTTAGGTTGACTACTCAATTTCCAAACCAAAAGAACTCTGTTATCAGACCTATGAACAACAAGTAACCAACCAATGGCACAATGAAAATCACCTACCCTCGCTGATTATACTTTGCCGTAAAGAAAGAAACTGAAGAAAATTTGACAATATACTTGACAACCCACTATGGAGATTATAATCAAATGAGGATAGAACAAATATGAAAACTAAAAAACTAGCATAACAATGGGATACATCAGCTTTAAGAATTCTTGAAGAAAACATCTCCCTACACATCGGTCCTACCATTTTAAGATTAATATTTTACAATGTCTTCAATATGAAAGAAGAAATAATTTGGAAAAGGTTTGTTTTTTTTTTTTAAAGATTTTATTTATTTATTTGAGAGACAGAGAAAGTGAGAGAGAGCATGAGAGGAGAGAAGGCCAGAGGAAGAAGCAAACTCCCCGCGGAGCTGGGAGCCTGATGTGGGACTCGATCCCGGAATTCAAGGATCACGACCCGAGCCCAAGGCAGTTGCTCAACCAACTGAGCCACCCAGGTGCCCCGGAAAAGGTTTTTAAAGAACAGTTTTAAAAGTACGTTTAAAAATCATTATATAACCTTGAGAAAAAAATATTGTGTGTAGACTTTTTATTTGAGTATAGTTGACACACAATGTTACATTAGTTTCAGCTGTACAACAGCGATACACATCTTTGTAAGTTTTTCTATGCTCACCACAAGTGTAGCTACCATCTGTCACCACACAACGGTATTACAATATCATTAACTATAGTCCCTATGCTGTGCCTAAAAATAATAGTCTTGAAGGACTCTATCAAAAAATAAGTTATTCTCCATACAGATGTATATAAATTGAAGACTGCATTCAACTAAACCATAAGGGATCTGAGTTCAATGTTAAAATCTTTAACATTAGGGAGTATCAAACATTAGGGAAATCCCTAAGCAGCACGTAAAATTCACCAATATATTTATTAATTGGATAGAACCTTAACTATTACCAAGAATAAGTGTGGTCAAACCGAAAGGAGTACAGCTAGCCACAGATTCCTCAAAGTCTTAATTCTACAGTATTATTTGACATTTGGTGTTTGCATAATAATTAAGGTCATCAGAACTTACTTACTGCACAATCGGAAAAAGAAAGTAGACTAGGAAATAGAAGCATATAAATTCTTTTTTAGCTGTCCTCTTTGGACAAAATGTTGTGATACTGAAAAGATTAAGATGAATTTTTAAAATTCCCAAACCCATCATTTTTAAATAAACCTCCAAGTTTCTATGAAGTAACAATCTTTTAAATAATACAACAGAGCAGAAAAATAACCATGGAGGTTTCCCAGAATGATAAGTTCAAGTTATTTTTACCTGAAGGAACCCTAAGAACATTAAAATTTTAAAAAGGAACAAAATTTTGTATATTTAAAGTGTTTTGCCTTATGCCAATTAATATTAGACATTTACCTTTCCATAAAGAAACAAAGTTATATTTTACCATCTTAAGCATGAGAGTGGGGAAGTCAACTGAGTAAAAACTAAAATTAAAAACAATTTAATATTTCACGTGGGGAAAGATCACAAAATTACATTATTTCCCAATATGCCCATGGTCTAGATGATGGTATAAAATACTACATGTTTTAACATGCATGCAGGAAGGATCATTTCCCATGTTAACTGTACGTAAAGTAAATTATCCTACTCTTACTAGAATTAAGGTCATAGTGTTAATTATATCTTTATATTCTACATAATTTTAAAAATCAGTTTACAGACATCTCCATACAAGAGTAAACTATGTACCACCTAGGGTTTAATGTACTTACAATTCCTTGTGTTTGTCTTCAGCCAAGATTTGGTCATTTGGCTTAAGAGAATACCTGTAAAACAAGACAAAAAAATACTGGTCATATAAACATATAAGTACGTTTGCCTCATGGATATCTCACTATGGTTATCAACGAACAGTCAGTTAAACCCTATCAAACAAGCACTAACAGTGTTACAAGTCTCTGTCTTCACTGATAAAACCCTGCTGCCTAAATTCTTTGCTGTTCTATCAGTCACTTCTGCAGACACCATCCAAAGAACTCAAGTAGGATTCAGTCTGACCTTCAAAAACATGAGGTATCTTCAGTAGTGAATAATCTGTAATGTTACATTCATCCAGCAGTTCAAACTTCCAAGAAACTACTATAATAAATATTTAAGCATTCATAAAACAATATGCATTTATTCATTAAATATACAGTAAAAATCTGTGTACCACACTATGTCCTTGGTAGTGGGAGTTAGAAGGAGAAATAAGTTTTGGAGTTCCTTGACTAAATCATTTATTAGCTTAATGACCACAGGCAATTATCTCATTTCTTTAAGTCTCACTTTCTCACTTTATAGACAGTCTCCCTGTCTATAAAACAGAGGTTGCTATAAATATTAGAATAGGTATCTTCCAAATTACCATATATTTGTCATGCTAGAGGCAAACAGATTTCTGAGGAGTACACAGAAAAAAACAAACAACAGATGGCAATTCCTGGGTCTACAAACTCCACTTGTATTCAATTCTTCCCTAAAAACTGCCTGACAATGGGGCGGAGGTCCTAGTGGAAATGTTAGGTAGATTCTCCTTTCTTGCCTCCCCTCTCACAAATGCCTTTACTCAATTTACAAAAAGAATGCCATCCTGAATAGAACTATACTGCATAGAACTATACTATAGAACTGGGGTATATAAAAAGCTCTGAAGTGCTAAATGAGAAATGGTTCATAATATTTTTGTCTGCAAAGTCTCTTTAAGTGAAGTACCATAAAACTCTGACTACAGAGTTTACTGTTTGATACATTATTTCTATAAAGAATTAAGTTACGAATGGGGATATAAATGGGGAGCTGTCTGTCACAGGATGTTCTATTTTCAGATACCTTACGGAATGGGGCACAAGTTGATTATACTTTTCTGTAAAATGTTTATCTTTTCCATCTCATGTACATGATCAAAGAATGCATTACTTGTCAGGAAGAGTCCTATGAAATAAAGCTAAGAGAGTTTCCAATAAAAAATAAGAAAGAGTGTCAACTTATTCCCTCCAAGAAACAAATTTAAAACAAAGTTCCTTGTCTTTCATTTATCTACTGAGGATTAAATATCAGAACATGGCTGTCACGGAAACACAAGTCAAATTATTTATATGAACTGAAAAATGAAGCCAGATTTTTTTTTATCATGAAAGTAAATCTGATATGTTTGACAATGAAGAACAATTTTACCAATGACTCCAAAGCAGACAATGGTCTTCAACTGAATGAATGGTTTTGACTAAAACATGGTTAAGGTACTCAGTAAAAACATTTTATCAAGAAAAATCCTTTTGACATAGGTATATTGAAATCAACAATATTTAACTTTCCCTAGCATCTCCTAAAATGTTTAGGTAAACATACACTTATAAGTAAAACACTAAGAGATATAATTATTAGCTATTTAGGGAAGCCTTACTAAAGTCTTCTTCAGTGTATTTCTTAGAACTAAATGTGTCTAATGGCTCTAATAACTGGAAAGTGAGGTGGTTTTTAATTCTTTGCTTCTAACAAAACTGAAAAAGGACCTGACAAAATAATCAGCTGATAGACAAATAAAAATAATTTTTAATGATAGATCATTTGGTAATAGAGAAGCTCAAACCATCAAGTGCTACAGCTGAAATAAAACTCTGCTCATTACCAACCAATTAATTATGGAACACATCTCTCAGCACTTCCACTTGTCAGGGAGCAAGAGTTCCTCATCCGTTTCTCAGGTGACAAGAACTCCTGTCCTCTTCAAGGTCCTCCTAACTGGACTAAGAATTGAACTGACAGGAGCGCCTAGATGGGTCAGTGGGTTAGAGCCTCTGCCTTCTGCTCAGGTCATGATCCCAGGTCAGGGTCCTGGGATCAAGCCCGACATCGGGCTCTCTGCTCAGCAGGGAGCCTGCTTCCTCCTCTCTCTCTGCCTACTTGTGATCTCTCTCTGTCAAATAAATAAATAAAATCTTAAAAAAAAAAAAAAAAGAATTGAACTGACAGATTAACAGAAGAAAATCAATTTTAACAGCCGTACATATGGGGAATCCACATAGACATAGGAATCCCAAAGACAGTCAAACAAAATGAGGTGTATGTATCATTCTGAAATAAGAAGGGGCAGGGGCCTGGGATTTCAAGGAAAGGAATGCACTGTACAGGATGGTAAGAACAAATGTTTTGGGGCGGCTGACTGGCTCCGTTGGTTAAGCATCAGACTCTTGATTTCAGTTCAAGTCATGAAATCAGCATGCGGAGATGGAGGGCTCTCTGCTGAGCATGGAACCTGCTTAGGTTTCTCTCTCTCCTTCTCCCTCTGCCCCTCCTTACTCTCCCTCTCTCTTTCTCTCTCCTTCTCTCTCCCTTCTTCTCAATTAAACAACAACAAAAAAGATGTGTGGTAATTTGATGTTTGCCCTATCATATAAATGTGTCACTCAGATATAATTTATCTCTGTTAATAACGCTTATTCTGGGAAAGATCCCCAGTTTAGACTCTTCTGTGCAGTTAAGGGAAGGACAATAGTTTCTCATGAACCCACAGGGTCTCAAGTGCCTTCAACTCAAAATAATCCACATGCCAAAGTGGCACATTCTGAGTGGGCGCCTATCCTTAACCTCTTCATGTTTCTAAAAGAAAAAAGGGAAATAAAAATGATGCTGAACAGCACTGAGTATCATTATCCAAGAAAGGTTGAAATAAATTAAAAAACTTAGATTAGTTTCACCCACCTCATTAAAAGATACATTTCCAATAAAATGTTTTCTTGTTTAATAATTATTTAACAAAATTTTAATACATTTATGTTGTTTTACTAAGTATATGTTAATTATAATTTAATGTCTAGGAGGTATTTTAAAATTCAATTTACATGCATAAAAATATATTACCTCCATCATATATGCATAATATATTTAATAAAAAGATAATTTGTGCATAAAAATACATTACATAAGGATAAAATCTGGTGGTAAAAAAAGTGTAGAAGAAATACAAATTTAAACAGAGAAAGGAATATGAAATTTTTCAGAAGTAAAAAAAGAGCTTGTATCTTTTTTATAAATGGATGATGGTAGGTATCAAACCCCTACAGCATTTAGAGTCCACTAAAAGAATGTTTATCAGTTTCATTTAACATTAAAATTTAAAAATCATAAATATTAACCTAATGAGTGAGGAAGTTTATTAAAGTTTATTAAAACATTTTTATGAAAATTAAAATGTTTGAAACCAATAGATTTGATGATATCTATGTCTTAGGAAAGTGTTTTGGACATACACAATAGCAACTCAATGCTACTTTCCCTCTCCAGCTGGCTAGTGATAAAGAATAACAAACATTTCCTGCACTTAAGGACCTCAAGATTCAGTACTTGATCAGAATAAAAAAAAAAACTGCTTGTGGTACGATAAAGTTACAATAAAGTGAAGTACAAGGTATAGTGTTCAAATAAAACATTGAGTAACAAGTCCTCTTCCTAAAAGCATCAAAAAAGGGATCGCTTCTATCTTGTTCCATAACTTTCTCTTCCTTCCTCACTTCATCTCTCTTCTCTGTTCCTTTCCCATTAAAGCAAAACAAGCGAACAAAATAGCCTTCCTTTTTGAGGTCTCAGGATAAGACTTTAAAGGGAATAGTGAAGCCAGAAAAAAAAAAAAAAAAGAGGGCGGGGACGGTTCACATAGACAAGCAAGCAAGGAAGGAGAGCCTGACTTTTTTTTTCCTAATTCAGAGTACCTCTCCAGATCCTCAAGAATAAATGCGCAAGATCCATTTTGAACTATTAGCAAATTAGCAAACTAGTTCCCTAATCCCAAACTCCAAAGCAGTCACTCTTCCCATAGCATTTCTTTCTCTCATCTGATTTCCCCCTACCCCAAACCAGGTAACTTTTCATCGTATCTCAATAACTTAAATGTTTCTTCATCTTTGCTGGGTTTTTTTTTAAATCAATTTTATCTTCCTTCTCTCTTCCTTGAATCTTGCACACTGCATTTTAGGAAACTAGACCATATGTAAATATCCAAAGTTAGCCAAAAATGCAAGGTTTGAGGAAATAGAACCCAATACTACCCTCACTTCTGACACCAACTGCAAATTTAGGAGGAGCAGTAATTCGTTACAAGGACTGATTCGGTAATTTGTTAAAAGGACTTACAGAATTCACTAAAAACTATTATACTCGTGGTTACAGATTACAAGGAAAGGATACAGGTCAAAGTCCAAGGGAGGAGCCATACTGAGCCCAGTCTGGGAGGGTTCCAAATGCAAAGCTTGTTCTGGCATCAGTATTGACAATATAGCACATTGCTAATATGGACAACTGGTATGCAGTATTGCCAACAACGAAAGTTCACCCAAGCTTCAATGTCCAGATTTTTTATTGGAGCTTCATTACGTAGGCATGACTGATCAACTGACTGCCCAAGTGGTTCAACTTAGCTTTGGGTCAACTGATATCAGTTGGGGTTGGGCCAGCCCCTATCCTAAACAAAACACACTTCCATCAGGTATGATATAGATTACCTCTCAGAAGTCAAAGGTAAAATCCAGACATCTCTTTGGACAAGACCAAAATCTTTACTACACATACACTTATGTGTGTTTATTTACATATGTCCGTAAATACACTGACATGTATGTACATGTATTTCTTCATTCATAAGCTTCTATCTAGATCTATTTTTTTCATAGAACTTTCCTTATTAATACTCATGTTACCCAATTTCAGTTGGTTAATAACTATATGAAACGCCACTAGAATAACCTATAGTTATTAATTATCTCTCTGCTTAAAAGAATAATATTTTAACTTTTAAAATGGAGCATGGATTTAGTTTGCAAATTTTTTAAAAAGGCACTAGTAGAGCGAGGTATTTGTTCCTCCATGCAATTTTAATACATTTCCAAAGCTCATAAACTATAACCAAACTCTTTATTTAGTTTATTCATAAGAGAATAAACATTGTACGCCTTAAAAATGTACACAAAAAAGTATACACCTATAACTGTAAAAATTATGTTTTAACTAATACTTCAATTTTATTTTGAAAGTAAGTAAAATATAAATATAAATGTAAAGGTAAATATATCAGGACCATAACCCCAACTAAAAAAAATGGAGCTATTTCTCATTGAAATGTACAGTAGAATGTTTATTTACACTTGGAAGTATAAATACATGTAGTTCTCATTTTCATTTAGTATGTCATGTACTGCCAACCTAACTGTTGTTGACAGAAGATACAGCGTTTTGAATCTATCACATTTAACTTACTCTCTGAACATTCAGTTTTTTGTTTTTTTTTTAAAGAAGTCTCCAAACCCAAAGTGGGGCTTGAACTCACCACCCTAAAATGAAGAGTTACATGCTCTACCTACTGAGTCAGCCAGGTGCCTCTCAATGGTTTAAATCAATAAACATCAGGGGGAAAATTGAACTTAGTGGGAATTAGGAAGTGGAGAACTATATCTCAACTTTCTACCATGTCTTTCCCAGAATGATAGTAAGTACAGCCTTTTCTTTAGTTTGGTTTTGTTTTCTTAAGACATGATTAGATGGATGTTCTGCTTTTATATGCATTTCTTAAATTCAAACATAAACATGGTCCCTAAAAAGCCAGAGACTGCAAAATGGTAGAGTGGCAGTTAATAATCTTTTTTCTGCCTTTTACCAGAGGATAAAGGCAAGCACTTATTCCAATCAGCAAAAGATAAGGATGCTGGTGAGAATACAGGGAAGCACCTTCTTTATCTGCCTCTAGTTTCCACAGAGCACCTCTAAGTGAAAGAACATTAGACTGAAGGTCTAAGACCTGTGTTACTGTCCTGATTCTGCCATTAATTAGCTTTTTGAAGTGGGCAAGCCATTTAATTTTTCTAATAAGGATAAAACTACCTATGCCACATGGCTGCTATGTGGATCAAATAAGATAATACATGAAGTGTTCAAGTGACAGCACATGAACATGTAATAAATACTCACCCCTCTCCCCTTTCTTGTAATGCTTCCACCTCTGTAAAATGACTAAATCAATTAGCTCAAATAGGGAGGGAAGGAAGTGTAAAGTGTTCACATGTTTTGAAACAAATGCAGAACTACAAATTCCCATCAAGAAAACATCGGTGTTGTGTACAAGTATGTCAATGAGGGCATTATTTATGGAAAAGTAAAATTGTAAGCAAATACTACAGAAAGTAGATTTATAATCAGTAAATTATAGCACAATGGGAAAATGGTTCAAGATTAAGCTTCAAAATAAATGGTAATATTCTCCCCAAAAGAACTGGAAACATAACTTCAAAATATTATATAGTTTACAGATTATTTGTATTCTCTTCTTTTGGCTTTTTTGAAATGTAAATAATAAGGAAATTACTCTTGAAATTAGAAAAAATATATTAAAAACAATACATACAGCACTTTAGAATGTGGTCATAATATTCATCTGGATGTAGTTTTCACTTAAATTTTTCAATTAATGAACATTTCAGCCTGCAAAGATTAGTTCAAAACTTTTCCTATATAAAGTTTTTTAAATAAATTTAATTTAAATATTTTTATTGTATAAATATGGACAGCAACAGGTGGCAAGTGGATAGGAAGGGAGAGAAGGAAAAAAGGAAGAGAGAAATAAGGAAGGAGGGGAGGAGAAGGAAGATTAATTTCCTTCATCCCTGCTTGAGCTGTTGAAGGAAGACACACTTGAAGCAAAAAAGAATGAAATCCATTAATGACATTCCCACCATGGGTAATGGGAAAATGGCACTGTTGCTTAGGTTTATAATTAAATATAAGAACAAGTAAAATGTATGACTACATGATAAATAACTACTAAGATATGCTGTAGTTATATCAGCAGTAGTGTGCAACTAACAGTAATAAAGGCTGGGCTGTGAGACTGAAACAAACATTATTTATTCAAATGTGCTTTCCCTGAAGATTAGCATAACATAAAATTTCAGACCTAGGAAGGTCCTTGAAGATACTACAAAGTCCAGAAACAGTCCAGTCATACATGAAATGGCAAACCCAGTGTCATACAAATAGTTAATGCCAAGCTAAGACTCGCTACATAGCAGGATGACAATAAGTCTTCCATAAATACTTGCAACTAAGATTGCCCTCTGAGAATTAAACAAGTAAATTTTAAGAAATCTATAATTTTTACCACTTGGTCCAAAGAATCCAATTAGTAGCATGCAAAGTTTTATAGAATTAGCAGATTCAATCAGAGAGTGTGGGTGTGGCAAGGCTTTAAACAACATGTTTAATAACCTTAGCAATTAAAAAATAAACGTATCATAATATATTCAAAAGTGGAAAAAGGGAAACCAAAAGTGTTAATCACCATAGCAATGTTTCAGACTACAGCTGAAATTTAAGAGGCTTACAAAGAAACAGATTAAAGGGTAAACCACAGGGTTAGAATGAAAATAATAGCAAAAAGTTACAAAGTTTATGAAAATAATATTTTAAATTCTCATTAGTAAGCTAAATGAGGATTATAACTCAATTACAGAAGGCTAAATAAAGAATTAAACCAGATTTACACTTAAACAAATAGAACTATATACTCTTTGTATTGTTAGATTTTTTTATGTTTTTATTTTTAAAAAATCAGTGATAATTATTCGAAATGACTAGACACGTATTTTCATTAAAGGAAATTTTAAAATTCAGCTTGAGATGTCACTGCTTGGCTACTGGACCATGATGTGCAATGTTCGGGCTCACAAGCCAACAGTCAAGAAAGAATTCTAGAGATGTCCTCAGTACAAAACAGGTGGTTTTATTAAAGCACAGAGAAAGGACCAAGCAGAAAGAGCTGCACCGGGACTGAGGAGTGACTGATTACATATTTTTAAGTTGGGAGGGGTTAGGGATAGTGTAAGTCTCTAAGTAATTGAAAGCAAGGTTTCCAAGACCTTGAGGAGCCATTTACTACTGTCTAGTAAACCCTTAGTCATTAGACCCTTCAGATGTGCACCAGCAGGCCATATGTTTGGAGGACAACTGCTAACATAAATAAAGGAAGAAATATAGAAATAAAGGAAGTTTCTAAAGGGAATTTTTTTTTAAGATTTTATTTATTTATTTGACAGAGAGAGAGAGATTACAAGTAGACAGAGAGGCTGGCAGAGAGACAGAGGGGGAAGCAGGCTCCCTGCTGAGCAGAGAACCCAATGTGGGGCTCAATCCCAGGACCCTGAGATCATAACCTGAGGCGAAGGCAGAGGCTTTAATCCACTGAGCTACCCAGGCGCCCCTCCAAAGGGACTTTTTATAAGTTAAAGGAGACTTACAGGATCCTGTGGGTCGGGCTAACGTCAAGCTAAAGTTGCCTTTTGTCCTTACCAGAGTATTAACCTTGAGGCAGCTGAGTTCCTGGAGGAAGCTCACCCTGCCTGTCTCAAACTTGTCAATGGGCTATCAATGAAATTTAATTTTTTTCTACATTTCTTTTGCCTTTTTCTCCAGATTAGGCCGTATCAAATAAATAAATAAATAAATAGGCCCACTTCACATCACACCTCCATTTTTTTTTACAGATTTATTTATTTACTTATATATTTGACAGAGAGGGCACAAGTAGGCAGAGCAGCAGGCAAAGGGAGTGGGAGAAGCAGGTTCCCCACTGAGCAGGGAGCCTGACATGGAGCTCAATTCTAGGACCCTGGGATCATGACCCGAGCCAAAAGCAGTTGCTTAACTGACTGAGCCACCCAGGCACACCTCCCCTAATCCCCAGCCCATTTATTTCTTATTATGTTTCAATTTGACTTCTGTCCCTACCATTCCACTGTGATTTACCTAGCTGAGCTCACTGCTGACATCCTATGGTCAAATCTAGTGAATTCTTGTAGGCTTTATATGTTACTAGGCATCTTATCTCTCTTACATGTGATATTATGAACCACTGTCACACAAGCTCACTATACTTCATAAGACCATGTTTTATTTAGTTCTCCTACTAAAAACTTATTTCTTCTCTATCTCCTTCCATAATTCTTTTTCACTTACCCATCTATTCACCTTTCAGCCCACCTCTCGAAAGGCTCATCCACTGGTTGCTTTATTTTAGTTAGTTAGTTAGTTAGTTAGTTAGTGTGTGTGTGTGCGCGTGTGTGCGTGTGTGTATGTAATCGTTACACCTAACTGTGGGTCTCAAACTCATGACCCCAAGAGATCAAGAGTCATATACTCTCCCAACTGAGCCAGTCAGGTACCCCTATTGATTGTTTCAAATACCACCTATTTTAGGGTGCTTGGGTGGCTCAATCTGTTAAGCATCTGCCTTTGGCTCGGGTCATGATCCTGTGGTCAAGGGACCAAGCGCCGAGAAGCCTGCCTCTCCCTCCCTCTGCCCCCATGCACCCCCGCTTATGCTCTCTCTATCGCTCTCTTGCTCTAATAAAATCTTTTTAAAAAATAAATAAATACCACCTATTTTAATGATGATGATGGTCATAGTAGAATAATAACAGCTAACCTTTATTGAATGGCATTGTATCAAAAGTAAAATTAAATATAATTGTTTTTTATTATACACCCCTCCAGTCATGAGTTCTCTACCCACCAGAAATATAAGTCAACAAATTACCTTCTAAATGAGTCTACCTGGATATCACATATTCATCTCATGCATGAGTAACACTGAACTCAATCTCTTCACTCTAACATGTCCTCCTTTCATACTCCCTAACTCAATTGTAAATATCACCATCTACTCAGTCACCAAAACCCAAAGTTGGAATGTCATCCCTGACTCCTCTGTCCTCTTCGTTAATCAGTAACTAACCTCACCTTTATTACACTAAAATATTATTACACTTTCTCCAAACCATCATTTCCTGACTACGATCATCAGGTCACCATCCATCAACAACTCTATCACTACACCCTTCTCCAAATTATCTCCTCAAATCCACTGATCTGCTGCAGACACATGCTTTCTGTAATTCTAAATGTAAATCCAACCAGTGGTTCCCCTGCTTAAACAACCTCAAGTGCTCTCCATTGCCTGTAAAAAAGACACGAGGGACATTCCAAGCTCCTTAGCAGCCAATGACACCAGCTAACATTTGACAAATACCTAAATTACCTCATTCAATCCTCACATTATAACAATCCTATTTAAATATTCCTTTTTTTTTCCCTACAAGAAAAGTGATTTTCCACAGATTAAGCAACACAATCAAGGTCACACAACTCCAAGTGGCTCCAAAACACACTCTTAATCTCTAGTCTATAATGCCACATGAATCACCTCAACGAAATGAGGTGGATTTCATTCTACTTCTGTCTTTTCAGTCAGGCTTACTAGTTGCTTAAAGGCAAGAAACTTACCTAACTCTGCACTCCCAATAATTGGCAAAATGCTGACCACAAGGCAAGTGCTTCAAAACATTTGTACTGAGCGACATGAACTATTAAAAATGAATCCATGTTTAGGTAAGCCTGAGGAATACCATTTTCTCAGTATTGGAAGTTAGGTCTGAACATCAGAGAATCCATGAGAACACCATCTTATGATAGGTGGGGCAAAATAAAAGCTCCATAAGTAAATCTGTGTTCATTCAGTTTCCACAGTTTAGATCTTATTTGAGGAAGCCTCAGAGCAACTCACTTAGTATATGAAATAATCTAAAACGTCAAATCAAATGCCAGTTTATCCCAAAACCTAAGAATCTAGAATTCAGAATAGTCAAAGATAATCTTTCTTTTGATGCAGGTAACAAGGTAACCAAGTTAAAGAAAATATTCAAAATTCAGTAGCATTTCCAAATACCCGGAATAACTTAAAAAACGTTATTCAAAAAATATTTTACTCACAATGCAAACAACTTTATTTTTAAAATGCCTAGATAAAAAAATAAAAATAAAAAAATAAAATACTTAGAATAAATCTAACAAAAAATATATACCTATGAAAAAAACAGTATAATTTTGTAGTAAGACCTAAGCTACACTAATATTAGTAACAAATAATCACATATGACTATTTATAATTTTTTAAAGATTTTATTTATTTATCTGTCAGAGAGAGGAGGGTGAGAGAAAGTGAGCACACACAAACAGGGATGCAGCAGGCAGAGGCAGCAAGCAGTCCCATGTAGGACTCAAGCCCAGGACCCTGGGACCATGACCTGAGCCCAAGGCAGACGCTAAACCGCTGAGCCACCCAAGCATCCCCACATATGACTACTTAAATTTAATTAATTAGGGGCGCCTGACTGGCTCAGTCAGAAGAGGGTAGGACTCTCAATCGTAGGGTTGTACGTTCGACCCCCATGTTGGGTGTAGAGATTACTAAAAAAAATGATGATAAACTTTAAAAAAACAAAATAAAAATAAATTTAATTATTTAAAATTAAATAAAATTTTAATTCAATTCATCAGTTGTACTCACCACACTTCAAATATTCAAAGCTAAGGGTACTGGTTACCATACTGGACAGCACAGATACACAACATTTCCATCAGCACAGAAAATTCTAGTGGACAGTAGTACTGCTGTAGAGATAATAACTTACTCTACATTTTGTTTTTACTTTAGTCACTTCTACATGGTGCGGGTTTTTTCCAAAACACAATTATTTTTATAAATTTTGAAGCTAACAAATTTAGTAATGATCATACCATAAGATGTTAAAGTCTGAAAAAAAACCCTAACCATTTTGTAATCCTATATTTAATGTACTTAAGTCTATGTGTTACTAAAATACATAAAAAACTACTTTAAAAAATTGAGATGTACATGCAAGATAGAAACTTATATAGTAAAGATCTCATTTTTCCGAATTAATCTAAAAATGCAATGCAATCCTAAAACAAAATCCCAGAATTTTTTTAGAACTTGACAAACTCATTCTAAATTTATCTACAAAAGGAAAGAGCCAAGAAAAATCAAGAAAAATTGTGAATAAGAACAAACTATAGGGACTTGCCCTCCCAGACGTCAAGATTTATTTTAAAGCTGTAGTAACAAAATAAAGACAGAGTTGCAATGACAAATAGAAAGCAGAAAAAGAACTGGGATAAATAAAATAGATAAACAAAAACTGGCATTGCAGAGGCGCCTGGGTGGCTCAGTGGTTAAGCTTCTGCCTTCGGCTCAGGTCATGATCCCAGGGTCCTGGAATGGAGCCCCAATCGGGCTCCCTGCTCCGCGGGGAGACTGCTTCTCCCTCTCCCACTCCCCCTGCTGGGTTCCCTCTCTCACTGCCTCTCTCTGGTAAATAAATAAATAAAAATCTTTAAAAAAAAATGGCATTGCAGATCAGTGGGTAAAGCTTGGACTATCCACAATACAGTGTATAACAGTTGATTTCCCTTAAGAAAAAAAAATTTAGCTGGATCCCTACTTCACATCATAAACAAAAAAAATCAATTCAAGTCAATTAAAGACCTAAGTATACAAATCATAATGTTAAAACTTCTACAAGAAAATATTGCAAATAGCTTTATAAAGAATTAACTACAAAAGTGTCAGAGTATTTCATAATTAGTTTTAAAACAAAACAACTACACCTTTTAACCTTACATATACAGTATCACTTGATACTCCAAATATTGTTTTACTTCAAACCTAACATACATTCATTTATTGAAATAATTCATCTTGATTTAAACAAATATCCAGTTGTGAATTTTTGGTATTGAATAATCAGCACTGAAATTTACAACCAACTATTACTACCTTGAATATTTTTGGAGTGAATATTAAGTAATGTCTTTCATTCATGCTTACATTAATCAAGACTTACCCAAAGTTTGTACAACTGTATTACTAAAGATTTAGATTGTTAAGAAAAACATATTTCCTCAACAACTCTCACCTCCCTTCTTAAAACTATTTTCATCTCTAATGATGGTTTTTAATTCTCAATTACCATGTCACTAATTCTCTTCATACTTCTTACTTCTGAGGTATTCATCTAGTCTCAAGAAAAATCAAAACAAACCTGTCATATATCCCTTCACTTCTCTTTGCATATACTTCTTCCTTTACTCTCCATAATTAGGTCAACACTCATCTGAAAGTATTTATGTTCCACATTTTATCCTCCCCTCACATGTATCTCTTCAATATGCAAGAAAAGATTATTTTCAATAGCTTACTTCCTGCCTCCATTTTTCCTACTTATTTTCAGTTATTATATTTTGGCAAATTGGACACATCAAAATTGACTAACTTAATTCTGCTCTTCTTTCAATTAGATAAAGGTCTTACGTTTTTTTTTATTCCAGGGGAAAAAACTGGTTTTATAATCTTTAAATAAACAATAGGGTATTCTAGAAGTTGTTTAATTTTAAGTATAAACAATTATCTAATTGTTATTTCTGAATGATGGCAATGCTTGTCCCAGTCCGGAAACAGGTCAATTGTAGGCAACATGCCAACTCTCAACACAAGAAGTGCATTGTTTTGGAAAACTTAGTCAAGAAGAGAATTGTTGAGTGTTTCAATCTCTCACATAGGACTTATTAATCTACTCTAATGCATTAATTAAAACTAAATATTAGGGTACCTGGGTGCTCAGTCAGTTAAGCATCTGCCTTTGGCTATGGCCATGATCCCAGGATCCTGGGATCGATTCCCACATTGGCCTCCCTGCTAAGCGGGGAGTCTGCTTCTCCCTCCACCCCTTACCCCTACTTGTGCTTTCTCTCAGCTCGCTATCATGCTCTCTCTCTTTAAAAAAAAACTAAATATTGGGTGCCTGGGTGGCTCAGTTGATTAAGCGACTGCCTTCGGCTCAGGTCATGATCCCGGAGTCCCGGGATCGAGTCCCATATCGGACTCCCGGCTCTGCGGGAGGTCTGCTTCTCCCTCTGACCTTCTTCTCCCCTCTCATTCTCAGTCTCTCTCTCTCTAATAAATAAATAAAATTTAAAAAAAAAATAAAATAAAAAATAAAAAAACCTAAATATTAACAATTTTTAGAGCTAATTACACACATTTTTCTCACCTATCCACTACTGAAGGAAAACACAATTTCACTGATTTTATAAACTTTTACATATCTACCATAATTTAAAACAAAAAAAATCTGGATATGTAACTGAATTTTTCACTTCCAAATTAATACTTCCATAGCAAGGTAGCAGAAAATAATGAATACATATTTTACGTTAAAACAAGCCTGTATTTTGGGGCGCCTGGGTGGCTCAGTGGGTTAAAGCCGCTGCCTTCAACTCAGGTCATGATCTCAGGGTCCTGGGATCAAGCCCCGCATCGGGCTCTCTGATCAGCGGGGAGCCTGCTTCCCCCTCCCTCTCTGCCTGCCTCTCTGTCAACTTGTGATCTCTCTCTCTGTCAAATAAATAAATAAAATCTTTAAAAAAAAAACAAACAACAACAACAACAAAAACAAGCCTGTATTTCAAATCTCTACACAATGACTTATATGTCTTTTTGGACATGAACAAATTTCTTAAGATCTAAATTATTCCTTATGACATACCTAACTTATAAAGTTGTCAAGAGGACTAAACTGGTATCATATACATCGACTACATGCTGAATAAGAGTTATTTTTATCAGACGATAATTCTTAAATTTTATATTATTTTTCTCTATATTCTTTTTCTCTATACTCTTGAATATATTTTTTTTTATACTCTTGAATATTTTTCAGTTGGATCATCCACGACCCTTCTTTCAGTTCAACTTTGTGCTGCTCAGTCCAATATGCAAAGATCATTAGCATATGATGGATGTGATTCTTCCAAAAAAATGCTCTGAAAGCTGTACAAACACATTATATGAAAAATACATCTAAAGGCAAAAAAAAAAAAAGTATCAACTCCCTCATAAACTTTAAACACTGAACTTTATTGCTTTTTAAAGATTTGAGAGAGAGAGAGAAAGGGCACACGCAGAGGGAGGAGTAAAAAGAGGGAGAGGAAGAATCTCAAGCAGACTCCCTGCTGAGCACGGAGCCTGAGGTGGAGCTCAATCTCGTGACCCTGAGATCATGACCTGAGCCAAAATCAAGAGTTGGCCGCTTAACCAATGGAGCTACCTAGGCACCCCTAAAATCCCACTTTAAAAAGGACTTTCCCTAAAAATTTTTTTCAGGCAGATGTTATTTCCCAAGTACCTAACATGTACGCAGCACTATGCTATCATGTACCAAAAATACAGTGTAGTTCTTTTACACCAAGAGTTTACTGTACATATAACAGATTTACTAAGATATTTTCCCAAATTGTATCTCTCCTCAACAATGTTTCTAAACCCTGTATGCAAGGCTTATACTATGGATATTTAATTATATACCTAGTATGGGGGCTCCTGGGTGGCACAGTCAGTTAAGGGGCTGCTGATTTCAGCTCAGGTTGAGATCTCAGGGTCATGGCATCCTGGCCTGTGTCAGGCTCAGAGTCTGGCTGGGACTCTCTCTTCCTTTTTCTCTGCCCCTCCCTCTGCTCACACACCCCTCTTTTTCTCTCTCTCTCAAAAATAAATTAAAAAGAAAAAAAATCCAAAACTTAGTACAAAAAAAAAAAACACAAAAACTGAGCTTCCTTTTAGTAAGAAATTAGGAAGCAGAAGAGTATAAGTAAATGAAAGCGAAGAAATCAAAGGAAACCTGGGTGGCTCAGTCATTAAGCGTCTGCCTTCAGCTCGGGTCATGGTCCCAGGATACTGGGATGGAGCCCCCGTGGGGCTCCCTTACTCGGCGGGGAGCCTGCTTCTCCCCTTCCTCTGCCTGCTTCTCTTTCTCTCTCTTTCTCTCTAACAAAAAAATAAAATATAAAAATAAAAAATTAAAGGAAACTGTAAATTAAAGGGAAAAAAATCTTTTATTCTAAACACTGCTTTTTTGAGAAATTATAAGATCACATAAATTATATACATTATTAAATACTTAGGAAATAAAGCCAACAATCAAAAAAAAAAGATCTGAACCTAAGAAAAGTAAGATATTCATCTACTTATCCAGTGATTGCTTTATGAGGTAGAAACCAGCCTACTCTTTAAAATTCCCAAAACCTGGCATGTAGTTATTATTAACTCATACAGTATGTTTTAATTATCAATAATTTAATAATCTAGTTAAGAAATAAAGGTAGTTAGTGTGGCATGGTGGAAAAGGAAATGAATAAGGATCAAGAGATACAGATTTCATCTTAGGCTTACACTGCTAACTATAATCATGGGCAAAGTAGGGAACTTTTCTGAGTCTGTTTCTTGGTTATAAAATGAATAAAGAGGATTAAGTTTTCTCCAAATTCCAATCCATCTCAAAAATTCAATGAATCTATAGTTATAGAGGTGCCTGGGTGGCTCAGCCATTAAGCATCTGCCTTTGGCTCAGGTCATGATCCCAGGGTCCTGGGATCAAGCCTTGCATAGAGCTCCCTGCTGCGTGGGAAGCCTGCTTCTCCCTCTCCCACTCCCCCTGCTTGTGTTCCCTCTCTCACTGTCTCTCTCTCTCTGTCAAAAAAATAAAATTTTTTTAAAAAAAAAGAAAGAAAGGCTATCTATTTCCAAGACTCTGTTAAAATAATAATAAAGGTACCAAAAAAAAAAGGTAAAGACCTACAAGATCTCAAAGAAGAGTAATGTAAGTATTAACGGCCAAGAAGTTTCTATGAATCTTCAGAAAAAGGAGAGCAAGGGGAGCCTGGCTGGTTCAGTGAGTAGACTACTTGGCTCCTAATCTTGGGGTTTTGAGTTGGAGCCCTACACTGGGTATAGGGATTACTCAAAAAATAAAATCTTTTAAAAAAAGAAGAGAAAAGTGAAAGCAAATGAGGAACTTAGCTGAGCTGAAAAAATTAAAGTCTTAATTGCAACAGATAGAGGCTATAGGGGCAGCTGGGTGGCTCAGTCATTAAGCGTCTCCCTTCAGCTCAGGTCATGATCCCAGGGTCCTGGAATCAAGCCCCTGAGTCAGGATCCCTGCTGGGCAGGGAGTCTGTCTCTCCCTCTCCCTCTGCCCCTGCTTGTGTTCCCTCTCTCGATGTCTCTCTCTCTGTCAGATAAATAAAATCTTTTAAAAAACACAAAAAAAACGATAGAGGCTATATATATATATGAAAGGCAAGCCTTGTCTATTAGGAGAAGCCCTAAGTCTCAGAGAAAATGAATAAGACATGGAGCTAAGACTAGAGAAACAGACTACCATCTCACAAAAACAACTTACAATTCCTAAAATAAATTAGAGATTTATTCTCTGAAGAATCCAAACAAAGGCATCTCTTAACTGAGAGACAACAGGCAAAACAGGAAAGATAGGTAGGGACAGATCAAACCACCTACTTAATTATGGTAGTTTTAGCCCCTTTACCCTGTCCAACTCTAAGAATAAAGCAGCCAGGCTTGGAAAACTTTTCTGTGAAGAAACTGAATAGACTCAGAGAATAGCTTTCCAGATACAAATATTAGGGGTTACACCCTAAAAATAGGCTTTTAGTATAAATCAAGTATAATCAAGCCACAATAAAGTCTCACTAGTCAACAAGCCTAGCCTATGTATACTGGTTTTTCAATGAGGTTTTGAATGTGGGGTATGAGCTGTGTGTGTGTATTTGAAAAAAAATTTCTATTTGCTTTATTTATTAGTGTTCTTTGGCTACGTAACAAATTCACCCAAAACTTGGCAGATTAGGGGCCCCTGGGTGGCTCAGTTGGTTAAGCATCCAACTCTCGATCTTGACTCAGATCATGATCTCAGGGTTGTGGGATCAAGCCCCATTCTGGGCTCTGTACAGAGTCTGCTTGAGATTCTGTCCCTCGGTCCAGCCCTCCCCCCTCCCCACTGCTCAAGCATGCTCTCTCTCAAATAAATGAACAAATAAAAAGTTTTTTAAAAAAATGTTTAAAAAGGGGGTTCCTGAGTGGCTCCTGGAGGCTCAGTAGGTTAAGTGCCTGCCTTCAACTCAGGTCATGATCTCAGGGTCCTGGGATCAAGCCCCATGTCAGTTTCCCTTCTCAATGGGAAGTCTGCTTCTCTCTCTCCCTCTGCCTGTTGTCCCTGCTTATGGTCTCCCTCTCAAATAGATAAATAAAACTTTTTAAAAATGCTTAAAATAAAAACACAAAAACTTGGCAGATTAAAACAACAGTCATCATCCCACACAGTTTTTAAGGGTCAGAAATCTGGGAGTGGTTTCGCTAACTGATTCTGACTCAAGGTCTCTCATGAGGATACAATCAAGCTGTCAGCCAGAGCTGCAGTCATCTCAGGCCTTAAAAGAGGATGGAGAATCTACTTCTAAGCTCAAATACATAGCTGCTGGCAGGTCTCCATTTTCCACTGGCTGTAGAGCAGAGGCCTCTTGTCTCTAGCCCCGTGGGTCTCCCCATAGGGTGCCTGATTGTCAAGACATGGCAGCTAGCTTCCCCCAGAATGAGCAATCCAAACTACAGGAAGAGAAAAGTGTACCACAAACAAGTCAGAGAACATCCAGGATGGAAATCACAGTCTTTTACAACCTAATCTATTAAGTAGCATATCCTCACACTTCTACTGTATGCCATTCCTTATACAGCTCGGCCCTGGTACAGTGTGGGAGGAGCCTATTCAAGGGAATATCAGGAGGAGGGGATCACTGGGAGCCATCTTGGAGGCTGGCTATCACAGTGTGTCTTCTGCCTGCCCTTCCCCCACCAACGATCCCTGCTTCTTGTTTTTCATATCCATGTGTAGGGCCCTCCCACATTATACCAGGTTTGGTCTGTATGACCAATAGCAAAAGTGATTATCACGTCACTTCTAAGATTAGGTTATAAAGGAGACTAGTTTCTAACTAGGGAAAATGATTCTCTTCTCTCAAATCATGTGTTGGTCCATGGGATGAAGAACTGAGGCCCTCAGTTCAAAAGCTCTTAAGAAACTGAGGCCAGCCAATAATGAGGCAGATGGGAAGCAAATGCTCCAGCCACAGTTAAGCCCTGAATGACTGCCACCCTGGCCAACAGACTGACTACAACTTGATCAGAGACCCTAAGAAAGAACCACCCAGCTACACCACACTCTCAAATTTTAGACCCTCAGAAACTGTGAGAGATACTAAATGTCTGTTACTTAAAGAAGCCAACTTTGGGGATAACAGTTACATAGCAATAAATAACTTTATTAAATCTATTTTTTAAGATTTATTCATTCCCCACAAGCAGGGGGAGGGGCAGAAGGACAAGCAGACTCAGCACTGAGTGGGGAGCCTGCCAATCCCAGGACCCTGAGATCATGACCTGAGCGGAAGTTGGATACTTAGCCAACTGAGCCACCCAGGCGCCCCAAATGTTTTTTTTTTTAATTATAAAAAACAATTAAGAACTGTTATAAAAATCTTAAACTGTACAGAATGTTGAAATAAAAGTACCTACCCTAGCCAATGTACCCTCCCACAATTGTTATTGTTTACAACATATCCTTCTATATTTTTTCTTATTCCTATACAAATAAATGGAATGAACTTTTGAACGTCTTACCCTTAAATATGAACAGCCTAATATTGGAACAGATCACCTAATATTGGAAATATGAACAGATCACCTAATATTGGAGGAAAGTCTCCATTGTGAAGGGGAAAGACTACAATAAACAATCAGAAAAGAGCAATCCACAAAAAACTGAGATAAAGCAGGAAACAGAAGATAAACCTCTAAAAAACAAATAAAACCATCTCTAAATAACATGCTCAAAGACAGGAAAAAAAAACTATATCCATAACACAAGAATAAAATGTTACATAATAATAACTTACTAACAGCAAGAAAGCAAAACAATACAAAACAACAATGCTAAAAGCTTCCACAGAGAAAAAGACTGGTGATCCGCAAAGGAAGGAGATCCATTTGATGCACTGGCAGACAATGGTACATGCCTTCAAAATGTGCAAGGAAAACCCTATCTAACCAATCAACAAGGTGTGAAGGAAAAAAAATTTTAAAGATATGCGAGGATTAAAAAAATGTACTACGTGTATACTCATGCAATTTTTTTTCTTCTGTTACCTGTTCTTTTTTAATTAACCTATAATGTATTATTTGCTTCATGGGTACAGGTCTGTAAATTATCAGTCTTACACAATTCACAGCACTCACATAGCCCATATCCTCCCCAATATCCATCACCCAGCCATCCCATCCCTCCCACCCTTCTCCCCTCCAGCAACCCTCAGTTTGTTTCCTGAGATTAAGAGTCTCTTATGGTTTTGTTTCCTTTCCCGGTCATGTACTCTTTCTCTTAGGAAGCTACCGAGGCGAGGCGAGGCAAGGCTACACACACACACAGACACACACATAGGAAATCAATTAAGACCATATGTGGTATAAAAAACAAGAGATCCAAAACAAGCTGACTCAGCGAAGTTCAAGGAAAACGCCTGTTTAAAGAAAAAAAAAAGTCAACACCACAATCAGTTTAGTTTGGGGCACAAAGATGGAGAACTCTAAAAGGGAGGTCCACCAGAGAAAAAGAGGTTGACAGATTTACTCATTTTGAGGAATGAGGAGTCAGAGGAGGAGGGAGGAGGTTAACAGGCAGGTCACAGATTTAATAGAGTGGTTTGAAAATTCCAGTAAGCATACAGAAAAGGGTGCGAATAAATATAAGATACAATAAGGAACTGGAAGAAAAACAAGTTTTGCAAGCAATTACAGTCCACAATTTTGTTCACAATGAATATTGATTTAACATAATTTAATAATGAAGATAAACATAATTTAATGGCGAAGATAGAGGAAATGGCGGTAGGTGAAAGAAAGCTAAAGCTTTCACAAGCCATCACAATAGGGAGTCAATACACAATTATCTAAGACTGACAAACCCAAGGGGGTTCTAGCTGGCTAAGATGGTAGGTAGAACATGGAACCCTTAATCTCAGCGTCATGAGTTTGAGACTCACCTTGGGGGTAGAGTTTTTAAAAAATTTAAAAAAAATTTTAATTTAATAAATAAATAAAAATGATAAACTCAAGAAATACCTAGTAATATAGACTTCAAACAGTCCCTAAGCTCAGACTGCTGGACAGATGGCTGGCATGAGAAATTAACCTTCAATTCACCTAGTGTCATAGTAAACATTCAGGAATGTATACCAGTTTTTACGAATTACTAGAACCTGGTTAATCAGAGACTTCAACGATTAAACATCAAGAGATTATAAAAATTCTAGTAAAAATGGCAAAAGCAAAATTCTCAGATGGCCAGAGGAAATCCTCTCCACTATCATCAGGAACAATAGGTTGTCTCTTCCTATAGGAACCTGAAGATCAAATGTGCCCCTCCAGCAGAATGCTGTGTTCTGGAAACCATCCTAATGGAATCATGATCTTGTTTCTTTTCCCTACATTAAAGGAACATTTATCATTTGCCTCTCCAATCAACCACCCTTATCAAAATCGCACACACCAATATTACTATATTATTTAGAAACAACCAGATACCAGGAAAAAACAGCTAACAGAATTAAAAATGGTTTCTTTTGGAAAAACAGCACTTATGGGGGATGGGGAAAAAGCAAGGGGAGAGGTAGAAGATGCAACAAAGGACTAGCATTATTCCTTAAAAACGTTCAGGATTAGTCCACTTTTTAACTAGCACTAGTTGTACATTGATAAGTATTTTATTTTTAATTGAAAAGGCCAGGAAGTTTTCTTAAAAATCAGAATCAGAAAACATATTTTATCAAAAAAATTTTTATGGTTAACTCATTTTCATAGTATAAAATACTAATAAATATATATCTATTTCATTTGTTTCATACTTATTCCTGGAAAATCTATATTTACACAGTTCCAATATAAAAAATACTTAACTAAACATGGTCTGAAATGTAAGTTAAACATAGTCTACTGAAATAATAAGCAACACTTTCAAAAGATATTTTGGAAAAAAATGATCAGGGATGTAAGAATAGGGAAGTCTCTACATTTGTGACTGAGACGCAAAAACTTGCTTTTAATCTCCAAGTACTAATACAAAACTCAAGGTTAAAAATAAAAACGCTCTCAAAATAAAAATATTAAGCTTCAGCTAGCCACTCAGGATAAGCTGCTAATGAAACAAAGAAGCTATTTGAGCTCCCAGTAGTATCAGCACACAGCTGCCAGATCACAATCTGCTCATATTTGCATGAACTTTTAAAAACAAATATCCAGGGACACCTGGCTTGCTAAGTTAGTGGAGGATGCAATTCTTGATCTCCGGGTTGTGAGTTCGAGTCCCATGCTGGGTGTAGAGATAACTTAAAAGAATAAACCTAAAAACAATAAATAAAAATAAAAACAAATATCCAAAATATAGTGTAGAGTAAGAAAAAAGCAAATTACCTACGACTATACATAGTATTATCCTCTAGACACAAAAACTTACCTCTACATTGCATATGCCAAAGAGATGTCTGGAGGCACGTTTACAAAATAGTAACACTGGTTACACATACCATAAAATTTCAGATTTCTTAATTTCTCCTTTTATTTATATGCCATTTTATTTCTTTAAATAATGACCATTAATAAGTTGATTTCCTGAAGAGAACATATCACACTAAGCAAATGAAGGAGCTCTAACTTCAAGCTCATGAATTCATGTTCAATTGATTTTATTTTTACACTATTGTTTTGTTTAAAAAGCTGTGAGGTATAACTGACATATAATACACCATACATATTTTAAGTGTACAATTTGATGTTTTGATACATATTTATACTCATGAAATCATCACATAATAATGAACATACCCCTAAAAACTCCCTCCTGTCCCCTTAAAATCTCTGCTTCCCAGGTTCCACTGCACCCTGTCCTATGCATATGAAACGATCTGCTTTCACTGTCACTACATATTAAATCACATTTTCTATAATCTCTATAAATGGAATCATACAGTATGTATTTTTATTCTGGCTTTTTTCAGTGAACACGACTATTCTGAGCTTCATCCAGTCAATAAATACTCCATTCCTTTTTCACTTCTGACTAGTACTCAACCATATGGGTAAACAATCACCTTAATGATTTACCTGCTAATGTTTAGGTAACATCCAGATTTTAGCTATTAAAAACAAAGTTACCATGAACATTGGTGAGTAAGTTTCTGTATGGATACATGCTATCACTTCTGTTGGATAAATACCCAAGAACAGAATGGCTGGACAAATAGTTGATGTACATTTAACTTTTCAAGACTATCAAACTCAGTGCAGCGTTTTACATTCCCATGAGCAGAAAATTCCAGCTCCTCTACATCCTGGTCAACATTTGGTATGTTCGATTTTAAAATTTTAGCCATTCTAACAAATGTATAGTAGTATTTCATGACAGCTTTAATTTGCATTTCCCTAATAGCAAAAGAGGCCGAGTATCTTTTCATGTGCTTACTTGTCATTTATATATCCTTGGTGAGTATCTCTTGCACATTTTTTAATTTGGTTATTTCCTTACTGATTGAGCTTTGAGAGTTCTTTATATATTCTGATCAGTGGTCCTTTGTTGAGACATACGCTTTGCAACGATTTTCTCCCAGCCTGTGGTTTGTCCTTTCTTTCTCGTAACAGTGCCTTTCCAATAGCAGAAATTTTTCATTTTGATGAAGTCCAAACCATCAATTTTTTCTTTTATAGAACATGCTCCTGATATTATATAAAAGAAATCATGGCTTAAGCCATAGTTAGAAAGATTTTCTCCTGTGTTATCATCCAGAAGTTTTATAGTTTTAAATTTGACATTTAGTTTTATTAGTTAATTTAATATACGGTACAAAATATGGATCCAAGCTGGGGGTTTTTTGGCATGTGGATATTCAATTGTTCCAGCACCAGGTCTGCAAGGACAATCCTTTCTCTACGGAACTGCCTTGCACCTCTGTCAAAAATCAGTTGTCCATCTGCATGTGGGTCTTTTTCCAGATTTTCAATTCTATGCCTATAATACCTTTACGGTGGTATCACCATTTTGATTACTGTAAATACGATTATAAAATTTTACTGTAAAATTGATTACTGAAATTTATTAGCTTCACAATAGTTCTTGAATTTAGCAGTAGCTTTTTTGTAGAGTTCATTAAATTTTCTACGTCTTTTATTTCTTCATGTCTGATTGCCCCAACTAGAATCTTTAGAACCACTGTATTCATTTTGAAGTGGTAAGAGTCAACATCCTTGGGGCGCCTGTGGGGCTCAGTGGGTTAAAGCCTCTGCCTTCAGCTCAGGTCATGATCTCAGGGTCCTGGGATCGAGCCCTGCATCGGGCTCTTTGCTCAGCTAGGAGCCTGCTTCTCCCTCTCTCTTTGCCTGCCTTTCTGCCTACTTGTGATCTCTCTCTCTCTCTCTCTGTAAAATAAATAGATAGATAGATAGATAGATAGATAGATGATAGATAAATAAATAAGAATTAAAAGAGTCAACATCCTTGAATTGTCCCTAATCCTAGGGGAAATCATTCAGCCTTTCACCATGAAGTGTTATTTATGAATAGGCTTTTCCCTAACCTAACTACTTCAAAACTTATACAACGCTACAATAATCAAGACAATATGGTACTGGCTAAAGGACAGACACACAGATCAATGGAACAGAATTGGGGATCCAGAAATTAATCCACAAGTCTATGTGCAATTGATTTTCATCCAGAGTACCAAGAGCATTCAAAGGGGAAAAGAATAGTCTCTTCAAGAAATGATGCTGAGACAACCAGATTTCCACATGCAAAAGAATCAACTAAATCTTTAGCAGGCATCTTATACAAAAATTAACTCAAAACAGATCAAATGCCTAAATTTCAGTGCTAAAACTATAAAACTCTGAGCAGAAAACATACTCATGAATCTTTGTGACCTTGGATTAGAATGAAATCTCAGATATGACAACAAAACCACAAGAAATGAAAGAAAAAAATAGACAAACTTTTGTGCATCAAAGGAAGCTATCAAAAAAGATTTTATTTTTTAAGTAATTTCTACACCCAATGTGGGGTTAAACCTACCACCCTGAGATCAAGAGTCACAGGCTCCATTGACCCAGCCAGCCAGGCAGCCCCCCAAAATAAAAGCTTTAAAAATAAAGGAATGAAGAGAGAAAAGAACAGAACAAGTTTTGGCAAGAAAATGGAATTCTCATACAACACTGGTAGGAATGAAAAGGGTACAACCGGTATAGTAAAGTTAGGTAGTTCCTCAAAAAGTTGAACAAAGAACTACCATACTAGCAATTCTACTCCAATGTATAATCTTAGAGAAATAAAAACATATGTCCAGACAAAACTTGTACACAAATATTCACAGAAGCTTGATTCATGATAGCCAAAAAAGGAAACAACCTAAATCTCCATCAACTGATGAAAGGATAAAATATGTATGTGTATATATGTATATATATATGTATGTATATATACACATACATACAATGAAATATCATTCTGCCATAAAAGGAATAAATTACTGATACATGCTACATCTTGGATTAACCCTGAAAAACATCATGCTAAGTGAAATAAGACAGATACAAAAGGTAACATACTGTATGTTTCCACTTATATGAAATAAAATGTCCAGAATAAGCAAATCCACAGAAACAGAAAGTAGAAACGGTAGTTCCCAGGAGACCAAGGCACAAGGCAGAGATGGAGAAGGGTAGGCAGAGATAGTGAAATGACTGCTTATTGGGTACAGTTTTCTTTTTGGGGTGATGAAAATGTCCTGGAATTATACAAAGGTGATGGTTGCACAACACTGCAAATGTACTGGCAGTCACTAAATTATACACTTAAAAATTTTTTTAATTATAAATTTTAAGTGAACTTTACCTCATTTTTTTTAAAGTGGTTGCCCTTGGGCACAGAACTTGCTTTCTCGTTATCAATCCTTTTTTTACTACTCAATTTTTTTCCTTGTACCAAATGGTGTCAGACACCCAGAAAAAGAAACACAAACTGATTTCTCAGCTAAGTTAAAAACATCAAAAGTTACTATTAAGGGAGAAATAATATAGATTCCTGGCCTCTGAATTATGTCCTACATATTCCTTTTGTCCTCTCTAATCCTATTTCTTCTCCCATTTATGTTATAGTACTACAACAGATGTAGTTCCTGACAGCAGTCTAAAAATTGGGGAATTAAATCATTAGGTAAATCATAAATACTTCTTCCTTGCACAGAATAAAAAATAAATTTTAACTGAAATTAGCCATAGGATTGAACAAATGTACTAGTTTTCCCAGGGAAAATTATAGTCAATTATTCAATAAATAATGATAGTGCAACTTGCTATTAATGAGTTTAAATTTTCTGAGTTTTTCTCCAATTGAAGGTGCTGGAGTCCATAGTTTTCACTAGTTTTTCTTTAGATATAAGTTTCACATAATGAGGCGCCTGGGTGGCTCAATCGCCTAAGCATCTGCCTTCAGCCCAAGTCATGATCCCAGGGTCCTGGGATCAAGCTCCAATCGGACTTCCTGTACAGCAGGGAGCCTGCTTCTCCCTCACTCTCTTCCTATTGCTCCCCCCTGCCTGTGCTCTTTCTATAAAATAAAGAAATAAAATCTTAAAAAAATAAATTTCATAGTATAAATGAAAAATTTAATACTTACTTATCAAGGAAATCCTTATCCACTACAGCAGTGATGTCAAGAAGAGGATTTCCCATTCCAAAGAGAATATTTTCACTAAAAAAAAACACACACACACACAAATGCAAGCGTAAGTTAGAAATACTTCTGAAAGCTGATGTATAAAATGGACACAAATATAAAAATAAATATCTTCATTTTACTTTGACAATAAACCTAACATACTAGTTTATTAAACTTTTGATTTGCCTTTTTACGTTTCGGGAAACATTATAGAGGTATTAAAAGCCATTTCGAAAGGACGATGACTTTTAAATCGGATTAAATAATAAAGGAAACCAGGTCATGTGATCTTTTGTCATATATTCAACAGCTAATCACTGAAGCTTATTAATTTCAATTTTTTTAAAAGGTTTATCATAACAAAGTTCTATACTCAACAAACAGGACAGCTAATTAACTCTTCCTAGCTAGTCAGATAACCAACTATCAAAAGTTATTGGGGAGGTTGCAGAAAATCCTACAGAAGTCTAGCCAAAAGCGCTATCCTTGACAAACTGGGAATGACTGTGGCGAGACCTGCTCAATGGGTATCAAAAATGGTGTAATTTTCAATTACATTTAACAGACTTTGAAGAAGTCTCTTTTCACAGTGATCACAATATGAATCGAAACCAAGGGAAAGCTAGAATCCAACCACAAGTGATGCCTTAAACGGAGAGAAGCCCAACTGACAGCAAGAAATGGACCAGTGGCCATGGTTGGGTCAGCCTTGATGAGAGGAATTCTTCTAAGTTTTTCAATGAAATCTGCTTCTGTGTAACTTCCCACTGATCTCCAGGTTGCTGAAGATCTCTTCTAGTTGCCTCCAAACCAGTTCCCATCTTCACCATTTGGAGATCAGAAATATCAACAGGACTGGTACTCCAGAGTTTAAGAGAGTGGGATATAACCTATGATTATAGTCTATCATGATTTGGAAGACTAAATTACAGTATTGTATTAAAACCGCCGATTGGGGGCGCCTGGGTGGCTCAGTTGGTTAAGCATCTGCCTACGACTTAGATCATGATCCCAGGGTTCTGGGACTGGGCCAAGTGTCCCCTGCTCAGTGGAGAGTCTTCTCCTTCTCTCTGTCCCTCCCCCATGCTCGTGCTCTCTCCCTCTCTCTCAAATAAATAAATAAAAATCTTAAAAAAAAATAAAATAAAACCACAAATTGGGCAACTATGACTGAATATGCAATGTTATTTTTCCCTTTTCTTCTTTTTAAAGCTGAATGGGGAGAGCTAAAAGAAAATACATTTATTCAGACTTAAGTTGTATTTGTAATTAGAATAAAATTTAATATAAAAAGAAAATCAGTGCTTAGGAGATAAAGGATCAACAGACAGATACACTAAACTTGATGATCATTTTATTAGAAATATTCTTACTCAAACAATAAAAACTCCTGAAACTTGATTTTTAAAAAAAAATATAGGGTGTTACTGGGATGCTTGACTCTTTTTTTTTTTTTAAAGATTTTATTTTATTTATTTATTTGAGAAAGAGAGAGAGAATGAGAGACAGGGAGAGGACAGATGGAGAAGCAGACTCCCCAGTGAGGGGGGAGCCCGACGCGGGACTCGATCCCAGGACTCCAGGATCATGACCTGAGCCGAAGGCAGTTGCCCAACAACTGAGCAACCCAGGCGCCCTTGACTCTTTCTTTTTATTCAAGCTTTTTTATTTTTTAGTGTTTGGTTCAATGTATACAGTCATCAAACTGCCCCACCAGAATCAAAATATGGCACATTTCTAACACCACAAAGTATCTTGATACTTTCACGTCAATCTCCCCACCTCAACTTGTCCCCTCTTGGTTTTAAGGACTATAATTGTGACATTTCTTTTTCAGAAGTCAATCCTTTGAATATCTCCCGCATTCCCAAAATAGTTCATTGCACTCCATTTGAAAATTTAGTGTAGTATTAATAAGTATTAA
Organism: Nasua narica; assembly: GCA_028533885.1. NCBI lineage: Eukaryota > Metazoa > Chordata > Mammalia > Carnivora > Procyonidae > Nasua > Nasua narica. The sequence continues at coordinate 28,293,396 of CM052812.1, read as the reverse complement.
TTAGTGTAGTATTAATAAGTATTAATAAGTCAGTGCAACCTCTCGGGGCCTAAGGTTTCTTTTTTCTTTTAAGATTTTATTTATTTATTAGAGAGAGAGAGAGGGCACACGCACAAGCAGGGGGAGCAGCAGGCGGAGGGAGAGGCAGGCTCCCTGTTGAGCAAGGGTTATGGACTTGATCCCAGGATACTGGGACCATGACCTGTGCCGAAGGCACATGCTTATTAACCAAATGAGCCCCCCAGGTGCCCCAGGGTCTAAGCTTTCTATAGTCAAATTAGTATGGGGGAAAAGATAAGCACACTGAAGCACAGAACCCTGTTTAAACTTATATTCCTGAACTTATGTGGCTACCAAAACGTTCACTTTCCTCTGAATGCAAATGGACAAGAATACTTTTACACAAAGAACAAGAATATGCTGGGACTATCACTTAAATTTAAGACTGCAAGTAAATTTTTATACTTTATTAAGAATAATGATGGAAGGGCACCTGGGTGGCTCAGTTGGTTAAGCATCTGCCTTTGGCTCAGGTCATGATCCCAGGGTCCTGAGATCCAGCCCTGTACTCAGGCTCCCTGCTAAGTGTAGAGTCTGCCTCTGCAACCCACCCGTCCCCCATTCAGGCTGTCTCGGTCTCTCTCTCTCTCTCTCTCTCTCTCAAATAAATAAATATAATCTTTTAAAAAAAGAATAATGATTGGGAAAAAATTTGTTCTTTTAATATATATATAAAATATATATATTATATATTATTTACTATATATAACATTATATATGTATTATTATATATATTGCCAAATAATATTACAGTTAAGGTCATTTGAAGTCATTCTCATAATAAACTAGAACGTGTTGTCATCTATTCCTTATTATTTTCCTACTTTCACCCCAAATTTCCTCCTTCGAGAGATTTGGGTGAAATTGATCCACTCCAGTTCATGGAGAGTGAGAGTCTGATTGGTTTAACCTTGAGGCACAGCAAAGCCTAAACCAATCAGCACAATGTATTTCTCTACCCTTATTGATCAGAGATAGGCATATAACCTAAGCTAATCAAATCAAAATGGATCCCACGATTTTTTTTTTCTTGGAGTGCTCACATACAAATATCTTCCTTCCTAGTAGATATAAATGCAAGAGGTATTGGCACCTTTAAGTACCTCAAGGTCCCCAGGTGGGCTACCTTGGGATAAATCTGACATCACAGAGGGCAGAATGGAAAAACATAAAGAAACTGGGTCATTGATGAAATTGGACCAATTAAGCTTCACCTGATCCCTATACCCTCTTTGGACTTTTTAATTACATGTAGGTTAGTTATTTTGTTGATTCCAATCTCAGATTCCTTTTCTAATACTAATGGATATAAATTATTATATTTGATTTTGTGAATCCGCCTTATTTTGTAATTCATTTTTATTATAAAGCCAGCTCCTGCCCAGAGTGCCTCATCAGCAAACTAAACTTTTATGTTCCTGTAACTTGTCCAATTGACCAGAAACGTAGTATATCCAGTCAGTTATTCCCCTAACACCAGCCAACTCTATACTTACTTCCTTATTCCTTGATCTTTCTAAATAAGGTCAGATATGCAGCCTTAGTCAATCACACCATTCCCAAGTTGCCCCTTTTAACACTCTATAAAACACACGCTTGCCAAAATCTCTTAGGAGAAGTCCTCCACTGCTTGTAAGGCACCGTGCTCCCTAAATTCATGCAGTTTTTCCCTTGAATAAAGGGCATCAAACCGTTACCAAATTGTTTTAGTTTTGTTATCTGACAATAATAAACCGTAATCTAGTAAGTAAAATACTTCTCCAAATTCTGTGAGCCACCCTGGCAAATTATTGAACCCAACGAGGGGGTCATGGCAATCTCTGATCTATAACTGGTTGATCAGAAGTACAGATAATAGGGACGCCTGGGTGGCTCAATTGGTCAAGTGTCCAACTCTTGGTTTCAGCTCGGGTCATGATGTCAGGGTCATGAGATCAAGCCCCGCACGGGACTCCATACACAGCATGGAGTCTGCTTGACTCTTTCCCCCTTTGCTCCTCCCCCCACTGGCATACAGCTCACTCTCGAAAATAAATAAATAAATAAAATCTTTAAAAAAAAATTAAAAGTACAGATAATAACCTGGCCTCATGATTGGAATCTGAACTGTTGGAGGGATCAATCTTGTGGGACTGAGCCCTTAACTTGTGGCATCTAACACTATCTCCATGTAGATAGCATCAGAATTGAGATAATTGCTTGGTGCTGTTGGAAAACCCACACATTGTACTTGCCCTATGCATCTCTTCCATTTGACTTTATACTTCATGATAAACAGGTAACAATAAACAGGTATATATTAAATAGGTAAATGTAAGAGGTGTCATAGTTTTTGGTCACAGACCAGATGCCATCTTGTTTACATCTCATGTGACACCTCTTTCAGATAATCTCTGCCCAACTCATACCCAAAGGTTCCCATGTGAAGGTGCACAAGTTGTCCCCTGCACAACTCCAGAGGGTGATGTCCACAGTATGGATGATAGCTTCTGGAGTTCTGTGTTAAGTACTGCTGCCTGTCCTCCCAAAGTTTTATTCATTCTCTCTCCCTAGATTCTGTAAGTTCTTTGATAAATGTTTTTAAGAGTGAAACAACAAAACACTAATTCAAGATAGGTTGTGATAAGTGAAAAAGGACTGTTGTGCTCCCTAGAGCAATCACTAAACAATAACACAACAAAATCCAATAGAAGATATAAAATGAAAAACTACAATATACTTAACCTAGAAAAGAAGGCAGGAAAGACAAAAACAACATAAAGGATAAAATGGAAAACAAAAGGATGGTATACTAAAACCCAACCATATTAGTAATTATATTAAATGTAAATGGATTAAACACTCCAATTAAAAGATGAAGACTGTCACACTGGATTAAAAAACAAATTAAATGGGGGCACCTAGGGAGCCCAGTCAGTTGGGCGTCCGACTCTTGATGTTTGGCACGATGGTGATCTTAGGATTGTGAGATGGAGCCCCGCATGAGGCTCCATGCTCAGGGCAGGATCTACTTGGGATTCTCTCCCTCCCTTTCCTCTGCCCTTCCCATCCCGCTTGCTTGTGCTCTCTCTAAATAAAATAGCTAAAACATTAAAAAAAAAACAAATTTAACAAAATTTACTATTCACTTTAAGTATAAAGGCATAGAGAGTTTGAAAATAAAATGCTGAATAGAATGATATTCTATGAAAACACTATAAGAAAATTGCAGCGGCTATATTTAGACTTTATTATAGTCGACATGCAATGCTACATTAGTTTTAAGTATACAAAACAGTGCTTCAACAACTCTATACCTTATGTTATGTTCACCACATGTGTAGCTACCATCTGTCATCATACAATGCTACTACAATACCATCAATTTTATTCCTTATGCTGTACAAACAAGGTAGATTAAAACAAGGAATGGCACCATATAAAAAGGATTTCAGGGTGCCTGGGTGGCTCAGTTGGTTAAGCGACTGCCTTTGGCTCGGGTCATGATCCCGGAGTCCCGGGATCGAGTCCCATATCGGACTCCCGCCTCTGCGGGAAGTCTGCTTCTCCCACTGAACTTCTCCCATCTCATTCTCAGTTTCCCTCTGTCTAATAAATAAATAAAATCTTTAAAAAAAAAAAAGTACTCTAAAAAGGATTTCATACAAGTAAGTCATTTAATCAAGAGAAGAATATAAATGGCTTCAAAACACTCAGAGAAAAAAACTTGAGAGAAACAAATAAGACAAATGCATAGTCTTAACACCCCTCCCTTGGTAACTGGTAAAACACAAAAATAAGTAAGAAATCACACTATTAGACATTTATCCTAGAAAAATCAAAAATTAAGTTCACACAGAAACCTGTACACAAATGTTCACAACAGTTTTATCTGTAATAGTAAAAAAAAAAAAAAAAAATGGAAATGACCAAATGTCCTTTAAGAAGTTAGTAGGTAAACAAACTGTGGTACACCAAAACAACAGATGAACATGGAATAAGAAAAAGAAACGAACTATGATACAATTTTGATGTATCTCAAAGACACATGCTGAGTGAAAATAAAAGTCCTATCTAAGTGTTACATATTCTATGATTCCATTTATATAACACTCAAAGTGACAAAATTATATTGTTGAAGAACAGATCAATAGTTGCCAGTGTTTGAGGGAAGGGGGTTGAACGTAAAGGGATAACACAAAGCAGTTTCTTGTGGTAACAGAATAGCTTAGGACCCTAACTGTGTTAATGGTTACACTAATCTAGACATGATAAAATTTCACAGAACCATACACCACCACCACCCAGCTAATAAAAAAAAGAGTGCGTGTAAAAACTGGTAACATTCTAATAACATCTGTAGTCAACTTAAGAGTCCTGTATCATTAGGGGAAGTTGGGTGAAGAGTGCACAAGAACTCTCTATACTATTTCTGCAACTTCTTGTGACTCTTAATGTATTTCGAAAGAAAGGAAGAGTATATTAAAAATGTTTTAAAAGACAGGGTGACTTTATGACAAATAACAGCCTTCAAAAACCATCTCTTCCATTAAAGCAACAAGATATCAAAAGAAAAAAAAAGGTCAAAATCAACTTTTTCAGAACTCTGAATATTAACCAAGGGCTTACAACAATCTGGGGAGCTTTAAAAAAAAAAGGCCAAATACCATCAAATACCATTAAAAACAGCAGTTTTGTACCATTTGAACTTGCCCTATACCTATCCCCCTCTTCCCAGCTCCATGGTAGCTTTAAAAAGCAAAAGCCTACACACACGGTGAAAACCAGGAGCCTAGCAGGTACTGGAGAGGTCAGACAGAGGACTGGAGCTCTTTCAAAGCCCTATTTTCAGAGAACTGCTATTATCTGAGCTTACAGGCAATTCCCTGAAAAACCCTATTTCTGAGGCTTCTTATTATTTGACCTGACTCACAGCTTGTCCAGCTCTAACAGCCTTTTCCCCAGGGGAATTTGTCAAAAACAATCAACTGCAATTGTTTAACATCCCAGCTTCTGAAGCAGTTGGTACAAACAAGAAACTAACCAAAAAACTTAAAAGGAAAAGTGGGGTCATGAGATATCATTAAGGGTTCTGAAAAGTTCTGAATATTCCTGAGAATCTAGAAAGCCATGTACATGTGCCCGGAGCTGTGGCATGCTCAAGACCGAAAAGGTCCCAAGCAATCATCTCTGAGCCATAAACCTCTGCACAAGCAGGAAATAAAAGTTATGGCAGAGTTGTATGCCTGCCTAAGTGTTAAACATATGCTTCTACAAGCATGTAGACCTTCTCAGCAAAGACTGGGAAACCCATAACAAGTATTGGCAAGAATGTGGAGAAATTGGGGCACCTGGGTGACTCAGTCAAAGCAGCCATCTATCAATTTCGGCCCAGGTCATGATCTCAGGGTCCTAGCACTAAGCCGCCATGTTGGTTTCTGAGCTCTGCAGTGAGTCTGCTTCAGGATTCTTTTTCTTTCCCTCTTCCTCTGCTCCTCACCCCTGCTCACCTGCCTGCATGCTCTCTTTCTCTTTCAAATAAATAGATAGATAGATAGATAAATCTTATAAAAAAAATTGTTTAAAGCTTCTATCCTTTTACCCAAAAAACATTCCAGGCCCATTCCAGGCTTCATTACTCTTACTCTATAAAACAAAAATTAAACAAGACCCATCATACAAAACTACATTAAGAGACTGTGGTATTGGCATAACAATATACAAATAGATCACTGGATCAAAATAGTTCCGGGAAAAACCTACACCAATCTAATCAACTGATGGAGGACTCTTTCAAGAAACTCTCACATGATAGCAAGAATATAGTTTAAGATAGATCATAGATGTAAGTGTGAAAGCTAAAACTATAAAACTTCTTGAAGAAAAACGTTTAACAGAATACTTACATAATTTTGTGACAGTGATAAGGAAAGACTTAAAAGATTTCTAAGAACACAATAGATAATAATCATAAAATAAAATCTATTAATTTGACTTCATCAAAACTTAAAACTTCTGCTTCTGAAAGACACTAAAATGGTAAGACAGGGCTCAAAGTGGGGAGAAAACATCTGCTACATATCCAAGTGTGTATACGTGTGTGTGAGAGAGAGAAGAGTGTGTGTGTGTGTGCATGTGTGTGTATAACATCTGACAAATAATGTGTGTCCTCAATATAAAGAGAACTACAAATCAGCAATAAAAAAATCCAATCAAACTATAGGTAAAAAATTGAACTGACAGTTCAAAAGAAAAGATAAGCAAATGGTATATAATCACAACATTATTAGTCATCAAGGAATTAAAAACTAAAACCACAAAATATAACTACAAACCCACCAGAATGGCTAAATTAAAAAATGCCAAACATTGTAAAGAATACAGAATAACTGCGGTACCTGGGTGGCTCAGTTGGTTAAGTGTCTGCCTTCAGCTCAGGTCATGATCCCAGGGTCCTGGGATAGAGCCTTGTGTTTGGCTCCCTGCTCAGAGGGCTCAGAGGTCTCCCTTTCCTTTTTCCCCTCCCTCCAGCTCATGCTTTCTCTCTCTCAAATAAATAAATAAATAAAATCTTTATTTTGTCCATACAAAGGCTTAAAAAATGTTCATAGCAACTTTATTTATAGTAACCAAAAACTAGAAACAACCCAAAGTCCACCAACAGGATAACTTTTACTATCTCTGTATAATGGAATATATTACTTAGCAATGAAAGCAAACTACTGATATATACATCAAAACGGATGACTCTCAAATTTGTTACTGAACAAAAGTAATCAGATAAAAGTAAACAGATACGAATAGTGCTTACCATAGAATTCCATGTATATGAAGGTCTACAACAGGCAAACTAATTATCTACCAATAGAAGTCAGGAAATGGTTGCCTGGATGGGACAGGGAGTAGGATTGATTGAAAAGAGGCAGGGGAAATGAACATGTGCTATATATTGACCTGAGTTGTATTTATACAAATAAATAAATATATGAATATGTATTCATATTCAAAATTCAGTTAACTTAGGATTTGTGATTTTACTGTATGTAAATTATATCACTGGCATTTTTTTTCACTAGCCAAATGAATAGACGAAGGAAATATTTGTGTCCCTTAGGCTCTGTAAGGCCAATTCTTGTATTTGTATTCTGAATATGCCTTCTTGCATACTCAAGAAAATGATCTCTAATACGGTAACTTATTTAATAAAGTTTTTTTTTTTTTTACAAAGTTTACAGTCTTCCATACTAATGAGACACTAAAGCAGTAAATCTATCTCTCTTTTTTATTTTTATTTTATTTGTTTGTTGGAGACAGCACAAGCAGGGGGAGCAGCAGGCAGAAGGAGAAGAAGGCTCCCTCCTGAGCAAGGAGCCCTATGCAGGACTCCATCCCAGGACCCCGGGATCATGACCTAAGCCAAAGGGAGACATTTAACCAACTGAGCCACCCAGGCATCCCAAGTAATAAATCCATCTCTGACCCCCCCCCACACACACACAGAAATCAAATCTCTTCGCTCTGCCCAGCATCATTTGTTTCTTAGCTTCCTAAAGGATCATTCTTTTCAGCATACAAATAATGCTGAAATTTCAGCCCTCCCCCCCAAAATCTCCATATAATAGCTTCAACTACTATTAATTTCCTGCTGCCCGGTAACAGTAAAACACTTCTAAAAGTGTTACACAGTAAGTTCTCTTAAGTTAAACATAATTGTTCCATTTTATTTAACTTTTTTAATTATCTCTACACCCAACATGGAGCTTGAACTCATGACCTCAAGATCAAGAGTCGCATGTTCTTCTGACTGAGCCAGCCAAGCACTCCAAAACTGTTCATTTTAAATTCAATTTTCAGAAGCACATATGTGACATGACTAACACTTAGAATTTGTAGCTTAAACATGTTTACATGTTACTGTCTTTTTTTATGTTACTGTCTTTAAATCCTCACAATAACCCCATAGGGTAGGTGTTGCAATTATCTCTAACAGAAATAAGAGGTTAAGAACGGTTTTATAACCTACCAAAAGTCAGACAACAAATAAATGATTCCCAACTTCAAATCATGTGCTTTCATGTTTTATATACTATATCTGGACATCTAGAATTCTCGGTACAATAAAAATGTCCAATGAAATGAATGAAATGACCAATAAAAAATATCCAAACCCAGCCAAAATATAGGCTAATATTCCATTATCTTATGGTCTTATTTCAAAAATACAACAAAATTATTACAGTGTATAGGTAGATGACCAGATAATTTATTACCCAAATAGGACACTTTCGAGGATAAAGGAAGAACTATTAATAATTATGCCAGGATAACTAGCATGATCCAGGATTGTCCTGGGCAAACTGGGACATATGGTCATTCTATTTATAAGCTAGCTTTGATATTTGAAAATAAAAACCCATACTTATGTTTTATTATAGTATTTTTTATTTTTTAAGACTTTGTTTATTTATTTGACAGAGACACAGCAAGAGAGGGAATACAAGCAGGGGGAGTCAGAGAGGGAGAAGCAGGCTTCTCACCGAGCAGGAAGCCTGATGCGGGGACTCGATCTCAGGACCCTGGGATCATGACCTGAGGCGAAGGCAGACGCCTAATAACTGAGTCACCTAGGCGCCCCAATTACAGTATTTTTTTTAATAATAGAAGTATGATTTTTTATTTAGTCCTAAACCTCAAATTTAGATTGGCAGGGAAAGAAATTCCATGTGAATTGATTCGTTTTTGTTTTTGTTTTTTAAAGATTTCATTTATTTATTTGACAGAGAGGAGAGAGATTACAAGTAGGCAGAGAGGCAGGCAGAGAGAGAGGGGGAAACAGGCCCCCCGCTGAGCAGAGAGCCCGATACAGGGCTCGATCCCAGGACCCCGAAATCATGACCTGAGCCGAAGGCAGCGGCTTTAACCCACTGAGCCACCCAGGCGCCCCTACAGTATTTTTTAAACAACAATTTAAAACGGAGTAGGCATGAAGAGGCTCAGGAAAGGGTTAACATTCCAAAGGCTCCGCAATCATTTTGGTTCCCTTTTATCCTTGACAGTTCTCAATGTAGCAATACTTTGGCTGGAAAGATTTGTAGTTAGAAAACCTTATATGCTTTTTCAAACAATGATGACCTATTTACAAATATGAGCATTAACAACTGACAACACTGCACAGTTCAATATGAGGATTTGTTTTCGTTCTTCAGTATATTTCATAAATGAAACAATTTCATTTTAAAAGCTCATTTGCCTAAGAAGTCCCACGGCATAAAAAAGTCTGCATAGTAATCTGAAATTTACAATTCTTATAAAAGACACAGGTCCTGCAATGAGTCTGAAAATTCTATTTAAAGACTCCAAAGAAACTAACTCAACAAAGCAAAGCAGTTTCAATCTTAGCCACATTTTAGTCTCCATATGAATATTCGCCATCTGAGTGGTTTGGCAGATCTTATTGGACGCATCTCAAAAGTCTTGAGTGTTAGGAGAAAAATACCCTAGGACCCAACCCACAGCCCACATAAATTTTCCAATGTAGGCCTAACCCACAAAAGTAGTTCCAGAATCATCATGTAGGGCACAGTCATGTCAAGTCCCAGAACAGACCAAATCTAGCCTGTCTGGACAGGCCAAAGAATAGGGTTCCCAAGCTCTATAGCAAACACTCTCCCTGTCTCCCTACCTCATTTTCCTAGTCTTCCCTGGCACAAAATCAAGCTCTAGAGCAATGTCCAAAACCAGTCTAGGCATTTGATGTTAGGAAAACAAGGCAATACTCACAGCAGTATTTTGAAACAGTGTTGCTCAGTGAAAAGTACATAAAATAAGAGTCAGAAGACCTAAGTTCTATCTTAAGCTCTACCACCGCCTAACTAGGACATACCCTTCACTTTGAGACTCAAGGTCCAGTATAGAGAAAGGAAAAGGGTAAAATGCCCTCTAACATTCCTTTTTTTAAAAATTTTTTTATTTATTTAATTGAGAGAGAGAGCAGGAACAGGCGGAGGGGCAGAGGGGAGAAGCAGACTCCCCACTGAGCAGGGAGTCCAATGCGGGACTTGATCCAGGAAACCCCAGATCATGACCTGAGCTGAAGCCAGACGCTTAACCAACTGAGTGACCCAGGTGTCCTTTAAGATTCTCATCTAGTTCTAGCACTGCACATCTATGTCTCCTGAATTTAACTCAAGTATCAACTTTCCTATTGGGCCAATTAAAATGACAAAAGCAACAACTTATCAAATATGCTTTATCATTCCCCAAATAAAGACCAGTTGGAGCTTTGCACAGTGGTGGCAGTATCGTAGCCAATGAGGTTTATCTGAGGCGCGATTATTGCTAATTGAAGACCAGTGGAATCTGATATATTTAACAAAAGACAAAAGTTATTCCTCAGGATTATTGGTTTTAGAGGCTATAAATTTAGACTCACCAGTAATGATATAGCAGAGTAGAATACAAAAGTAAGTCGAAAAGACAGTATCGCCAGCCAAAGTCATTCAAAGATCTTAGTTTTTTTTTTAATGCTTTTGATTTAAATCTTTATGAATTCCTAATAGTTGAATGTTAAACTGTAAAGGGCATTGAACCAAGTGTCTAGAGATCTGAATTCTAGTTGAAGATCTGCAACTGTTTGCTTCCTATTTAAAAATCTAAAATTTAGGGGCGCCTGGGTGGCTCAGTGGGTTAAAGCCTCTACCTTCCGCTCAGGTAATGATTTCAGGGTCCTGGGATCAAGCACCGCATCAGGCTCTCTGCTCAGCAGGGAGCCTACTTCCCTCCCTCTCTCTGCCTGACTCTCTGCCTACTTGTGATCTCACTCTTCTCTGTCAAATAAATAAATAAAATCTTTAAAAAAAAATCTAAAATTTAAACCTTTTTTTCAGACAATACTAAGAAATTCAAATTGCTTTAATGAGAGAACACTGCATTTATAAAATGCCCTAAAACTTAAAAACACTTTCATACCTACCCAACAACACTGTGGGATACACATTATTGTCATCCTCACTGAGTATTTCATTAAACAAATGTCCGGGGGAAAAAAGAAAAGGAAAAATCAGTTAACTCAAGAAAAATGACTCAGAACGAAGGCATGCTGACCACTAGTCCTCACTGGTTTCCAATCTTATATCCTGTCATTAAAAAGACATATTACCATATTTAGCAACAATTATTTTAAGTGTGGTGTAAAAACCTCACTGGACATAAAGTCAGATTTGGTTAATTTTGTGATCTTGATCACTCTCATAACCAGTAAAAGCTGGTTAATAATCTATCTTTGGGCTACTGTTAGACTTGGCACAAAACGGGAGCAAGCCTAACCCCATGTTTGTGAACACTAAAACTGACAAAATTCACTGAAGGCAGTCCTCAGTGGAAAGTGGCTGCTTTCTGGAGGATTATCAACTCATTCAAAACTGCCATCACATATAGAGAATTGCTCCAACTTCAGTAGTCTCCCTGCCTACTCGTGAACCTAAGTTCTATATTTTCAAGTTCCTTAGAGGACTAGAGCAAAGCAAAAGAGTTGCTATAATTGTTTCTCATAATACTTGACAATTTTAGTCCATAGAAGCAGCTTTTTCAGGAAATTTAAGTATATTGCTTCTATAAAAGCATCATGCAGTGCACTCACTACATCATGGACATCTGGATTCAATTCCTAACTACTACTAAATGATTTTGCACGAGGCACTCAACTTTTATTGATCTGTTTCCTCAGGTGTAAATGTGGTATCCCCCCCAAAAAATTTGGGGGGAGTCGGAGTACCTTCAGGTCAGGTCATGATCCCAGGGTCCTGGGATAGAGCCCCCCACCGGGCTCCCTGCTCAGCGGGAAGCCTGCCTCTCCCTCTCCCTCTGCCTGCCACTCTGCCTTTGTGCACAGGTGCCCTCTCTTTCTCTGCCAAGTAAATAAAATCTTTAAAAAAATAGAAAATAAAATTTTGGAGGTTATCACTATAATTCAAGACTATGTAAAATACAAACTAACATCTGAAGAAACGACCATAAAATTTAACTATTAGCAATTATCAATCCTTCCATAAGTCAAATAAGGCATATGTCAATCTTTAATAGTCTTGAACACAATGGCCATTCAACCCCTACATTAAAACAGCCATCCGGTTGTCACTTGCCAGCAACCAAAGCTTTAGATTTGTGTTTCTCCACTGAAGAGCAGCGAGGAAGACAACGGTCAATTAAAATTGAGTCCATATTAAGAACTGATTCTTAATATAGAAAGTATCTGACCCAAACTCCTAATTAGCAGCAGACTGCAAGTATGGGAATGGAAGTGGGAGTGAGGTGAGAGGAGATTAACTTGGTTTGACAGCATAATGTTAATTCATCCGAAAACACTCTTGACATTAAATGCTAGATTCTTATGCCCCAATATAACTTACTGTGAATCCTTTCCAGGCGGAACTCCCAAGTTTTAGCACCTGGATTTCTCCTTCTGTATAACGAGGTAAGTACTGTTTGTCTATTTAGTATAAAATTATGTAATTTAAGAAACTGTATCCAAGTTCAGCACAGTTGCATCTTACCTTATCTTACCTGAGGATTAGGTTCCCAAGTCATCTCTTGAATATTACATAGTCAAAATTACCACTGAGGCGTCATCAGAGCTTAAACTGTTGGAAGCTCACAGACCAAAAATTAATTTATTTTATTCTCTTCAATTTGTGCTAGAGCCTCCCTTTACCTGGGACAATGAACGCCAAGGTCTACTTTAAAAGAGGCAGTTCGGAACACCGGGTAAATAAAGCAATTTATCTCTTTTTATAAACAGTCGCATTAGCATACTTAAACATTCAGTCAATGAACCTGCAGAAAATGGAGCAGCCCATTAAGCTGTCACCATTAACAAAACAAAAACAAACAAAAAAACCTAACCAAAAAACTGTCACAACTTTGGAAAAGCAACTGGGGGTAAGTCTCCAGTTTTTTTGCTCTCGTTTTATACCTACTATCTCACAAAAGTCATTTCACTCGTGACTCTCAGATAAAAGTAGGTAAACAGATGGTACCTTGGGGAACCAGAATATTAACTCCAGTCATAGGCAACATCTTAGGAACACACAACTTCGCAACTTAGGGGCTATGTATCTGCATCAGAGCAGGGCCAAAAACGCTGGTCTGCTCATGGCCACCAACGAAGTTGTCAGAAGGCATGACATGCAGGCATGGCCACACGCGGTCCACGTCACACTTCCTCAGGCGCTGGGTCACCCCTGGGGGAGAAAGGTAGCTGCACTTTTTTTCATGAGAAATCCACTACACACATACACTACACACACAAGCAAGCTTCACACCTGGGCGAGGGTCACCTGAGCGGTGCGGCTAACAGGGCTCCGCCATGTGCCAGAGACCCAAAAACTTCTGAGAGCAGCAATGACCAAATAAAAAGTGCAGAGAGAACGTCCAATGTAAAGCGGACTCGTGCAACGGGGAGGTTGCAGACCACTCAAAAGAAGGGGCGACAGTTCTGAGCAGTCGGGAGGCTAACGCACAGCAGGCGAGCACTTTAGGCTGCCGCCCTCTCTCATTACCTGATGGACGTCATGGCTTCACTTTCCTGCCCCAAACACCAGCGCTCGCCTCAGATGCTCTGGGTCCCCACCCGCAGTAGCAGCAGCAGCGGCAGCAGCAGGTACCACGGCAACTGCTCCTCTGCTCAGGCACTCGGCGACTGGGAGCGCGTCCTCACACACCCCGCACGCCCGCGGCCCCCGCCGAGCCGGCCCCACGCGCTGATTGGCCGCGCCGGGAGGGGCGGGCGCTCCGCCCACGGCCACGGCCGGAGATGAGCCCAGAGCGCCTCCGCCCGTGGCAGCGGTCCGCGTGCCTCGTGTCCGCTCCCTGGCGCGCTGGCTAGCGGAGTGGCTAGCGGGCGCGGTGGCCATCTTGAGTCTTGGTAACAAGGTTCCCCCTATTCCCGGCTGATGGGGCATGAGGCTGGGTGCCCGCCTCAAAAATGGCCGCCCCAACTGGCAACCGGTATGTCAGTCACATGGCCACGTTCTACCTCTGCAAGCTCAGGTCGCTTTAACAGGACTTGGACAGGGACGCTGTCAGGGCAATCTGTGGGGATGGGGGTTAACAGCCTGAAAAACCTATCTGCGGAAGAAAAGCAGCAACCTCCTCGGAAAACCTCTCAGCCCGGGGAAAAGAATGCGTGGCAACAGCAGAAGGAAGTGTTATATTCGAACTCGCAGCCTTTAAGTATCAGTTGCTGAGTCCGGTGTTCTCCAAACGTTCTTGGACTTCAAAAACACTTAGAGCGGCTTATTTAATATGGAACTGTCCAGGGCGCACTGTAAACTTTCTGCATCAGAATCTAGAAAGATGGGGCCCACATACTGATATTTTTAGCGAGTACCAGGTGATCCAGGTACACAAAGTTTTAAAGCCTCTGGGCCAAATTAGCCCACTCAAATTACAGCTAACCACACTTTTCTGAAAAGTATACAAAGCTCTGAAGCAAATATCTAATGCCACAGAGTGGGGGGAGGGGAATAAAAGGACCCCAACTCCTGGCCCTAAACTTAAAATTTAGTAGGGCCAAAGGGTTAAGCAACTGATTCTGAACTACTAATAAGACAGGTAAACGTCAACTGCGGTAAGGATTGGAATCATTACAAGCTTTATAATCTAAATAGCTTTTTATAATTCCCTCTTTATTCTCTGTAAAGTAATATTTATATTAACACACTACAGCTTCCAGTGGCATCCACGTACTGATCATATAGGGTGTGATCAGTTCCATAGGTCTGAAATCAGTTATATTTCATATATATATGAAATATATCTATTTGTTTCTGAAATCAGCAACACAATCCCACATGATACTAAAATGTGCCGAATGTGATAGAAATAAATGAATTTATTTTATTTAATTTTAATTAAAGTTTAAAACCAAGCAATAAAATATTTTCCATCAAACACAATTTTGTTTTCATTGGACTATATCTCACTTTTTAACTGTTGAAAACTTAGCACCCAAATTGAGACACTGTAAATATAAAGCACATACCAAATTTTTCAAGACTTAGTACAAAAATATATATATTAAGTATTTCAGTAATAATTTTTATATTGATTACATGTTATAATACTTTGCTACACTGGGTTAAATAAAATATATTAAGATTAATTTAAACTGTTTCTTTTTACTTTTTTAATGTGGCTACTAG
The DNA here is from genome assembly GCA_028533885.1 of Nasua narica. Taxonomy (NCBI): domain Eukaryota; kingdom Metazoa; phylum Chordata; class Mammalia; order Carnivora; family Procyonidae; genus Nasua; species Nasua narica. Next base: position 28,278,157 of record CM052812.1, on the reverse strand, counting down.
AAAACTTAAAACATATGCGTCTTGCATTACATTTCTACTGGACATTGCTGTTCCACTCTCCAAGTTGGACTTCCTTCTTTTCTTACCTACCATTGCTCCTCTGACAGAATAATTATGTTCACAAAATGAAATTAATAGGGTGACCACTTTATACAGATCTGTGGTTTCTTGCTAACCATCTAAACATCAACTATTTCAAGATGTCCAGTTTCATTCAAAAATATTCTAGCATTGTTTTCTTTAATTTGGTAAACAGCTATCCAGAATGAACTCTTGGAATATAAGTCTGCTGCATTTCGTCCATGACTAAAGACTGTTAAAAACATTATGCTTGGCTGAGTGAAACTTTGACCAAATGTCCACAAGTAGACAAATCAGTTGTTCCTCTGGATTAAAAAAGATCTCAATCAAAGAAGCTGAATGGCAATTTGAAGTGGAGGAGAAATGAACAATTGAGCTGTTTCCCTCCTCCTCTTGTGGAAAATGCTGATAGCCCACATGAACTAAAGTCAAGTCAGGAATAATCCTTAGAAAGGATTTCAAAATCTCAATGTTATTTTTAATATGCGATGTAGTATGGTGCTACGTTATTATGCATACACATCATTTGAGGGATCTTGTTAAAATAAGGGTCTAACTCAATAGGTCTCTGTGGCCAAGATTTTGCCAGTTCTTTATGCACCCAAATCTCATCAATTGCCTCTTGTCCATGGGCCATGTTAAGAAGCAAGGTTGTAAAGTTAGCAAGCCAGACAATGTTTGGAATCTCTGCTTGACTCTCTACTAGATGCGTGACCTTGGGCTGGTTCTTAACCTATCTGTCCCTCAGTTTACCTATTACATGCTTTTCAGGGCATTGTGAAAATTAAAACTTAATTCTAGTAAAGTGTCTATTGGAGCCCTTGGCATGTGAGGTAAGTACTACTTTGTTATGATCAAAATGGTTAAAATTACATCTCTGGAAAGCATAATATGAAATGAACATAAGGGGTGCCTGGGTGGCTCAGTGGGTTAACTATTTGGCTTCGGCTCAGGTCATGATCCCAGGGTTCTGGGATCAAGCCCCATGTCAAGCTTCCCGCTCAGCAGAGAGTCTGCTTCTCCTTCTCCCAATCTCCTTGCTTGTGCACTCGCTCTCTCTCTCTCTCTCTGTCAAATAAATAAAATCTTTTTTAAAAAGTTTAAGTAATAGTTACTCAGTAGCTCTGTGTGTGGGAGGTGTATTTGCATGTATGAGAAAGATAGGAAGGGAGGGGGAGATGGGAAAACTGGGTGAAGGAGAGGATAGGGAAAGATTAGAAAAAGAATAAAAGGGCTAGGAGTGAAAGAATAAAGATCTGCTTTTGCATGGAAAAACATGTGTTTACTTTTGTCCCTACCTGACTGACTCTGAAAGAACAATCACACACAAGCACTGTCTGCTGAAATAACATTTTTATGTCTAAACCTGCTGGAATGAACTGGTACCTAAATACATTTTAAAAGAATAAACTTTTTGAAAGTTGCATTGAGGGCGCCTGAGTGGCTCAATCAGTTAAGCGTCTGCCTTTGGCTCACATCATGATCTCAGGGTCCTGGAATCAAGTCCCGCATGGGGCTCTCCACACAGCAGGGAATCTGCTTCTTCCTCTCACTCTTCCTTTGTGGTCTCCCCCTTTCTCTCTCTCTCAAATAAGTAAATAAAATCTTAAAAAAAAAAAAAAAAAGAAAGTTGCATTGACTGATTATGAGTAAAAAACATTTAAAAGTTTTGATTGTTAAATGAAGAGGATGTGATACAGCTTTATGTTGATTGAAGATATGAATATTCCAGACTCTTACCTTTCCTTAATGACACAGAATTCAGATGCTTCACAAGGCAGACACTTAATCAACTGAGCCACCCAGGCACTCTACTTAAACTTTTTTCATCAAATTTTTAATTAACTTATTTCAAATGTAATCTTTTCATTTTAGGGAAAAAGCAGCCAACTGAAATTTCTTTCATTAACCTCCTTATAGCTTAAATCATTGCATCAAGATAAGTGGTCAGAATAGTTTGCTTGTGGGTAAATAAGTAAATATTCAATTTTATTTAATAGTTTAGTCAGCCACTATAAAAGCAAATAGATAACTAACCTTAAACAGCTAAGTGCCTCGAGTACCATAAATAAGTACATAGGCCCCTCCTACTATATTTTTTCAACAAATGCACCCCAAAATGATAGCAAAGTTTTCTTCAAACACAACCAGTTTGCTGTTAAGGGTGCAATAAAACAAGTACTTTCATACACTGTTAGTGGAAGTATAAATTAGTACATTTCTAGAAAGCTTTTTGGCAGTATGTGCCAATAATTCCTTTTTTAGGCAACTATCAGAAATAAAATAGAACAATGTGAACAAAGATTTGTACACACATTTATTCATTTCAGCATTAATAACAAAAAATTTATGATATCCTAATAATCAAAAATGGAGTCATGGTTAAATAAATTGCAGAAGAATGTTACAGAGCTATTACAAAATGTGTTCATAGACCTTTAAGGATGTAGGAAAATACTCATGATATGTTAAATAAAAGCAAAATAAAAAAACAAAAGGAATGTAGAGTATGATCTTGACTGTGTTAAAAAAAAATACATGCTATTATGCAAAGAAAAAAGATGGGAAAGAAATATGGCAAACCAATATGTCATTATGGGTTTCTCTGGAAAGTGGGATTATATGTAATTTTTACTTTCTTTTTCATATTGATCTACCTTATAAATTGTCTACTATATATGGTTTTATTAATGTAAAATTTTCATATTATTAAATTTTAATTATCTTTCTGAAATATTTTAAAAATATAAAACATATTCCTTCCATTTTTTAAAATGTATTTTTTAAATCACAACCCATCAAAACTACACTTTATTTTTGGAGGAACTGGGCTTATTTTACACATCTCATCCTTTCATGTATAAAGATTGTTTAAAACAGGAATAACAAAAATAAAATGTCGGGGAACCTGGGTGGCTTAGTGGGTTAAGCCTCTGCTTTCAGCTCAGGTCATGATCTCAGGGTCCTGGGATTGAGCCCCACATGGGCTCTCTGCTCAGCAGGGAACCTGCTTCCCCCTCTCTCTCTGCGTGCCTCTCTGCTACTTGTGATTTCTCTCTCTCTGTCATATAAATAAATAAAATCTTAATAAAATAAAATGTCTTTATGATTTTCTTGGTTAATTTTAAATCTTAACTTGACAAAAATTAAAAGCATAAATGCCACTTTTAGAGCTCTGCATAGCCCTTTCAAGGCCAGCTGTCACAACACTGAATGTGGAATGCCTTCCCTGGATATTACTTAAAAATACATCTCATTTCCTATAAATTAAGATGCTAATAAAAACATTTCTAAAACAATCTATATGCTACTCCAAAAAGAGAAATTTCTTAAGACTTGTCTCCCTAAAGTAAGTAGTGTGCCATAGTATAAGGTTCAGGAACCTGGGAAAAAGGAGACAGGAATTCTAATACTGGAACTAACCAAGAACATTATTACCTTTAGCAATTAGTTTTCTTACCTGAAACACAAGGGAGTTTGTTATAGGTGACATCTCAAGTCCTAAAATTTCAGTTTTTATTGGTCAACAAAAGAAAAAAGTTCACTGGGTTGTTTCTCTAAAGAGTTGATCGATTTTAATCCAATTTTAGTTAGCTTTCATTACAGACAAGATTATTCCAAGAAACATTGCTAAATGTATTAACTCTTCCCCAACGACATTACATTTAAAAGGTCTACTTTTTATTTTCTTTTAATTATTAACTGTAGATTCTTATGTCGCATTTCACTTAAACATTACATATTCAAATAATAAAATCTTTAAATGGAACCTGACCATTTATTTCCCAGGAGAATTTGAAGAATATAATAACATTTGATTGATTGAACTTTATTTAGTAAAAATTCTTAGCAAAACTCCTCCCCAGGAACACCTACACAGTGCTTCTTTATTTCCAGTGAACTACAGATCTCTGAAACTCAAAGAAAACTTCTAATATAAAGTATCAGATAATAGTGCTACCCAATTATTTATGCTGCCAAGAAAACATTTTTAACTATACAACTGAATATCACTACCACTTCATTAAAGAAAGGGCATTTTAACATAAAAATGTATGAAGGAGGGGCTTCTGGGTGATTAACTGTCTGACTCTTGATTTTAGCTTAGGTCATGATCTCAGGGTCATGAGATTGAGCCCCATGTCCGTTGAGCTCCACGCTCAGCAAGGAGTCCACTTGTCCCTCTCCCTCTGCTCCTCTCCCCACTCACTCTCTCTGTCACTCTCTCAAATAAATAAATAAACAAACAAACATTTTTTAAAAAATATATGAAGGACATCACAAAATAAAGAACGGCTCTTCCCAAAGTATTGTTGGAATCTTACGAAGTACAGTTTATAGATTAGATTTTTCTTATTTTTATTTCACTACAGATCTGGTCTAAGGTACTTACAAACAAGCTTTAAGGAATTATTCACTCATTGGGGCACCTGGGTGGCTCAGTTGTTAAGCAACTGCCTTCGGCTCAGGTCATGATCCTGGAGTCCCTGGATCGAGTCCCTGGATCGAGTCCCGCATCGGGCTCCCTCCTCAGTGGGGAGTCTGCTTCTCCATCTGACCTCTTCCTCTCTCTCATTCTCTCTCTCTCTCTCTCTCTCTCAAATAAATAAATAAATAAAATCTTTAAAAAAAAAAAAGGAATTATTCACTCATTAACTCAACAAATGTTTATTGAGCAGCTACTCAACTGCTCAAGACACTAGAGATTGGGGGTGCCTGGGTGGCTCAGTCATTAAGCGTCTGCCTTCAGCTCAGGTCATGATCTCAGGGTCCTGGGTTGGAGCCCAGCATTGAGCTCCTGCTTAGCTGGAAGCCTGCTTCTCCCTCTCCCACTCCCACTGCTTGTGCTCCCTCTCTCACTGTGTGTGTGTCTCTCTCTCAAATAAATAAATACATCTTTAAAAAAAAAAAACGACACTAGAGATTCAGCTACAATAAAGAACATGAACTGCCTCTACATTCTAGTGAGGGGATATGGATGAATAACCCAACAGTAAGAACATCAAATGATCATAAGTGTTATGCACAGAATTAAAAACAGCTAATCAATGTAGAGAACGGGTCCTTTAGTCTGGGAAGGCTTCCAGCAGGAGAGAACCAAATGACAAGGAAAAGCCAGGTGGAGGAAAGTCATTACTGATAGCACTGAAATGAAGGCTAGAAGGGCAATGTGAAAAAAGGCAAAGGAGAGAAGAAATGTTGTGGTCGGAGCAAGGAGCAGATCATGTTACCTTTTATGAACCTACGAAGTTTTGACTTTGTTATAATAAGCATGACAGGAAGTCACTGTTTTAATACCTGTTTTAATGTTTTAAACAGACGAATAACAATATCTAATTTTGTTTCCAAAGATCGCCCTAGGTTATTGTATAGAGAATGCACTACAGGAGCATGAAAAGGGAAAGACCAAATTAGAAGCCTATTATAGTAATAGAGCTGACAAATAATAGTGGTGGACAGATAGAAGATGGACAATTTAAAGACAGAATGACAGAACTTGCTGGTGCACTAGATATGAGAGACTAAGGAAAAGGAAGGAATCAAGAGCAACTCCTAGATTTTGGAATATATTGGGTAAATTTGGACTAAACTGAGTAAATGGTGCTGTTTATTAAAATGGAGAAGGTACAAGAGAAGCTCAGAAGACTGGAGCTCTGGAAGGTCAGATTTGGAAACAGAAACTTGCCAAACAGATTTTTAGCTCTAATTTTTCTTACTTTGTGGTGCCTACTGTTTTCTATTGATAGACTATAAATAAATGTGCAGAATTGAATATACAGTTTTATTTGAACAACACCCCCAAAGAGGAACCATTCTTGGAGTCAACTGCTAGCAGCCATAGGTATGTATATAAGTAGAATAATAAGTAAAACTTACTGAGTGCATAGTATGTCCCATACACCATGCTATGTATCTTTCAATTACTATCCCACTCTAAACCTCTCAAATATAAGAAGTTTTATTATTGCCATTTTATAGATGAAGAAATAGAGGCTCAGAGTTAAATAACTTGCCCAGTCACACACTACAGAACAGAAACCCAAACTCCAAACTCGAGTAGTTTGACTCTAGAACTAGGGCTAATTACCACAGTACATACACAGTGTCACTAGAATAAACCCAAAAGTCTGCTATAAGTCTGAGACGTTTTTGTAAATATCCAAATTTCAGAACACCACACTATGATGTCACCCATAAGATGCAGTGATCCAGTAACATCTTCCCAATTAGCTGGAACGCTTTCTGAAATATTTTCAGAAATTGTTTCCTTTGTTCCTATATATGCTTAAATAGAGTAAATCTACTTAACCAATGAATGAAAATGCCATTTTAATCTTTAATTTAACCAGGACTCCTAATTAAAACCAAAAATCATTTCTTAGATCTCTTAACTTTTCAAAATTTCAAATACAACTTCATTTCTGTCAAAATCACAAGAGTGAATACCCAGTAGTGTAATTGCTGGGTCGTAAGGTAGCTCTATTTTCAACTTTAAAGATACAAATGTAGTGATCCAAAGGGGCACATGCACCCCAATGTTTATAGCATCAATGTCCACAATAGCCAAACTATGGAAAGAGCGTAGATGTCCATCAACAGATGAATGGAGAAAAAAGATGTGGTATATATACACAATGGAATATCATGTAGCCATCAAAAAAAAAAAAAAGCAACCCTCGAAATCTTGCCTTTTGCAATGATGTGGATGGAACTAGAGGGTATTAAGAGAAATAAGTCAATCAGAGAAAGACAATTATCATATGATCTCAATGATGCGAGAAATTTGAGAAACAAGACAGAAGATCATAGGGGAAGGGAGGGAAAAATGAAACAAGATGGAACCTGGTAGGGAGACAAACCATAAGAGACTCTTAATCTCAGGGAACAAACTAAGGGTTGCTGGAGGGGAGAGGAGTTGGAGGGATGGGATGGCTGGGGGATGGACACTGGAGAGGGTATGTGCTATGGGGAATGCTGTGAATTGTATAAGACTGATTAATCACAGACTTGTACCCCTGAAACAAGCAATACATTATATGTTAACTAAAAAAAAGAAAATAAGTTTCTCGAAAAAAAAAAAATCACAAGTGATTTTTTTTAAAGATTTTATTTATTTGAGATAGAGACAGTGAGAGAGAGCATGAGAGGGGAGAAGGTCAGAGGGAGAAGCAGACTCCCCGCGGAGCCGGAAGCCCGATGTGGGATTCGATCCCAGGACTCTAGGATCATGACCTGAGCCGAAGGCAGTCGCTTAACCAACTGAGCCACCCAGGCACCCTCACAAGTGATTTTTGACAAAAAAAAAGTTTTAATCATTCTGCTAGAATTTAGGGGTACACAATGAATAGCAAGTGTCTAAGTTTACTATCAAGCTTAGTAAATTCCCCCTCCTAGACATTCAGCTATGTGAATCTATTAGGCCTTACTGAGGCCTTGCTTATCAAGATCTTTTAAGACTCAGAAGTTGAAATTACAAATGTTCACAAAAGATTCCAGAACAAATTTACTTATATAGCACTTAGGTATATCCTTTTACTAACTCCTAGTCCCTACCATTTTCTTTATAAGAGTAAAAATAAATATGGTCTCAAATTGAATATGCAGTTTTAGCTGAAAAAATGTCCTAAGAAATAATTTCTACTTGATTGTTTTATAAATATTGGAACGGTTTTCTAATGTTTTCTTTTATTCAACGTTTTTGTTCTCTTTACTGAAAAGTGATGGAATGTGTGTGGGGAACAGAAGCAGATTTCTCACTCTTTCTGTTTTCAACAAAAACATAACAGCCTCAGACAGCCTATATGTGAAGGAAGCTGCCTTCTTACAATGCCTAAAGATTACATTTGTAAACCCAAATGTAATCTTTAGGCATTGTAAGAAGGCAGCTCCTTTTGCATACCAAATAGACTTTTTAGGTAGTGTCAGATAGCAAACTTAAGACTTCACAGAAATTTCTGAATCTTAAATCATTTCTTCAAAAACCAAAACACTCAGTATTTCATGGAAAAATAATATATACATTTAAATTCTTAACTTTGAAACCAAAACTAGACATATTTTCCAATGGGGAACAGGGGACTATAAAAAGTAATCATCTTTCAAGGGGCAATAACAGAATTAAAAGCTCTGAAATACAATTCAGTCATGTTTTCCAAAATTATTTTATTATAATTGTAGCAGATTAAATATGGCCTCAGTTTCCTGGAAATAAGAGGCTATGTCCCCTCCCCTTGAATTTGGGCTAGCCTATGACTCCTCTGACCAGTAGCGTACAAAGTGATGCTGTAACAGATTCCAGGCTATCCTGAAGAGGACTGGCAGCTTCTGTCTTTGTCTCTTGGAGCCCTGTATTGCCAGGTAAGAAGTTTAACTAAGAGGTTGAAGAAACCACATGCAGAGGTTCACAAACTACATGGAGATGAAGAAAAGCAGGGTTGAGGCAAGCTTTCCAGCCATCCTCAACAAAGCATCAGACAAGTAAAGACAATCTGAACACTCCAGACCAGACCTGTTGCCAGCTAAATACCTCCAAGTGATCCTAGTCAATACCACACGCAGAAGAATCAATCAGCCAAACCACGTCTGAATTCTTGATCAATGAAATCATGAACTCTAATAAAATGGTTGTTACTTTAAGCCACTAAATTTTGGGACAGAAAACCAAACTCACTGTGAAAAACACATTTTGTATTGCAACCTAGTATGTTATACTTATACCTAATTGAACAATGTTTCACAAACCAATACTAATGCTTACCATATTCAATGCACTGATATTTTCTATTCTATTTTCCTTTTATGAAATACCAATTGTACTACAACCAAATTGACGTGTGATGTAGTTTGAAAAGCATTTTAGTCTGTACTTCTCACTTCACAGGTGCATACACAAAGCTAGACAAAAACCTTAATAGCACCCAGTTCCTAACAAGAAGTTTCTCACAAACGCTCATTCACAGCTCAGAGCAGAGTGAAAAGCCGAAAAGATGAGGTATCTGAGGTTAGAGGTTATACAGAAATCAGAAATAGCTAAACGGAATTGAGCCTTTTTCTTTTTTATCACCTCCTTTTACCACTCCCTTCTTGTTCACAGATCTCTATTAACCTCCCCCCACTTCCTTTTTCCTATGATTATCAAGCATTATGAAATTGAGGTTTTTAAATATCATTTGAATTTAATGAAATGTTGTGGTCCTATTCTTAAAAGTGGGCTAAGAGAACATTTCATTTTTTTTAAAAGGTTGCCTTTATTATTATTTATATGAGGTCCAAGGCTAATCATGACTGCAGTTCATTTTTAATTAAAAGGAGGTCTCATTACTACCATCTCAGATCTGGTAGAACATTTTCATAGGATTTCAAATTACTAATAGTATTAAAAGATTAATAGCTTTTTAGAGGATTGCTAGTACTTTTTTCACGTATAATATAGGAATACTTTTTGAAGTAAAGGGTGTGCTTAATTTTTTTTGTCATACAAATCACCACTGATTTCTGTTGCTGTTGATTATACAATATTTGAATATTATAGCTAATTATGAAAAATCTTTAATAAGACAGATTCAGGTTTGAATTCTATCTCTGCCACTCACGAACTGTGTAATCTTGTGCTTATTAAACTTTCTAACCAATAAAAGTTATCTCATATTAATATAATTGATAATGCTAAAGACAAGATTGAAATTATTAGTATCAGAGGAAAGTGCAAAATCTCCAAAGTATATTAAAACTTATTAGAAATTGCTCTCTTGGGACACCTGGGTGGCTCAGTGGGTTAAAGCCTCTGCCTTCGGCTCAGGTCATGATCTCAGGGTCCTGGGATCGAGCCCCACATCAGACTCTCTGCTCAGCGGGGAGCCTGCTTCCCCCTCTCTCTCTGCCTGCCTCTCTGCCTACTTGTGATCTCTCTCTCTGTCAAATAAATAAATAAAATCTTTAAAAAAAAAATTGCTCTCTTAACATTTTAACTTTTTTTTTAAGACTTTATTTATTTATTTATTAGAGAGAGAATGGGAGAGAGAACATGAGAGGGGAGAAGTCAGAGGAAGAAGCAGACTCCCCATCCAGCAGGGCGCCCAATGTGGGACTTGATCCCAGGACTCCAGGATCATGACCTGAGCAGTTGCTTAACCAACTGAGCCACCCGGGTACCCCTAAACATTTTAACTCTTAAACATAAGCAAAATTGGTTTGCTCAAGGCTTTTTAATTAAAAATCTGCTCAAAATTCAAGTTCAAGGAGTTAATCCATTTGCAAAGCATACCATTAAGTATATCCCACAAGAGAATACAGTATTTATTCTTGGGGAGGGGGAAGTGTTACATATGTGTCAATAAGAGAACTTGAAAGACAAAAATCTAAACAAGGTTACCAAACACAGCGCCACAGAATTTATTTAAATAGTGTGTTTCTATAGCACACACAGAATTCACTTTGACAAGTTCTCAATCTATAGCTTCCTAAGTGTAATGTAAACAGCAGGAAATATGAATCCTAGATCCTCAGTGTGAATTGAGAGCTCACTACTTAGGAAATCTTAACTTCTCTGTGTCGATTTCCTCAGCTAAAGACCTTTACCTTCACATGAAGATCAGTAAGAAAAGGTAAGGGAAAGCATCTGATAAAATCTTTAAATATGTTATTCTTACCTCAAAACAAACAAACAGAAAACTTCAAAGAAAACAGATACTTCATTTCTTGTTCCAGAGAATAAATACAATGTAAAGTTATATGATTTGGGATCAAATCTCAACTCAAATATTTCATAGCTTTAAGTAACTAGCTGTGTTACTTTATTGATATCAGTTAACCTCTCTGGGCTTCAATTCTCTCAACTGCAAATGTAAATATTAGACTGACTTTAAGTACCTCATCAGGTACTAACTGAAGATTCTAAAACATGTTCAAAGAGTTTCTAAAGATCACATGAAATTACAAATTAAAATTTCAGAGGCACATCTTGGCTGAGATATGCTATTGTTTTCACACCCCAACTTCATAATTTGCAGGAAACCTCAGGTACCTCTGGGAGGTACCACCCTACCAGGTAATTTGCACTCAGTCATCACTTCCAACCCGTTCCTACCCCACTCCCTTTAGCATTTTCCATCAGTCTTGGGAAACATTTCTGAAAGGGAATAGCTTCTCAAAGGGAAAGGCTAGAAAGCCTGCTAATGAGTTAGACCTGTCTTACGATTATAAAGATGCAACATCTTGGTCAACAGATCATTTATAGAGCTCTGAATTGGACTCGATATCTACAGGATATTAGCAAATCTTCTCAGCAATGTAGTTTACTGAAGCTTCACATAATTATGTCAAAGGTCTCTGGTGTCTATGTGTTTCCATTAGGGGAAAAATGCACTCCTCTTCCCTTATTTGTGCTGAATCTAGGGGAGGAATGGTATACAAGTAGAGGAAGAGGAGTGCTAAAGAAGGGATTCCTGCCTCATGTAGTAGGCTGGGCCAAGAAAATTTAGTATCTCTCCCAATTCTAAAGATCTGTGAGTGTAATCTAAATGTTTATATACTTTTCTACAGAGTATCCCTACAAAATTCATACATAGGGAAAGACTCAAAGAAGCCAAACCTACCATGTAGAGAAGAATCTATACTCCCCCCCACACACACACCCAGAAAGACAAATCTTTTCCTTTCTTTCTTACTCAAATATCATTTTTAATACTTTGAGTACTTACTGAATTAAATAGTGTAACTATGTTTTATTGTACTATTTCAAGTATAATTACCCAGTTCTATACAGTTGGATAAGAAAGTACTAAGTAAAACAAACAAGACAAAGTAGAATTTTGTCAGTATACTTTCATGTGCATCAATGTCATCCCATGCTAAAATGGAATATAGTCAGTTCATCCTGAGTGTGAAATCAGAAACAGAACTGAGGGTGTAAGGCTGCAACACTTCTACAGCTTAACGGCTTTAATCTTCAACAAAACTAAAAACTAAAAATGATAACTAAGGTGTCATCTCTCTTTAGGAAAAACAATTTCTGAAAAGCTCTATTTTAGGAGGAACCCAAGACTTCCGTCAGTCATGCCTATAAAACAAGAAAATGTTCAAATCTCTAATGTGGTTAACTTCAAAGACAACATATTTGAACTGTTTATTTTTGAAGGAAATAATTTTCCTTTATTTCAAGTTGTTTACTCAAAAACTTACATGGTTTTTCAGACTTCAGCTCTAGGGATCAGGGAGTAAAACAGTTTATATTGCTATATCGAGCTTAATGGAATTTGAGAAAACCTAAGACATCTGAGTTTCATTCTTTTGCTATATTTTGTTTTCAAGTGACCCCTCCTAGATGAGTCAACAGAGACAGATTTCTTTAAAAGACCATTTTGTGGTATTATCCATTGGTTACACAGTACATTATGTTACACAGTATGCTACAAAATTAATACCAGTATTGCTAACACTCAATGTTTTTAGAGTTCTGATTACATGGCAAATAGTCTCACTAATTAAGGACCTGCTAACCCAAAGGAAAAAGATTAATCATTCTCATAGGTGACTGATATCTTTGTAAATTTACTCTTCAGAAAATTTATTCCTCCACCAAATAAGCATTTCTATATCTATTTTTTTTAGCAACTCTATATTTAAAAAAGAAAGAAAATACTGACCACAGGGCCTTAATAAAATGTTACTGTTTATACAGAAGTATATTTCTTTTTATTTCTGAAGGAATTTTCCCCATGAACAAATGCAAGAAATTATTATTATAGTCAAAGTATACTACAGTCACCAGAAAGAACAGAAATGCAGTCTAAGAGTGCATCTCTTGCCTCTACCGTCCTGCACACTACATATAACAAGAAAAATAAAAGGTCCAAAAACCATGAAGTGTTCTCGGTAAGGATTCTATCAACTCTTAGAAATACGTAAGAATTTACACTAATACATGAATCCATTTTGCAATACTGAGTACTACAAACATAATCATAAAACATCTTTAAACAGTTACTTAAGAATTCATTTATTCAACAAAAGTTTAGAGCCTTTTATATTGCAATTACATAATTAATTATGAGGCACTAAGTTACTCAACTAGCTTCCTGACTTCAAGTAGCAGTAAGCAAGATAAAACATGTACATTATGCACAGCAATAATGGAAAGTATAAAGTGCAAACAGCCAGAGGAGGCATTTCCAAGCTGGATGATTAGGAGAGTTTTATAAAGAAGACGCACACTTTAGCTAGACCCTGAGGAATGAGATTATCAGTAGGGAGGTGATTCCTTTGTTATCACAAATATTTTCAATACATGCTATAGAAATGGGTTTTTCTATGCTATGGATTTTTCTCATGCTGATGGAATGACACCACCTCTTTCACTCTACAAGGCCCTGGTGGAGTTATTGATTAGTGTCTCCCTGAACTCCACCTACTACCCCATACATACAAACCCCACGAGCTCACACACACCCGCATCCACATAGGCCCACACGACACACAGGATGAGGAGTAGGAATATATCCAAGACTGGCCAAAATCCCCACCCCTGATATAGTAAAACTGGCTCAATGGTGGGTATGTAACCCAGGCAGTTCCAATCAAATTATTTTCAAAACTGATCCATCAATGTGGAAAATCTCTTCCATTGGGCTCAGGAGATTTTGACTTGGGGTTGAGAAATGCCATCTTTCTTGTTACATTAAGATGGCCTATGTGAGAAACAAATCCAATATACCCTAGGACAATGGAGGAAAGAGATGCATTCCTGGAATAGGTTTTATGTGGCTGGAGTTTCCAGTTATGTTAGTTCATTGAGTCTCTTAAAGACTTAGAAATGGTTCTACTAGTGATGCGCTAATAAAGTCCAGCCTCAGCCTCTAAAAGACAAATAGCCAAGTAATCACTTCAATATCATTTCTAATCATTCCTAATTTTGTGAGTGATTAACGATCCTCAGCTACCTTCATATCTATAATCCTGCATTTGCAGGTAACAGCAAAATAGCAGGATTTACTAGTAATTAAGTGTGGCTAAGTAGCCAGAGCCTGTTGTTACAAGTAACCAAACTGATGTGCCTTGAGAAGGTAAGAATTTCTTACATGAACATTGCTGTACATATTCTCTTACTCTATTCTAGAAAAGATATTGAAATCAGCAATGCATGCAATGAAAGCTAAAATGGAAATGGAAACTCATATGTTCACATTTTTTAATAAGATTTTATTTATTTTGAGAGAGAAAGACAGCATGCATGAGCAGAGGGGAGGGGCAGAGGGAGCAGGAGTAGCAGACTCCCCACTGACCAGGGAGCCGAGTGCAGGACTCCATGCAGGACTCGATCCCAGTAACCTGGGATCATGACCTGAGCTGAAGGCACACTTAACTGACTGAGCCACCCAGGTGCCCCTGTCTTATGCTGAAAGCTAATTACCACTACTTTCTAGATGAACACAAATCATACAAGGCCACAAGTACAAACAAGTACAAGCAAAAGCATCGGAAATAAAACATGTCAGTAAGAGCAACAACTTTAAATCAGCTTTGGAAAATATTCAAAAAGTATCTTTCTCAAGCAGTATGTGAAACTTCAGTCTGTGAGGCTACTTCAGTGAAATAAGTCTTTCAAATCTTGAGGTCCAGAAGTTGAAGAAAAATCTTTAATCAGTCAGTATTAGAAAGGAAGAAAAGCCTAATAACTCAATGACATAATCAGCACCAGTATTATGAAAGACTATATTATTATATATTATATATATTAGTATTATAGAAGAGGACTTTGAAATAAACATCTATTTAAAATCATAGATGTGTAGAATAGGAACCCCAGGAAAAATGCAGTAACTGACTGATGAGAACTTAATGTTTCTGAACAATATCAAACTTCTAAAAGCAATTAAAAATTATAATAAAGTTCCCCCAATCCTTTTGCTGACTTCTTAGAGCAAGATATATTTTAGGGCCAGAATTTTATGAGACTCCAAATTTTACAGGTTTTAGGAAGATAATACTGTTTTGTAAACCACCCAGAGTTTCATGCAGCATGCCATTAACAAACAGATTAACATTTCTACAACAAAACATACACATTTGGGTAAGACAGAGAAACACTACAAAGAGACTCATATCCAGTTTTGCTGCCAAATTAATTCATATCAAACTTTTTAAAAAAACTTGCAGTTTTTAGAGCTTTTGGAATTTCAAAAATATAAATGAAAAGATTATAATCTATAATAAAATCATACTACTACTTATTTTATAAAGTTCCAGATCTACTAGTATCCCAGAGTTGCATCCTGTAATGGTAACATCTAGCCACTCAGCACTCACCCAAGATACCTATTTAGTGCTTATCGTTTCTCACCCAAGATTTAGTGCACATCATTTCTCCAGCTTAAAATCCAGAGTCCCTATATACACACACGCAGTATAGGGAAGTTGGAAAATACAAAAAAATAAAAATAAAGAAAACAAAAATAACCACAATCTTTCCATGTAGAGATAACTACTATTAAATTTTTGGTTTTGTCTAAATATTCAGATTCTTTCTATACACATTAGTAATTAGGATCAAAATCTCTATATTTTAGTATGGATTTTTATTTTTATCTTACTATGTACCTGGACTATCCTTTCAACCTGAGAATACTGATCTTAAAAGTCTGGAAAAATTCTCAGCCATCATCTCTTCTAGTATAGCCTTTCTACCATTTACACTTGTTTCTCTTTTTGGAAAACCCAGTTAGATGTTAAGTTGTTGCCTCTCAATTTATAATCATATCTCTTAATTCCTCTTTATTTCTCTTTGAAATACATCTGGGTGAATTATTCAGTACTGTTTTCCAATTCACCAATTTTCCCTTAAAATATGTTTGATCAACTTAGTTTTTTGTTTTAGTTTCAATAACTCCATTTATTCTTTTATATAGCTATTTCATATTTATTTTTGATTCATAACGTTTTTTTAATGGCTACTACTTTACCTTTTTAAGGATTTATGAAATTGTGCATAATTCCATTAGATTTTGAGTGAATTTACCTCCTGATTGTTGTGCTTACTTTCTAAATAATGTTCTTCCTCATTATGTTTGCAGGCTCAAACTTTGCCTTCCTTTTTTCTGGTGGTTTGAGATAGGTCACCCTTCTTCCAGATCACATGACCTCCAAGCTTGGGGCTCTTGAAGCACGTGATAGTACGGAAATTACAATTCCCAACTCTGAGCCATCTGGCAGCTCCGCCATTTCTGTGCCACCTCTTCAGGTCCACAGCTTCTTAAAGCAACAGCCAGAAGCAGAGGGGCTCAGCCTTCTTTTCATCTAGCCCCGCCCAGCCCCTAATTTCATCTATTGTATGACTCCAGTTCCCCTGCAGTTATTTCCACCAGCTCCTGAACACAGAGTCTAATTGCATGTTTCATTTCTGTGTCAGTCCCTGGAGATGTTTATCTTGTTCCCCAATATACCTATATCTTTGTTTTCCTTTTTAAATTGTAATTGCTTCATTTAGAGCAGAGTAGGGGGTTGACAACAGTACCATAGTAATAATAGCTAACATTTATTGAAGGCTTATGAACTGCCAATTTTATATTTATTTTCTCATGAAATCAATAATGTTTTAAAGTAGGTACTATTATTATACTCATTTCATAGATGAGAAAACAGAGGCAGAGGCCAGCAAGGAACCGTTCCAAGATCACCAGCCAGGAAGGACCAAGAGTCAAACCAGATGTCAGATTCCAGAGATCGTGCTCTTAATCACTGCTCTACTGATTTCCATCCTGATTAAAATGCTCTGTATAATTCTGATTCTCTCTCTCTTATTCTCTCTCTCTTAATCCACTGTGAACATTTTGCACACAGGCAGAATTTTAACTGATGGAAGGGAAGTGGAGTCATATTCCAAGTAAAAGTAGCATATCAACCTCATGTTGTATTTAGTGTTATCCAGTTTAGGCCTATACCTAAAATGAAAAACACAGTTTTCAATGCCTATCTCTTTTCCTAGAGCCCTTTCCGCTCTCCCTGAGCCCTAAGTAATTCACACTTGCCCCTAGACACCCTGGCCATCCATACAGGCTTCCCCATGGCTCTCTCTCCACCTCCCTCACTCTGTCCTAGCATATAATGCCCAGGAAAGTAACTTATTAGGATATCCACGCGATGTACCTCAGGAGACTTTTGTTTTCCACTTTCCTTAATAGTCCAAAGCCTTAATCTTAAAGGATTATATTTGTGAATATAAGGAACAGCGTGTAGTATCACCCAAAAAAGAGCCGCCAACTTCAATTTTAGGCTGCGTTATTAAAAATACAAAGTCTAGAAAAGTGAAGGTTTTCCGTCCCACTCTGTGCTGTGCTAATAATTCATTCAACAAACGTTAAGTCAACAGCTCCTAAGGACCAGGCACTGTGCAACACACTAAGGACATATGATCATTCTTGCTCCTTTCCAGTCTGCATATATTCTCATTTAATCCTTACAACAGACCACTCCTGGAACAGTGCTCAGTTTGTAAAAATAATCTTCCAGAGAATTTTCTGAAAGAGAAAAAAAAATGTGTTTTAGAAGAAGGGGGTATTAAAACTGTTACTTGGTCACCTAAGATACTTACAGACTTTTCTGCCTATATTTACTATGCAATTTTAAAACACAGGGTCCATAGTGAGGTAGGTCACATAGGGAAAGAATAAAAGGAATCCAGGGAAGTGAAACGGTTAGGAAGCAATAATTTGAGAAAAGATCAGTATTTGCAGATTGGAGAATTGCAGTTTGTTTCCTTTTTTATATCACTAAAAGTCATGACCTGGGACGATCTTTAATTGCTAATGTCAAAGAGTTATGAATTGGGCTCTTAGGATTCAACCCTTCCTAACATCAACTTCAGAGCTTACAAGTATTTGCTATGATGAACAAGTAGAGCCATGCCTGAAGAAGATTAGGAAGAACTTGACATTGAAGGTAGATAGACTAGTTAGGAAGCCAACAAAGTCTAAGCAAGATAAAGTCTACACTTGAGTTGTGGGAGTAGGAATGGAAAAGGAAAGGTGTTTATGAAACATTACTGAAGAAGACAAGACCAACTTTGATAACTATATGCAGATGGAAAATGAACCAAAAATCTAGGCTGCAAACTTTGGAGAAAGAGAAGTTAGTGGTCCCATTGAGAGACACAGGAGACATGGAAGAAGGTGCAGATTTAGGACAACAGATGGATTTCGTTTGATATATATGACTTTGAAGGGTCAAAGAAACACTCAGAAGGAGATACTCAGCAAACAGTTAAAATTAGGTTCTGAGAACTTAAGGATCTAGCAATAGATCACACATGTGATCCAGTACCTATCCAGTGTACAAAGCCTAGATGCCCGCTACTTTCTGCTCTAGTCAGATCAAACCATCTGTAGTTCCCCTACAGAGGCAGTTCTCTCCCATCTCTACCTCCAAACAAACTTCCCTCTAGAGCCAGATACCCTACGTCATACCTGGTTAATTCCTTGTCATCTTTCAGAATGCTCAGGCATCATTTTCCCAAACCTTACTCATTTCCCACCAGGAGGACAGTACCTGCATCTTACCTCTCTACATATTAGCACCTAATTTTTAGCAACATGCGTAAAATAGCAGTCATTTAAAGATGGACTGAAAAAAAGGCTTGGCTTGGGGCACCTGGGTGGCTCAGTGGGTTAAAGCCTCTGCCTTCGGCTCAGGTCATGGTCTCAGGGTCCTGGGATCGAGCCCCACATCGGGCTCTCTGCTCAGCAGTGAGCCTGCTTCCCCCTCTCTCTCTGCCTGCCTCTCTGCCTACATGTGATCTCTCTCCTCTCCGTCAAATAAATAAATAAAAATCTTAAAAAAATAAAAAAAGAAAAAAAAAAAGGCTTGGCTTGTGTTCAATAAGCTTTCGAAGGAACAGGATCCTCTTAGAGGTGATCGCTAAAGAAATGAACTAGTATGAGATTTCCAAAGGAAAGAAAAGAAAAGAAGTGGTCCTAACTATAGGTATTCATCATGGAACATATTCATCTAGGGATCAGTTCCTAAAAATGCTTCTCAACTTCTTTCAGCCCCAAATACTTCATCTATAACACGATTGTTATCTACCTCACAGGTTGCTGGTAAGATTAAAGGAGATAGCATACATAAGGCACCTCGTATAATAATGTCTGGCACTCAATAAATGTTCCCTTCTGTTCCCCAACCCAACATGAAAACATGTTAGAGTCTGCTTGTTTCTTCATAATTTTAGTAACTACTACATGAAAAGCAATCCAATATAGAAAAATAATGGATATTTGACAAAGGGAGGCTAGACTTGTCAGATGCTCTCCCTTAGAGCAGTTTTGTTCTATCTCAACACTATCGTTAATTTTGACTAGATAATTCTTTGTTCTAGGGAGCTTCCTGTACGTTGTAGAAAGTTAAGCAGCTTACTAGATGCCAGTAGCACTCCCTACCAAAAATGTCTCCAGACATTGCCAAATGGCCCCTAGGAAGCAAAATTTCACCTGGTTGAGAACTACTACCCTAGAGCTAATTGAAATTCTCAAAGTCCTAAGTCCTTTCTCTGACATCTACAAACATGTCTCATACATTTATTTTTTTCCCTACCGAATGCTTCTACACATTAAATTTTGCTTAGGCTTTATAAGTCAGTCCCCTTAAAAATCAACCAAAACTGGTAGCTAGTCCTTTAACTGTCAAGCCAATCATCATACATAACGTATGCAGTCCAACCACTCAGTGCGTTATCATACTGCAACCCTTAAAACCAAATATAATAAAAGTAGGAATAGCTAATCCCAAAAGGTCTTCACACAAATAAATTATTTGTTCAAGTACTCAAGCGTCTAATCTTTTAACTTCGTCTACAAGTGGCACTAAGTAGTTATGATACAAAATGTGTTTTATGTAAAGAGTTTCCAACTCTTTTTAAGTAAGCTCTTTGCCCAAGATGGAGTTTGCATTCATGACCCTGAGATCAAGAGTCACCTGCTCTAACGACTGAGCCAGCCAGGCACCCCAGGACTTTCACAAGTTTTAAGTAAACACTAATGACACGTACAATAAATTCTGTATATTTAATAATTAAGTATGATATGCCTCTATATTGCGACAACAGAAAAAGTTATGTACATTAACAAAAAAAAATAAGCAAAAGTAGAGAAACAAAAACTGACATAACAGTTCACAAGGGTTTTTGGATAATCATTTGAGGTTAATTAAGTATAGCATGATAATTAAGAGCACAGACCTGGAATCAGGTTACCTGGATTAAAATCCCAAGCCCATCACTTACTAGATGGGTGACACTTGATGAACTCAGTTAACATCTCTATCCGTGGTTCCTCCTTGGTAAAATGAAGATAATTATAGTATCTGCCTTCTAAGGTTGTTGTGGGATTGAATGAGTTAAAATAAAATAGGTAAATTGCTTACTTAAACAGTGCCTGATACATACATTAAGTATCAAACATTATTATTTATCATTGTTTTTAAGGATACATAAGCAGAGAGAAGTTGTTTCTTGGGTAGTTATGTAAAAGTAGAAGCAGTAGAGTCAAAGTATGAACTTGCACCCAGACACTCTGGATTCATATTTCCTTAACTAATTGTTTATTTGGGCTTCAATTTCCTCATTTGTAAAATAGGAAAGTGCTCTGAAAATGAATTAGCATAAGGGAAAGTCTAAGGGCCATATGTTGGTGAGATAGTGGGGAAAGTTGCATCTGTCTTGGTAGGGGAAACTTTGTGAAGGACCTATCTTTTAAAGAAATGACTCTAATAATGGGCAAAAGAGGGAAAGCACATGCCTTGAACCCAGGTAGGTCTGATTCAAAAAGCCTTTGCTTTATTTACTCTATAGTTTGAAAGCTTAAAGTAAAAATAAAACATCCTGAGTTGTCACAAGAAAAAAAGTTGTTTTTTTTTTTAATAAGGTAAGCATACTAATTAAGGGCAGTAGGAATACATTAAAGGCACTGGCAGGGATTTGATCACCATCCATTCAAAACAGCATGAAAACACTACCAGGGCTCTAACAGATCTTTTCATTTATGAAAACTTCATTCTTTCTGAGGTGAAAACAGATGATGTTGGAAAAAAAGAGATTTGTATCATCAAGAAACGTACCAATAGTTTTAAATCAATTTATGTCTATTTCTAATTTTTTTAAGCTTTTATTTATTTATTTGACAGAGAGAGAGAGAGAGAGATCACAAGTATGCAGAGAGGCAGGCAGAGAGAGAGAGGGGGAAGCAGGCTCCCCAATGAGCAGAGAGCCCAATGCGGGGCTCGATCCCAGGACCCTGAGATCATGACCCGAGCCAAAGGCAGAGGCTTAACCCACTGAGCCACCCAGGCGCCCCAATTTATGTCTATTTCTAGATGGAAAAATCAATGCCTTCCAATAAACATTTCAAAATCATCCAGGGCTGTACATGTTGTACTTTACACTTATTAGGAGGGAATATTCTAACAAACAATTTTTATAAGTTGCAACGTCAATCACACGAGAGGCAGGTCGGTGTTAGGGGCAGAACTGTTTCAACTGCTGCCAAAAAGTGCAAAGAAAAAAAGAAAAATCAACATTTCCTATCTGTTCAGCCAAATTCCGCCCCCGCAAAGCCTCAGAGGCGGGGTATCTGGGTCCCTGCAGAGCGTCTTCAAAGGTGTCAACTTTCAGAGTATATACAAAAAGGAAGGTCAAAGCGCCCTTCCGCGACACTTTACGAAAAATCCCCCAAAATTTGTCTTCGCCCCAGGACAGATCAGTCGCTGGGCCTCCTCCCGCCCCCAGCCCCAGGGAATAGGAGGCGGCAGCACTGGACTCAGCTCTGGTGGGGTCTGGTCCTCCAGGGTCACACCCTCCCAGCCAGGGGAAGGCTCACACGTGGCGCCCTGAGCCTGCCCATAGGCGGCTAGGTTCTCCCCAAGCCGGCGTTCTGATTGGCCAAGAGCAGCCGGAACCGCTCCAGAGCAGGCAGCTACTGGATCAAACTGGGCTGGCGCCGGGAGAAAGGTCACAGCATTGCGGACAGCTCCCCGAACAGCCGGTCATTGCGCGTTGGCCCCATGCCGGCAGCGAAAACAGCATTCGCTGCGGGACCCGCGCAACCCCACGTGGGCCGTGGTTGGCTACGGGCGGAGTCACCCTCCACCCTACGTCTAGTACCGCTCACCTCAGCGCTCCGGGCGCCTCCACCTTCAGCTTTTTGGGCTTCGGCTCCTCCTCGGCCGCAGCCATCTTCGTGCTCCCACCCCACTTAGGCTCCGGCGTGCGCCCCACCCCTTCTGCTCTTTGACCCCACCTCCTCCCCTTATCACCGCCTCCTTCTCCCCGAACCCCGCCTCTCCTGACTCTTTCCACTCGGTTTCTCTCCCTTCCACAGCCATTGGCCCAGGCCCTTTCTGGCCCCGCCCACCCGACTGTGGGGGACCCCAGACTGAGTTAGGCTGCATACGAGCGCCTGAGTCCACATAGTGAGAAACCCCCCTTCCTTCTAGGTTCTGGGCGATCTAGAAGATTTAAGTCCTAAACCTCAAGAGACATCTTTCTTCTCATGCAACGTCTTTCCGCTTAGCTAATCTTTGCAATACTGTAACCTTAGTTGGTTTCTTTGAAGCTGTTAGGCAGGCAATCTATTGGGCAACCCAACTGCGGGGTCCTTGCGGCCTTCTCAGTTGCCTCAGCCTGGGTCCGGAGTGGACCTGGCGCCGAATCACTGGCTGGCCCAGGTGTCGGGGTGAGTGTGGGGGGCGGGGAGACCGCGGGCAGAGAACAGCTCGAAAACTGGGGAGCAGGCTGAATAGCTGGGGCTCCGGACTCTGGCCTGAGCTGCGGGAGAGTCTCTGGTGCTGACCGCGCCTCTCTCTCGGCCTTCCGGGCTTTCTTGCCGGCAGGGCCGGAAGGGAGAGGTGCACCTGCAGCCCGGCCTTCTCGCGTCCGGGGCCCAAGAGGTTCAGACTTACTGGGGTCCCCCTCCGTGCTTCGGTGCGGGAAAAAGATCTTGTCACCCACGGTGAGCTGGAGTACCAACAACTTGGATGTCAACCCCGGGCTTCTCATTTGGAAGACAAAACCCCTGACTAACCTGAACAGAAGTCCTGTTAGAGGTTGGCGCCTGAAGGAGCTTCGGGTAGGGAATACCTTGAGGAGAGTGTTGCAGTTCTTCAGGAGAGGTGACAGGAATCTAAAGGAGTATGGAAAAGTGATGAGCACTGTGGTTGGTTGGATTTGTTGGATTTAGATTGTGCCCGAAGTTGAAGCTTACAGCCTGTGTGATTAAGAAGGTGGTGCCATTAAAATTAGGAGACCTTGCATGAGGAGGGGGAATTTTGTGGAACTTGGGATATATCGAGTTTGAAACCGTGGCTTAAGTGTGGATGGTAGAAAGATTAAAAGGGGGGTGGCGGGGGAAGACTGGGGAGTAAGGCGAAAAGAAACTTTCAAGGTGAGAACCAAATCAGGTGAAATTTCAGTAATAAGGTAAGAAGTATTTGTTTTTGTTTGGGGAAGTTATCAATGACATGAAATGCTGCAAGGCTCAAAGGAGGAAGTTGAAGTCTAAAGCTAGGTAGCTGGATTTGATCATTAGGAAGTCATTAGACCATTTGAGAGCGGTGCTTTAATACAGTCAGTAACTGGTAGTAGAAATTGCAAGTGTAAACTAATCCTTCATCATTTGGAGCAGGAAGCAAAAGATTATTGAGGATGTCAAGTCCCTAAGAGGATTGGAGTTTTTTAAAGAATACAAGGCACATTGTGTTTTGGGGCAGAAAGCAAGTAACCAATGTGTAAGATTAAAGATTCAAGAAAGTGGAGATAAGACCCAAGATGAGAGAGAATGGAGTGGGATCAAAATTACTAATGGAAGGATTAGTAGTGGAGAGAAAAGGAGCACTTTCAAATGAGACCATAGGAAAAGCTGGGGAATGAGGTGAATGAGGAATGGCCTGAAATTTACATATCTTTGGTAGGAAAGCTTTCTTTGCTGTAAGGTTAGTTTTTCTTACTAAATCGTAGAATTTTTTACAATATTTCTAAACATTCACCATAATATACTATTGGAGTTCCCTGCAGAATAGATGTTTTTAAGTAGCCCAATAATATCTCAATGCATGAGTAGCAAACAGCTTTTATAGAGAAGAGGCATTCTCTCTCCCTCTACAAATGATCTCTCCTGTTACACAGAGAAATTAGAAGCGATCATCTTCCTACAACCAAATGTACAAACCTTCTTCCCTTTTGTTTAAAGAGGAAAAGTGTCCAGAGGTGCCTGGGTGGCTCAGTCAGTTAAGTGGCTGCCTTCAGCTCAGGTCATCATCCCAAGGTCCTGGGATAGAGCCCTCCCTGCCCCTCCTCCTCAGCCTCCCAACTCGGCAGGGAGAATTGCTTCTCCCTCTCCCTGGCTTGTGCTCTCTCACGCTCTCTCTCAAATAAATAAATAAAATCTAAAAAAAAATAAAAAGGAGGAAAAGTGTCCCTTACTAAGGAAGGCAGATCCTTTCATCTAGTCTCCCAGTACCATCCTCGCCTACCCTATCAGGATCTTCTTTTTTTCACCTGTTTCCTCTCTCCTACATTATCCACTTTCCCCCTTCTACTCACCTTTTCTTCAGCAATTAGAAATATTCTTCCATAACTGTGTGAAATACTCCCATCTATTTTCATGTCTTTTCATCCTCTTCACAGCTAGAGTTCTTGAGTGTGTCATTTACTCTACTTATCTCTAGTTTTCCTACTTCTTTTTTTTTTTTTTAAAGATTTTATTTATTCATTCAACAGAGAGAGAACACAAGCAGGCAGAGAGGCAGGCAGAAGCAGAGAGAGGAGCAGGCTCCCTGCGGAGCAAGGAAGACACCGGGATCATGACCTGAGCCAAAGGCAGTTGCCCAACCAACTACGCCACCCAGGCGTCCCTCTAGTTTTCCTACTTCTTGTTATTTATTTCTTAGCCCATTTCAACCTGTCTTGTTCCTGCATTCCACTGAACTATCACTAAAACTACCTTTGCTAGGATCACCAATGTCCTCTATGTGTTAAATCATAAATTCTCAATAGGGACAAAAATTGCTTCTTGTGTGATGCAAAAAAGAAAAAAATTATATTCTTTATATAAAACAGTATATATACAGTGCATAAGGAGATACACAGATATGTAATATTAAAATTTTATGGGGGAGGATGTGATTGAAGGGAAGTCTGAAAAAGCCCTCAGCAGGTAATTTAAAAAAAAAATTTTTTTTTCAGTTCTTTTTTTTTCTTTTTTGTTCAGTTCGTCTTGTAACTTGACCCCTTTGTGCCATTTAAAATGTTTAGTATTCCATTCTTCTGGAAACACATTAATACACATTGGTTACTAAAATTGTTACCTCCGCCCTTTTTTTATTGCTCTTCAGCCACATCTTCTCAGCCTTTTTTTTAGGCCCACTTTCTTGACCCATTTGCTATTCAGGTGTTGGAATTCTTTCCATAGCTCTCTTCATACTATGTACATTCTCCCTTTGTAGTTTTTTTCTCCTTGCAGCTGTAATTCTCATTAACAAAAAGTCATGTTTACTCATAAGTGTGTCTCCAACTCAGCTTCTCTCTGTAGCACTAGACCTACATTTATAATAGTCTTTTGAATATATCCATTCGGGTCAGATATATCTGTAATTGGGTCAATATACAGGACCAGGGCTAAGTGCCTCATTTTCTTCTTACCTCCACCCCCCAGATCTACCTAATCTGCTCAAGCCTAAAGATTTCTCTTATCTTTTTATTTTATCCATCCCTGCTGTCAGCACTGTAGTCCAGGCCATTACCATAAATTATCTCTCAACTGGTATCCCATTACTCAATTTCCACAGTGTAATTTCTCTTAAAACTATAAATCGGATTTCATGACTTCCCTGCTTAAAACCATGAAAAATTGCACTGAGAATTAAGTAAACCAATCTCTGCTTATCTCCTTCCCAGGCTCATCTCACCACTTCCCTTCACCTCCTAAAATTGCTAAATTTATACTGGATTTCTTTACTTGTGTTCTCTGTCACCTCAAAGATTTGTGGAATTTTGAAGGACACGTATTTCCCGTCATAATAGGAATTGCATCTTACTGTATTAAGTTGTTTGCCTTCTTTGGTGAACTCTAAACAGTCTGAGTTCAGGGACTCTGTTCACCTCATTACTTACCATATATAAAACATACTCAGAACTACTTGTTGAATGAATAAATGGTCAAAATACTGTGAGAATCAGAGAAGCTAGATTCTTCCCTGGTTTTATTCTCTTACCTTGCCCAGAGGCCCTTCTATGCCTCCATTCTGTTTTATGTGAAAGGAACACATTTTCTTTTTTTTTTCTTTTTTTTTTTTTAAGATTTTTATTTATTTATTAGAGAGCGAGAGACTGCGAATGAGAGGGGAGAAGGTCAGAGGGAGAAGCAGACCTCCCGCAGAGCCGGGAGTCCGATATGGGACTCGATCCCGGGACTCCGGGATCATGACCTGAGCCGAAGGCAGTTGCTCAACCAACTGAGCCACCCAGGTGCCCCAGGAACACATTTTCTTTTTGAGACATTATTCCAAGGATATTTTGACTACCGGTCTTCCTCGACTTATGTTGAGATTATGTCCTGAAAATATTGTACGTCAAAGATGTATTTAATATACCTAAACCTACTGAGCCTCATAGCTTAGCCTAGCCTACTTTAAATGTGCTCGGGACACTGAACATTAGCCCACAGTTGGGCAAAATTATCTAACACAAAGTTTATTTAATAGTTAAGTGTTGAATTTCTTGTGTAATTTGTTGAATACTGAAGTGAAGAACAGAATGGTTGTAAGTGTATTAGTTGTTTACTCTGGTGATCAGGTGGCTAACTGGGAGTTTCATCTTGCTTCCTCAACCCAGCATCTCAAGAGAGTATTATATCACTGTCCCAGAAGAGTCAAAATTCAAAATTGAACGTATGGATTCTAATGGATGCATATCACTTTTGCACAGTTGTAAAGTAGAAAAATCTTAAGTCAAATTGTAAGTCAGGGACCATCTGTATTATAATTGCATTGTTTGTGAATCATCAGGTTGTTCAACATTGGGTAAAGAGGATTTATGAAATATTTAAGATGCAAAGTCCTAGAACTTCCTCAAGTGGCTTTAACATAAGTTGGTAGCATTCTCTTTTCTGATTCAAAAGTCACTAAGAACAAAAAGATGGTTTTGGTTGCAGTGAGTGTGTAGCTTTCGCAGAAAGTTTATTAGAATGATTAAAGGAGTAATTGCAGCTACTAAAAAAATAAGTAACTAAAGAAACAGGCTAATTTACACTACTACATGTGGCATTTATTTGATTGTTATATGCATTAGGCTCTACTGCATAAAGGAATAGAAGAATTATAAGCTCTTTTTTCTTACAGTAGAAGGGTTAGGTGGGTTTTAAAGCTAAGCACTGTTGAGAGCTACAAGTGTTATGCTTTCATCTCAGCCCTAAGGAAACAAATCCAGACGGCGGGTTTAACTTGCTGTATTCTTCAGAGATTAGAACTGTTGCCAACAAAAACAACTTTGGTGCAAACTTCCTGGAAAGAATTTTTCACCAGTTTAAGAGGATGAATAGGAATCTGGCCTCTAAAATAAAGGAACTATGAAGTCACTTGCTGCAAGAACAAGCAGCTCTTCTTAGGGAATACTGTGGCAGCAAAGTACCACAGATCCATATGAACTATACCTTCTATAGGATGAATGGTTTAAGAAGATAACTTATGTCAGCTCTTTTAAATATAGTGTCTGCTCTAAATAATTTATTAGAACACATTTTGGCTTCTAACTAAATTAAGAAGCCCATCCTTCAGCTCTTAAATTATAAACTCAAAGAGCGCATTTGCTACTCAGTCCTGTATGGTAACCACCAGCTACGTGTACTTATATATATTTAAATTAGTGAAAATTAAAACTTCAGTACATCCATTGCATTAGCCACATTTCAAGTGTTCAATGGCCACATATGACTAGTGGATACTGTATTGGACAGTGCAGATACAAGACATGTCCATCATTGCAGGAAATCCTGTTGGACAGTGCAGCATTAGAGTATGCTCCTAATAATTATGTATGTACCTAATAATTAGTCTCCAGGAGCCCGAGATTCACCCAGACCTGGGTTTGAACCCTAGCTCTGATACTTATTGTGTGATCTGATTTAACATTTCTGAGACTTTATTGTCTTCTCTGTAAAACGGGGATAAGCAAAATAATTATAATAGTGAGTCATGAAGATTCAGTAAGATAATGTAGGGAAGTGCCTAGCATAGTGCCTGGCCCACAGTAAGTACTCAATAGCTTTTAGATATTATTAATTTATTTACTCTTAATGAATAAAAAACTTTGAATAGAGCTAAAAATTTAATTTTGTAAAGAATACCATATTCCATAGCCGGCTCACTTGAAGTGTCAAATCTGAGTCTCTGAGTAGGTTACAGTGTTCTCCTTTCAGCTACACTTTATATTTTAGATGAAGATTTTATTCTAAGAAAATATGTCATAATACAAATTTAGTTGCAGATCTTATCATTGGATATTCCTGTTTCATTTTTTTTTAAGTGTATCAACAGAGGTTATAGTTAAAGTCAGTAGCTTCTGTATAGCAAGTCTGTATTCTAGTGACACTACTTAACACTCAAATAGAAATATAAGGCTGACACAAAACAAACCTGTTAAAGCATCTGACTAGATAAAGAAGAAAAATTTAACAGGTTTCAATATTAATCTAGAAAAATTTAGTAGTTCCAAAGCCTCAGGGTTTATTGCTGCCACCTCGCATTGATTGCTTGGCTAAATAGAGATGGCTTTGAGCAAAGAAACATTGTTTCTAATAAACAGGAACCCAAAAATATTAACAGCATCCATATCTATTATTATAGTAATTACTCAAACACATCTTGGTAATTAGTAATTTATGTAAAAACTTCTGAACATGTGCCAAATGGGAAGGGGAAATCATCACCAGATTGTCCTTAAATGTCAGCTGCTTTCATAAAATAAATGACTTGCTCTCAAAAGAATTGGTCAGGTTGGTATCATTGTTTTCTGTCTCAACAGAATTGAATTAATCCATTCTGAAAAGTCTTCCTTTCCTCTTTGGAATTTATATTCATGCAGAGAAGCTGTATGTATTCATTTTAAATGTTTTACATTTGGACTGCACTTACACAATACCGTAATTTTGAATAAGTGGACCACTAGGCTAAACACCTGGTAAGTGATGTTATCTACATAAAAGAAAGGGACACCTTAAGGTAATTAGATAGTTTTCTACTGTCCCCCATTTGCAAGGATAATAAAGTTTCTATTTGAAATATAGTTAATACTAAGAAAATTACATGTCACAATGTAAAACCCAATGAATAATCACAAAATGAATACAACTTGTAACTATCATCTTGATCAAGAAATAAAACATTACAAGCACTTGATTTCTCAAACCATAGATGAGTTTTGTCTGTTCTAGAACATCATATAAATAGAATCATACTGTATGTATCATTTTGCGTTTGGTTTTGTTTGTTCAGTATTATGTTTGTAAGGTTCATCCATATTTGCTTCATGTAGCAATAGCTTGTTTTGATTGCTGTATATTTCATTTTAATAGTACACAATAGTTTATTTTTCTATTGTAGTATTAATAAATATCTGAGTTCCAGATTTTCACTATAACGATATATTTTTATACATGTTTTTGGTGCACATTTGTACACATTTATGTTTAATCCACCTGGAAATAGATTTGTGTGTCACAGTTATTAAGAATATATTTTTTTAAAGATTTTATTTATTTATTTGACAGAGAGAGAGATTACAAGTAGGCAGAGAGGCAGGCAGAGAGAGAGGGGGAAGCAGGCTCCCTGCTGAGCAGAGAGCCCGATGCGGAGCTGGATCCCAGGACCCTGAGATCATGACCTGAGCCGAAGGCAGAGAGGCTTTAACCCACTGAGCCACCCAGGCACCCCAAGAATTTTTTTTAAGTGAAATGTAATTCACATACTTTGAAGCTCATCATTTTAATGCATACCATTTAGTGGGTTTTAGTATATTCAAAAAGATGCACAATTATTATCTCTAAATCCAGATGTGTATCACCTGAAAAAGAAATGGCAAACCCGTAACCAATAACTCCTCATTCTTTCCCTTTCACCCAACCCCTGGCAACCACTAACCTAATTTCTGTCTCTGTAGATTTGCTTATTCTGGACATTTTATAAAATGAAATCATACAATATACGACCTTTTGTGTCTGGCTTCTTTTACCTAGCATAATGTTTTTGTGGTTCATTCCTTTTTATGGCTGGATAATCTTCCATCATTAGAAAATTATTTACCCATTCATCAGTTGGTAGACATTGAGTTGTCTCCACTTTTTGACTTCTGAATAATGCTGCTAAGAACATTTGTATACAAGTTTTTGTATGGACATCCATTTCCAGTTCTCTTGATTTTATACCCAGGAGTAGAATTGCAGAGTTATTTGGTAACTATTACCTTTAACTTTTTGAAGAACTCACTGTTTTCCCAGCATCTGTACCATTTTACATTTCTGTTAGCAATGTATGAGGATTCCAGTTTCTCCACATTCTTGTCCGTACTTGTTATTGTCTGCATCTTAATTATATGTAGTCTAGTGGATATGAAATGTTACCCCATTGTAATTTTGATTTACATTTGAAAAGATGTTGAGCACCTTTCCGTATGCTTATTGATCATTTGTGCGTGTATCTACTTTGGAATAATGTCTTCAAACTCTTTGCCCATTTTTTGTATTGTGTCGTCTTTTTATTATTCACTATTAAGTGTGCTTTTTATATTCTGGATACTGGTCCCTTATAGGATATGTATTTGCAATTATTCTCTCATTCTGTGGGAGTCTTTTTATTTTCTTGATAATGCACTTCGGAATACAAAAGTTTTAAATTCTGATACAAGTCCAGGTTATCTCTTTCATGTTTTGTTGCTTGTGTTTTTGGTGTCATCTTAAAAAAATTATCTAATCCAGGGTCATGAGGACTTAATGGATACGTTTTTTCTAAGAGTTTTTAATAGTTTCAGCTCTTTATATTTAGGTCTTTTTGCATTTTGAATTAATTTTTGTATATGGCATAAGGTAGAGGTCCAAATTCATTCTTTTGCATGTGGGAATCTAGTTGTCCCAGCACCATTTGTTGAAAGACTGTTCTCTCTCCCACTGAATGGTTTTGGAAATTTTATCAAAAATCAATTGACCATATATGTAAAGGTTAATTTCAGAATTCTTCATTCTGTTCCATTGAGTCGTATGACTGTTCTGCCAGTACCACATAGTACATTTGTAGTAGTAGGTTTTGAAATCTGAAAGTATAAGTCCTCCAGATTTTTTCTTTTTCAAGATTGTTTTAGCTATTCTTGGTCTCTTTCATTTCCATATGAATGTTAGGACCATCCTATTAGTTTCCACAAAAAAAGGCAGCTGGCATTATAGTAGAGATTGCATTGACTCTTAAGCCAATTTGGAGGGTATTGCTATTTTAGCAAATACTAAGTTTTCTAACCCATGAATGTGAAATGTCTTCTCATGTTTTAAATATTCTTAATTTCTAATTTCTTGCAGTGATGTTCTGTACTACTCAACGTATGCTAATAATGTTCTGTACTGTTTATACTAATGATGTTCTATACTATTCAATGTACTTGCACTCTTGTTAAATTTAGTCCTAAATATTGTGATCTCTTTGATGCTCTTGTAAGTGGAGTTGTTTTCTCAATTTCATTTTCAGGTTATTCATTGCTAATGTGTAGAAATACAATTAGTTTTTTAAAAATATTACTCATATCTTGCAACCTTGCTTAACCCATTTATTAGCTGTGATTTTGTACATACGAGTGTGTGTGGATGTGTGTGTGTGTGTTCCTTAGGACTTTTACATAGACAAGATTGTATCATCTGCAAATTGAGGTAGTTTTATTTCTTCCTTCCCAATTTGGAAGCCTTTTATTTCATTTTCTTGCCTAATTGCCCTGGCTAGAATTTCTAGTACCATATTGAATAAAAATGGTGAGAGTAAACACCGTTGTTCATTCTTGATATTAAGGGGAAAGCTTTTAATTTGTAGTCATTAAATATGATGCTAGTTGTGGGATTTTCACAGATGCTCTGCTCTCTTGGGGTTAGTTTAAGTGTTTTTATTGTAAATGGGTGCTAGATTTTGTCAAATGATTTTCCTGCACGTTTTGAAATCATTATTTTTTGTCTTTTATATAGATTGTATGTTATATTGATTGGTTTTCATGTGTTGAACCAATCTTCCATTCTTGGAATAAATCCCATTGGTCTAGGTGTATAATCTTATTTGGTGCTGGATTCAGTTTTTTGGATTCAGTATTCAGGATTTCAGTATTTCTGGATAGAGTATTTTGTCAAGGATTTTTACAGCTATTCTTATGTGATATCGCTCTGTAGTTTCTTCTGTTGCCTTTTTCTGGTTTTGGTGTCAGAATAATACAAGGATACTTTTTGATGTACACTAAATTTAAACTTTTTCCCCCCAGAAAATGATCCACAGTCTATTTCTCATAAACTGTTCCGGTGACATATTTCTGGAGAAGCACTGGAAGAGTGTTGTAAGCCAGTCTGTCTGTGATTATTTCTTTGAAGCTCAAGAGAAAGCTGCTGATGTTGAAAATGTACCACCTGTCATTTCAACACCTCATCACTACCTCATCAGTATCTACCGGGACAAGCTCTTCTTTGTGTCTGTCATACAGACTGAAGTGCCCCCTCTCTTTGTAATTGAGTTCCTACATCGAGTTGCTGACACTTTTCAGGTTGGTTATTCATCAACTCTTTTGAACTTAAATTATTCAAGTTAGTTGGGGGTGGGACACATAATTATATTCTTTAATTATCCAGCTTTTAATGTGTCTTCCATCTGTCTCTTCAACTAAGCATACTTCATAAACCCTTTTTTTGTAGGGTTCACTGCAGTGCACATGGCTGCTCCATTCACTGTTTCAGTAGAGCCCAGTAATCTCATGGTCATGGAAGCCATATTTATATGTATTACAGATTATGTCATCAGAAAACAGTAAAGCCGTCTACATAGAGTTCTCTGAATGATCCCAAGATTTTTATTGGTTATGTAATCTTCTGATATTTACATCTTATTATCTTACTAAATGTACCAAATAATTGAAAAATTTACCTGTGTTTTGGCAGATATCTAATCAGGGTAAATTAAGTTTATAGTTCACATCCTAGTTTAATGTTTCAGAACCTCTCTGGCTTAATATGTAATAGGAATTCAGTTCAGTCTAAAAATATTGAGAAAATATTGAGAAATGGAACTATAGAGGGTTTTTTTCCTCTGACTTACGTATTTTCAACATCTTCAACAATGAATTATGCTACTGTAAGTTTATCCTTCTGAACTGAGTGTTTAGAAAGCCTTTCTTCATGTGTTCCATTGTACAATATCATGTACATTTTGTTAAGGACTACTTTGGTGAGTGTTCGGAAGCTGCAATTAAGGATAATGTGGTCATTGTATATGAGCTCTTGGAAGAAATGTTAGACAATGGATTTCCACTGGCTACTGAATCTAATATTTTGAAAGAACTGATTAAACCACCAACAATTCTCCGTTCTGTCGTCAACTCTATTACAGGTAAGGTGAAAACATGCTGCATTAGGAACTGAGCAGTTAAGACTTTATAAACAACTCCTTATTGCATATGATCTTGCAGATTATTAAGGTCGTCCAGTTTGGTCAGAGTTAAAGTTAGTGATATTGTTAAAATGATTGTGTATTTATTTTCATGGGGAAACTGGATTTTAAATGATAAAGAAAACTTGATTATTACTCCTTTATTAAAGATCACAAAAACATTATTATGCTACTTAACACTAAATAATAAGACTGAATAAATTTTCCCAGTTAATCCTAAAGAAGCCAATATAGTGAGGCTATAAAAAGGAAGCCTATATGTGAGGCTACTTAGAAGAACATCTAATCTATTTATAGATTGCCATTTTACTATTTAAATTAGCATTATTTTATGTGATGTGATGAAGATGTTAACTAACACTATACTGGGTAATCATTATAATATATAAGTGTATCAAATCAACATGTTATACACCTCAGACTTAACACCATGTTATATGTCAATGGTATCTCAATAAAAGTTGGGAGAAAAATAAAAATTAATAAATAGCATTATAAAACTAGCATTATGTTGCTATCCTGAAATTACTAGAAAATAGAAAATTTAAGACTACCAGAGAGGACATATTGTCTCCTCCAAGTCTTTCTTTTATACCTGCAGAAGATTTATTAAACTAAAAAGAGATAGGAAATTAGTGTATTTGTGAGATCTCATGCATTGTGGGCCTGTAATTGTGTTACAAGTTTCTAATTTTTGCTTATTTTTTGAATATAGCTAGAAATTAAGTACATCCAGATGACAGTATTTTTTGAGAGTATTGAAGTCTTTTAGAGAAAGATTACTCTCAAATGTTACATGCCACATCAGCTATGCTGTCTACCGTTTTAAACCCCTCTCCAAGTGTATTGACCTAAAAAATGGGGCAAGAGAGGCCTGTGAAAAAGCTTTATTCATCTTCTGTGTAAGGCTGAGCATTAGGGGAAATTCACGGAAAGATAAGATGGAGTGTATGTGCCTAAAACTTATGCTCTGGATGGGAGATTGGGAAAAAAATTAAAAATACATAAATAATATAAGATTATAAAAGGCAATTCCCTACTTTATAAACAATACAATGACACTGGAAAGTATACATGATATAGTACTAAATGGGAAAAAAATCACAAAACTATAAAAATGTATCTTAATTACACATAAACATTTATACAGATAAAAAAATTCTGAGATGTTTCCAGTAACCATCTCCAACTAAGGAACTATATACTATCTTTATTTTTGCTTTATACTTTCTAATTTCTAAAATAAACATGTATCTTATAGTTACTAAAATATAGAATGAAAATATATAGATTATTAAGGCAGTGCATTATGAAATTAAAGAGAATGGTTCAGTAAATAAATTGTGGTGCTTGGCCCTAGTGCAGGGCCCCAGAGAATCAGCAGAATTTAGGGAAAGCAAGAGGAATAAGAGCATTCTATAGATGGAACTATATGAGAAAAAAACACACAAACCTCGAATTGTATGAATTCATTTAGCAGGAACAGACTTGTTTTTTTAGCTGAGTTATAGATATAAAACTTAAGAGTTAAGTTGAGGAAGTTCCTGAATGGTAGGCTAAATATTTAGTTTTTATCATAAAGCCAGTGTGGAAACATTGAAAGTTTAAACAGGAAGGTGAAAGCAATGTTTTTAGAAAAATTCTGGGAAGCTAAAGGTTTGGAGAAACAAACACCAATCATAATTAGACTGTTAAGGTTATATATACAGTATGATTATAACTATATTTTAAGGTGCAGTCAGAAAAAAGCAAAAATAGAAAGCAAAATAGAAAAAAATAACTGCAACTTATTTATGAGGGAAATGTTTAAAGAAATATACCAAAATGTTAATGGTAGTTGTATTTTCGTAATAGGAAGATAGATTCTTTTTAGCCACTTTTCTGAACTTTCCATGTGTTATTACTAAGCATGTACTACTTTTGAGTTGGAAATGTAAAGTAACCAAAATGTTAAATATATCACAGCTCAAGGGTATGTTTTGGACAACCAGACTTATTTTCAGACATATGTCAATTTACCAGTAAATTAGCCAGATATTAAACATTAGCCATATTGCAGCCATATGGGTGTGCTGACCTTAAAATGGGAAAAGGCCCGAGTGTGTTCTTCATCCAGTTACTCTGCTGAGGCCTGCTTGGCAGCATGTCATGTAGAATTTAAGCTGAATACCAAAGGGCCTACTTATCACTCTGTATTCTCAGTGGAGACATTTTATCAGCAACTTTTAAAACAACTAGCCTCTTTTCTTCATCAGTGGCACCAGGACGAGATTCTGTTGTTAAGCCACTGGAATTAGGTTAGGTTACTGTTAAAACACAGGAAGTAAAGGATAAGTAAATGATTTTAAGCTGGTTTGGCACATAGAGGACCACATGGCCTATTTCTGTCTTCTAGAAATTTGATCATATTGGTATGAATATATCTCCAACAATTCTGGAAACTGTCCACAACTTCAATGAATAAAAACCCAAACATTAAGAAGCAGCTATAGCATTCATTTTTTTTTCTGTTAATCACTTTTCTTTTCTCATTTTTAAAGTAAAACATACACCCAATGTGAGGTTCAAGCTCATGACCCACGGGTCAAGAATCACACACTCTACCATTTGAGCCAGCCAGGCACCCCTGTTAATAGCTTTCCTGATCACCATTTTATACATTACCTTTGCTTTCTCTTTTTCCGGTTTTCTAGGCAGTAGTAATGTTGGGGATACACTCCCCACTGGGCAGCTGTCCAACATACCATGGCGCCGGGCAGGGGTAAAGTACACAAACAATGAAGCCTATTTTGATGTCGTTGAAGAAATAGATGCAATTATAGATAAATCAGGTAATTGTGTGCATGTGGTCTTATTTGGGAAAAACTGTTGAGCTGACATAAGCTGAATAGAATATTGAAATCCCTTGGTAGTATGGTTTCAGCAGAAAGGCATTCATTTCCTAATAGCTTAAAAATCTGTTTATTTTGCCCAGAGGTTACATATAATTTTCATAACCACTAGCTGAGATCTGCCAAACTTTTGTAAATCAGATCTCATGCTGCCTGACTCTAAACCAGCTATTACCCTGTATGCCTCTTCCTCTTCCTGTTTCAACATTTATTGTTTATCTGCCATGCACCATACTTGCGCTACCACTATACATGCAGTACCTCTAATAAAAACCCCAGACAAAACAGCAGTACTGTATTAGAACCATAAAATTTTATTAAAAACATCTAGTCCAACCCTCACATTTTATACGTAAGGAAACTAAGGCTCAGAAGGATTTAGTAATCTGCTTAAGGTCACACAGCTAGTTTGTGTGTGAAAATAAGCTATCGTGAATTAATAGCCAGTATCTTTTCTTCAGTGAGTGCCCTTTTTCATTATAAAATTTTATCATATAGAATAATAGCTATATTATTACAGAATAATGGTTCCTATTTCTTAAAAGTTAACAGCTTACTCCATTTCAATTAGAAATTTGCCTCATTTTTAAATTCCATTAAAAAATATTTTAACTTCAAACTCTTTTTTTTTTTTTTTTTATAAGAGGGAAAGAGTTGCAGGAGAGGGGCAGAGGAGAGGGAGAAAGAGAATTTTACGCAGGCTCCACATCCAGCATGGAGCCCAAGGCAGGCTCGATCTCATGACCCTTAGATCATGACCTGAGCCAGCCACCCAGGCACCCCAAAAATATTTTAATTTCATAACCAGTCTTACAAGGTTGACTCTATGAAGATAGAGGCAGGTTTGATATTCCTTAGAATTACCACAGTCCTACCACACAGAGTTAGGTGTGGGCCGTGGTACTTAGTGAAGAAGCTGTCATAACCAATGTAATGGATCCTCCGTCCACTAACTTGTTAATAGATGTGCAAGTTTCCCTATGTCTGACACCCAGGAGGTGTCTCCATTACTTCAGATACAGTGATCACTCTAGTAAAGACTCAAAAGTCCAGTGATGTTATCACTTTCTTTCTTTCTTCAGGATCTACAGTCTTTGCAGAAATTCAGGGGGTCATTGATGCCTGCATTAAGCTATCTGGAATGCCTGACCTTTCTCTTTCTTTCATGGTAAGTTTTGTTCTCCTGTCTCATAGCTCTTTGCATGCCTAATATATATGAAGTACCAAATGAAATGATAAATACTGAGAGATGTTTGTATCTTAGATTATAAGGATTATCTCAGAAATATTCTAAGATTTATTTATTTAGACAGAGAGAGAAAGAAAGCACACACGCTTGAGCGTGAGCAGGGGAAGGGCAGAGGGAGAGAAAGAGAGAATCTCAAGCAGACTCATGCTGAGCCAAGAGCCCGACATGGGGCTCAGTCTTACAACCCTGAGATCATGACCTGCGCCAAAATTGAGAATCAGCCACTCAACTGACTGAGCCATCCAGGCACCCCCCAACTCTAAAATATTCTTAGCCAGCTTCCCAAGACAGTGGCTTAGGTAATGAGCATGGCCTTTATAGAAGGCTGAGGAGAGGTCTTCTCCTGGGTGTGTTAGAAGTGGCTTAAATGGCTGGCTGGCTCTGCAAATCTGGAGTCTTACTTACTGAATGATTATTTGCTTTGCTGGTATGAAATGGCATTGGTCTTTTGCATCATTTTAGACTCAGCATGATGAGTGAACAGAGTTCTGATGCTAAATTGTCCTGTCCCACATATAAAATATTTGTGGAGCTCCTGGGTGGCTCAGTCAGTTAAGCAACCAGCTCTTGATTTTGGCTCAGGTCATGATCTCAGGGTCCCAGGATTGAGCTCCATATCAGGCTACATGCTCGGTGGGAAGTGTGCTTGAGGATTCTCTCTTTCTTTCTCCCTCTGCCCTTCCCCCACTCACACACATGCATTTTCTCTTTCTGTCTCTCAAATAAATAAATAAATCTTTAAAATATATATATATATTTGAAAGCGTTAGGAAACCATTAAGTTTGTGTTATTGTGGTCATAGTAACAAACTCTTAACATGACTGTTTTATTCTCAGGGAGTATATTAATTTCTCATAATATCTGAATAGATTTGCCATATTCCATGCATTCTGTGAATACTGCCATCTTGTTTTCCTGGCAGAACCCACGACTTCTAGATGATGTCAGCTTCCACCCCTGCATCCGGTTTAAGCGCTGGGAATCTGAAAGAGTTTTGTCATTTATTCCTCCAGATGGAAATTTCCGGCTCATATCATATCGTGTCAGCTCACAAAAGTATGTTGATGCATCAACTAGAAATCTGCTATCATGTATCAATGTGATGGGTAGTCACCTTACCTTTTTCATTCTGACAGTTGGATACTTGAATTCATCACTGCTCCCTTTAGCCATCGCTCACCAGGAAACCTAGGAAGAACTGGTGAAAATACGTATCTAAAATAATCAGTCTACCTTAAATATAAGAATATAGAGTAGTAGTAAAAGAGACTAGTAAAACAAATACCTGAGAACAAGCAAGCATCTTGGACTGTGCATAAGCTATGCAAAACCTTGAACCCACGCCATAATTTTACTGTGGTCTGTAGACTTCATAGCTGACAGAGGAAGACAAACACAGCTCCAGCTCTCTAGGCTATCTCCCAACTAACTGGCTTTGGCTCACCCTTTTGTGTACTAAGGTTTAAATGAATTGGCATTATGGGTTGTAAATGGTTTGTCCCTTGAAAATATCAGAAGGTATTTGAGTAATATCAGATGGGACTCAAAAGCAGAGGAATTATTTCTTGGCTGTAACCACATAGGGACTATTTTATTTAGGATAATTTTAAATTATCTTTTCTGTGGGACCTTAATTAATTTCTTCAAACGAGGGCTATTTGCCCCAGTTGTTTATACTATCTTTTTTTTTATGGATTTATTGGTTTGTTTGTTTGTTTGTTTATTTGACAGAGAGAGAGACACACAGCGATAGAGGAAACACAAGCAGGGGGAGTGGGAGAGGGAGAAGCAGGCTTCCCGCTGAGCAGGGAGCACAATGCGGGGCTCGATCCCAGAACCCTGGGATCATGACCTGAGCCGAAGGCAGATGCTTAACTGACTGAGCCCCCCCAGGCGCCCCTGTTTATACTGTCTTAATTCCTGTCTTGATGTGTATACTTATTGCTCACAAATTGTGTGATTCCTCGTGTAGTCATACTCATACCCTCTGGTGAATACCAGTGAATACTGAGTCTCCAGTTCTGGGAGGTATATGGCCCTATAATGGAATCAAAGTTAGAGTAGGATACACTGGACTGAGATTTCCAGGCTCCCTCAAGAGCTGTCTCACACCATTAATTATGTTTGTGGTTGTGTCTGTCTTTCTCTTTTCAGTCTAGTGGCAATACCGGTGTATGTGAAACATAGCATCAGCTTTAAGGAGAACAGTTCTTGCGGTAGATTTGATATTACGATTGGACCAAAGCAGAATATGGGGAAAACTATTGAAGGAATCATGGTAACAGTTCACATGCCAAAAGTTGTGCTGAATATGAACCTGACACCAACACAAGGCAGCTATACATTTGATCCAGTTACCAAGGTATAGCTACCTCTAATCAAGAGTGAGCAAATGTTTCTGCAGTCTTTATTTTATGATGGCAGGGAGGGCAGAAGGAAGAGTT
This sequence comes from Nasua narica, assembly GCA_028533885.1. Taxonomy (NCBI): domain Eukaryota; kingdom Metazoa; phylum Chordata; class Mammalia; order Carnivora; family Procyonidae; genus Nasua; species Nasua narica. Next base: position 28,237,783 of record CM052812.1, on the reverse strand, counting down.
CAATGTCTTGGTCAAAACTAAAGTTCCTAACAAAATCTGGAGAGCATTGTGTGCTGTGCTCTCGCCACTGGCTGTGGAGGGAATCCCGCATCTGCTGCTGAGGAGACGAACTGAAAAGTAAGACTCATTCTGTTCTCCTTCAGGATGTGCCTTTCCTCATCCATTGATAATCTAGAGACATACTCGCTGAGGAAGAAGATATAAAAACCTTTTTAGAAAAAGAAAAACATTATCTGGATATAAGAAGTTAGTATTGTAGTCTCTTAATTGTTAAATTTTCTATAGTAATCGATCATTAAGACCTTTTTAATTTAAAAGCACTGTTTCAATAAATAAATAAATATCTAGATAGCTAGCAAGCACTGTTTCATACTCTTCCACAGGGGATGCTGGCTAGGAAAGCTGCTTGTCACCATATATAAATGTGCTTCTAGCAAAGGGCTTTCAGAGCAATTGTAAAAGATGGTTTTCTCTCAGCTTTCTGCTTGGGTAAAAAGTATGATTCTTTTCAACCATAGAGACATGGAGCTGCCTGATAGGTGAAAAGGCATATTTTTAAATAAAATCATTAAATGTTAAAGATCATCTAATCCAGTCCTGAGGGTTTGAAGAACCTCCCCAGAGGACTCCCCCTCACCCTGGGCTGAAAAATGAAAGCAGAGCTCCAGATCCCTGGCCATTCACCTTGGCTTCAACTATAACAGCTTCACTTTCTTGACTTCCGAGCTTCCACACTAAAGATTTTACTTGACCAAAGAAAGCTAAAAGTTTAAAAAACACCAATTTAGGTCTATTTTCTCATGTTACAGCAAAGTAAACTGAGGCCCAGAGACTACAGTGAAGGTGGTATAGTAGAAGGAACATTTGAAATCAGATTAGGTTCAAATCCCAACCTTGCCTCTAAACTAGCTATGTGACCTTGAGCAAGTCATTTGACCACTGAGCCTCAGCTTCTTTGTAAAAAGAAAACAAAAGCTACATCACAGCCCTCTTTGAGATAATGTATGAATAGTGCTAAGCGCAGAGCTCTATCCAAGAATAGGTAGATGCTCTACAAATGTTGGTTCTCTGCCCTCGCCAGAGTCACAGAACTGATTCGTGGTAAAATTCCGTGAAGATTCCTGGTCTCTTGTTTCCAAGACACTGTGCTTCATTCTGTACAGAACTTTATGGTGCCTTTGAACATTTGTCCTTAGTAAATGGTTCAGATTGTATTTTTTTTTTTTTAATTTCTTTTTAAGGTACTAACATGGGATGTGGGAAAAATTACTCCTCAGAAGCTCCCAAGTCTTAAAGGACTGGTAAATTTACAGTCTGGAGCACCCAAGCCAGAAGAGAATCCAAGTCTCAACATACAGTTCAAGATCCAGCAGCTTGCTATTTCTGGTAAGGATAAGTTTTGACTTCTGTGTAAGGGTGAACTGAGTTTTGCTGAGGTCAGCTGTCAGGAGCTTCAAAGGGTAGGAGCGTCCCCTCTTTAGAAAGAACAGCAGCTTCTTTGCCTGTCGCCATGAGCTGTGGGGCCATCCTCTCAGGGACGATGATTTTGCAGAGCTCTTATCTCACACTTCTTTCTTCCACTGTACCCTCCTCATCCAAGCACGAAGGAAGGAGTCATTCATACTCACGGAATTATCTTTCAAAGACATTCCTGGCCCACACGGGAATCTAAACTAAAACCATCCCCCCATAGTGCTGTAACACGTGAATAGTAGGAGGGAGATTGCTTCCAACTAGTAGAAGGGACACTGGGTTAATGTCAGATTTACTGGGTAGTGTTCATTGCTAAACAAATAATTGTTGGTTGCTGCGGCCAGGAAAATAATTTGTTCCTTTCCTTACCTATTCTTTTTCACACAGGCTTAAAAGTAAACCGCTTGGACATGTATGGGGAGAAATATAAGCCATTTAAAGGAGTCAAATATGTCACGAAAGCTGGGAAGTTCCAAGTGAGAACATGAGAAGAGGCCAAAATTCCTCAAGATCTGTTTGTTTTTCTAGTGTCATTATAGTTTATTACTGTTAGGTACCAAGTGGGTGGGAATCCATATTCTAGTCCAAGCATTCCTATTGAGCTACACACAGCTAACGAAGTTGCTTAGTAATCAATGTAGGGTTCTGAAGAGCTTTAAGCTAAGGAAACTTTGAATGACTTAGCTTATTTTTTATCTTTTCAGTTAGGAAGATTCTGGAGGTGATTGCCTCCGTAGGGGGGCCTGAGCCGGAGGCTGCACATTTTAACAACAGTAAAGGCAAAAGGCTACAGTGATAACCTCTCCCCTAAAACAAGTAAACTGGTCTCAGCAGGAGGTGTCTCCATCTGTAATATGATGTATCAAGTGCAGCCCAATGTCACACCTGATCTTAGCCGTTCCCAGTCAGCATCTGTCCCAACAGAGGAAGTTCCCCCCACCCCAAGAAGTTTACAAAAAACTGCCTCTTCAAGTGTTTGCCTTATTCAGCTTTTCACTTGTGCCATTAAGCAAGCACTGTAGCAAAAGCCACTTCCACTGGCCCTGGCAGGGAGCCCTACAGCTCCAGGCTCCATTCTCACTGTACTTGGTCTGGTATTTTTTTATAAATAAGATTTTTACATAAAGCTCAAATTTTGATTTATAGGGACCTTGCTGCAGGAAGTACCATCTGTTTTGTGCCACTAGTTCAGCTGTTAGATAGTGTACTCAAAATCATTTGTATCAAAGGGGCGAATGCTTTATTAAGGCAATAAAAGGGAACACTACTTCTGCTTTTAGGAAGTTATTGCAAGCACAAGCATTTGAGATTTGAAGCAAATTAAAGCGTAAAAACGTAACATAAATGAACTTTGCCACCTTCATGTTTTATAAAGCTTATCAACACCACTTAAACCACTGTTAGCCTAAAGGCCTCAAGCCCTAGTTCAGCAAAAGAAAGAAAATGTGCCTGCTTCACTGTCGTCACTTTTTTTTACTCTTTTATCTTTTTTTATTGTTGTTCTTAAGGTCTTGAACTTACCTGCATCCCTTGTCTTCAGGAGGAGCTCTCTTTTCATAGTTTGTGCTTCCCAAGGCTATAGTGGCCAATAGGTTCCTTCCTGAAACTGTTGTCATAATTGTTATTTGAACGTCTCTACCATACTGACAGAGTCCTTGGAAGTACGTGATACTGAGGTAGTAATAAGATCCTCAGTAACATTGATGAAACTAAATTGATCCTCTTGGCAAGTAAGTCTAGTATCATTTCACTCAACCTCACTGGATTTGAAGACCTTGCCAGCATTTTGCCTCCTTAGACATGAAGAATGGAGAAAGGCTAAGAGATACAAGTGCTTGTTCTTCATGGTTCCCACTTGTTCTTGCTTATGCTGTTAGTGTTCTTCTCCTTATGACACCATTCTTTTCATTTGTCTTGGCTTATAACCCCCTTTTTCATATGCTAAGAATGGCCCTTAAATTCATCCCATTCTGCTGTCAAGGGCTAGTGACCGATGCTGCTACAGAGAGCCCACCAACAGCAGCCTTCTTACCTTTGCCTGCCTAGGGTTCCCAGCCTACCTTTCATCTAATAGGAAATGGCACTTTTTGCAAATTTGAAATTTCTTGGGTAACCAGTATCAGCTTGGCAGCTAAAATCAAGATGTTGCCAAATATTTATTCCCTTTGCCTAAGGTTGATTACCCAGTCCGATTGCTTTTATTTTTAATGTCTTTTAATGTCCTATCTCAAAAGAACAATCAGTACATTTGTTTTTCTCAACCATGTATATCTCAACCATGTATATCTAGACTGTCCAATTTTCTTTCTGTGCTACCTTCTCTTATATATAAATGCAAGCAGATTATATGCCAAGAGTCACTCGTCTCTAGCAATTTCTGCTAAAACTTCCAAGTAGACTGTTTCCTTTTACAATTAAATTATTGTATTTATTAATTTGAATCCAGAAATCCTTTCCCTAATTGGCTATACTGTCAATAAAAAGGTGAAAGCAACAAGTTGGTTTTTTAGCTTGACTGTTTTTTTTTTTTAAAGATTTTATTTATTTGACAGAGTGAGAAATCACAAGTAGGCAGAGAGGCAGGCAGAGAGAGAGTGGGAAGCAGGCTCCCCGCTGAGCAGAGAGCCCTATGCGGGGCTTGATCCCAGAACCCTGAGATCATGACCTGAGCCGAAGGCAGAGGCTTTACCCCGCTGAGCCACCCAGGCGCCCCTTTTAGCTTGACTGTTGATTGAGCATTCTCATATGGGCACGCCTCAGCGTCAGAGCAGGCTAAACATGAGCAGATTCTGTTCCGTATCGTCACATAAGGCATAATGGTTGCTGCAGAGCACTTGCAAGTGCTCCTCTCTTCACCTCAGTATGTTAACAGCCACGGATACTTTCTCTGAGCCTCACCCTCTGGCCAGAGACTCAGCAGTAAGTGATCAAAGTTACTCTCCCCATGACCATCACCACCTACCTACTAATAACAGAGATCCATGAATACTTAGTAGTAGCAGAATAGTTTTCAAACACAGAATCCAGCTAATCTCAGAGTTGCCCCATTTTATAAATTCTTAAAGGAGATTTCCTAAGAGCAAATGAAGTAGATGCTCATTTTCTGCATAAGGAAGTTACCATCATTCAGAGAGAATTCAAGTGATGGGTTCATCCCTAAAGTGGTATGACAGAACAACCCTTGGAAGATGCTGGTCTTCACTGTTCTTAGAGTCCTCTGATTTGAGAAAACAACTAAAAAATATAATGCAGCAGGAAGGCAGCGCCCGTGAACATATGGTAAGTAACAAAAATTGAGACCATGAATTCTGTTTTAAGATCTTGCCGAGCTAATTCTGTAGCCTTGGACATTTCTCTTTAACTCCAGCAGTCTGGAATCTTGCCTCCCTAGTCAGCAACACTTCTAAATCGGAATAAATGTAGTCTGCAGCACTCTCTCTCTTTTTAATGATCCCCTTTCAGATCCAGAGAATCAGGCAAAAACAGTGATATGTCCCTTCTACTCCCAAGTCTGTGCCTCCTTAAGCAAGAGGACTGTGTCCCCGAAGCTAGCTCAGCCTTATAACCCTGGTGGCTCTCTGACAGCCCTATCATTCTTCCTTGGGCTTTGAAATATAAAAACAATAGACCTGTGGTATTCCTGCCCACATAACAGCTGTGGCTTCGTAGGGGGGATGGTTTCCACGACTAGCTAGCAGTTTTTAAAATGACAGCAGACTACTTCAGCCAGAGGACAATCCACATCCTCTGGTGTGTTCTTCCTCTTGTTCACGTCGGTGACCTCCTCCTAGTGTGAAATCCCCAAAGCTGAGCTTTAGTACGCAGACCCTTGTTAGGTAAATATGCTGCTCCTGTACAGTAATAGTATGTTGTTCATCTAGTACAACACATAGATTAAATAAAACTCTTTAGTTTCCAGATCCTGAGGATTAGTTTCATTGGCTATTTTTCAAAACAAAGGAGAAAGCTGATCTAAAATTTTCTGCGAAAATAATATACCCATCATTTACAGCATTATTTATACAAACGCACTTTATTGTTTTAAACAGAACAAAAGAAGAGGCAGAAAATATTTGCATATAACAAATCCTAGCTTATAAATGTAGTTTTTTAGTGGTGATGTCTAATCGGTCTTCAGAGATTTTTTTTTTTTTTTAATTTGCTTCACTGTGTCTTGAGCGCTGATATTAGAGAAAAGCACATCAGCATAAAGTGTAAACCAGTGTCTCAAAACACTGGAAGAACCTGGAGAGCAAAATCAAAACCTGATTTTTCTTATTTCCTCTAAGTAATCTTTCATAAAACAAAGGTGATCTTTGGCATAGATTCATACTTTAAAGGCATTAATATTGCATTTATATCAGGTAAGCAACTATACAAATATGCTGAGGGCCTTGAAAATAATATTCATCAGTTAAAAGAAAACAGAGGAAGCCTGAGTGTACAGTACCAACTGAGGACAAGTTTTATACAGTCGATGTTGGGATTTAACACACATTGGAAGTAAGAAAGGACATTCAGGCAACGGTTCTTACTTCTTTACTCATCCAGTTCTGGCTTTGAGAAGAAGTAGGGTTTCATGTGCTGGGCAATGCTTAGACAGCAGTGATAAGTGCAAAAAAGGAAAAATCCTTCTCTCTCACTTTGCTAATAGGAAACTTACAGTGATAATTAAATATTATACCCATTACTCACGAGCATTCGTACTTGGAAGGGAGGAGAGGATAACAGGGGCTTGGTTAAGGGAGGAGGAAGACACTGAGCACTATTTCCCACTGATTCATCCCCAGCGGTGCCAGAGTTCCAGTCTGCAAGTACCAATCTCCCTTAGGTAGGAAGTGCCCTTCAGACAGGATTGCCTTTCTATTAAACATTCCTGGGGGGCAAGCACCAGTTCTTAGGACTGAATTTCAAAAGGATAAAAAGGATCTTTCAAAATTACAATGAACAAACACATATCTTTAAAATCGTGTTTAGGAAGGGTATGAAGGAAGAATACAAAAGCCAGGATTGGAGACATGATTTGGTTAGAAACTAAATGCAGCATTTCAGCTCAGAAAGAACAGTAAGAGCTAAGAATGAATGATAAGGCCTCAGCACAGACCTCTGCAGGCAGTGACAAAGCATGAGGCGCCTGGGAGCTGCCCTGCCAGGAAGATGGGCAGGGCAGCGCCCGGCTTCTCTGCCCCTCTGGTGGCAGAGAGCACCAGGTCACACAGTGTGTGGGATGGCTACCTTCACAGGCCGAGGCGGGTACAGGACAGGAAGCTTCCCCAGCACAGACGTTGCTCAGGGGCAAGGTAAAGACAGAATCGTGTGATTCTGTGATTTCCTCCTGAGAGTGAAATTTGGTTTTGCACTGTGGGAAGTGAGAAGGATTAACCTGGGGAAGGGCAAGAGGTGAATCCAGGCCCAAGTGCTGGGGCTCCCCAGAGGCCATCTTCCCTTGTAGCAGCAAAGCTCACTTCTGAAAAGGACCCAGATAGCACAGCCGGGGTCAGGAGCAACACGGAAAGCCCAAAACAAATTTTGGAGGCACAGTGATTTCCTTCTTAACTAACTTGCCTGAGCCTGGGTCTTGGGAGCCTGGTGGGAAGAATTGGGGTGGGGAGGGCAGAGAAAAGGAAGCAGAAAAGGAACTGTCCCCTAGGGAACGAGGGCAGAGTAGGGTGTCTGGCTAGTGTTCAGTCTTGGATTCTGAGCTTATGTGAAGTCCATGGGCTAGAAACCCAGTCTTCCTATTGGGATAGAGTGTGCATGAGTATAACTGTGTTGGAGAATACAGGCTTTATACGGAGAAACATTTCAAAGTGTCCATGACAAGAGTATAAATGGTTTCTAAAGTGAAGAGGCCCCATTCCTTTCTGTTATGTCAGGCCAGGATGTGGCCTATAACCCCTTAGCAATTCTCGGCATCTTCCGAGACTCAGATCATTTCGTTTTGTTTAGTAGGGGTTTTTGTGCCAACCAGGTTTGACCAGGTGCCTATTGGTACCAGGGTGTCTTTCTAACCCAGCGCAGTGTAAATCCAGCATCTGTTCGAATTTTGATTGACGCAGCTTCTGCTTCTCGAACAGTCTCCTTCACAGACTGCATGAGGTTCTGGGCATTGTGAACCAGCATCTCTGTGGCCTGCAAGGAAAGAGAAACTCTCCATTACTCGTCGTCCCTGAGGTGGCCCTTCCTCCAAAACTGGCCCAAGCTAGGCATGGACCGCAGGTCACCCTGCCTGCAGCCGGCATCTCTGTACTTGTCACATCACTGGGAGGTTAGGGGGAGCACCAAAAAAGAATGCAAAAAGGCTATCAACGATTATGTACTATACCCTCAGCCAGCCTCTAGCACATACCCTTTCCCACTCTTCAAACAAGCTCCTGCCTCAGGCTCTCGCTGTTCCCTCTACCTGAAATGCTTTTCCCTCATGGCTCAGCCCTCACCTCCTTCAGATCTTTGCTCAGAAGTCACTTTGGTGAGGTATTACCTACTCATTTTAAATCACGAACACCTTCCAAAGTGATAGCATTCCTCATCCCCCAAGTTTTCATTTTTCTCCATAGAACCCATTGTAACTAACTGATATGCTTTATATAAATTTTAGCTAGTTTGTTTGTTTTATCTGTTTTACCTGATTTTATTTAAAATTTAAGTTCCACAAGGGCAGTGATTTTTGTGAGTTTTGTTCACTGCTGTGCCCCATGTTAGGCCAGTGCCTGGCACAAAAGAGATATTTCATAAATATATAATTTTAATAATGAAGGAAAAAATAACCAAATGAACAAACCAATCATCTTATAAACTTGTGAAAATCTAAATAAGTGAATCTCCTAAGCACACAAACTTACAGGACTGGGATCACACCTAGTATTCCAACACAGAAAGTCAGAGAACTTACTGATCCATTAGCGCACGAGTTTTTTTTTAATTCTTAAATCTTTTTGAGCCACCAAGAAACCAAACCAAACAAAAAAACTATTTTGGGGCGCGCCTGGATGGCTCAGTGGGCTGAGGCCTCTGCCTTCGGTTCAGGTCATGATCTTGGGGTCCTGGGATCGAGCCCCCCACATCGGACTCTGCTCAGCGGGGAGCCTGCTTCCCCCCTCTCTGCCTACCTCTCTGCCTACTTGTGATCTCTCTCTTTCTGTCAAATGAATAAATAAAATTAAAAATATATATATATTTTTGAGCTACAGACCCTTTGAGGATTTTGTGAAATCTATAGATTCTTCCCTGGAAACTGCTCACGTGTGTAAAATTTGTCCAGGCAATTTCTGAGGGTTCATTGGCTCTGAGAGGCATAACTATGGGCTTAAATTCCTGGTCGGCTGATCTTTTCACTCAGTCAACAGAGAGGCTGAAGCCCAGATAGGTTTGGAGATTTGCAACCAAACTCACACAATAATCAGGATGAGGACTCAAAACTTTGGACTTGCAGTCCTGTGTTTACATTCTACCACACTATCAGTGTCTATCCTTTTTTATTGGAATATGAGGTGAAACCTAGTAGATATTCTCAGAACACATTTGTGTTGGTTAATTAAATTATATGGTCTGAAACTATGAGTCCTATCCTGCCTTCTCTGTTTCTTCCACTTCCTTTTCTTGGGGGAGATGAGATCACATGACAGGAAACAGCCCAGTGCCCATACCCTGCCTAGAATACACCGAAGTTAGGGGTGAAGATCCAATCCCCACGGTGCACAAGGAGGGCGAGGGTGAGAGCTGTTAAGTTAAAATGCGGCAGTGAAAGCACCACTGGCACTAGAAAGTAGCCTCCCTGTCTCCTCCAAGGTGCTCCTGGCCTGAGATCAGGTATGGTCTCCCAAACTACCTGTGAGTTCCCCAAGGAGAAGGACTCTTTTTTTTTTTTAAGATTTTATGTATTTGACAGAGAGACACACATGGAGAGGGGGAACACAAGCAGGGGAGTGGGAGAGGGAGAATCAGACCCCCCACCAAGCAGGGAGCCCGAGGTAGGGCTCGATCCCAGGACCCTGGGATCATGACCTGACCCAAAGGCAGATGCTTAACAACCGAGCCACTCAGGAGCCCCTCTATTTTTTTTTTAACTCCCCTACTCAGTGCCCAATACAGTCCCACACGCATATCCATGTCTGCTGAGCCCATATGGGCAGTTCAACAAAGGACACACTCTGCTACTGTAAGAGGGCGCTGGAAGAGTAGCTCACAGCGGGCCGACTAGAGAGGAGATACGGAGAGGAAGAGATGCCCAAAGGAGGGCTTTCCCTACAGCCCTGGGCCCACATTTCCAGGAGGCAGTGAAGGAAGGCAGACTCCAAAAAGTGGTTGCCAGCCCTTAAGGGAACCCTCCTGCCAACCTTATTTCAGTGTCTGTCAAAGAAACCAGGAGAAGCACCTCCTCTGAGCCGGCATTTCAGCCTCGGTGCACGCCTGTCTCCGGGCCCTGAGAAGCCGACACTCTTCACCTCCCCAAGGTACTTCTCAGCCAGTGGGCTGGGAAGCAGAAGTGCTCTCCAGCCACAAAAACACAACGGGCAGGAGCGCACGGGCACTGGAGGCCTCCCGAGAGTCAAACCTGTTCCACAGAGACAAAGAACTGAGCAGAGTCCCAAGTGTTACTGGCCCGCCACCCCAGGCCTCAGCCTCCCATCGGTGAAGTGACAAAAGCAGCACAAGAACTTTCCTTTCCCTTCGAAGTTTCTGCTGCATCTGTCCAACACAGACACCCTTCTAAGAGAGCTAAAGACTCCCTTCCACATTCCAAAGACTCGAATCCCAGGTCAAATTTTCCCCAAAGCTGAGTTAAATTGCTATAAAGTGGCACCGAAGCTGCTGGCAAGAAACCAGAAGCAGCCGACCCATACCTGCTCAGACTCCTCGTCGCTGATGTTGGTCCGGCCCAGCATGGTGGCCTTCACCGTGGACAGGATCTTGAGTTGGGTGCTTATGGTTGGGATTCGCTCGCATACCTAAGGAGCAAACTTAATTTAGCATGTTTCTAATGTTTTCCTTGCCCACAAGCTCTTTGAGGGCAAGACTTATTCACCTCTGTGTTCCTAAAGGCCGGCGTGCAGAAGGCACCCCATAAATTAGCAGCAGAATCCCACTTGCTTTCTCCCTAGGATCAGTACAGTCCCTCTGTTCAGAAAGGAAGCATTATAATTTTTCGTTTGACTAGGAAAGAAATTTTACTAAGTCTTTCCCAAATATACATGTATATTTCCCCTTTCTATTTCTTCAGAGCTCCTCCCCCTCCTCCTTGCTCATCCAGTTTCCTCTCTCCTGCTTTCTCCCTCCCACGCCCCTGACTCAGACACACACACACACACACACACACACACACGCTTCTCTCAAGTACCTGTAAGAGGTTGGTTCTAATCCGCTTATCTGTGCACTGCTTGGCAACCTCCTTGGCCAACCGCGTCACCTCATCCGAGGCCTTGGCAATGTCCTTGGCACACTGAATCAGTGCCCGCTTGGTGCCACTGCCCCCTCTGACCAGCCGAGACATCTCAGCCATCAGCAGAGCCATGCGCTTGGCTGCTGCAATGATGTCATTGCCCTAGAGAGAAAGGCAAAGATATAATGTGAGCTCAGCCCACACTGTGGCCAAGTTAGGGAAGGAAGGAGAAGCACAGGGAAGAAAGGAGGGAGCCTGCTGCTCTAGCAGCTTCTGGAAGGGTGAGGAGACAAGAAAAGGACTGCTTTTGAGTGATAGGGACAGTACAAGAGGACAGAGAGAAGAAGGCGCCGGGCCGTTCCTCCCAGCACTCAGTGAGAGAGACAGAGAGAGACGGCCCCCCTGAAAAAAGGAAGACCTGCAGATTAGTCTGGAAGGGCAACATGTGCGCCCCACAAAGCACTGAACGAGCACTTCATCTCCAGGTTAATCATGTCAGTCAAAATGAGGACAGGACCGGAAGTTGGGTTAAACAGGCATTTTCCTTTCTAGAAGGGGAAAGCAGGAGAGCTGGCTTGAGGGGAAAAATACAGAGGAGCCTTTTCCAGACACTTCTGGATGAAATCATCCTCTTCACCCTAACCCTTGTTACAAATAGCAGCCAAGGACTGTGGCTGCTGAGCTAGAAATTAAACCAAGTAAGTATTATCAGCCTTGGTGAGAAAAGATCTATTTTCTCACCTAGACTGCTCCTGCCCTCCCTGCTACCGCCTCCTATTTGTCCTGTCGGCCTCAGGGAACATGTTATTTTAATTTGTCACATTTAAAAAGGCCAAGAATCAATTCCTCAGTCTTCTCAGCTAAGTGGCTTCAATTAAAGAAACCTTCAGCTAAGAGCAGAAAAATAAAAGTCATGAGTCAAGCTGTACATGGAGCCCCCACTCCAGCTCATAGTGGTTTACCTTCGACAGGGCATTTGGGTTCATTAAAACCCTTGTGGGTCATAATAAAGAAATGTACAAGGAATTTACTCTATGCCCTCAAAAGGTACCCCTTTTGGCTGCTAACAACCAAAAGTAACAACTGCAGTGTTCAAAGCTTCCTAAAGGGTCAGGCCCTACTCATTTTTCCCCTCATGCTTTTCAGTTTTCTGCACAAGGCAGTGAGGTGGACACACTCACTCAGGGGTGAGACACCCCTGCAGGCACCCAGAGGTGGCCGAGTGCTATGCTGGGAGGCGTGTGACATCTCAGGCAGTCACGGAGGCCAGAGAGAATACGGGGAAGGGAAGAAGTCACGAGAACAGGGGCAGGTTAGACACGGCCGTCTGGGCCCATCTCTTCCAGGGCCGACCTGGGATCGTTCCAAGATTCATGAACTTGATTAGAAAACAGTGTGGTGCTGAGGTTAGTTATTACCCATCACTCTTCAAACCCTTTCTTCTTGCAACATGCTACCTTCAAATGGGAAAAAAGTGATCACCCTCCTCCTGCACTCCCCACACCAGTGCTGGTTCAGTCCCAAGGCCGAAGCTCCGTGGCCGCCCATCTGCACCCCCAGCGCCTCCCCCTGGAACACCTGGACAAGCAGTCAGTGAAGCCCCCTTCCCTGTGGGTTCCCGTCAAGGCCAGCATCTGCCAGGCAGCCAGGTGCAGGGCAGCAAGCAGTCCGCCCCGAGACCCTGCCGTATAAAGCGTATAAAGTGGGCGCCCCGGCCCACTCCGCCTGAGCCATCCGTGACAGGTCAGCAGGGGCGGGGGTGGCAGGCCAAGCTCCATGGTCAGGCCAGGGGACCTCTTAATGGTCTACAGTGGTTCCTGACCTGCAAGTCACTGAGAGCCCCACAGCTTCCCAGAGGGGTTTAGGGTCCCAGTCGTGGCCCCGAGGTCAGTAAGAAAAGGAATCTTTTCAGAAAGTGACCTCATCTCTGCCCACCCCCCGACATAAATGCAATCCAATTAATCGGGCATTAGCAGACCTATCAAACTCGTGAAGCCAGTCCTAACAACAAGGTGCAGACAGACAGAGGCCCGCCCCGCTCAGACTCACAGGACTCGCACAGATCATGAGTGATGCAATGTGTCAAGGCTGCACATGGCCGGATGCATACGGAGCAGCCCCACCGGGGGTGCTAGATCAGTACCTTACTAGACCACTTGGTAGCTTCCCGATGCAGGGACTGAGCCGCGGCCAGAATGGGCTGGTTGACCGGCTGACTGGATGGCATTAACAGCAGCTCAGGTTCGAAATCGTCTTCCATGTCAGGGGGGACAGGGAACCCAACAGCATCGGCCGCATCTGCCTCAGCTACAACACCTACACCCACCTCAGCGGCCCGGTTACCCGGCTTTGTCGATGGCAGGAAGGATGAGAAACAGGCACAGTGTTAGTCAGAGCACTAGGACGGGGGAGCTGAGCATCACTTGGTTTAGTAACCAAAGCTTGCCTAGGATGGGAAAGAAAAAAACAGCATCTCTCCAGAAGCCAGACGAACCAAACTCCACCGAAGGGGAATTCTCCGCCTCCGGCACCAGCCCAAGCCCCCCCTGTTGTCAGTGAGGGAAAGAAAGAGACTCACTCCAGGGGCAAAAGGTTTCCAGAGAAAAATTTAAACCAAGAAAGCAAGTGGCATTCCTTTTTTCTTTATACACTTACCACCAAAGTTAAATGTGCCAAGAATAATTTTCATGTCACAACATTTCCGAGGAGCCAAACAACCAAACAATAGTAGCTGATTACCTTCAAAAGGAATCCAGAGGGAAAAAAGTAAATGCGGCCACACGACTTGCTCTGAATGGAACGAAGTTATCCCCCCTACCCCCGCTGGCTCCTATGGACACGGTTCTACATCTTCCGGGACACAGGAAGTGACCTGGGTCACCTCTGCAAGTTGCCAGACACAGATCATTATTTCCAGCAGGAGTTAAAAAGTCCCAGAATTTAAAATGACACCGCAGAGGCCACTGACGGCAAACCGGGAAAGAGGCACAGGAAACAAACGCAACGGTGAGTGAGAAGGACTTATCAAATCCCCCACAATCAGCCGGCTGAAAGGAGCCTCCAAAAGGGGCCTCACCCAGCTTCCCATCTTTGGGAAAACCCACACTTCCGACCAGTTCTGTCTCTACCCTCAAGGCCTTTGGACCCAAACACCCCCACGACCTCCTCCTGCACCCACTGCTACTACCGACTCAGAAAGCTGTTCCTGGGGTACAACTTAAATCTCTCCTATTGCACAGTAGGGTTCTCATCCCAACCTTAAGGTACATACTTCACAGAAAACCCAGGAACGCAGCTACTGACCAAAGCTGAGTTCATAGGAGCCCAAATCAGTGCCCACGAGAGAACAGGACCCATGACGGGGAGAGAATGGATTTAATCCTATGGATGGGGATTCTGAAAGGCCAGGGCCAGGGGCGGTGTGATCCGATGCCGCAATAGGCAGAAGGAAAAGAAAATAAAAGGAACTGCCTCAATGAAGCCAAACCATGTATATGAAGAATGGTGAACACAGGTCCTTCTTTCCAAAAAAAAAAAAGTGATCTCTATACCTAATGTGGGCCTCGAACTCACGACCCCAAGATCAAGAGTCACACACTCTACGTGGTGAGCTGGCCAAGCGTCCCAGAACAGAGGTTCTTTACATCAAACATCTCTAACCAAGAGGAAGTTTGAGGTTGCCATTGCTCCTAAAATGCTTATCCTGCACAGGAAACCTGTTTCCAAAAGGCGAAGACAAAGTTGGAGAATTCAGGGCAAACAAGGGGTTCCGGTACATTCTAAACCCTTTCCCTAAACTCTGACTCAACCAGGACTCATCCCCAATCCTTAGAGGAGAGGCCAGCTCGTTGCTGCTGGGGTGCAGAGTCTCAAGATGTACAAAGACAGACACACAAACACGCACCACCCTCGCCTTCCCCAAACACACACGGGTCAAGGAGCTCCTGGCTCAAAGTCGGCAATCCTCTGATCTCCAAGCCGGCAGACGGTCGGACCTAAAGACTTCTGGCCACAAACGGCAGAGTGGGGTAGATATGTAGGCAGACGCCATCTGGCCCGTAAGTTTGTTTATAATTCATGTGTATTTTGTGTCCCGCTACACGATATATCTGGGTTTATTGTAATAAATTTAAATTGCCTTTAAAATCTTTGAGTAAATCCAACCCCCGCTGTCACCTCCACTCCACTTCTCACACGCACTGGGACCCTGCAAACGGTTCTGGTCCTGGAGGTGCGCGTGCCCCAGGTGGAAAGGTATGATTATAAAAAATTCCACGGCCAGGCCCGAGACCAGCAAGGTCACTATTCATTCCTTCTGAGAACCTCGGCTCACAGCTAACAGCACAGAAAAATACAGAGTTTCAAAAACCAAGGCTGATTTCCCAGCCCGGAAAAACCCAAGATCAGCTGCAAGCAGAAGGTCCCTGGGGAACAACAGTTAATACAAGAGCCTGAGACGGCCGAGGGCATGAAAAGGCAAATAAATGGTGGGAATAAAGATGTAAAAGTTGGTTACAACTTTTGTTGTATTATTGCTAACCCTGGTTAGCAATAACATTTAGCTCTTATCTAGAAGCTAGCACGCGCTTTTCATCTTTTCAGGGGAAATAGGCAAAAGTTATTCCCGGGGCCTGCCTGCTGCAGCACCCACATTCTCACCGACCGCATGAATATTTACACTTTCAGATTTGTGGAGCTGGAGTTAGCCTGGAGCGGTCTTGAACTGAAAGGTAAGATGATTCTGAGAAAAGGACAGAGCACGCAGCTCCTAAGACATCAACTACCTGCTTTCGTGAAAAACAGAAGGAAAATGCAAACGCCTCATCCAACTCCCGCAGAGCCCACAGAAGACTATTTCACATCTGGAGTACCGATAATTAGCAAGAGAGCATCTAAAGACATTCAGCGATCCCAAGAAGGAAAAGCAATTTCTAAAAGACTCCAAATGTCCCGGGTCGCAGGAGCGGACACTTGCATGGATAGAGGAAAGGAACCTCCTCTCAAACATCTCACTAAAGCCACAAGTAAGAAGAGGATCGTGTTATTGGCGACAGCAGGAACCAGAAGCACAGAGAGGGTAGCTTTCCAGTCAGATTCTTCTTCCTGGGCTGTGTGCACGTCTTCATCCTTTTCCGACAAGAACAGCCTCATGACTTACCTTGCTGGACCACTTGCGAGCCTCATCATGGAGCTGCCTGGCAGCCATCATCATTGGCTGGTTGATCACCTCCCCGGCTTTCTGCTCGGGGAACTCTTCATCCTTCTCCTCTGGCGGTGGGGGCCTGGGCGGAGGGACCTCACCCTCAGGCAGAGGTGGTTTGGGAGGAGCAAGCTC
The DNA here is from genome assembly GCA_028533885.1 of Nasua narica. Classification (NCBI taxonomy): domain Eukaryota; kingdom Metazoa; phylum Chordata; class Mammalia; order Carnivora; family Procyonidae; genus Nasua; species Nasua narica. The sequence continues at coordinate 28,221,596 of CM052812.1, read as the reverse complement.
ATCGGCCAGCTAGAGAGAGAATTATTGCGTTTAAGTAAAACCCTAGGAACTACTCCCCTCTAGAACGCCTTCCTTTCCTCTAAAAAGCATCCCCAGGAAAGCCACCCACGTTCACTCCATATAAGGCCACCCACACAGAGCACAGGGACCACCTGCTTCAATCTCAACAGATGCATATTTTCTTCCTTGCTTCTCCACAAAAACCAGCAGCTACAGTTCTGAATGTATCCCAGGGAGGCACACACAGCACTGCTGGACCAAGGCTCCCCAACGGGATGGATCTAATTTGTGGTGTTGATGGTTTAAGGGCAGTTGCACAGGTGACTCACTTCTCCCCTGGGCCCTCAGTTTCCTCATCTGTCAATGAGGGGTGGCTAAACCAAATGACCTCTAAGATCTTGATTCTAAGTGTCAGGAATCCGTTGATCACATAAGAAGCCAGGCCCCAGAGTAGCCCTCCCACTGGCCCCAACCAGGCACCAAGAGCCCAGCTATAAGGAAGCAAATGAAGCTAAAACGTTGGAGGCTAGAGAAGCACTGTGCCTCGGCTCGGGCAAAAGGACCCAATTCTGTCCTCAACCAACTTAGAAACTTCCCTCTTTTACTGACATGAAACATGCGAAAGTAAGTCAAGGAAAATAAATCAAATTATTGCCTTGATGAGCTATTCCCAAAGTCCAGCTATCTCCAATACTGTTGGTTAGAATAATCACCATTTCCTATTCTAGGATTTGTATCTATAAGTTATTGCCCAGCTAAGCCTCCTCCTGCCCAGGAAGAAACCATTTACCTACGGAAGAAAAAATTTATGGTACTTTGGGGGACATAAAAAGAGCTGAAATTATAGCTGGAGAAAAATATACTCTAAAAAAAAGACTATTACTTTTGTTACTAAAAAAAAAAAAGTCAAGAAAAAAGAATGTACACAAGTGTAACCACCTCGGTTTTGCCCTTGTCAATTGGGGACACAGAAATATCTCCTCGCCACCAGATCATTTTCCCACTCCTCAGTAACCCGTCCTATGACCTCATCACTCATCACACCCACAATTCTCAAAGCCAGGCCCTCTGCTCCAGTAGGTCCCCATCAAAGCAGGCCAGCCCCACAGCCCCCCACCGACCCAGCAGGCCGCCTGCAGAAGCACGGCCGTAGGACTCTACTGACTTCGGAATGCAAGTCAACTTGTGCATCCAACTAAGCTTCTGGTAAAACCTAAACCAAGACACCTCGTCAACGAGGCTCCCGGGCACAGCTTACCTCCCTCCTGCTCCAGTCCCAGCCCCCCTCGGCTCAATTCTCCCCACCACTCTGAATCTACTTACACGGAGCTGTTCAAGATCCGGAGGAGGCGGCGGGAAGTCAGGCTCCTGAGGTTGGAAGGCTTCTCTGACCTTGGCCACCGCGCCCAGGATCCGATATCCTGAGTCCAGGAAGCTCTTTTGCAGGCCTAAACATAAGACGCCCTCACTTTCAGCTGAGCAGGTCAGTGCCCTGGAGCACCGTCTGTCCAGCAGCAGAACTGGTTTCTATGAACAAAAGCTGCGCGTGAAGCTGCCAGGAAGCACCACAGGCAGTGAGTGAAGGGGAAGGGACGGAAGGGCCAGGCAGATCCCATGAGGCCTGCAGAGAGTCACAAGTGTCACAAACCAGCTAGTCCCCGTGGTGCGCGCAGGGTGCCTTCTTGCCTGCACAATCAGCAAGTACTCGAGACGTTCCTGGGTGGGATCACTTCGGGCTCAGGTGGTGCTCATCACCTCCCTGACGGGGAAGCCGCCCAGAGATAAGCCCGCCCAGCTCCGAACAGGGGAGATGTCGGTTTCAGATTGGGCAGACATCCCCCGGAGGACGTCTCACCTTTCTCCCGACTTCTTTGCTCAACTTGGCATGAAATGTGTTAACCCCTGGGCTGAGCTGCCGTGGCTACAGTGCCCTGGGATTTGGAAATTCTACTTGGACTCCTAGAAACTCCAGTGAGGAAACGGAGCATGCCCTTAGTGACGGTGGATCGAAGATGTGAGAATGATCCTGCCTCGGCGAGGGATGAACAGGGCAGCCCCTCCTTCCCACTCCCTTACGCTGCCTGGATTCCACTCGTGGGCCAGACACACTGGAGGCTCAGAACAGGAAGGAATTCAGATGTTCTAACCAAAGGAGTGGTAACACCTTCAGTAATACTGAAAACATGCTCACAGTTCAGCTAAAGAAAATCCAGATTTGGTGAAGGATCAGGATATTCACCGAGGAGATCTACAGGTCAATTTAAGCCCTCCAGATTTGACAGAAACCGAAAACGTCTTACAGAGAAAAAAGCATTTGAAGAAGAGCAGAAGAGAAGGTATGCCCGTTACATAAGCTAAACGGTTGATAAAATGGTTTTCATGCCTCTTTTGAGCAATTGCCAAAATAATGACTAAGCAGAGCCAAGAACCGTCTAGTCAGACAACATGAAGAAAGCACAGAAAAGTTGGTCCAGAGCAACTAACTTGCAATGAACCTGCCAATATTGCAGAAAATACTCTGTGCCATATTTTTTTTTTTTTTTTTTGGACATAGATTAATCTAGCATTCTCAAACTAAGGATCTGCAGTGTGTGCTCCCAGACGCGGTATGTGGTGGTGGTGTGGTGGGTGCACATCATCTCGGCGCCCTGTCAGCTTCCTGAGGTAACCTCTCAAGTGAGGTGAACCGCACCAGGCACCGCTTACCAGGGTCAGATATGTTTCCAGCCACAGCCTTCGCGTCCATCACCATGGGGGAGATGGTCTTGCTCAGTTCGTCAGAGGCGGCTTTCACAGCCTCGCGGAACTTGGGATCCTCCGAGTTCTCCACCTCCCTCTTGGCCACCAGCAGGATACGGTTGGCCCGGCGGGCGATGCTGGTTGCCCCGGCGACCAGCATCTGCGGCTGGATGTTGGCCATGGCTACTTTACACTTGTCCAGGTCTTTTTTAATTGCTTCTTCAGAAGCATCCAGCAGAGATTTGGTATCAATAGCTTCGTCCACCAGCCCTGTCAGGAGAACAGAAATGGAATTTCGTTTCTATTTTAGAAGAACAGAGACTCAAAAACCCTCTTGTCCACTCAAGGTTCTCACGTGAAAGTAGAACACCCAGAATTCTCTCCTTCAGCTCTAAGTCCTTCCTAAACAATCAGAAGCTTCCAAGTGATTTACCTTAGTTCAGAAAAAAAAAAAAAAAAAGTGAAGATGTCATCCAGGAGGCCATATAGATTCACCACACTCACACTGACCGTGGTCACCGGCCTTCTCGGGTCTTCCACGCCCACCGGAATCGCAGCGACAACAGGAGGACGGCGTGTCCAGCCTTCACCGCATCTCCACGTTATGCTAATAACATGTTCTCCCTGCCTGGCTCACTCCACAGCCATCTGTTGCTTGTTGGCAGCTGGTCGTGCCCAAGACGAGCCACGAGGAGGGTTCTAATAACCCTGACGGCCTGCTTCTTGTTTCTGTTACCTCTCTTCCGACGCCCCAGGAGCTCCACTTTCATCTCTGGCTGCTAGGGACCCTGTCACCGCAGGTCCTGCAGGGACGCCGAGGAGCCCCCGTTCCTCATCTCTTCCCTCCTCGCCTATCCCTCCCGCCACAGAGAGCAAAGACGGTTCGGAGGTGCCACCTCACTCGCACAGACACACGTTTGTTGGCGGTTGGTTTTTCCTTTTTTTAAAAAAACTACGTAGTTGATAAGTTGGAGGAAACTCTGAGACGAGTTGTATTAAATGGTAGCTATTGTGGTTCCTTGAAATGTGAACCCGCTGAAAATGACAGGGACGCTCACTGTACCCACAAACACCGCCTCCCAGCCTCTGAAACCAAACTCTGGTTCAGACTGAGCAAAGGCACTATTCAAAGAGAAGATAGGAGCTGTAACAATAAGCATCGCACAGGGAAGGCAGCGTTAAAATAAAAGAGCCTCAAAGAGCCTCTCTTCAAACACAGTTGCAAGGCTTGAATGAGAAGCCGCAGCCTTAATCAGGGCCAAGTGCACTGTCGGGCACATGACCGTCCCTTCATCCAATTACAGCCGGGTAACATAACCGGTCCTGCTCGAGTTTCTCAGAACTCGCGCCTCAAGGACTAGACAGAGCTTCGCACATAACTCTACCTGTCATTTTTTCGACATTATCGATCCACTGGTTCTTCATGGTCTCAAAATGCTCGTAAGCAGCTTGATTTCCAGGATTCCTAAGTAAGATGCGGGCAGCAGAGACGACCTGTCAATGATAAGACAACCTTTAAGCCCCAGGGCACGCTCTCCCACTGGAATACAAACCTTCAGCGGAGCTTCCCCTCTCCACCTACAGATGGCACTAGAAAGCCAAAAATGTGCAAGTCTCTGCAGGCCAATCGGCAGGAGATGGTCTCCTGCAGAACTCACCGGCCAGTGCAAAAGGCTTTATAGTCACAGCTGGATTTTTGAGAAGATAACAGAATGACAAAGGAAATGGCATTCCCTTGATCCCTTAGACCATACCCAGAACTGACATGTGTTTCAACCCGTGAGGTGGACTCTTCCATCTTACAAAGCACCACCAAGAAAGATATTAAAAATTACTTTAAAGTGTTATTTATGAATATTTATTAAAAAAGTAACTGTCGGGGCGCCTGGGTGGCTCAGTGGGTTAAAGCCTCTGTCTTCGGCTCAGGTCATGATCTCAGGGTCCTGGGATTGAGCCCCGCATAGGGCTCTCTGCTCAGCAGGGAGCCTGCTTCCCCCTCTCTCTCTGCCTGCCTCTCTGCCTGCTTGTGATCTCTCTCTCTCTCTCTCTCTCTGTCAAATAAATAAATAAATAAAAATCTTAAAAAATTAAAAAAAAAAAGTAACTGTCTACCTTAACGGAGTACTTTCACATCCATTATTTTACTGAATCCTCACAACAACCCCATGAAACAGGACGGGTAACTTCTCCAACTTTATAGACGCAAAAACCAAGACTCAGGAAATGTAAGTGACTTGCTCAAGAGCTCCCAGCGAACCAGTTACAGCAGGTAGGGAAGGAACTGACATTTTACTGAGTATTTGGTAAGTTACGGGCTATACACATATCCTCTCAGCCCTCCAAAATACCCATTAGGAAGGAATTCTCTCCATTTTACAGATGAGGAACTCCAAGGTCACAGAGGATTCAGGTCCAGAGCTGTCTCCAAAATCCTTACTCTTGCTGAATTTGGTATCTTTAATTTTCTGTTTCTCTTTTTTAGGAATCTCAGTTCTATACAGAAATACCTAGGATCTATGTTCCACATTTTATGGAAATTTTTCAAGAAAGTTACACATGTTCATATTTTGTGGAAGTATTTTTCAAAAGTTGGAAACATATGATTTGTCAAGAGAATCTGACTTGTTAACATGCCACGTGGGCAAAAGATAAACAATAAGGGGGTGTGTGGTTTTTTTCCCATCCTTTCCTGCAAGTTGCCATCAAAGCCAGTATCACAGACGTGTAAAGCCTCGCATGGGTCCTGATGTACTACAGGTACATAATACGCATCTGCTGAATAAATCAATTTTTAAAAAATGAATTTTCTATCATTTGATTAGAAAAAATGTGCAAACATCACATTAAATGATGTTGAACTGGTATTTTTAAGAACACCTCTCACATATTACAACTTGAATTCCTGTCCAATTTGTTTTCTTTTGTTCCCCCTCTTCTAATATACTTATGGCTCACAGCACACTGGCTATAACTTGGTTATTTAATGAAGTAGAAAAAAGAAAACAAGTCATGAACACAACCTCAAAGAGACTGGGGGAAAGGCATAAGCTATATAATCAAAACAGACTAATGTCTCAAGATTATCCAAATATTGCCCTAATTGTGGGTGCGTGTGAGCAGAGGTGGCTTTACCAGTTTTTTCTACCCTCAAAAGTTATCTGTGATCGTGGCAGAAAACCAAAACGTTATAAAAATGATTCTGACACTGTGTGTTTCTTTCATGACCATGTACAGGAAGTGTTCAAAAACGTACAGAAACTGTCCTGTAATTGACCTTTCCTGAACGCTACATGGTGAGTACCGAAACAATGAAGAGTGAACAAAATTCAACCTGGGGCGTGAGTTCTCGGGCCGTCTTTACTGATGCCTGAATGCCTTCCACCGTGGATTTATTAGCAGTTCCCACAGCCGCCGCCTTCTCTGCCGTGGCGCCGAGCCTTCCTGAATGGTGCTCGAAGTTAGCTGCCCTCTCATCAAATACCTTGAGGAAAAAACAAAGACATGAGGAAAATTTAGCTCAATAAAATGAGTCAGGAAGCTTAAGAAAAACTCTCTCTTGAAGTAGAGGCAGCAGTCGCTCAAGCAGAGACTTCACAGAGACCCTCAAACCCTAGTGACCATGACCACGATCTGGCGATTGCCAGGTCTTGTCCTTGCTCTGTCTCCTCAGAGGTGTGGCCATGAGCACCACGCGCGCACACTTGACTTCAACACACCGTTCAACCGATGCTTACCAAGTGCAGACGGGACACACAGCACTGTGTCGTCTGCAACAAGGAGTTCAAAGCGTGAAGACCTCAGAAATCCCTGTCCCCAAAAGTCTTATCCTGCGGTGCGAAGAAGACAGGCAAGCCCCACTCCAGGCTCCAGCGGAGGTGGCTGGGTGCGTGGAAAACTCAAGAATATCCACAGTCCTAAGCTGAACTCCAGCCTCCTCAAGGCGGCATCCCTCACATATCCATTACCATTAATGTTGTAAAAACTCTGCCCCTGACCTCCAGGGGAAAAATGATAGCTGGTGCTCACACGCAGGCCTGACACGAGGGCAAGGAAGGCTGTTTTTTATTCCCCCGAATACAAAACCGTCTACTGAAGTGTTCATTTACCTCTCAGATTTTAGAAAAAGAAGTTAGCTTTTCCTTTGACGCGGTTATTATGCGAGGTTGCGTACAATGAAGGGGACTATTTAACTCAGATAATATGACAAAAGCCCATCTGTCACTTGTTTGGATAACAGCGCTTGAAAACACAAGGCATCCCAAACAGTGCTGGGTCAGGTTTACGCTCCACACAGAGCAAGTCGGAAACAGCCCGGCAGGACCCCATCCTCTTCCTCGCCTCCTCCGGAGGGTCTGCCTGCCCGGCTCGGGGACCAGCTCTAGCTCCCGGCGGACCACCCTTAAAGCTCTCAAGGGCTCCTGGCCCAAGAGCAGCCTCCAGTCGCATTGCCAGGGTGCTGTGCTGACCCGCTCCAGTCTCTTCCCCACACTGGCCTCTTGTTTCTGTTCAGTCACCTGGGTTCTTGCCACGGAAAGCTCAGAATCTCTGTCTAAATCTCTGATCTCCTCGTCCCCTTCTCCTAGCCTCAGTCCTTGTTCCTTATCGTGGCTGGTCTCCCACACTCTGGATCCACAGGGCTTTCACTTACCCCACTTAATCCTCCCAGTTCCAGCCCTGTCTGCTGCTCCCCCTGATTTAACTGGCTGCTTAGCCCACTTCTCTTATCACTAAATCAAAAGTACTGAGCACCTAACCTACTACGTGCCAGACCCTGGAGTCGGCGCTGAAGATATAAAAATGAATAAGGCACAATTTCCGCATCTCAGGAGCTCACATCCTTGAGCTGTGCAAAAGGCCCATAAGCAGATACTTCAGCGTGTACTATGTACAATCATAAAGCTAAGCACTGCTAGCAGGGGAGCAAAAGGAAAGGCGCTTAAACCTATCCAGGAAGTAAAGTATAAAAGGATAAAGGATAAATAGGAACTAGTCAAAAAAGAAGAAGGGAAAGATAATTAGAGACAGAAAGAACAAGACATCGAAGGGAGAAAGGACAGAGTCTGCAGGAAACTCTAAGCAATTAAATACTGCTGGGGCACGAACTGAGGGGCAGGGGTTTGTGCGAAACCGGTAGAGAGAGTATCAAGAACAGATCCTAGCACTCTGGCTTTATCATGAGAAAGGGAAGGCCCACTGAAGGCCTTAGCAGTAAAATAGGGTCAGATCTGTATTTTTATTTTATTGGTGGCCGAGTGACAGATTCAAAGTCCAGTCACAGCTGTGCAGTCAATTAGGCAGCAGGGGACGGGGATCAGAACTAGAGCTGGAGCAACATGAATGGAAAATGTAAAGGATTCAAGAACTGTTTGTGAGATCAAATTAGCTTGCCTCGGTTATTTATTGGTGTGGCAAGAGTCAGTGGCAACTCACAAATTTCCAAGAGGGAGAGAGAATAGCAGGACAACACAAGCTGACCTATCAGTGAACCAGCAGAGACCTTGATCTACTAGTCTAAAACTCAAGAGAAGTCTGGAATGAAAAGGACAGCACACCATGCTAGTCGAAGGGGACCGACCATGAGCGGAACTACGCCATGACTTAGGCTAGAGAAAGAAATGGGGGCCATCAGCAAATAAGAATTACACAAACCTCCACCCAACAATTCCACCTGGTTGTAGGTGCCTGACCCAATAACCCCTTCTTCTCTGCCACCAATACTTGCTTTTCCAGATTCCTCTACAGCTGCAGCAGCTCATGTAACATAAGCAAAAGTCTCCTGGGGGATTTCGGGGAAAGCCTTTACTTTCATTCATTCAGCCCCAACAATGTATCAGGCACATTGAGAGCTGGGAATATCGGGGCTCCTGGGTGGCTCAGTCGTTAGGCGTCTGCCTTCGGCTCAGGGCTTGATTCCAGGGTCCTGGGATCGAGCCCCATATCAGGCTCCTTGCTCAGCGGGAGGCCTGCTTCTCCCTCCCCCACTCTCCCTGCTTGTGTTCCCTCTCTCGCAAATAAATAAATAAAATCTAAAAAAACTGGGGATATTCTTTCCTGCTTTGTCGAAGATTATTTGACCATGGAGTTGAGGGTCCATTTCTAGGTTTTCTATTCTGTCCCATTAATCTGTCTGTTTCTGAGCCGAGATATCCGATGTGCTATATACATACAATGGAGTATTCCTCGGCCATCAGAAAAGATGAACTCTTACCCTTTACATCGACGTGGAAAGAACTGGAGGGTATTAGGCTGAGTGAAATAAGTCAGTCAGAGAAAGACAAACATCATCCAGTTTCACTCATATGAGGAATAAAAGAAAAGTGCAGAGAATCATAGGGGAAGGGAGGGAAAAACAGAATGGGAAGAAATCTGAGAGGGAGACAAACCATGAGAGAGACTCTTAACTATGGGAAACAAACTGAGGGCTGCTGGAGGAGGGGCAGGTGGGGGATGGGGCACCTGGGTGACAGGCATCAAGTGGGGCGCATGATGTGAAGAGCACTGGGTCTTATATGTAACTGATGAATTACTGAGCTCTACATCTGAAACTAATGATGTTCTATATGTTGGTTAATTGAATTTAAATTAAAAAATTAGTAAATGCTTTTAAAAAGAAACTGGAAATAAAGGGGCGCCTGGGTGGCTCAGTCGGTTAAGCCTCTGGCTTCAACTCAGGTCATGATCCCAGGGTCCTGGGATCAAGCCCCGAGTCAGACTCCCTGCTCGGCGAGGAATCTGCTTCTCCCTCTCCCTCTCCCTCTGTACCACTCTCCCCGCCCCCCGCCATGCTCTCACTTGCTCTCGCTCTCTCTCACTCACTCTCTAATAAATAAATAAAATCTTAAAAAAGAATTGGGAATAAAGTATGACCAAACCAAGTCCTTGCCTGCATGGCCTTTCATGCTAATGTGAAGGAGAGAGACAAACAAGAAGTGAGGTAAACACGTCAAATGTTTTAAAATGCTGAGGAGAAAAGTAGGATATGGAGATTAGGAAATCCCTGGGGTGGGGAAAGGGGTTGTATCTTCGGCAGTGACCCAAAAGTGCCATTCTAGTAGGCGCTGACGAAAGGGAATGAATAATACAAATAATTCTCTATGGGAGGAACGGAGAGAACAAGCACAATGGCCGCAAGGTTAGAGCGCGGTAAACGTAACCGGGGCAGACTGGGAATACAACAAGAGGCAGTCAGTGTAGACCGAGGCGCGTGAGGGGTGGGGGTGGTAGGACCCGGGGTCGGAGCAGTGGGAGAGAACCAGATGCAGTGATGTGCTGAAGCCACGGTCCCAACTCCACAGCCCCTCAGAGCCAAGCATGCCCGTCTCTTCCCAAGCCTGCGCTCAGCGACCCCGCGAGGAGACAGCCCCGTGGGAATAATTACATCGTGGAAACAAACATGACAAACCAGGGCTTTTTGGGTTTTAGACTTTTTCCTGGAGTGCTGCCCCGAGCACAGCACTGGCCTTATTGTCATTGTAAGGACTCTGGCTTCTCTCAGGGACAGGAAGGAGTCGTCGGAAGGGGCTGAGGAGGAGAATGACATCAAATCATTCACAAGGACTGCCCTGACTTCTGTGTTGAGAATCAATTGTACTGATAAAAGGGACAGTTGGGACTGGAGTCCCCTATCCCTCGTTTCTTACCATCCTAAACATGGTGTGTGGGGGTCTCACACCAGCAGGAAAAGACCCAAGAAAATCCCAGACACGCCAGCTCTCGTGGTGTCAAAGGCTACGTTCTCCATGTTTCTTCTTACACAATAAAAAGAAAACCCATTTGTTTCCGTCTCTGAGAGGCAGGTCTTCTACAGCTTCCGACTAATGACACGTCCTACCGACATTCCTGACTGATATACCCGGTGACAGGAAGAGAGGGCAAGGCCTTCCCTCCCCTGCCCTTGCACCCTTAGTCCACAATTTCCCAACCACTGCTCCCCAAAGCGTGTGGGAATTACATTTTACCATTACAAGTATACAGATAGATATAAAGTGTGTGTGTGCACATGTGTGTCCATGTCTGGCCCAACAGAAACAGTGAAAGACCTCAGATACCCACTTCCTCCCTACTGGGAGCGTCAGGAGGCGCAGTGGCCGCCACGGCCAACAGCTTGATGGGAGTTGTGGTATCGCTGAAGACATCGGACACCTCCTGAGTCATCGCCTCTTGCATCCGGGCTTTCAGATCCTTAAAAACATAATTGAAGAATAAAAATTACCAAAAATGTCCAAAAAGCACATCTGTCGATGTCCTCACTTTGGTGACACATTCATCCATTCATTCAGTCTCTCTTTAAGTATTTACCACCAACTAGGTACAAAGTACTGAGCCAGCACGAACCGGGTGTGTAAGCTCTAACTCCTGTCCTCGCAGAGATCAGCCTCTAGTAGGAACGGTAAGACAGGACCCACATTTCCCAGAGCCTGCTCTACCCAAACAAGAAACCTTAATTCTTTTCTTGGTGCCTTCCAGGAAATGAACCTGACATCCACGGGGTGGAACCCAAAAACAACTCTGAAATGAGAGAGTTCCTCACCACTCCCAAAGCTGGGGGAGCCTGAAAATGACTGTAGAAATAGTTAAGGATTGTTTAGGGGATGCAGTGCCAAATTTCTAAGCATTTTCTCACATTAAGAGTAAAGAAATTTAAGGATGGTAATTTTTTTTATACATGTTTTTTCAGTTAAGTTTGCATCTGCCTTCAACTCAGAAAAACCTTGATAACCAGTATATATATCCATTTCTTAACATGGGTCTAAAGAGGATTCTGAGAAGTCATGACAAGGCTCCTTTTCATAGTTATCATACTTAGTCCAATCTAAGTTTTCTGGATTTATACAAAGAAGTCTCAGTCATTGCCATTGTGTTTCAGGTGGGTGGCTCATAATACCTGAGATGATTGTAGGTGTTAGACAGACTAATGTTCTTATTTTAATAATTACATGTTTTCTTTTAAAGAATATTGGGAAAGATATAACTAGGTCATCAAGCTCATGATTTCAGGGGCTTGATGGAGCTTTTATTATAAAGTTATCTTTTAAATAGATCCACTTAAATTTGAAAAGGGACACCTGGTAGAGCAGATATCATGAAAGAGTTCCCACTGGACTGAAACTTGGAAAACTTCAGCTGTCGTCAAACACAGGTAAGCTTTTTCCTGGTAAGCTCTGGACTTCCTTATATTCTCCTCATTCCACTCTTCACATTCCCTGGACTCCAGAAATTACGTATTTTTAAAATCTCTCTCTCCCTCCCTAGTCTGTCCATAACAGGAAGCAGAGAAATGTCACGATATGTGCTCCGAAGTTGTACCTTTAAAGAGTCTTGGAGCTGAGAGGCAAGGGCTCTCGCCTGAGGACTCTCTCCTTCCCCTCTGGCAGCCAGGTCAGCCAGCTGGGCTGTCAGCTGGTCCACGCGGTCGCACTTCGCAAGAAGATCTTGACGATACGGCCCCATCATGACATTAGCCAGACGATGCCCCTCGGCCACAAGCCCCCGGATGGCAGCCTGACCTGGATCCAGAAGAAAACACCGTAAGTCACGTAGACCCAGAGAAGGCAAGTGAAGTGCCTTTGTGCTCAACTACGCTGTTGTTGGTTTCTTTTTTAAATAATAACATTTAGTGGAGTTTTTGTCCCTAACAATACAAAAATTTAGGAAATTCAGAAAAGTATAAATAAGAATAGATAATCCACCCATAATCCTCAGAGACTGATACAACTGAACATTTCCTGTCTTCTGAAAAATTATTCTACTCACATTTATTAATTTTAATTCCAGTATAGTTCACATGCAGTGTTCGGTCAGTGTCAAGTATACAATATAGTGACTCGACAATTCTACACATTACTCAGTGCTCATCACTGTTAAGCGTACCCTTAATCCCCTTCACCTGTTTCACCCATCCCCCCACCAACCTCCCCTCTGGTAACCATCAATTTGTTCTCTACAGTTAAGTCTGGGTTTTTTGGTCTGTCTCAATTTCTTTGTTCATTTGTTTTGTTTCTTAAATTCTATATATGAATGAAATCATATGGTATTTGTCCTTCTCTGATAAACATATTTCACTTAGCATTATACCCTCCAAATCTATCCATGTCATTGCCAATCTTCCAGTCTTTTTCATTTTTTTATTTTTTTAAGATCTTATTTATTTATTTGACAGAGAGAGAGCACAAGCAGAGGGAGCAGCAGGCAGAGGGAGAAGCAGATTCCCCACCAACCAGGAAGCCTGATGTGGGACTCGATCTCAGGACCTTGGGATCATGACCTGAGCCAAAGCAGACGCTCAACTGACTGAGCCACCCAGGCGCCCCTCTTCTAGTCTTTTTTAATGCATTGTACATTCCTATACAAATACACATTTACCTTTTACAAAAATGAGATCATACTTTCCATTAACTTTTATTCCTTGCTTTTTTTATTTAATGGGAGCATTTTCCACATTACTGAATATTTTTTTAAAAATCATGACCTAAAAATCTATATAATACCATATTAACTATAATTATTTATCATTTACTTATTTTTTTAAAAGATTTTATTTTTATTTATTTGACAGAGAGAAATTACAAGTAGGCAGAGAGGCAGGCAGAGAGAGAGGGGGAAGCAGGCTCCCTGCTGAGCAGAGAGCCCAATGCAGGGCTCGATCCCAGGACCCTGAGATCATGACCCGAGCCAAAGGCAGAGGCTTTAACTCACTGAGCCACCCAGGCACACCTGATCATTTACTTATTATTAAACATTTATGCTATTTATATACATTCTTGTATATGATTCCTTAGAAAATGTCTAATTATTTCTTATAATAAACTCCTCGAAGCCAAATTGCTAAGTCAATGAGTACGAACTTTTTTAAAGCTCTTAACACGTAATACTAATTGCTGTTCAGAACATTTATACCAATTTATTCCTCCCCCAGTAAATTATACATCTGTCTGATTCCCCAACACTGGGAATCACCAATTTAAAAATTTATATTTTTATTCAACAAATATAATAAATGAAGTAAATAGATCTCTGTTTCAGCTGGCTTGCTATCATAAAATGACCTAAATTCTTATAGATTCATCCCTAAAATTGCCCCAAAATCAAAACTCTAGGTTAATTCTACCAGTGACTGTGTGGTATAGGAGTCCTTACAAATGAAAATAACCTCAGTAGCTAAGTGCCCCTTACTTATTTTCTTTTTTTTTTTTTTAATTTTATTTATTTATTTGAGATAGAGACAGTGAGAGAGAGCATGAGAGGGGAGAAGGTCAGAGGGAGAAGCAGACTCCCCGCGGAGCCAGGAGCCTGATGTGGGACTCGATCCCAGGACTCTGGGATCATGACCTGAGCCGAAGGCAGTCGCCCAACCAACTGAGCCACCCAGGCGCCCGCCCCTTACTTATTTCCAAAAATTACATTTAACTGGGTATTTTCAAAGAACCACAATAGAAATACAATAGAATGGAAGGAGACAGAGACTGGAAATAATTAGTTCAAAGTTTCAATTCCAACCCGAGGACCTTTCTATTTGCCCAAGGCAAAATCACTTATTTGCTAATTCTTCTTGATTAAATCGCAGGAATCATATTGACTGCATTTGGAAATGGAGTCGCGCTTTAGAATGACTTACTCATCAGTCACTGAAGAACCCATTCTGCACCCAATTGCAGATGAACAAGATCTCTATCAACTACTTGCTTCTTTTCCCTGAGACCAGTTTAATGAGAATTAAGTGCACTTATGCCTTACCAACGCCCCGGTCATCCACTGTGGGATTATCAATCCACCGCTGTGCCTGCTCAATCTTGCCCTCCAAGTGGACAGCTGCCTTGGCGGGCCTGCTGTTGGCCACAGCTCTATTGGTCTTGGTCTGCAAGTTCTGCAGGGCTGTGGCCACCTGTTTGGCCAATGCTCGGGCCTCTGGGGAATCTCCTTTGCCCCTGAAGAGAAAAAAAAAAGGCCATCCTGTCACAGACACTATTTACATTGAGATAATTTGAATTGCTCTACAAATGCTAATGAGATGACAAATTGCTAATGATTATTATTAGCTTAGTTGGAAGAAGAGTGGCTTATTTGGCACTAAAGTAAGAAATTAATCATTTAAATTCAGATTGCATTATCCCAGTTAAAACATTGAATATGCGTTTGAGTCAGTCTACCTCAACCATCTGGTTAGCTGAGCTCAATCAAACATCAATCGGTCAGTCATCAAGCAAAATGCTAGTTCCCTCAGGAACTAGGTGGACCCAAGTAGCCATGTATGTTGTGTAACAGTAATTGAAGTAGTTATAGAACTAGTTATAATAGAACTAGTAGCAGTACAGACTTTTTTCTTTTTGTTTTTTTGAGAGAGAGAGCATGAGCATGGGCAGGAAGAGAGGACGGATAGGGAGAAGGAGACGCAGACATCCCTTGGAGCAGGGAGCCTGGCTCGGGGCTCGATCTCAGGACCCTGAGATCATGACCTGAGCCAAAGGTAGATACTTAACCCACGGAGCCACCTGGGTGCCCAGGAGTACAGTCTTTGGAGTCCCAACTCTGACACATACTACCGCAAACACTCGTATATTATTTAATCGTCACAACAACCCTTTGAGGTAGATACCAGCATTATCTCCATTATTCAAAAAGGAAAACTGAGGTGATAAAAGGTTGGACAACTTACCCAGGGTCCTATCACTTCCTTTGGTAGACTCAGGATTCAAACCCGGGCACTCCCTCCATCTGATCTCTGAGTCCTCACTCTCAGATACTTGCATTGCTATCAAGTAATTCTCTAGTCTTTGCCATAACTGATTGAACCGGTTATCTAACTCAAAGACAACACAGCCATAGTCAAGCAAGGCACCCACTTCCAGTGTGCACAAGAGGCCCCTGGGATCTTAGTTTTAAATACAGATTGTTAAATCCACCATCAAGAGATTCTGACCAAGTATGTTGGTGTGGGGTCCAGGGTGTACATTTTTTACAACCTTCCCAGGTTAATTCTAGGGTAGGCTGTCCATGGACAGTCCATACCTCAAAAACACTGCATAGTCAACTCGTGGTAGATCTGGAACTAGAAAGTCACACTAAGCTTGGGACACGGTAGGTAAAAGCTAGACGAAGAACCCAAATAAACAAAGTCAACACATAGAGTGAAGCAGACACTAAGAGATGGCGGGAGGAACTTAGAGCTGCCAACAGAGCTGGCCATACTTTAAACAATTAAGTTCTATTAGATGCCTCTACATAGTACTAATGAACTTCCACTTTTTACTTGAGTTTAAGGAACTTCAGCAAGAACATCAACACAGAAATAAAAAGAAAACCACAATTATATATCACAAAGAGAGATTACTGACCCCAAAATCCCACTCCAAAGACTTCAGGTTCTAACCATTATGAACATACAGAGTCTGATGCATTTTATATCTCAGGTGCACTTAGAACTTCAGGCTAATCTTATGTGTCTCACCAATAAAAATGAACATATTAGTCTGCCTGCCAAAATGACTAATTTATTCTCTCTCTTTTTTTTTAAAGATTTTATTTGACACAGAGAAAGAGATCACAAGTAGGCAGAGAGGCAGGCAGAGGGAGGGGGAGAAGCAGGCACCCGCTGTGCAGAAAGCCCAATGTGGGATTCGATCCCAGGACCCTGAGATCACAACCTGAGCCAAAGGCAGAGGCCTCAACTCACTGAGGTGCCCCTTTAGATACTCTCTTAAGAACTCCTTTGTGACTTTAAATTTCTACATCTTCTCCATTATGAAGTTGGACAGAGAAGGTGTTTACCGTGGCTCTGATCATGGCTGCTCCTACTACCAGGAAGCTATGTATATGTATATGTTATAGTAATAAGTAACGACGGCGGGGCGCCTGGATGGCTCAGTCGTTAAGCATCAGCCTTTGGCTCAGGTCATGATCCTGGGGTGCTGGGATCAAGCCCCACATGAGCAGGGAGCCCGCTTCTCCCTCTCCCACTCCCCCTGCTTGTGTTCCCTCTCTAGCTGTGTCTCTCTCTTTCAAATAAATAAAATCTTAAAAAAAAAAAAAAGTAATGATGGCATATGACCACATAGGGAGGTTTGCCCTTAACACCATTACCATCAATTCTCTCTTCATCATTAAGAAACATTAATGAGTACCTGGTATGTATATGGGAATTGTGGAGGATCTTTAAAACAAGTTTTCTCCTTTGAGTATTTTTAAACTAATAAGAATGCAAACAGATTATATAAGTGGGTTAATAGTGATAAACACAGATCTAACTCTATAGACATTGGATTTTACAATTGTCAAATTATTTATCTTCTCTACCTAAACAATTCAAGATTTAAGGTATAAAACAGTGATCTCCAAATGATCGAGCTCGGTATATAATCAAATCTGAGCTGTTATTTAAGTTGGTCTCCATCATAAACTCTTGCCTAAAGTATATCTACTCTGCTCCCACTCATCTCCTATTTCACAGTCCTAGCTAGGCAGGAATGTGCCTTCTTAACCAACACTGTCCTTTTGGTCAATACAAGACTTGAAAGAACTCCAAGGTACTAGTCACTGAAGAAAGATTAGGTGCTCTCCCATGGAAGAACGGGAAATTAAATATGCAAGTTACATGAAAAGCCAAATCGCACAAAATACTTGACTACAGTTATCCCTGGAAAAGGACTGAGGCTAGAGGACTGAGGTGGGGAAGAAACAAATTTTACTTCTGACATTGTACTCCTTTTTTAATGTTCTTTGAACACGTGCTGCAGTTTGCTTAAGAGAGAAAAATATCGATCAAAAAAACAAAAGCAACACTTCTTTTCGATATAATCAAAGTAGATGCCATGAAAGTCTTTAAAAGCAGCACCTGTGGGGAAGACATTGTATTTAAGAATGTTTTATAATTGTTACATAAGAAATAACATTGCTGGGGAAAGGAGAAAGCTCTTCTTGTGCCTCTCCCTCATCCCCCTCCACAAAAGCTTTTCTTAGATAGCCACAAAAATTATGGGAAACGTTTATGCCACAAACATGATGTAGCAGGAAAAGTCCTAGCTTAGAAATTAAAAAATAGGGGCCCCTGGGTGGCTCAGTTGATTAAGCAACTCCCTTCAGCTCAGGTCATGATCCCAAAGTCCCAGGATGGAGTCCCACATTGGGCTCCCTGCTCAGCAGGGAGTCTGCTTCTCCCTCTGACCTCCCCCCTCCCATGCTCTCTCTCATTCTCTCTCTCTCAAATAAATAAATTCTTTAAAAAAAAATAAATTAAAAAGTGGATCTCAAAAAAGGAGTTTTTAGCATCCGAAATTTATTCATTTAAAACCGTATAACTGGCAATAAATCATTAAACTTCAGTTATGTCAATAATAAAATAGAAGTAATATCTGACCTAGCCATGTCACACAGAATCAGTGGAAGTGGAAGAGCATCATATATGCATTTAACCTACAGCATTCAACTATTTATGTGCCTGGGGGAGAAAAGAGAGATTAAAGGGCGATATCAGAAATTAAATACGTACTGTCTCCGTAGATCTGCTAATTTAGAAGTCAGAGCAGATATTTCCCCAAGAGAACGCAGAATGTCATCTCTCTCTTTAGGATCATCACATAATTCAGCAATTTTCCGAGCTTCAGCCAAAGCCCCTCGAATCTGCTCTTCTCCTTCTGGTCCTCCATTTGGATCTGCAAGCCAATTCTACACGCACAGAAACAGAAAAGAAGCACACTGAGATCTCTTCGTAAACCACATCACTTTAAACTTAACAAGGGCATCAGAAAGATTTCAAAAGTAATCACAAGGCACACCAGTGATCACTTTTATAATGCTGATTCTTATTCTTTTTCACAGGTTCCTAGCCCAGGTAAAATCAAATCAATCCTTCATCTTCTTATAAGTGATTTTTTTCATCCCCGTTAGAATAAATATTTTCACAAGCTTTATCTTATCTTTGACTTAATCACATCTTATTAATTCAACTTCCCAAACATTTGTGTTTCTCTGTGAAATGCTCGAAAAATCATTTTATAGGAGAGTGGCGTCAGAAAAGGTTAACCCTTTAACATGGCTATGACCAAATATAGCTGGGAATTCCAAGATGAAGGACAGTTTTTATACGCTGTGATCTCTACCAGGAGCTAGAGTACTTCCTCGTAACTAATCACAGTTTTCAAAACTAAGATCTCTATTTCAAAATACAGATAAATGAGTCTAAACCTGTGGTGGGAGCAGAGGTGTTAATATTGTTAATTGCAGGGAATCTGTCATCCCTTAGAAACACCCGTTATCCACCCACAATAAATGAGAGAAACAGACAGAGATGCAGGATAGTTATGGAACATTTGTCTTTTATTGCCCACCCCTCCTGAAAATCCTTACTACCTGAGCAGCATCAATCTTCTTGGCAATGCTCTGCTTGGAGTTGGTCATAGCTTCCAGCTTGCGGGCTGCATTTTCCACTTTCGCTGTGAGCACATCCAGACCCTGCGACACCTGCTGGGCTTTCTGCATGGCCACCGGTGAGGCCCCTTGTCCTCTGTTCAAAACAGATGTTGTCACTGTACTCTCTCAAATACTTACTGGCAAGATATTACGAGACACACAAATATGTCATTTTTGTTAACCTGCTTGTCTTTTTCCTTTCCTCCAGTGCATCTGGGATGGCACAAGAAAACACAAATATAAAGCAAAACACCCAAACCATCTACTTTCTCCTTCCGCTTTTAAAAATATGCATTAGCTTCCTGGAATGGCAGAACCACTTTAAAGACCAGCCTGCAAATTTTGGTAATAATGATTCTCCTCTTGATGGTGATTACATAATCAAGTCTGAACTTCAGGGGGGGAAATGTGCTTGTGATCTTCTTGCGATGGAGGGTTTGTTACCATAGTAATGTGTGCTTTAGGAAAAAAAAATCCCATTAGATTATCTTATTTATGGGCAAGTACACACTGAAAATGTTTCAGGAGGTACATGCACGGTGTTATTGAAAGCACACCACACTGGGACCAAGCAGATCTGTGCCCAAATCCTTACTCTTGGGAGCCATGAGCCTTGTTTACGACAGGCGTCAGCTTTCTAACTTATAAAATGAGGACTGGGTAAGTAACAGGACTTGCCTTGCTTACCCAACAGAATGGCTTCAAGCAAAAGAATAAACTTGGAAACACTATGGCAATAAAGCAAGATAAATATATGACTACTACCATTATTGAATTGTCATTATAATAAACCTAATAAGAATCTTAAATGTCTACCTTCCACTCCTGTGCAATCTATAGATACCAAAGCAGTTGGTACAGAGGGGAAAAAAGCACTGTTGACAAGAAACTGGGTTTTTTTTTCCCCATCAAATTCCTGAAGAACTAATTTTACTATTTTCCTCTCTCAGAAGTGCTAGGCTACTAAAAGGGATGTGCATTATTAGACACTTGTTTTCTCTTTGTAAGAGACTTTCCAAGTCATAATGAAGTAAGATTTGCCACCTTTTCACGAGCTCAGGTTTTTTAATTCACTCAGCCTGGTAAACTCTCCATGATGGGTGACAACTTTATCAGCTGGTAGAATGGCAAGGCTTATCTTCCTAACCTGAGCTTCTGACTGTAGAATGAACTCCAAAACATCGTTGCTTCTCTTAAATGTAGCAAGGACCTGCCATTCATTTACCTGTCCTCTTAAAATTCATCTTTATTTTTCATCTACACCAATATCCGAAATAGTGAACTCAATAATATTAATTGCCAGGTATAAAAAAGGGTATATATACCTTCCATTTGTATTTGAGGCTTCTCTTTTATGGGCTGAGGAGTGGAAGACTTTTGGGACCTTTTACAATTTAATTTGCTTTTTTCCTTCAACTCGAGTAACTCATGATGGAGAAACCTTCTTAGTATAGAAGTCCAACTGTGAAAGTGTAAACATATTTCTGGGCTACATAATTCTTCATTCAAAATAAAAGTTTTACCGAATCCCATGGGAGGAAAAATAGATCCTTGCAACCCAGAAACTTTCCTAGGTGACTGAAAAGAAGCCTATCGATGAGGAAATTGTTGCTGAGCCTTAGCTACTAAAATGTTAAAACAGCAAGGCATATTTAAGAAAGGCTGACAGGGAGAGAGCTTCCTAACCTTTCATCAGGAAAGGACGCTGCAGGCTCCAGTGTGAAGCAGGCCCATAACTCCTCATCACCGTTCGAGCCCTTTCTCTCTACAGACTTACGGTCAGTCGGTCCCATGCAGCATCCACCTTATTCTGCTCAAATTCATCTTTCTCGGGGCACCTGGGTGGCTCAGTGCGTTAATACCTCTGCCTTTGGCTCAGGTCATGATCTCAGGGTTCTGGGATCAAGCCCCGCATCGGGCTCTCTGCTCAGCAGGGAGCCTGCTTCCCCCTCTCTCTCTGCCTGACTGACTCTCTGCCTAACTTGTGATCTCTCTCTCTCTCTCAAATAAATAAATAAATAAATAAATCTTAAAAAAAAAAGAAAAGAAAAGGAAAGGAAAAATCTCCCACCAGTTTTTGGAAAAAAAAAAAAAAATTCCTCTTTCTCTAAACACATACAACTGTGTATTCGAGAATTCCAAGTGAGAACCGTCTACCGTACTGTGAAAAGGCTGCAGACAAAAGAGCCAGCACTGAGGAATCAGAAGACCCAAGAGTCTTGTCAAGCTGCACTGGCATTTCTCCCAACGGGAACAGAACTCCTTTTTGTCCTTTCTGTAAAGTTCCTGTCACGCTCATGACAGGGGAGACTGCTTCCCAGCAGGAGAAAAAAGGCTCACTGAGCTCAATGAGATCACATTAGTCATGCAGTTCCTTCTCCCTACAAGGTACAGACTCTTGACCTGAAACCCCTGGAGTTTGCAGGCCTACCGCAGATCCATGAACCTCTGGAAATTAGACGTCATGTTATATGGGCGTGTTTATGTGCCTCTTCTCAGGTACAGGTTAATGGCTTTCATCAGATTATAAAAATTATCTTGACCCAAGAAAGGTTAAAGAACCACTCCTTTAAAAACTTGTATTCTGGGGGAACCTGGCTGGCGCAGTCAACGGAGCGTGCGATTCTTGATTTCGGGGTCGTGGGTTAGAGCCCCACGTTGGGTATAGAGATTACTAAAAAATAAACTTAAAAAAAAAGAACTATAGGGTGCCTGGGTGGCTCAGTGGGTTAAAGCCCCTGCCTTCGGCTCAGGGTCCTGGGATCGAGCCCCACATCGGGCTTTCTGCTCAGCAGGAAGCCTGCTTCCCCCTCTCTCTCTGCCTGCTTCTCTGCCTACTTGTGATCTCTCTCTCTCTCTCTGTCAAATAAATAAATAAAATCTTTAAAAAAAAAAAGAACTATATATATATATATATAGAGAGAGAGAGAGAGAGAGATTTTTTTAAGTAATCTCTATATCTAACATGAAGCTCAAACTCACAACAAGATCCAGAATCTCACACTCCAGCAACTGAGCCAACCAGGTGCCCCAAGAACTGTATTCTTAAGTCTATTCTGTTAATACATTTGAAACCAGGTCTAACAGTGTACAATGTGTCAAGGGGTATTTCTGAGGCCTGTTTGTGTGGAGACTCTGTATATTCTAATTATCCAAAGATGTTTCATGACATTCTTTTTTTTTT
>CM052812.1:28115823-28198772 GCA_028533885.1 Nasua narica | reverse complement strand
TGGATTGATTTCATTTCAAAAATCTAAATTCAAAGGAAACAAAGAGTAAATATTTTGTGTGTCTACTCTAGCATTAAAGGCTACTATTTAGGGGTACCTGGCTGGCTCAGTCCGTAGGGCATGCAACTCTTGATCATGGGGTCACGAGTTCGAGCCCCACGTTGGATGTGGAGCCTACTTTAAATAAATAAATAAATAAATAAGAGATAAGGCTACTAGTTTGGAAACTAACTTTAACTGAGGATTTCTTACCTGTTAGGTTCTGTTTTAGGTATTGTTTCCCCCTCATTACTTCATTGAACCTCCAATTTAAGTATAATTTAAGGGACACCTGGGTGGCTCAGGCAGTTAAGCACCTGCCTTCAACTCAGGTCATGATCCCGGGGTCCTGGGATCGAGTCCTGCATTAGCCATCTGATCAGCGGGGAGCCTGCTTCTCCCTCTCCCTCTGCCTGCCACTTCCCCTGCTTGTGCTCTCTCTCTCTGTCAAATAAATAAATAAACTCTTTTAAAATAAATAAATAAATAAATAAGATTTAATTTTACAAATTAAGAAACAAGGGCCCAGTCCTACAAACCCAACTGATCTCAGGTTTGCTGACATCAAACCTATCTATTTTATATTAAATGAAACTCATGAGTTTTTTCTTTTACCAAAAAGAGTTGCTAAAGATTCTTCCAACCTTCTGTAATAGTCAGCAAGACTTTGCCTTGTTGATTTTGGCTTTGGTTAGTACTGACCAGAAAATAAGCTCTAGAAATCAAAATCCTAATTCTCACTACCCAAAATGACTAATTTTATTCTTCACTGTCCAAAAATGATTTGAAACATAATGGGAAAAGTAGCTTTGCTTCTAATCAGTATCCTCAAAAATCACTGTGTTTTTTTCCTCCCTAATAAAGCATAAATGGCCACCACACTTCAAAGAAAGAATCTAATTCTCAGGAAGTGAATAATTTACTCCTGAGTGGGAGATGATGTGACATCAGTAAGTTAAAATTAGGTGGTTCTCATTTTCCCCTACAAATGACCCATGGCAAAGTTGAAGTGAAGCTGCATTTTTTTAAACTGGAAATTTCAGCTAGTTACCAAAGTTTTTAATAGCTAAATTTTAGACGATTGTGATGACTCAAAAGAGTAACTGAAAGGACCACCTTAGATTCTTTCTGGCACAGAGCAAGTTTTGAAAAATCATTTAAACATATTACACTTTAATGTCATATCCATTAAATGACATTATCTATTTAAAGTGATATATATTAAATTGACATATGTTAAGCTGGCATATTAAATTGACATTTATATCAAATAGACATATCTATTAAAATAAAAACTGTCCATGGGAACAAATATTTTGGTCTTCTAAGAATCTCATATATACTTCTTTTGAAGGGCAGTATTTATTATGGAATTGACAGTACTGTCATAAGCAGCATAAGAAGTATATTAATCCTGGATATGCTATAAGCCAATTCACTGAACAACCAGGACTAGAAATCAACTTTGAGATATATTTATAAAGAGTGAAATAACCATAAAAATAGGAGAGAAAAAAAAATCTTCATTTGAGTATTTTCTCTGTAAAATCTCAAATTCGGGAAACAGAAAAGTCTCCACCGATCTCTTCTCTGGGTTTTTGTTATTGTTCTTTTTTTTTTTTTTTTTCTTTAAAGAGTGTAAAAAAGACCAGATCTAGGCATGCAGCTCTGGGGACAGCTGCCAGGGATCTGGTCACCTCCTCCAAGGTCCCCTTTATAGTGAAACTCTTAGGAGTTCAGGTTTTAAATGAAAAAAAAAACCTGGCTTGGCTCTGTCCCACGCACACCAAAAAGTGGAAGGACAACCTTAAAAGAACTCCTTTTTATATGCTCTCCCAAGAACTGAAACTTCAACTCCTGAAATGAAATATAGAGTTAGATCTAAAGAACACGGAATAGTACTGAGAATCACAGAGTTCCTCCTAGAGATAATCAAAAGGAACTTCAGTAGAAAAACTGAGGTCCTACAATGCTAGGCTCTAGAAAAATCTCAATATGGGACTAAGGACTCCCTCTTGTTCACTGCCCAACCTACTCTCCCTTTTCCCACTGATACTTTCCCTCCCCGCCATTCCCACTCTGATGGCATTTCCACCCCTTAATCAGTGTTTTAAACAAAGATGTTTCTGGAAAGAATAAACTGGGTAGTAGAACAAGATCTTACGAACTACAGTGAAGTGACGACAGAAAGTTCTCTACCCCTGAGACTTCAGGTAAGTTACCCTCCCAGGCATCAATTCCTCATCTTTAAGAATACCTTCCAAGCTCTAAAATTCAATGCCACCTATATGCGGATGATCAGATGTACCAACTGAAACATCATTCGGATCAGAGGGGAAATGTCAATTGCTCTAATATTTTGGGCTTTTCTCCAATTTGAGGGGAGGGGCTAAAATATCATAAATGCCTAAATTTAACCCCAAGAGCTAAGTCCTTTACTATATAGCTGCTAAAATAAAACATTCCTAGACCCATTAAGAACCTCACATATTGTCAAATCACTATGTGTACACCTGAAACTAATAAAACATTGTATGTCAACTATATTTCAGTAATAAAAATAAAACACCTAAAGTAGAATCATTTTAATTAACTGATTCAATCTTAAATCATGTTTCATCTTCATAGTAGACATTCTAATAATAAAGAAAAAAACTTCACATACTTATTTTTTCAAAAATGAAATAACAATCAACCCTTAAACCTTAGCTGTCCATAGTTAAGAGCGAGTATTATAGGCTCACATGTTCTAACCAATATTTCCTTCTTTGGCAGGGTACAGAAATCTTCTGTGCAAGACATCTGAGTCACTTACTACATTTAGCCCACCACCAGCCTAGGCCCTCAGGGGCAAGAATCCACCACAAGAACTAATTCCGAATAACAGTAAGTAATGACTCAAGGTGCAGTTTGTAGGAGCGCCTACGTAGGGTTCAAAAAATTCTTAGGTTAAAATTTTTCTCACTTCTTCTTAATTCTCAGCATGCACCAAGAAACAACTAATATAAATACAAAAAAAAAAAGAGGGATTAAGTATAGATTGCTAAATTTACAAAGAGCAGAATTGGAATTGTGTGTAATTCACAAATTTGTTTCATAATTACCCTAATTTAATTTTTAACGATCACTATACAATGGCTGTTGATTTCAGGAGGGGAAAATTATTGTTTTCAAAATAAAATGAGGCGTTTAAACTCAAAGTACTTTTAAGTGTGTAACGCTATCATTTGAATGTAGGTATAAAAGGTAAAATCGGCACCTACTGCATTGCCTCTTTAAAAACTTAACTTATTCGGCAAGACGCGCTTTTACCAAAAACTTTTTTCCACTTACTTTCTTCCCCCACTTTTCTAGAGGAACCATCACTTTCCAGAAGAAAACTGCACCAATGGGGAAGCATGAAACAAGTATGGTAAGACAAAGTTAATTCTTAATTGGTAGGGTCGAGAGGAGGTAAAAGATAGCATGTGTTAAATAGAAAGGGGACCCAGTGGCCACAGACAGACGCCGGTCTGATTAATTTACTGCTCACAGCCAAGCAGTGAAAGGCACATGAGGCTACTACACTGAAAACCAAAATGCTAGTTACCAGTTTCCATTTTCAAGGTAAAAACTTTTTTCGACTTATTCTTGCAACTAATAAAAACAATCACACTTAAGGGGTAGGGGGAAGTAGAGTGGATGGGGATGGGGTGGGAAGTAAGATTTATCATGGATATCTTTTCACAGCATTTTGATTTTTGAACCACGCAAATGTATAACAAAGGCAAAATGAGTTTAAAAATAAACATTTCTTGTCCGTTCTGATGTCATTATGTACTTGAGAGCTGCTTTGGGCCAAACTAATTTTATTTCCTTTCTTTCATTCTGATGGTTAAGGGTTGCAGCACCCATTACCAGTCTGGTTCCTTCCAGATCATCATAAAACTGAGACAGCTACAAGAATGTCCACAGCGGGGACCAGGTCTATTTCCCTTGTATATTTCCCCAGGTGCCTCATCCTTGTCCCGAAAAACTCAACTGACCACATTTTTTGTAAAAAAAAAAAAAAAGAAGACGAAGAAGAAGCATCTCTCAATGGCATTGGCACTAAATAAAGCTCAGCAACCCCTATTTACTAAATGATGGTTAACTTTTCCCCTCCAAACACAGAAAAACATTGAGGGTATAAGGCCTGCTCCTCTTTTTTTGCTATTTTTCATCTGCTCGAAGCAAAGGAGAGAGTAAGGAAAGAGATTAGGTTAGGGGAAAGTGAAGTCATAGAGAACCATGGCTGATTCACAGCTTAGCAGAACATGCAGTGAACCACGGACTGAAGTTAGGAGAAACTTTAGATACACTTAGCTTTTCCCCTTTTGATTTTGCAGGCTAGGATCACTGCAGAGGACAGGTGCCCCATCTAAATTCCTGAGCCTATTCATTTTCACAACGGGTTGAAAACCTCAATGACACATCTCCAAAAGCAAAATTCCAGAGCCTTCGAGGGAGACTGGGAGGAAATGCAAATAGAGATGACATCGTCTGGGAGTTTCATTTCGCAAAGAATAGGGTCCACAAGGTCACCTGGAGGTCACCCAGCTTACTGAGAGAAACTTGCCCCTCAAATGAAGTCAGTGGGAATGAACCCAGCCAAAACGGTTCTCAGGAGCTTGTTCAAAAAGATGAAAGCACC
Organism: Nasua narica; assembly: GCA_028533885.1. Classification (NCBI taxonomy): domain Eukaryota; kingdom Metazoa; phylum Chordata; class Mammalia; order Carnivora; family Procyonidae; genus Nasua; species Nasua narica. Next base: position 28,194,061 of record CM052812.1, on the reverse strand, counting down.
CACCAAATATAGAAAGCCTGATATCCCATCGTCACGTCTTTTCTTCTGCTTTCCCCAAAGAAATCGCTCAGTGCGAGCCAGAGTCAGTCCGCCTGGCACAGAGTCCCAGATGAAACGACACTCTGACGAATATTCGAGCACAGTGTTACACACCGGCACACGGAAAAAGGCACAGCACACAGCACAAGAAAACCTCACAGACATGCTTTTTTCTCTTTTGAAGCGAAAAAGAGACTAGAGGGCAAGAGAAAGCTTACCTTCTAGATGTGAGAAAAAGAATAAAACAAACAAGAGAACAAAAAAAGATGCATAAAGAAGTCATAACAGGGAAGTGAAAGTTGTCAAATAAGCAAAAGCAAAATTAAGTAAAATACAAAAGCCTTAAAATGATTTCACCGTCTAGATTTAAAACAGTCTCAAAACTCATTCAAGAACTTTGTGCCTCTGTGAACAAATCCAGAGTTAAGAGAAGCTAATTTCCTTCTGCATATTTAGATTCACTTTCTGGGCAATGTGATTTTCAGACCCCAGCTCTGACCTTACCTCATTGGTGTCCTGGAGAACAAACACAGCCCTACTGGGTACCCAAATCCCCTCTTTGCTACCAGCCTGCAGGGGAGCCCTGGAAATACCGTTTGGGTCACACGTGGGGAAGCTGGATCCTGGAGACAGTGTGTTTCCTCCACTGCTCGTATCTTGGGCTCCTATAAGGAAAGTGTAAACCCAAGTACCTCCCAGTCACTAGACAGGGAGAAGTAGACCAGAGCAGCAGCAATATAAGACCACTGCTGCAAGGTTCCAGAAGGAATCTACAGACCCTTGTGGAGGCCAGGAGGAAATTCTAGATAAAGGGTGAGGGCACCCCTCAAACTCACTGATGAATGTGAAAACTAATATTTTAATTGAGCTTTCCTTAAGGAAAATAGTATGACAAATGGAGACACCTAGAAATGCCAAGAGTTTCCTCTGTAGATTTCTTAGGTCAAAGATTCGTTAAGGAAAAGTTTCCATAAAATTCACAGTCATATTCTGTATCTTACTTAGTCACCTAGCAACAACCACCCACATAAAAAGCCAGGGTTCCCACCCAGGGGAGTATACACCATACAAAAATTCCTCCACCAGCCCAATGAATGTCCAGCTTGAAGAAAAAGCTACACACCTCAGGCTTCAACCCCACATACTTATTTATTTGTTCTAGCGTGGGGCAAAGGAAGTTTGCAAAAGCAGCGAGTAACCCACGAAACCCACAAAAAGTGAAGTAGAAATTATTTCATAATATCCGAGTAATCTTACACTCCCCACAATTACAAGATAAAGGGTGAGAGGAGAATTCAGGAGTTTGCTTATTTCTCCTCCAGTAATACTTACCTTGCTGGCCCAAGCATCTTCATCCCAAGAAGTGAGTTGTAATACACGAATGATCTCATTAATTTCAGCACTCATCTTCTCTACAGTAAAATTGCGATTTTTCAAAGCTTCTTCTATTCCTTGGTTTTTTGAATTTTTAGTTGTTACAAAAATCTTCATAGCTGTAAAAACAAACAAATGATCAGAAACTAAGCTTGGAACTTAATCTTGCTGTATAACAACATTCACACAAGCTGTTCCATACTTCAAGGACATGCTCTGGGTTTCTAAGATCTTAAAAAGAATAGACTAGGGGTGGCTGGGTTGTGGACATTGGGGAGGGTATGTGCTATGGTGAGTGCTGTGAAATGTGTAAGCCTGATGATTCACAGACCTCTACCCCTGGGGCAAATAATACATTATATGTTAATGAAAAAATAAAATTTACTTCTGAAAAAAAAAAAAAAGAATATACGAGGCTGACTCAGTTGGTAGAGCATGTGACTGTGGATCTCGGAGTTGTAGGTTCGAGCTCCACAGTGGGCAGAGAAAGTCCCTAAAAAAATAAAATTTTAACAACAACAAAAAGGAATATATTAAAAACAAAACAAAACAAAAAAAACACTGCAAGTGTGCCAATAAAGTTCTAATATCAAAAAAAAAGTTCTAATATCAGCAACTTTAAGGTACAAGACATCATTAAAACATGATCAGAGAGCTAATCTAACATACATATATACTGATGACCTACAATCACAAAATATCCAATATCTTTCCAAATCAGTTATCATCCCAGCCCTGACACTGGCCCCATCTAATACGCACCTAATAGGACAAGATGAAAAAAGTCAGTAAAACTCTAACTGAAGTATACTGCTGCACCCAGTCCTAATGGAAGATCCCAACATGTCTGAGTTTCTCTTCCAGAATTTCTCTCAACATGTAGCAGGAAATTTCTAACCCCCAAGAGTAAAGAAGAAAATAATAATAATTTGAAGAACGGGAGAAAGAATATCTTCTCGTGAAGTCATTGAAATTGTTAAAACAAAGATTGATCATCACTTTATTGAGTTACCCAGATGAGAAAGAAATCTTACTCCCCAAACATTTCTATCACATGGAACAAAGGGCCTCAAAAACATATTTCCCACAGGGATTTTATGACTCTACTTACAATGATTTTTTTTTTTTATTTCTAGGCCTAGGGGGCTAGAAAGCTCTAACCCTCACCTCACCTTTTTTAGCTACTATCTGAAATGCCAAAGCAGGAAGGCAGGAGCTGGGGGTGACAGTGACATGTCTCGTAAGATTCTGAAAAGAGAGAGGCCCCCTGATAGCTAAACTAATTAACCCATAACTTGATTAAGATAACTTATGTAAACCCAGAGGTGTCTAGTATAAACCAGCTACCCAATGAGTACAGCTCCTTTTGCTAGCTGAGAGAGAAGCCACGAGGCTCTACCCAATGGGGAAGTGGTCCCATGTGGCACAGACCACCAGCTCTGTAATGCACAGAACAGTTAAATTTCTTTTAGGAAAAACAATGTTAGCATAACACTGAGAAGGGCTTTGGGTTCACTTCTTTATCCTACAGCGCTCTATAATATCCATTCCAGCTCCTAATTTCTTTTCATAACACAAGTAAAAGTGTAAAGATTCCTATGTCCAAGGGGCGCCTGAGTGGCTCAGTCGGTTGAGGGTCTGCCTTCGGCTCGGGTCATGATCCAGGGTCCTGGGATCGAGTCCCACATGAGGCTCTCTGCTCAGTGAGGGGCCTGCTTCTCCCTCTTCCGCTCCCCCTGCTGACGCTCTCTCCATCAAATAAATACATAAAATCTTAAAAAAAAATTTCATATGTCCAAAGCTAAAGTTTCTAGATATTCCACCTCCCAGCAAAAGGGCCTACTAGAACTTCAGAACAGAGCAAAGAAACAAGAAGGGCAGCTTCCAACAGAGAACAGGAGCAGGAGAGCATTTCGGGAGACAAAGATTGGTTCTTGGCCAATCAGCTGCAGCCATCAGGTAACAGCCAATCTATCAGGCCTGGTTTTTACCCAGCCTGAAGGACAGGCAACTAAGCAGTAAAAGAAAATTAACATCAGAGTTAAGAATACATTGACTTTTTTTTTTCCTGTAAGATCATGTAAAGGCAGAAAATACCTGAAATGAGGACAGGCAGCAACTCTTTCACGGTGTTCATTGAGTTCACCAACATCACTCGGTGTTCCTGGTGAGTCAGTTCCTGCTGCCTCTCATCAATCATCTTGGCCATCTTTGTCATTCCTGGGGCACAAGGGATAAATAGTGCAGCGTGAATAGTGAAATGTTCCAGACTCCGCCATTTGGAGCCTAAATCCTCTATGAATGACTATGAAAATCCAGACTGCTGCCCAGACGGCTCTCACTGAACTGTAGCATTCATGATATGGAATGTTCTGGACAGGTCCAACATGATGCAACGTCATTCACTTCAATTAAATGTAATTTATGAAATGTAAATCCTTTGCGTGGCATCATTTTCACATGTTTGACAGAAACACATTCACAAATATAAAACGTACTGAAAAAATAAATATATATTTGTAAAAAATAAATAGAAAGATCTTTCCTGGTTACCACGTGTACCAGGTTCGTGTCACTCTCTGGCCACTGTGCCTACTTAAGAATCTCACGTGAGATGGGCACCTGGGTGGCTCAGCTGTTAAGCATTTGCCTTCGGCTCAGGTCAGGATCCCAGGGTCCTAGGATCAAGCCCCGCATCTGGCTCCCTGCTCTGCGGGAAGCCTGCTTCTCCCTCTTTCATTCCCCCTGCTTGTGTTCCCTCTCTTGCTGTGTCTCTCTGTCAAATAAATAATTAAAAAAAAAAAAAAGAAGAAGAAAAATCTCACTCAAGCCTAGTACCAAGAAGCCAGGGGCTGAAAAAAATCTTAAGAATTACAATAATGTGTTTTGTTTTCATCTTTATATTTTTCTGTTCTTTCCAATTTGTCCAAAATAAGCATGTACTGTTTTTATAAATAGAAACAAACAAAAATATTATAAAAATGATTATAGTTAGAACAGCAATCTAAAGCAGCTGGGTGTTCTGGAATCAGACTGCTCGCCCTTTCTGTTTACTTTGGTTATTATTCAAAGGTGCTACGTGATTGTCTAAAGCTTTGGTTTTCAAACTGCTTGTAGGATTTCCCAAGTAGTTTCACAGATCATCAGGGGGTACCAAGTGGAAAAGGAGGGGCTGCCCCTGCTCCATCCAGAGTACTTCCATTTTTGTCTTTTGTATGTTGGGATTCTGCATAAGATTTGATTTGAAGAAATAAACAACTTCTCTCAATGCTATGGGAAAGTGTAAAGAACACTGCTCTAAAGGCATTTCCTGCTGATCTTCAAGGACAGCTCAGAGAAATTCTTAAATGCCATAAGTTTACAGAATGACTGCAACAGAACCTCATGAAAATACTGTTAAGAATTATTTTACTTAAGACAAAAGACTTTTATGAGGTGGCATGTGATCTTTAATACTAACAAGTTAAACACCTGATGGGTCTTGTCATTGGTCTCAGGCCTACTTTAAGAACCCTCTGGTTCAGGTTACATGGCTCTCACAGAAAAAGCTGCTATCTGTTCATGTATTTTGAATATTCGATTCTCAGGTGACTAAGCAATCATTTCAAAAGAAGATTCAGCCACAGTTGCTCTTCTCTCCTTCTAGGTCTCATGATATTATGCAGCCCCAGGCTAGGGCACGAATCCGTAATAGTAGGCGGGCTAATCAACGAGCTAAGAGGTCATAAAGAGCTACAGCCCAGCTGGCAGACAGTGAAGGAATGCTGTACAATGTGGAATGGAGAGGTCAGAATTCAGGGTGGCCTTACGCATTACAGTAATAGAAAAGTATTTCCTACATTCTCCAGCAACATTTGCAATGTCTAGTTTAATTCATTAGGCAGGGCCAGGATTTGTAGAAAGCAGATTCAGCTTTCAGAAACAATGATATCTCCTCAGTAGAAACACAGTGTCAGCTCCATCAACGGAGCAGAGATACGTCAAAGCCCAATGCATCATTATTTCTCTTCTGCAAAAAGCATGCGGGAGTCCTCCTTTCACCTCAAGCAGACATGGACAAGCCATAAAAAATTATATTATAAATATTGGACATGACTGACCTGGTCCAAGATTCTTTGTGTAGGTAACCAGATCTTCCATGGTTTCCACCACCTCTGCCACTGTAAGATATTCCAAAATTCCTTTGCAAACTCTGATAATTTTACGAACCTGAAAATATATTTTAGTTTTTAGTCGAGTGAGTGAACAATAAGTGAAAAACGTGCTAATTCAGCTGGGTAGCTATCCAACATTTTCTCAGCCTAAATCATCACCAACCCTCCATTATTACCTTTAAGACTATCTTTAATAAGACTTTCTGGAAGAGGTCTGCACGGGCCTCCGATTGCCTACCTCAGCCTCATCAAAGGTGAGGAGCAGGTCAGATGTGCCGGAGAGGATGCCCCTTGACCCATCGATGAGATAATCTCGAGCGGGCACGGAGTAAGGATCCGACTGAAGCATCTGGGCTGCCTGGACGAGCTTGGTGCAAGCATTCTCAACCCTGTGGGGAGGGACGTGGAGTTAACTCACTGACAGAACCAAGCAGAAGACTACGACATGCAAATGCAAAGGATGTAAAGGGACACCTTCACATTTTTTTTCTGACATGGAAAACAGCCAAGACCAATTTACAATAGAACTTAACTTTTTAGCTCTTAAAATCTACAATTAAGGGCTTCACATCCATTCATCCATTCATTCACCTCATTCACTGCACTAAATAAGCCCTTGTTCTTTGTTGTATCTTGGCAACAAAAAATGATGACAAAATGTTTTCGACCTTTCACTTTAGGTTGCTATACATCTCTGCAACTCCTTTGTTTTCTTCTTCCTCACTCTATAACACTGCCCTTAAAAGAAACTACACAAAGAATGGAAATCCTTGACAACAGTTTCGGATTTAATATCTGGAACTAAAATGCCAAAGCATTGTGTTAAGTGAAATTTAATAATCAGATAACACAAAGGATTAGGAGGAAACAAAAAGCATGGAGTAATGCATAAATTTCCCATTCATCTAGCTAAATGGATTTGACAAATCCACTGGACTGTTTGAAAACAACCCTGTAAAACTATATTGTTAATTAAAATGTCACTAGCATTAATAACTGAACTAGTTATTAATAGTTTAATGTTAATACAGTTTAGTAACAGACAATCTGATCCTATGTAAGAATGAATGAATGAATGAATGAATGAATGAATGAATGAATCAGTGATGAGCAAGACCTCATGGCCGTGGCTTTGGATCACTATTAAAGGACTGGCTGTTTACTGTTCCTTTTTAATTTTCAAATTAAATTTTAATTTAATTTTAACTTATAGAATATATATATTCATATATATGGCACAGTCAGTGAAAAATCACGTTCTTTCCACTATCTCCTAGGCATTCAAATTCCACTACTTGCAACTAATGTTATGAGTTTCCTCAGGATTCTTCAAAATAAGACACTTCATGCATACAGAAACAAAAATAGGCTTCCACCTTTTTCATATTAATAGGATCATACATACCAGGCATATTCTCTGCATTCTGCTTTTTCCACTCAATTTAAATTAGAGATATTCTAATAAAAGTACATAAAGAGCCTCCTCATTCTTTAATATCGCTACATAACTAGTCCATAATTTATTAGCCTGCTACAATAAATCACCTTGAAAATTGACATTGTAAAGGGCATATATCTGTAGGACAGAGGCCAGAAAGGAATTGCTGAATCAAAAGTGTAGACATTAAAAAAAAAAAGTGTAGACATTTACAATTTTTTTTAAAGATTTTTATTTATTTATTTGACAGAGAGAGAGAGGGAACACAAGTAGGAGGAGTGGGAGAGGGAGAAGCAGGCTCCCCTCGGAGCAGGGAGCCCGACATGGGGCTCAATCCCAGGACCCTGGGATCATGACCTAAGCCAAAGGCAGATGCCCAACAACTGAACCACCCAGGCGCCCCGACATTTACAATTTTGACAAATGTTGCCATGTTGCCATCCACAGAGGTTATTTACATTCCCCCCACAATGGATGACAGCAGTACCTGTTTCCTCAGGCTCAACAACGGCATATAATCAAACTTAAGTTTATCCTCACCAATATGATAGACCAAAATTGGATCTCAATATAGTTTGGGGTTTTTTCCAAGATTTTATTTATTTATTTATTTGATAAAGAGAAAGAGATCACAAGTAGGCAGAGAAGCAGGCGGAGAGAGAGGAGGAAGCAGGCTCCCCGTTGAGCAGAGAGCCCGATGTGGGGCTTGAACCCAGGACTCTGAGATCATGACCCGAGCCAAAGGCAGCAGCTTAACCAACTGAGCCACCCAGGCGCCCCTCAATATAGTTTTTTAACTAAGGTGAAATTCACATAACACACAATTAGTTGCTCTAAAGGGTATGGACAGTTCAATGGCATTCAGTGTATTCACAATGATGAACAACTGCCATCTCTTCTCTTGGATCAAAACTTTTATCACTTGAGAAATGCACTCTGACCCATTATGTAACCACTCCCCATTTCCCTTTTACCCCCCATCCCCTGGTAACCACTAATCTGCTGTCTCTATGAATTTACCTATTCTGGATATATCACATAAAAAGAATCATGTGACTATGTGATGTTCTGTGTCTGGCTTCTTTCACTGAGCATAAATGCTTTCAAGGTTCATCCAGGTTATAGCATGTGTCCGTAGTTTGTTCTCTTTCATACCTGAATATTATCTCATTATATGTGTATACGCAAAAATTTGAAAATTTGCTTATACATCCATGTATTGATGGACATCTGGGTTGTTTCCACCTTTTGGCAACTATGAATAATACCGCTACTAACAGTCATACACAAATTTCCATGCGGATTTAGGTTTTCATTTCTCTTGGATATATACCTACAAGTGGAAGTCTATGTTAATTTTTTGGAGGATGTGCCAACCTGTTTTCCACAGCAACTGCACTACTGGCTTTGTTGAAGAGTTCCTATTTCTTCACAACTTTGCCAACACTTGTTATTTTTTGTTTTTTAAGGTTTGGGGGGTTTAAAACTATCCTACTGGGTATGAAGTGGTATCTCACTGTAGTTCTGAAGTGATTTCTTTACTGACCATAGATATTGAACAACTTCTCACGTGCCTGTGGGCTACTTGTATATCCACTTTAGAGAAATGTTTATTGAAGTCCTTTGTTCATTTTTTTAATTGGGATGTTTGTCTTGCTGTTGAGTTGTCAGAATTATTGATATACTCTGGGCATTAAATCTTTATCAGCTATATAATTGGCAAATATTTTTCCCTATTTTGTAGGTGCTTTTTACTCACCATAGTTTTAATCTCCATTTCTTTTATGATTGATGAAGTTAAGAATATTTTTATATTTTTTAAATTGTAAAATAAAAATACACAAAGACTGGATGACCATGATGCTCAAATACCACATATGTAAAAATCAGACTTCAGAAATGAAATATTACCAAGTACTTTAGAAGCCCCACCCTAAGCAACTGTTCCTTATTTCCTACAACTAATTATTATCCAGATTTTTGTTAATTAGTCTCTTGATTTTTTTTTTAAAGATTTTATTTATTCATTTGACAGACAGGAGAGAGATCACAAGTAGGCAGAGAGGCAGGCAGAGAGAGAGGGGGAAGCAGGCTCCCCCCCGAGCAGAGAGCCGGATGTGGGGCTCGCGATCCCAGGACGCTGAGATCATCACCTGAGCCGAAGGCAGAGGCTTTAACCCACTGAGCCACCCAGGCGCCCCGTCTCTTGATTTTTTATATACTTCCAGCACCTATGTATCTATACATACCTAAACAATGCATCATTTAGTTTTGTCTATATTAAAATCTTAGATAAGTATAGTTACACTGTTATACATGCTTCTGTGGCTATTCTTTTGTTCAATATTATGATTTTGGACTATAGGTAATGTGTGATACACTGATAATTTATTTACCCATTTGACTGGTTTTTACTGGTGTTTCTATCAGTAATACTACTATGAACATTCACTCCTACGAACATTCTTATACTGGCTTCTGGTGCACATGAACAGCGTATGTAGTAGTGGAAAACTGGGTGGCAGAAAATGCATACATTCAACTTTACCAAGGAAAGCCAAACAGTTTTCCAAAGTGATTACAGCAGTGTTCACAATTACTCTACAACCTTACCAACACTTGGCATTGTGAATTTTTAAATTTGCCAATTTGGTCATTGTGAAATGCTAAATTACTGTGAATTCAATTTGCATGTCCCTGTTACTAATGAAACCGTTGTGGGTGGGTAGGTTTGTTTTTTTTTTTTAATGTTTATGGGCCCCAGAAGTTTTGACAGGTACAATTTTTGTTGTCATCCAGCTTTAAATAATTCTCATTATGACATCTTTGACAATGAATTGTTTGGATATTTTAAAATACACTTCAAAACATAAGGGGCTTTTCTAGTTATCTTTTTGCTATTGATTTATCCCCTTCACATGCATCGTGCCAGAGGATATGGCCTGTAAGATAACAAGGCTGTGAAATGTGTTGAGGCTAGCTTGATGGCTTAACACATGATCAATTTTTATAAATTTTCTATGTGTGCCTGAAAACAATAAGTATGCACCAATTTTTATGTGAAATATTTTACATATTGTTAGCTCAAGCTTGTTAATTAAAATTATTCAAATTTTCTATATCCTTGCTGATATTGTCTGTTTTATCTATCAACTACTGAGCGATGAAACTTCCTACCATAACACCAGATTAGTCTATATCTCCCTTGTAGTTCTATTTGTGTTTTATATATATTGAAGTTAAATTTCTTTTTTTTTTTTAAGATTTTAGTTATTTATTTGAGAGCAAAAGTGAGAGAGATCACAGAGGGAGAGGGAGAAGCAGACTCGCTGCTGAGCTCTCCCAGATGGGCTCTCCCAGGGCTCAATCCCAGGACCCTGAGATCATGATCTGAGCCGAAGGCAGATGCTTAATGACTGAGCCACCCAGATGCCTCAAAGCTAACTTTTTAGGTACATATAAGTTTACAGTTATTATATAACCTGAACCTATTTGTCATTATGCAACACCTCTCTATATCTCCAATAATGCTGTCGCCTTAATGTCTATTTTGTCTGACATTAACATTACAAATCAGATTTCTTTTTTTTTTAAGATTTTATTTATTTATTTGACAGAGGGAGAGAGATCACAAGTAGGCAGAGAGAGAGGAAGAAGCAGGCTCCCTGCTGAGCAGAGAGTCCGATGCGGGGCTCAATCCCAGGACCCCGAGATCATGACCTGACCCGAAAGCAGAGGCTTTAACCCACTGAGCCACCCAGGCGCCCCCAAATCCTTTTGTTTCTTTTTTTTTTTTTATAATTTTTTACTTTTTTATTAGAGGGAGAGAGAGGGAAGGGCAGAGGGACAGGGAAAGAGAAAATCCTAAGCAGGTTCCATACTCAGCACAGACCCTAACTTGGGGCTCAATCCCACAATCCTGAGATCATGATCTAAGTGGAAATCAAGAGTCAGACACTTAACCAACCAAACCACCCAGGCGCCCCTAGAATTATTTTCATATCTTATTACTTATTTTCCATATAGCCTGTAATTTTACCTTATTTTTTTCCCTTTTTCTTAAATCTTTTCCTTGGCGGGGGAGAAGATTTAGTTTTTTCTACCTTTTTCTTATTCCCTTTACTAATTTTAAAGGTTACACACTCTGTTCTTTTTGTGGTTACCCTAAATATTTTAGCATGCATACCTGGCATGTTAAAAATCTAAAATAAAAGCAGTCCCCTTAACACAGCTGACAGTTCATCAGTCTCATAAAAATCTAAAATGAGTCACTATTTTTACCTCCTTCCCCAAAAAAGAATGATCTTCGGATATTTAATTCCCAATCATCCCTTTCCTGAGCTTTTTGCTATTGTTTTCAAGTTTTGTTTTATGTTTACATTGTTTCCATGTATTAAATGTCATAGCTTTCATTTTAAACCTTTAAATCTTGTTAGATATTACATTGTTATACTATATAAGTCAAAGCTTGTTTATATTTACCAACAAAGTATCCCATATTTTGGCTAATCATTCCCTCTCATATCTTAGGCCTTACATCTAGAATCATCTGATTCCGTCTGGATTACATTCTTTAGAATTTCCTCTACTAAGAGAATGATGGCGGTAACATGTAACCATTTTGTTTGATCTTGTCCTCTACTTCAAAGACTCTTTCAGTGGTACAGATTTCGAGATTGACAGCTATTGTATTGCACATTGAAGGTATTATTTCTCTATGATGTAACAAAAGAAGCAGAAAAAGATATGATGACAGAAGCAGAGGTAAGAGTGATGCAGGGTTACAAGTCAAGGAATTTGAGCAGCTTCTTAAAACTGGAAAAGGCAAAGATACAGGGACTCTAGAATCTCCGGAAGAAACACAACTCTACGAACCCATTTTGGACTTCCGAACTCCAGAACTGGAAGACAAAACATTTGAGTTGTGTTTGATACAACAATAATATGACACTAGCCTCCACCTGTAATTTGCCAGGCATACAAATAGGCATGAAAACACCACCCACAATGAAAAGAAAAAACAATAATTCAAAAACAACCCAGAAATGACTCAGATGACAGAATTAATAGACAAGAACATTAAAACCATTATTAAAACTGTATTCCATATGTTCAAAAGCTAAAGGAAAGTTTGAGTATATTAAATAAATGAAAGATATAAGAAACCTCAAAAAGAACAACTGGAAATGTGTCTCAGATACAAAAATACACTCAATAAATTACTAGCAGATAAGATATGCATGAAAAAAAGATAAGTGAAATTCAAGTCACAGCAATTAAAATTATTCAAAATGAAACAGGGAGAAAAAAGACTTAAAAAAATGAACAGATCATCACTGAGCTGTAGTACAACTTGAAGCAATATTTGCAATTTGAGTTCCCAAAAGAGAGGAAGGAGGGAGACAGAAAATAATATTTGAAGAAATGATGGCCAAAATTTGTATTTAATGACCACTATAAAGCCCCAGGTCCAAGAAGCTCAATAAACCCCAAGCACATAAAATATCAAGAGAACTACAACAAGACACAAAAATTTCTTAAAGGTACATAAACAAAACTGCTTAAAACCAAAATTAAAGAAAAAATACTAAAAGTAGCAGAAGAAAAATGAAATGACCCTTTAAATACAGAGGAACAAAGAATAACAGACTTCTCATTGGAAACAAAGCAAGCCATAAGACAGTGAAGTACTGAAAGAAAAAAACAAACCTGTCAACCTCAAAAACTATACCCCAAAATATACATATTTCAAAAATTAAGGTGAAACAAAGACTTTTTCAGATACGTAAGAGCTGAAAGTATCAATCAGCAGCAAACCTGAACTATAGGATAGGTTAAAGGAAATCTTCTGGAAGAAGGAAAATTATACCAGACAGAAACTTGGATTTACAGGGAAAAAAAATGACAACTAACAAACAACAAAATGTTATAAATAACAAAACGTTAATTATGTGAGTAAACATAAAAAAATTCTTATTATTTAAATATGTTTAAAATACAACTGACTACACAAGAACCTTTTAAAAAATGAAGTTTAAAAAAAGTAAAGTTGATTCAGCTGGCTAGATACACAGTGAGGAAGGACTGGCCTGGCCAATGATTAGGGCAGATGTTTTCCATAAATCAAATGAACCAAAATTACATGGAAACATATTTAAGACAGGTATACGATACACAATATGGCAGAAAATACATGCTGTGCAACTAGTTAAACTTACGATTAAAAATGTTACTGGAATTTAAGAAACAAAACAAATGAGCAAGGGGGAAAAAAGAGAGAGACTGTCCAAGAAGAAGACTCTTAACTGTTGAGAACAAACTGATGGTTACCAGAGGGGAGGTGAGGGTGGGGGGTGAAATGGCTGATGGGGATTAAGGTGTGCACTTGTTATGCATTTATTGTATGGAAGTGTCGAATTACTATTATTGTATACCTGAAATTAATACAACACTGTATGGGTTTTTTTAGAAGATTTTATTTATTTATTTGAGAGAGAGAGCACAGAAGGAGAGGGAGAAGCTGACTCCCCACTGAGCCAGGAGCTGATGTGGGGCTTGATCCCAGGACCCTAAGATCATGGCCTGAGCCAAAGGCAGATGCTTAGTGACTGAGCTACCCAGACGCCCCATAACACTATATGTTAACTATACTGGAATTAAAATAAATAAAAATTGGTAAATGAAAACTTTAAAATGTTCAAAAGAAGTATTTCAAAAGATCTTTAGGGATGGCCAACCACTCACTGAAGACCATTAGTTGAAAGAGCTCTGACATCTTGCTTCAAGATTTTTTATATCCATATTCGCCTGCATGGTGCTGTCACTGGGTCGACTCCTTCATTACCTCACTTGTAAATAAAATCAATCTCCAACTTTCAAAAAAAAAAAAGATTTTTTATATCCACTCCCACTAATTAAAACACCTCTCCTTCTCCCCTCTTTTGCTTGACTAACCACTACTTATTCTCTTAGATTCTGTCTTTAAATAACTCTTCCTTCAGGAAACAATCCCAAATGTACAAGGACCTCTCCTACATGCTCCCATGAGATTTATCACACCCTCTCAGTTTAGTTTTCTCTATTTTTCACAAGACTCTAAGTTCAGCAAGGCCAAGAATCTTGTCTATCTTGTTCATTAATGTATTCACAAAGACATTAACAAATGTTATATTTGTTACATATAACAAATGACACATAACAAATGTCCAATAAATATTTGTTGAATGAATGAATAAATGAATTTTCACCCAGTAGAAGCCCATAAAGATCATTAACTTTAAAAAGTCACAAAACTTGATTTTATTTCCAGGTAACATGAAATTAAAGCAAACAAACCTAATAATCACAGAATCCAATGGTTGTGCTACACCGACTTGCAAGGATCCAGTTTCTGCATAAGTGTTTCAAATGTGGAAAAAAACAAAAAACCATCATGGCGAAAAGAAACAGAAAAAAAAAATGATGAAATCAAAAAGCTCTGCAGGAATCAATTTGATTCTCCACTAATGGTTCCCTTGTGTGGTAAAATGATAGGGCTAAAACAGACACTGTACCATTTTTTCTACAATAAGACATCTGATCTATACATTAAAATTTAATGGCATTCATAAAAGCCAAACAAATCCCACCATGACTAACCAGTGGTTAGAAACAGATAGGAGTCTGTTTTGTCTGCTGAAAATGAGATTTTATTAAAACATTCAAGCATCCTTACTTCTTAAAGCGATCTTCTGCTTTTTAACACAAATCTAAATTTTTTAAAAAGCATTTTAAAGAAATACAGTAGGGAGAAGTTCTGTTTCCTAAATAATTATATATCTTGACCATATCCTAATAATATTGATTTAGATACTTTAAATCCATCAACTATCACAAGTTGAAAGCTTCTCTCTGCCTTTGAGTCTTCAACTTAAATTAAGAGAAAATTCTTGGGACGCCTGGGTGGTGCAGTTGGTTGGGCAACTGCCTTTGGCTCAGGTCATGATCCCGGCGTCTTGGGATCGAGTCCCGCATCGGGCTCCTTGCTCCGCAGGGAGCCTGCTCCTCTCTCTGCTTCTGCCTGCCTCTCTGCCTGCTTGTGTTCTCTCTCTGTTAAATGAATAAATAAAATCTTTAAAAAAAAAAGAGAAAATTCTTATGCTTTAGATCAGTGGACCAATATCAGCCTCACAGGACCCAAAATATGTTCACTCATAAGCCACTAATCCATTCTTTCCAGGATTACACATAATATAACTTGGTACAATTTAAGATATATAAAGATCCCAAACTACTCAGTCCCATATGATTTTAATTATCACTAATCAAGGAGCTTAAGCTTATATTGAATTTTTTTTTATTAACATATAATGTATTATTTACCCCAGGGTACAGGTCTGTGAATCATCAGGCTTACACATTTCACAGCATTTGCCATAGCACATACCCTCCCCAATATCCATATCCCTAACCCCACCCCCACCTCCCAGCAACCCTTAGTTTGTTTCGTGAGTTTAGGAGTCTCTTATGGTTTGTCTCCTTTTTTTAAAATCTTATATATTTATTTGACACAGAGAGAGAGATCACAAGTAGGCAGAGAGAGAGGGAAGCAGGCTCCCCACTGAGCAGAGAGCCCAATGCAGGGCTCGATCCCAAGACCCCGAGACCATGACCCGAGCTGAAGGCAGAGGCTTTAACCCACTGGGCCACCAAGGCGCCCCTGAATTTTTAATTAAAGAAATATAAGGGGCACCTGGGTGGCTCAGTCACTGGGCATCTGCCTTCGGCTCAGGTCATGGGCCCAGGGTCCTTGGATCGAGCCCCGCACCAGGCTGGCTCCCTGCTCAGCAGGAAGCCTGTTTCTCCCTCTCCTACTCCCACTGCTTGTGTTCCCTTTCTCGCTGTGTCTGTCTCTGTCAAATAAATAAAATCTTAGTGTTCCCTTTCTCGCTGTGTCTGTCTCTGTCAAATAAATAAAATCTTAAAAAAAAAAAAGAGGAAAAACAGATCCAGAGGTTATAGAGATTGATTGCCATAAGTCATTTTTAAAGGTTCTACTAGACCTCATTCAATCTTAAATTCCTTTAGTTTCATTCTTTCATGTATTTGTTCCTCTAACTATTGAGGACTTGCTTCATGCTATATGAATCCTAGGAATACAAAGTACTTTTAAGTCCCTACCTTTAGAGGGTTACCACCTCAGAAGGAGAAGACATACGGGTAAACAAAAGTACATTAGCATTTAGAAGGACATCGAGCACATGCCAAGGGGACATCAGAGTAGGAAGAGTCATTTCTACCTGAGAAATTAGGAAAGTGGTGATGGGGAAAGTGGAGACAATGTTGCTCCTGCCTCAGAAGCTCGGCTCTACTTACAGAGATGGTCCTCTGCACAGCATCTCCCTGAGTTGTTTTTCCAACGGAATAACATTGTCTATCACACACACACACGTGCACACACACGTGTGCTCACACACACACACATACATGCAGTCCTTTTTGTGAAAAATAACATGCACTTGCCATAGACCTGGTACGACTAGAGAGGGCAGTGTACTATCACGAAGTGCAGGTAACCCATCGACTGTGAAGCCACACACTCTCAGTCTGCTCCTGCAAAAATCACCTAGCAAATTCCGGCTCACTGATTTAGCAGAGGGAAGAAGAGAGAGCTTTGGAACAAAATAATGTAAAGGAAACAGTGCGCTGGGCCTATTTAGACATATTCTGCTCCACAATATAAAACCGAAAAGCTCTCCAAAACATTCAACAAATTAAACTTCACCCCACCGCAAAAACAACAACAACAAAAAAATGTTGGGGGGGTAAGGGAAACCATCCTAAGTCAAAATCCCTGTTTTAATAAAATCTGAATTTAATCAGTATAGCCATTTAGGCTACACACGCTGTCTCACACACATACACACACACACACGCACACACGCACGCACAGGCAACCATGCATTCTGTTTGCTAAAGACTGAAGTGCTGCGGAGCAAACTGAAAATTTGATTTCACGGAAGTCAGATTACCCTGGAGCACACCCAAGGAAGCAGGTGTTTACATTCTGGACCTGTCCTTTTAAGAGAGAGAGAGAAAGAGAGAGTTGGTCAGGCCACACGCATATCCACCACACAAAACCACATTTGGAAGATAGGAAGGAAAGAGGTGGAAGAAGGAGAACATGATCAAGTGCCAGGCGAGGCTTTTCCCCCACGGCCACTGCGCTCGGTACCTCCGTCACTGCTATCTCCCACCAGGCTGACCTTGGCAAAATTATCTGGCAGGCAAAATTGCCTGTCAAGGCTATTCCTGCTCTTATCTTAATCCTTGCTTAAGACTTCCTTTCCTTCCCATCTGGGTAGGGTTTCTCAGAGGTCAAGAAAGACCCAGATCACTTCCAAGTTTGAGAAGTCCATCATATTTCAAAATTAAGAAATGCAAAAACGGTCATAAAAATGGCGGTACACTTAAGTGTTTACACCTAATAATTTTAATTGCATGATAAACACCTTTTTTTAAAGATTTTATTTATTTGGCGGGGAGGGCAGAGGAGGAGAAAGAGGAAGAGGGAAAGAATCCCAAGCAGACTCCATGCTGAGCCCAGAGCCTGACGCAGGGCTCGATCTCACGACCTTGAAATCATGACCTGAGTCGAGACCAAGAGTCAGATGCTTAACCGACCAAGCCACCCATGCGCCCCAACACCTTCTTTTAAGATTCCCTCTTTTGGGGCACCTGGGTGGCTCAGTGGGTTAAGCCTCTGCCTTTGGCTCAGGTCATGATCCCAGGGTGCTGGGATCGAGCCCCACATGGGGCTCCCTGCTCAGCGGAGAGCCTGCTTCTCCCTCTCCCTCTGCCTGCTGCTCTGCCTACTTGCGCTCTCTCTCTGGTAAGTAAAAAAAAAAAAAACCTTTAAGACTCCCTCTTTTTCTCTATGACTATATATATGGTATCATTTGAAAATATTATAGTCCAGACCGGAGCCCAAGAGAGAGGCCAGGGTATGGGGTCAGTGTCAGGCCCTCAAACTCTCTCTCTGCTTTCCCTTATTTAGAGCCTAGCCTCAGTTGAACATATGATAAGTGAAAATGACTGCTGAGGCCTTGAAAATCCTCCCTTCACCAGGCATTTAAGCATTTAAATCGTTAACCTGAGGAATGAGCTCCTGTGAAATTTCAGACATCAGCAACTGACAGTTCAGTCTTTCTAGTGTCCCTCCTATAGGAAGTGCCGCCTCTGGAAGCAATTCATTTCATCCGCAGATCTTGTTGTCTATATACATAGGATTAAAAAGTAATAATAAAAATAATAGATGTGAATGGGATGCCCAGGTAGCTTGGTTGGTTGGTTAAGTCAGTTAAGTCAAGCATCTGGTTGGTTAAGCATCTGATCCTTGGTTTCAGCTCAAGTCATGATCTAGGATCCTAGGATGGAGCCCTATGGCAGGCTCCACACTCTGTGGGGAATCTGCTTGAGGATTCTTTCTCCCTCTCTCCCTGCCCCTCTCCCCACTCTCTCTCTCTCTCTCTCTGTTTCTCTCTCTAAAATAAATAAATTCATCTTTTAAAAAAATAATAGGGGCACCTGGGTGGCTCAGTCGGTTAAGCATCTGTTTCGGCTCGGGACATGATCTCAGGGTCCTGGGATCAAGCCCCGAGTCCGGCTCCCTGCTCCACGGGGAGTCTCCTTCTCCCTCTCCCTCTCCCCCTACTCGTGGTTTCTCTCTCTATTTCATTCTTTCAAATAAAGAAAATCTTAAAACACACTCACACTCACACACACACACACACACACACAAATAATAAATGTAAAGATCACAAAAGTCTCAGGGAGATGTGTGAAAATAAACATTTCTTTTACATACTTGCCATCTGGCACAAACTTTACTTTGAAACTGCAAAAGTAGAATCATTCTGTGGCATCCCAGGACTAGGACTGGCCAATAGGCTTCGGTCCTGGTGTTGCCGTTTTGAGAAAGGTCAAGGATCCTCAGCCATTAGTCATCTAGAAACCGGAGAGAAGGCCACAAGAATAGTTACAGTTTTTAGGAAGGAGTTGGGAACACTGAGGACAATGACAAACTTTAATCTAGTTCAAGTAGAAAGGACACGGTAGCAATTCACCCGCCCATACACTGTGATAAGAGTAAAACGGGCCTTTCCAGCTCCATGCTCCCAGATTTAAAGATCCTACAGGCCCCCATCCACCAGTTATTCCTAACTTAACTCAGTGATGGTATAGGACACTGCATGTATACACCCAAAACTAAAATTAGAAACCACAATGAGTCATATTTAAAACAATCAAAGCCTTTTAAGGGCCACCCCAATCTCTTTTTGCTGAACATGTACACTGAGATCCCAAAGCTCTTTAAAAGATATACAGAAACACCACCGGCTCATCAAATTCTTTTCTTTCAGATGAGAGTAGGAGAGTAGGTGACCAGTTTTGACTTGGTCTTCATACAAAACAGGATTCTGCCAGAGGCAAAAGATTAACTGAAGAGGAAGTGGCATGTTGGAAAGGAAGGTTCAGAGTGTCACAGATGCCCAAACCACATGCTCTCAAATCTTCGTAGGCCACTTATTTGAAAGGTAGAGTATGAGTCATACCCTTTGAATCCTTTAAAGCCTAAATGATTAGTCATAGTCTTTTTCCCCACTTCCTTCACCCCCTGTTCAAATCTGGTATCTGTGAAGGAGAGGCGATTCGAGCCTGCAAGGTTCAGGCAAGAGCTCTGCTACCTGTAGGTTCATAGGCTCCTACGGTCCTTCCTCCCTCTCATGGTAGGATTTTTTTTTTTTTTAAAGATTTTATTTATTTATTTATTAGGAAAGAGAGAGAGTGAGAGAGAGCAGGTCAGAGTGAGAAGCGGACTCCCCATGGAGCTGGGAGCCCGATGTGGGACTCGATCCCGGGACTCCGGGATCACGACCTGAGCCGAAGGCAGTCGCTCAACCAACTGCGCCACCCAGGGGCCCCATCTCTCATGGTAGGATTACAGCAGAAACAGAAGACTACAGAACAAGTGTGTCTTACAGATACTAGTAGGTTTTTAATGTATCTTAAAGCTATTGCAATGAATAAAACAAAATCACTTAAAAACATTATAAAATCACTGCATCTTTCATTCTTATCCATTCTTAAACAAATAGTAATAAAAATCTGACTATTATTATTTGAAGGTCCTTATGCTAAAAAAAAGTTGACAATCACTGTCCTAACAGCAGAATGTAATGAATGGGTTAGGGGCATAAATATCTACATACAATATGAAATGGCTATTCCATTCCAAAAAACTGCCAAAAACTAAGAATGGTTTACCAAAAAATCTAGAGATACAAGTCAACAGTAGACTAACATCAATCGACAGTCATTCTTAAAAAAGGGCAATAAATGGGCGCCTGGGTGACTCAGTCAGTCGAGTGTCTGACTTTTGATTTCGGCTCAGGTCTTTATCTCAGTCAGGGTCATGGGATCGGGCCACATAGGCCTCCATGCTCAGCCGGGAGTCTGCTGGAGATTCTCTTCCTCTCCCTTTGCCCCATCCCTTGCTCATGCACACAAACAAGCTCTCTCTCTCTAATAAATAAATAAATCTTTTTTAAAAAGGGGTAATAAATAACAAAATAATTGACCGAATTTAGGACCCAGGAGAATTATAACCTTGTAACCACTTACTACTACTAATACTGTTTTGAGGTATATAAAGCTAAAGCTGACAATTACGAGAAAAACTGACAAGCCTACAACTATTGTAGATTTCAACATATTTTATCATAAACTGATAATTCAAACAGACAAAACAGTAAGGCAACAAAAGTTTGACTGGTAATATTTAGGGGCTCCTGGCTGATTTAATCAGTAGAGTGTGCCACTCTTGATCTCAGGGTTGTGAGCTCAAGTCCCATGCTGGGTGTAGAGATTACTTAAAAATAAAATCTTAAAACAATAATAATAATATTTATATGTTGACCTAACCCAAGCAAAAAAGAATATACTTTCTTTTCAAGCACACATGGCACATTTAGCAAAACTGACCATATACTATATTACAAAAGAATTTCTAAGAATTGTATCAATCATGTTTTGGGCACAATGCAATTAAATTAGAAATAGAACAATAAAAAGATAGTAAAAAGAATTTTGAAATTTTTAAAACACACTCCTAAATAAAGCATATTGTTAAAGATGAAGTCACAACCAAAATCACAACTATTAAAGTTTCTATAGCTGAAAAATTCACAATCCTATTTACAACTGCATCAAAAAGAATAACAAACCCAGGAATAAATTTAACCAAGGAGGTGAAAGACCTCTTTATTGAAAACAACAAAACATTAATGAAATAAATTTAAGACACAAATAAACAGGTATTCCATGGTCATGGACTAGAAGAATATCATTAAAATGTCCATCCTACACAAAGCAATATACAGATTCAATGCAATCCCTCTCAAAATTTCAGTGGCATTTTTCACAGAAATAGAACAATCCTAAAATTTGTATGGAACCAAAAAAGATCCCAAATAGACAAAAAAACCTTGAGAAAGAAGAACAAAGCTGGAGGCATCATACTTCCTGATTTCAAACTATGTTACAGTTTGTAACTTACAAAGTTACACTTTGTAACTATGTTACAAAGCTATAGTAATTAAAACAGTATTGGCTTAAAAATAGACACATAAATCAATGAAACAGAGTCCAGAATAAACACACATATGTATGGTCAACTAATTTATGGCAAAGAAATGAAGAATATACAATGGTGAAAGGACAATCTCTTCAATAAATAGTGTTGGTAAAACTGAACAGCCACAAGCAAAAGAATAAAACTGGACCTCTATTTTTTTTTTCTTTAAGTAGGCTCCATGCCTGACACAGACTCCAGTGCAGGGCTTGAACTCCCAACCTCAAGATCAAGACCTGAGCTGAGATCAAGTCAGATGCTTAACTGACTGAGCCGCCCAGGTGCCCCAAAACTAGACCCCCATCTTCCATCTCCCACAAAAATTAACTCAACATGGACTCAAGACTTGAATATAAAACCTGAAACTATGATACTCATAGAAGACACCATAAGTGCTAAGCTTCTTGACACAGGTCCTGACGATGATTTTCCCAACCTAACAACAAAAACAAAAGCAACAAAAGCAAAAACGACTACATCATACTAAAAATCTTCTACACAGCAAAGGAAGCTCTCAACAGACTAAAAAGGCAACCTACTAAACAAGAGAAAATATTTGTAAACCATATATCTGATAAGGGGCTAATATCTGAAATATATAAAGAACTACTATACCTCAAGAGCAAAAGAAAAAAAAATCAATACAATTTAAAAATAGGCAGAAGATATGAATGGACATTTTTCCAAGAAAACATACAAACAGCCAACAGGTGCATGAAAAAGTGCACTATGTCACTAATCATCAGGAAAATATAAATCAAAACCACAATGAGATATCACCTTACACCAGTCAGAATGGCTATTATCAAAAAGACTAGAAATAACAAGTATTGAAGAGGATGTGGAGAAAGGGAACTCTTGTACACTGTTGATGGGAATTCAAACTGGTGCAGCCACTATGGAAAATAGTATGGAGGTTTCTCAAAAAATTAAAAATAGAACTACTGCATGATTCAGCAATTCTGCTGCTTGCTTCTGGGTATTTACCCAAAGAAAATGAAAACACTAACTTGAAAAGATATATGCACTCCTATGTTCACTGCAACACTACTTATTAGAATAGCCAAGATATGGAAACATCTTAAGTGTCTATTGATGGATAAATGGATAAAGAAACTGTGGTATATATAATTAAATATTATTTGGCCATAAAAAAAGAAAAAATCTTGCTATTTTTAACATGGATGGACCTCAAGAGCGTTATGATAAGTGAAATAAGACAGAGAAAGACAAATACCATATCATCTCTCATATGGGAAATCAATCAATCAAATAAATGTATGGATGGATAGATGGTTGGATGGATGGATGAATGGATGGATGGATGGATGACCAATCAACCAAGTTCACAGAGAAGAGATTGGTGGTTGCCAGAGGCAGGGGTTGGGGGTGAGAGAAATGGGTAAACTGTTTTTGTCCTTTTCTTTAGTTTAAATACACTGAATATAATACAACATACCAGTAGCTATTTCCAAACTCACAGTAGAACTTGAGTTCTAGAAAATATTTCTATGGAAGACAAGAAAGCTTGAACATAAAGATTGAAATATTGGAAATAAGGTATTTAAATAATAAACTTAATATGGAATGAATAAGTCATGGGAATAAAAGGTATAGCATAGAAAATATAGTCAATGTTGTATGGTGATAGATAGTAGCTACACTTGTAAGCACAGCGCAATGTATAAATGTGTTAAATCTCTTATGTTGTACACCTGAAACTAATATAACATTGTGTGTCAACTCTACTTCAATTAAAAAACAAATAAACAATAAACTTAAAGTAAATAATTACTATGAAAGAGTTTAATGAAATAGACCATTGAGGGAAAATAATAAAACATAAATCTCTAAAAGAGTAATAAGAAAAAAGGCAGAAGTAAATAATACTGAACAAAAAAGGTGATATAACTAGAAATGTTACAGATGAAAAATAATAAGAGGTCACTATGAACTTCATACTAATAAATTTGTGAGCTTAGATGAATGGATAACTTCTTAGAAAAGTATCAGATTAACAAAGTTGACTCAAAATTAATTTAAGACCAGAATTAAATAAAGAAAAAAAAAAGGACACTGAATGAGTAATCAAGCTTCTTCTTCCAAAAGATACTAGACCCAGAGTTTTATATGCAAGTTTGGCCAAACTTTCAAAAAATAGATAATGTTTACTTTATGTCAACTGTTTCAAAAACTAGAAAAAAGATCCTATTTTATGAAGCTAAAATACCCTTGACACCACAACTGGATTAGAACAGACCAAGAAAAAAATAAATAAATAAATAAATAATTAATTTAAAAAAAAAGAACAGACCAAGAAAATTATAGCTCAAGATACCTCATGAATAAAGAAGCAATATCCTTTTGAAATAGTAGCAAATTGAATTTAGCACTGTATTTTCTTTTTTAAAATCACAACCAAGTAGAGTTTATCCTAGAAATACAAAGATGGTTCACCATCACAAAATCTATATTCAGGGATTCCAGGGTGGCTCAGTTGGTTAAGCATCTGCCTTCAGCTCTGTTCATGATCCCAGGGTCCTGGGATGGAGTCCCACATCCAGCTCCTTGCTCATCAGGGAGCCCACTTTTTCCTTTGCCTATCTCTCTCTCTCTCACACACACACAAATAAAGATAAAAATCTTTAAAAAAAAATCTATATTCATGTAGTAGACTAGTCTATCTCATAAAGGATAAAAATTGCATTATCATCTCAATAGATACAGAAAGAGCTCTTATTTAAAAACAAGCAATCATGTTTTGTTTTGTTTTTTTAAAGACCTTACCATAGGAGACCAAAAATTGGGGGAGAAATTTTCTTTGAGAAAAGCTTAAAAAAGCAACTTACTTTATTTGAAGAAAAGGACTGAGAAAAAAAGATTGAGAAGCTAAGGAAGGAGGCTAATAATCACCAAATGTCTTTTTTTTTTTCCAGGTACTTTCACATACATTATCTCACTCACTTAAGCCTCACGAAAACTATTAGGCCATATTCTTATGGCCTTGTAATGGCCATGTAACACTTCTTGTAATGAAGTGAGAAAGAGTCTTAGCATACTGGAATGAGCACAGCGTGGGAGTCAGGCCAGGGTTTGAATCCTGCCTCTGCCATTGATGTACTGGGAGACTTTGCAACAAGTTCCTGAGTTTTCTCTGCGTCTTAGCTTCCTCAACTGCAAGATGAGATGAATTAAGGATACAACTTAAAGTACCCAGTTCATAAAAGGTGGAGCTATTTTTACAAGGCTCTTTTGTTTGTACTAAGGAAAGAACAATAAAGACTTTAAACAGATGTGGGGAAAAAATTTAATCTTGAGAATTTCTTGATTTGGGACTTGACCTATATAGGAAGAGTCAAGGTAATAATTAAGGGAATACTTGTGTCTAATTATTTATAGTGTTTCTGTTTGGTTTGGAGCAGTAAGGCAGACACAGCCAATGACCTCCATTCATCTACAAAATAAAGCAGTTGGAGTAAATAATCTCCAGGATTCCTTTTAACCTTAAAATGTTATGACTTTAACTTCTTTACAGCTTAAGAGTCGCAAGACCCTGCAATACATCACAAACTACATCTGTAATATTCCTTCTGCGGAAATACTTAGGGAAAGTGTAAACTGTTATCTTCTCTTGAGTGGTATAAAATTAGCACTGCCTGAGAGAGAAGGACCACATGACTTCGTGGAAGGTCAGATGGTGGAAAGAACATGGACTCAGAAGCCACGAGACCACCAACAGGAAGAGTATCCACCACATAACAAGCTGGGCTGACCATGGGTGAGTTAGTTGGTCAAACCTCAGTTTTTAACCTGTAAAGTGAATTTATCAATACCCTAAAGTTGATGTTCTCAGAAGATGAAAATATGTAAGTACCGGGCCCAATAATATGTACTTGATAAATGTGAGTTCCCTTGGTCCCTTCAGTTCCTTTCAAGCATATGATTTTGCTTACTCTGTAGAAATAAAAACCAAAGTATTACACGTTTAAAGTCTGGTCTATTTCTTAATCAGAAAGAGTAAACCAAGGATCAAATCCCTGCCAAACCGTTTGGAACTCTTCTGCAAATCAATAGCACTGACTTAGAGTTCATTATTGAAAAGACTTAAAACTTAAATCATTTTTGTTTGAGAAACTCCGCGAAAAACAGTAGTAGCCAATTATGTTTAATGTGGCAAGTTCAAAGGTGAACTATTTAAAGTTTGAGTGTTTGCTCTAGGTCAAAAATGCAGTAAGTCAGCCAGCAGATGTGAATAACTGTCTCACAGAACTTTGATTATCTGTGTTAAAAGACAAAAATCTTCTCTTAAATAGCAATGGAAAGGATCACGAAAAAACTCGACTTAAAAAATAAAACATTAGAATCACACATGAGCCCCAGATAAGCAAAGTGCATTGAGTGGTATGATCAAAGAATTAATTCCAAAAAGAAATATTCTGGGCACTTTCACTGAGAAGAGTGTTTAAAAATATAAATTTCACCACAGATTATTCTGAGTGTTCAAGATCATAAGCAAAGGAAAAGCTAAATATAAGGGCTGGTGATCTAAAAATATGACACCACTATTTTAGGTCTAAAGAGATCTAAATTAAGTGTAAGCATGTTTCAACCCTTTTCAAATTTCTTCGTTGTAGTACATGAATATCAATCAAGGTAAAATTGTACAAATATTACTGTAATTGGGCTTACCTAATAAAGTTTAAGAGTTAAAACAGGACAGTTTTCTAGGAAATATGATTAATGGTAATCATGTAGATTGTTAATAGTACATAAACCCTTTCGCATAGTATTTTAGGAATATTCTTTTATTCAATAGGCTTAGACATTACAGTATGTTTCAAAAATAATCCAAGCTGGTGAATCAACCCAAGTTTTGATGATTTCAAGCAGACTGTTCAGAGCAACACTGAACAGAAAGTGGTAACACTTTGCAGTTCTAAATCAAACTATCATTTGCCTGCCAACAAAGCCACTGATGCCCTTTTTAAGGGGTTCATACAACAAGGACTACCTCACAAGTGACACGTTTTCATACATTCACATACTGAACACTCTTGGATAGGGTCCAAAAACTGCCTCTCTTTTCTTTACTGCCCCATTGCAGAAATAAGAATGAAATTCCATTGTACACTACGACAGCAATTTTTTCAAGGCAAATAAAATAGTTTGCCATAAACATCTTTTTACCTGTAAGGAATCCATGTGAAGTAAATCCACACTGGCAGAAAATGAATCCAGTAGGTTCATATAGTTTACTCTCCTCCTTCACTACTAGCCCCTATTATTCATCCAGTATTTGCCTATGAATTGTGAAAAAACACTTTCAGCTTGTTGTCTTACTGCTCAAGAACTGCAAAGCTTCAATTCCAAATTCCTCTGCCTGGCTTCCAAGCACTTTTATCTATCACCTAGCAGAACTTACCTCGGCTTAGGTCCCACCACTCCCAGCATGACGGTCCCTCTCCTCACAGGCCCCATGACTTGGAGTATTTTCCATTTCCCCACATCTATCTTTCCCAAATTCCACTTCCCACATGCAACCTCCTCCTTCTTTTTTTTTTTTTCAAAGATGTTTATTTTTATTTATTTGACAGAGAGAGAGATCACAAGTAGGCAGAAAGGCAGGCAGAGAGAGGAGGGGAAGCAGGTTCCCTGCTGAGCAGAGAGACTGATGCGGGGCTCGATCCCAGGACCCTGAGATCATGACCTGAGCCGAAGGTAGAGGCTTTAACCCACTGAGCCACCCAGGCGCCCCGCAACCTCCTTCTTCTATTCTTACTTACGGTGATAGCACTTTCTCTGAATTCCTTTTATATAGTGAAAGTCAGTCTGCATTACAGCTCTTATTTATTTACTTACTTACTGGAGAGAGAGTACAAGTGGTGGGGTCGGGGCAGAGGGAGAGGAAGAGAGAGAGAGAGAGAAACTCAAGCAGACTCCACACTAAGCAGGAGCCAGACACCAGGCTCAGTTTCATGACCCTGAGATCAAACCTGAGCCAAAACCAAGAGTCAGACACTTAACCAACTGTGCCACCCAAGTGCCCCTCCATGTTACGGCTCTTCAATTTATAACTTCTTAAAGCATTTTTCTAACTTCTTTTTTTTTTAGATTTTATTTTTTAAAAAAGATTTTATTTATTTAGTTGACAGAGAGAGAGAGAGATCACAAGTAGGCAGAGAGGCAGGCAGAGAGAAAGGGGGAAGCAGGCTACCTGCCAAGCAGAGAGCCCGATGGGGGGCTCGATCCCAGGACCCTGGGATCAGGACCTGAGCCGAAGGCAGAGGCTTTAACCCACTGAGCCACCCAGGCGCCCCCTAAGATTTTATTTTTTAAAAAGCAATCTCTATACCCAACATAGGGCTGGAACTCACAACCCTGAGATCATGAGTTGCATATTCCACCAACTGAGCCAGTCAGGTGCCCTCTTCTTAAAGCATCTTAAAAAAATTTCTCTGCTACAGAAATCTGTTCCTCCATGATACACAGAAGATAAAACCCATATGGGGGCACCTGGGTGGCTCAGTTCATTAAGCAGCTGTCTTCGGGTCAGGTCATGATCCTGGGGTCCTGGGATCAAGCCAAGTCGGGCTTCCTGCTCAGCAGGAGTCTGCTTCTCCCTCTCCCTCTGCTTGCCACTCCCCTTGCTTATGCTCTCTCTCCCCCCACCCTCTTTCTCTTTCTATGTCAAATAAATAAAATCTTAAAAAAAAAAAAAAGAATAAAACCCATATGTATGACATTCCCCCACAAGTGTACCTGGAATAGTGCACAATTTCCAGCCATAACAGCTATAGTTTCATTAATATATCTCCTATTAAAAAATCATAATATAAAGCAAGTGAATATATTACAGTTCAATAAAAATTAAGAATCAAGAAAAAACAATTACCTAGTAAACAGGGACTAGAGGGATGTTTTTATACATGTGACTTTGAATATGCTCAATTTATTTTAGAAAAATAAGCTTTTGCCAATTTTGGCATTTTATTATTACTAATAAATAACGTACAATACATCTTACAAGCGATCATTCATAATACACTGGTAAGAACCACCATCCTGCATAGCACGTGGTGTGCTAGACATAATAGGAGGAAATCAATAAATACTTAACCAATTCGTGTGTCTAGTTCATTAATCAATTACACATAAATATTACTGCTGCTGCTGCCACCTAATAATGACGATGATTGAAAATGATGCAAAATACTCTTCTGCTGACAGTCTCTAAAGGAACAAATGACTTCTTACAGAGAAAATCTAACCAATATTATGCAAATCTAACCAGTATTATAATAGTACAGCATGACAGTTACACTCCTCAAGTTGATGAAGATTGAGACAGTTTCTTTAGCAATCATCACGCAACCCTACACCTCCTGTGTAACATTGTGGCTATTATTACAATCTTGGGTAAAATTAGTAAATTGTCAACGCTATCTGCTAGGGCAGTTAGAGATCAGATAACTTGCTCCGCCCAAGAGAAAGCCATTCTGTAACAGTGCACACTTTGCTCTATATTATAATGTTCTTGCCTTTACAATGAGGAATTGCCCGAGCATTTGAAGGCCCTCATTGAAAGTTATAACTCAAATATATAATTTTTAACTGAATAAAATAACTGAATAACTAGAATAAAACCCATATGGGGGCACCTGGGTGGCTCAGTTCATTAAGCATCTGCCTTCGGCTCAGGTCATGATCCCATTCCCCAATGTATCAACATGACCTTAACTGCCAGTCACTCATATAGAGTACGATGTGATTTTGACAACCCTCTAATCCTAAAAATATCAAAAATCCTGAAAATATATCTTCCCCCCAAAATCTCTAAACACACACTTGTGTATCAGATTGCTTAAGTATAAATCTATCTACAGGCTAGGAGTCTTCTGTTTTCTCTAGTCCTGCCATTCTAACATTCTAGGAGCAGAAATTAATTTAAGAATAAATTTATAAAACATCTTTTATTCTTTAGCATTGCCTAACCAGACACTATTTAGAAGTCTTTGTAAAAGTGTATGACAGAGGAAACTCTGTCATGCCTGGAAACCTCCAAACATCAACCAAACAGCCCAAAAGAATGTCCTACTCAACAGTTCCAAGGATGTCATTAATTGCTTCCATCTGTTTCCCTCTCTGTCCCCTCCCCCTTCAAGTCAAGGCATCTACTAAAGTTATTTTCTGCTTCATTTTGCATTCTAAAGAAAAGCAAGAAAAGCATGAAGAGGCATAATGTTTTAAACTGTGGAATATTTGCCCCCCAAATCTGCTTGACAATCACAGCCATATTATTTATACTGTATCCTATTTCCAAATAATATATTAAGTTACGTACTTTTTAAACATTGCTCAATAAATTTTTCAGTTGATCGTGACATAGTGTTTTTCCCTGATTCCCCATGGAGACCAGGATTTTTCCCGGTGGTGGAACAAAGGTTAAAAACTCCCAATGGTTTCACCTATTGATGATCCTTACCTAAATCAACTGTTTAAAATTGCATAATTTTATTATGCATAATTAAAATTGCATAATTATGACTTTTTAATTGTCATTAATTCTACATTTGTTGGTTAGAATTCCCCTTCAACCAGGGTTATTAGGTTACTCTGAGATAGTCTGTACAGGAAAGGCAAAATGGTTACAATTTGGGGGGAGGGGAGATGAGAACTTTTACCATCTATTCCCTTAGCAACTTCCAAATATACAATACAGTACTGTTAACTACAGTTACTATGCTGTATATTATACCCCAGGACTTATTTATCTTATAACTGAACTCTGTACCTTTCAACCACCTTCATTCACTTCCCCCCATTACTGTGTGTGTATACACACAAATATACCATATTTTCTTTATCCATTCATTCTCTGATGGACACTCACATTGTTTCCATGTCTTGGCTATTATAAGTAATGTTGCAATGAATATAGAAGTGCAGATATCTTTTTGAGTTAGTGATTTTGTTTCCTTTAGATAAATATACAGAAGTGAAATTGCCAGATTATATGGTAGTTCTATTTTTAATTTTTCAAAGAACCTCTGGAAAGGCAAGATAAATGCTTGATTTTTTTCCTCTAAATTACCAATTACCAATAAATAAATAAATAAATAACCAATTACTAGAGCAAAGGATTGGTGTTCTGGTTACCACCAAGGGTAATCAATGAAGTTTTATTTTGTTTTAAAGTTACCTGCTTTTTTGAAAATATTATCACAACTAAGACACACTCCTGAATTTTTTAAGTCCTTAAGGA
Organism: Nasua narica; assembly: GCA_028533885.1. Lineage (NCBI taxonomy): Eukaryota > Metazoa > Chordata > Mammalia > Carnivora > Procyonidae > Nasua > Nasua narica. The sequence goes on along the minus strand of CM052812.1, from coordinate 28,163,123 downwards.
AGCCTGTGAGAGCACATAGCATACTTCAAGGATATATCTCTGCGAATGAACAGAAATGAGTTTCTTGAAGAAATTCATTTACCAAATGATATTCATAGACTTAAATGTCAGGGTTGAAAGGAACTTTCTATAGGGTTATGTAGTTCAAATAGCCACCTGATGTTGAAACCCCCTGTACATTATCTCGCCACACTATGTAGCTTCCAGAGGGTGAGGGGCAAACAGGTACAAGCTAGAACTGTGTTTGTAACGTAACATAAATATAAGTTTAACTACAGTGTTTAATGACAGCATAGGACTCCTCTTAACATTACCATGCTGATGAAATGACACATAAACAAAGTAGGCTCATATTGGTTAGACTTGGAAGAAACCTTGGAGGTTAACAAGTCCAATGAAGGCAATCAGACAAGATACTCCCACAAAACAGGCTCTACAAAAAAAAAAAACCCAGATGCTTCTGACCCCTTACTTCCTGACACATGAATATTTTGCAGAATTAACAGAAACACCGTTATATAGAAGCACCCACTCAAGTAAGTTAGAAATAGGAAGACATCAACATGGGTGAAATTTTGCATCTGTTCAAAGAAAATAGAACATAAGGAGGATAAAAATAAAGGAATACTTCTCACTTTATTTAAAATTGTGATATGTAACATAGATACAGAAAATTGCATAAAACGTGTATAAAATAAAGAATAAAACAACCACCAATATAACGCAATACTCTGTCAATAAATACATTACCATTTTATTTGTTTGTTTTTGCATTATTACCACTTTAGAAGTCCCTGTGTGCCTCTCCCCAAGTATAACCCTCTTCCTTCCTCCCAGAGGTACTACCCTGACATCTGCAATCATTATTTTCTTATCTTTATCCTTTTTTTTTTAAGATTTTATTTATTTATTTGACAGAGAGAGAGAGATCACAAGTAGGCAGAGAGGCAGGCAGAGAGAGAGGGGGAAGCAGGCTCCCTGTTGAGCAGAGAGCCCAATGCAGGGCTCGATCCCAGGACCCTGAGATCATGACCTGAGCTGAAGGTAGAGGCTTTAACCCACTGAGCCACCCAGGCACCCCTTATCTTCATCTTTTTATCATATAAGTAGGCATCCCTAAACAACACAGTTTATTTCTACATGTTTTTGAACTCTAAATAAATGAGACTTACCTACATATCTACCATTCATTTCTCTCAATTATTTCTGAGACTCATTCATTTTTTAATTAAAATGTAACTGAAATTCGTATAACATAAAATTAACCATTTTCAATCCTTTTCATTACTGATTAGTATTCTAATATATGACCATACCACAATTGTTTTCCTCCATTCGACTATAAATAGATCAGAGAACCATCATGAGCAATGTCGATACCAATATTTTCATATATAAATCCTAGTGTACATGAGCATAAGTTTCTCTAAGAATTGCCTATCTTCTACTTTACTAACACCAAACTGTTTTCCAAAGAGGCTGCACCACTTTACATTCCCAAAAGCAGTGTATGAGAGTTCCATTGTTCCACATCATTATCAACAACTGATATTGTCAGACTTCTTAATTTAGAGGTTATAACAGAATAATTTGCAATGCTCTGATGACTAATGAGATAGAGCACCTGTTCATAATTTTTTGGCCATTTGGGTTTCCTCTCTTTTGAGGTACCTATTCAAATCCTTTGCCCTTCTTTTTTGTTAACTGAATAGACTTACCTTACTCTTGACTTGTAGAGGTCCTACTTTTGGGGGGGGGGTGCTTATGTGTCAGCCTCTACTTTTACATAGTACTTGACTGCCATAGAACAAAGCCATTGATCAAAGACAACATAATCAAGAACTTGACAAAGTTTTAACTAGTCAAAAGTTAGCATCTCCGCTTTTACTCAGGATAGGCCAAAACACCTGCAAATTATATGTAGGCATTTGGGTGATATGTAAATGTAACTTAAATTTAAAATGCCACTGAAATACAATACAATTAATTTTTTAAACTTTGTATCTATTGTTATTTCCTAATCTCCAAGCAAAAGTTTTTAGCATATTACCCAGATCCATGCCTGCTAAGGTCAGAATATTTCTGAATCCTTTCCATTGCAGACAATGAAATTCAGAAGTCATAGCTTTATTAAAAATTGCTATGCCAAAAATGCCTTACAGCAATGAATACAATCAACAGTAGGAAAACAGAGTATTAAAAGATCAAAAGTCAAAATTTCAATTGTAAATACTTTAAAAAAAATTGCTCCTGCAATCAGTTAATTTTCTTTCCTAACAAGAGGATTATTCTGCTTAGCAAGAGAAGAATCTTTTAATTACTCACTTAATAAATGCTGGCGGCATATCTCTCTTCAAAATCTGATCCTCGGTGGTTTGAACAGTCTCTTTTCCAACCTACAGGAGAAAAAAGATTCACAATTCAAAAATAAATTCTCAGACTTCAGGGCACCTGGGTGGCTCAGTGGGTTCAGCATCTGCCTTCAGCTCAGGTCATGATCTCAGGGTCCTGGGATCGAGCCCCACATCGAGCTCTCTGCTCAGCAGGGAGCCTGCTTCCCTCTTACTCTCTGCCTGCCTCTCTGCCTACTTGTGATCTCTCTCTCTCTCTGTCAACTAAATAAATAAAATCTAAAAAAAAAAAATTAAAATTAAAAAAAAATTCTCAGACTTCTAAAAACTATTACTTCAACATATTTGAAACATATACTTTACATATAATCTATCCTTGAAGTTTCTGGATTCAAAGAAAATTTCTGGATTTTTGAAATTATCAAGACAGTTCCCATACATGCTTCCACAATGCACCTGGACAACAATATGGAGTACAAACATAATGTATTACTCCTTCTTCAGAATCTTTCATTTGAAGGCATCACTGAGCACAGTAAAAAAAAAGAGAGGAAAACTCATCACTGAGATTTATGTGTATATGTTTAATTGACAAACTACTATATCGCCCTTTTTTTTAAGATTTTTTTTTTCACAGAGAGAGATCACAAGTAGGCAGAGAGGCAGGCAGAGAGAGAGGGGGAAGCAGGCTCCCTGCTGAGCAGAGAGCCCAATGTGGGGCTCAATCCCAGGACCCCGAGATCATGACCTGAGCCGAAGGCAGAGGCTTTAACCCACTGAGCCACCCAGGCACCCCTTTAAGATTTTATTTTTAAGTAATCTCTACACCCAATGTGGGGCTTGAACTCACAACCCCAAAATCAAGTTGCATGCTTTACTGACTGAGCCAGCCAGGCACCCCTATATCTCTAAAACAATCCATGAAGTATATGAATCAACCGAGGTCAGCAGGCCAAAATGTCTGTACAGAAAAAAACACATGTTACTGGAACTGAAAAAAATATGAAGCAATTATGATGCTGAAACTAAAAACCAAACATATGAAAATACACAACTTCACCAGTCATCTAATAAATTCGAACTAAAACAACACGATTTTCCCCCTAATCATAGAGCAACTGTAAAAAAATAATATATAATGCTGAATTCTACAATGGAATAGTTTTATACCTTTCTGGTGGAATTGTAAATAGGCATACTCTCTTTGGAAAAGCATTAGCTAGTATGAATTAAGAAATATAAAAAATGGGAATTCCACTAATGGGAATATACCCTATGAGCAATAATACCAAATGTGGTAATAACAATATTTACAAAAATATTCACAATCATGTTAGTTATAAAAGCTAAAATGTTTTTTATTTTTTTATTTTTATTTTTTTAAAGATTTTATTTATTTATTTTGAGAATTTGAGAGAGAGAGAGAGCATGAGTGGGGAGAAGGTCAGAGGGAGAAGCAGATTCCCAGTGGAGCTGGGAGCCCGATGCGGGACTCGATCCCGGGACTCCGGGATCATGACCTGAGCCGAAGGCAGTCGCTCAACCAACTGAGCCACCCAGGCGCCCTATTTTTATTTTTTAAAAGATTTATTTTATTTAATTGAGACAGAGAGAGAGAGAGAGAATGAAAGGGGAGAGGTCAGAGGGGGAAGCAGGCTCCTCTCAGAGCTGGGAGCCCGATGTGGGACTCGATCCTGGGACTCCAGGATCATTACCTGAGCCGAAGGCAGTCACTCAACCAACTGAGCCACCGAGGCCCCCCTAAAATGTTTTTTAAACAACTAATCCAACAATGAGGAACAGTTAAGCAAACTAATATCCATCTTTAGGTAGTGTACTATAGGGCCTTTAAAACAATGGTTATAAAGACTCAACATTACAGGAAGATGTTTATGACATTATATTTCATTTAAAAGGAATAACAATAATAAATACAGAATATTACAACAAACCAAAAAAAATCCATATGCATGAAGTAAAACACTGAAAGAATACAAAGCAAAATATTAACAGTGGATATAATGATGCTTAGGAAATTCTGTATCTGTATATCCTATATTCTGATTTTCTGCAATGTGAAGATATAATTTTATAATTTAAAAAGTAATATTAAAATGTTACTCTAGGTTATTTAGATGTAATTATTTTCTACCTAACAACTTTAGTAATTATGTCATTTTTATATAAATCTTCCAAATAGTAATAGCTAAAAATATAAAAATATATCAAAATATTCAAGTCGGGGTGCCTGGGTGGCTCAGCCAGTTAAATGTCTGCCTTCGGCTCAGGTCATGATCCCAAGGTCCTGGGATCGAGCCCACATCGGGCTCCCTGCTCAGCAGAGAGCCTGCTTCTCCCTCTCCCTCTGCCTGTCTCTCTGCCTACCTGTGCTCTCTCTCTCTGTCAAATAAAGAAATAAAATTTAAAAAATATATTAAAGTCACACTAGCCAGATTGCATATATGTGCAGATGTACTTATCCCACAAATGGAACACATACTCGCTTTCTTTAATTATTCCTACATAGGGCTTGGATGTCAATTTTTCTCTCGCTACTGTTATATCACATTTCCTAGAGTACTCTAAAAAAGGTTAAACTTGAAAAAAAAAAGGTTAAACTTGAATCTAGTGAATGGGGAAATTCACCCATTTTATCAATATAAAGTTAGGTAAAAGTGCTAAATCACAAGTATAAACCACAGTTTAATGCAGAAATCTGTGACAAATTTTAAAACCCAGAACAGAAAGTATCTCCATCCTACTATTTAACCATTTAATTTTTGATTGAGTTTAAAGAAGAAAAATGAGTAAGAAAAATCCCTAAGTCCACAGTAAATCAGCTAAAGAAAAATAATACAATAAACTATTCTCTGGGTATACAAGTCATGCATAAGTTAATGAATACAAGTTTTTTTCTCTCAAGTTAAAAGCTCAGAAAAAAGCAAAACACATATACCACTGTGTAATAGCCAGTACTCTTGTAGACAATAGACTGTCTGTATCATAATAAAAGACTTTCAAATCAGCAGCTGGTTCTCTAGAGTTTCTCAGATCAAAACATGACAGACTATTTCCAGATGTATTGTTCACTATATTTTCCAACTAAAATCAACCATTCAAAAAACCGTGGGCCATGATTTCATAAAGTAAAAACTGAAGTTCAGCAACAAAGTCACTGGTTCATACGAAGTATAAAGGGCCTAGAAGGATATTCACATTTAGACACATTACTCCAAAAGAACGAATTCTCCATTTCTTGGAGATTTCTTTTATTTGACACATGCAGAGACAGAGAAAGCAAGGGAGGAAGAGGAGTGACTTCCTCTTATATCTCCTTTAAGAAACATTCAGTTATTCAGCATTATTAAACACTGACTGAGTACAACTATGTAAGCCAGGCACTGTTCTAGGTAGAGCAGGGAGTAAAAATAAGTCTCCTGCCCGCATGGAACTTATATTCCAGTGGTAGATAGAGAGTACACAATAAATAAATAAACCAACAAAATCATCCCAAATAAGGGCAATGCCATAAAGAGTATGGGGTAGGAGTAGAGGGAGCCTACCTCAGAGAGAGTGGATAAAGAAGGTACTTTTCTAAGGAAGCAACACTGAAGTTGAGGCCCTGAAACTGAGAAGAAACCATTCATGTCAGAGCTGGGAAAGAACACTTCAGAGGGAGAAACAAGAAAACGACCCTATAGCAGGACAGTCTGACATATTCAAGGAAGCAGAACGAGGCCAGAGTGACTAAAGTTCAGTGAGAGGAGAAGGTGTGGGGATAGGGTCGGATAAGAAGGCAAGGGCCAGATCACAAAGAACCCTTTAGGCCAGGGTAAGATGTGTGGAATCTTGGGGCGCCTGGGTGGCTCAGTTGGTTGAGCAACTGCCTTCAGCTCGGGTCATGATCCTTGAGTTCCGGGATCGAGTCCCACATCGGGCTCCCGGCTCCACGGGAAGTCTGCTTCTCCCTCTAACCTTCTCTCCTCTCATGCTTTCCTCTCACTTTCTCTGTCTCTCAAATGAATAAATAAAATCTTTAAAAAAATAAAAATAAAAAAAATAAAAAATAAAAAGATGTGTGGAATCTTTTTGAAACACAGTAAAAAGCAAGAGTGCTAACCAGGGGACTGGCATGATCTGACTTTCTTTTTAAAAAGTCATTTTGCCTGTTAATGGCAAAGAGATCTTAGCAGACAAGGAGAGGCATGGTGACCAGTTAGGAGGCTACTGCGGTCATCCAGGGGAGAGAGGGCAGTGCCTTAAAACAAGACGTGAAAATGGAAATGGAGAATTCGTTCTTTTGGAGTAATAGGACATGCGCTTAGACTGGGAGGTACAGTGGAAGTGGAGTAGATTGAGGGGGAAAAAACCAGGGATGCCTTCTAGATCAATTAAGTGAAAGGTCTTTGAAGGTGGCAGTGCTAGAAGACTGATAGATGGCTACGAATTATCATCAAAAAATAAAACAATCATGAGTAAACCTGACAAAACCATTAAAACATTTTCGCAAATAGCCAATATTCTGACACCGGTGGAGGTAATTACGAAAGAATGAAATTTTATTTAACTATTTTATGTCTCTTTTTTTAAGGGTAGGGGACGGTGGGGAAAGAAAAATAAACAACCAAAATTTACTCAAAGGCTGGCACCTGGGTGGATCAGTCAGTTAAGCATCTGCCTTGGGTTCAGGTCATGATCTTGGAGTCCTGGAATCGAGCCCCAAGTAGGACTCCCTACTCAGCGGGGAGCCTGCTTGTCCCTCTCTCTCTCTCTGCCCCTCCCACTTTTCTCAAATAAATAAATAAAATCTTTTTTTAAAAAATGCTCAAAGCCACTTATCCAGAAGCCGTTTTTAAGTATTTAAGTGACAGGCACTAAATTTGATTCACTATTCTAAGCTGCATTCGTACTTGTGGTGATATCCACAATCACTCTAATCTTCATACACTCAGTCCAGAATTAGGTTAGGTACAATGAATAAATGATCCCATTTTTAAGGAACAACATATAAAGCATGACTATGTAGAATGAATGCCATTTCACTCGAGAAACTGATTTTTTAGCAATGCTGCCCCAATGTGAACTTTCTTTTAAGATAGAAATGTTCTATGTAAATTGTCTTACCCAGTACAGTAACCATTAGCCATGTGTGGCTATTGAGCATTTGAAATATGGCTAATGCATCTGAAGAACTGAGTTATTACTTTTAATTTAATTCTAATTAATTTTATTTTTTTTAAATAAGATTTTTTTCTTAGAGCATTTTAGGTCCGTAACAAAACTGAGGGGAAGGTACAGAGATTTCCCAAACATTCCCTGCTCTATACAATGGTAGCCTCCCCCGTTAACATCCGCCGCCAGAGAAGTACATTTGTTACTACCAATAAGCCTACCACTGACTACATCACAATCATCCAAAACACATAATTTACATGACAGTTCATTGGTATGGTACATTCTATGGGTTCGAGGAATCCATAAGGACATGCATCCATTATTATGGTATCAAAGAGAGAACAATGCCAACAATCCTTGTGCTCTGGCTATTCATCCCTCCCAGCCCTCAAATCCCTGGCAAACACTGACCTTTTTCACTGTCTCCACAGTTTCACTTTTGCCGGAATGTCATATAGTCAGAATCATCCAGTATGTACCCCTTACAGATTGGCTTCTTTCAATTAATTGCAATTTAAAGTGCCACATGTCAGGGCACTTGGGTGGCTCAGTCGTTAAGCATCTGCCTTTGGCTCGGGTCATGATCCCTGGGTCCTGGGATCAACCCCATATCAGGTTCTCTGCTCGGCGGTGGGAAGCCTGCTTCTCCCTCTCCCATTCCCCCTGCTTGTGTTCCCTCTCTCCCTGTGTTAAAATCGTTATAAATAAATAAATAAATAAATAAATAAATAAATAAATAAATAAATAAAGTGCCACGTGTGGCTAGTAGCTACTATGTTGCACAGCTCAAGTCTGTGGGATTTTCACTGTCTCCTAAAACCGGGCTTCCTGCCTCCAGCTTCCTTCTTCTAATTCACTCTTCACACAGATCCTCTCATTTCTACCTTTGCTATGTGGTCTCTTCACAGAAGAAAGGAGCTGGGCCTGGAAAGGCAGAGGTTGCCAGATGGAGAAGAGAAGGATAAGACAGCCTAACCAGAAAGGAGAAAACAAGCAAAGGTTCAGATGTGTTTGAGCACATCTCAAACTGTTGACTAGACAAGAAAAACAGGTTGATTGAGCCTCAGCAAAAGAAATGAAGCTAGAAAGGAAAGCACCCGTCACCCTGGAAAGGGCTTTGTATGCCAAGCAAAGACAGAGAGGATTATGTAACTCAACCTGCCTATTTATTCAAAGGTTGTCACCCTCTGTTCTAGATCTTTCCAAGTCAGTGTTCTATCACCAAAGGATCAACTGAAGAAATTCCAAAGAAGCCAGTTCCTAAAGATATGCAGGACCAGAAAGACATCTATTTGTGATCAACTGGCAAAGTCTATCTAGGAAAACCAAGACAAAGCTGGACATTTTAAGCCATCAACCAGGAAATGACAGGGAATGCACTTTTCTCCTCCTTCCCCACACTATCTAAACAGAAATAGTTTTTTTTTAGCACCCATTTTTTCCAAATAAAAAGAGTAGAACAATTAAGAAGGGGATTAATTCACAAAATGCCCTTTGTTAACTAGCAGGAATCTTCATGACTTGCAGAAAAACATACTCCTGGAGGTCAGCCTTAGAAGGGGAAGCATATAATTCATAATATAGGCTAAACTTTGCAAACAAGCAGGTCAGTAATAATTTTTTAAAAAGATTTTATATATTTATTTTAAAGATAGAGAGAGAGAGAGACAGGGTACAAGCAGGGGGAGGAGCAGAGGGAGAGGGACAAGCAGACTGCGCTGAACACAGAGCCTGACCTGGGGCTCAATCCCACGACTCGAAATCACAACCCTAAGATCATGACCTGGAGAACTGAAATCAAGAGTCCAATGCCTAACCAACTAAACCACCCTGACTCCCCTGGTTAGGAATAATCTTAGCAAATGCTTCTCAAACCTGCGCAGCACCAGTCACCGAAACACTTGACTAGTTAAGACAAAAGTTTTTGCTACAGGGTGCCTGGGTGGCTCAGTTGATTAGGCGACTGCCTTCGGCTCAGGTCATTATCTTGGAGTCCCGGGATCGAGTCCCATGTCGGGCTCCCTGCTCCGTGGGGAGCCTGCTTCTCCCTCTGACCTCTCCCTTCTCATGCTCTCTCTCTCTCTGTCTCAAATAAATAAAAAATAAATCTTAAAAAAAAAGTTTTTACTACATACATGTTAAGAATACATTTGGTGACTTGATTTCCAGTTCCAGCTTAGCTAATAATGGTAATGTGGCCTCAAATAAATCATATAATTACTCAAATATTCCTTCTAAGCTATGTGATCTCTTTAGGTAACTCCTTACTTGCCTACTCTCGGTTGGCCAAACTCCCTTTTAACTCTCTGACAAAGGAAATCTATCTTTATCTTTTCTACCTTAAGTCCTCATTATGATCTCAAATTCTTTTTAGGAACAAGGCAAGGTATGAAATGATTAACAAATGCAAAATTTAAAAGTGCTCACTTCCTGTATATTCTATCTATACACTTTATGATTGTGAGATTAAAGTAGATGCCTGATTTTTTTTTAAAGATTTTATTTATTTATTTATTTATTTATTTATTAGGAAAGAGAGAGTGAGAGAGAGCATGAGAAGGGAGAAGGTCAGAGTGAGAAGCGGACTCCCCATGGAGCTGGGAGCCCGATGTGGGACTCGATCCCGGGACTCCGGGATCATGACCTGAGCCGAAGGCAGTTGCTTAATCAACTGCGCCACCCAGGCGCCCGATGCCTGATTTTTTAACCTTAAATCGTATTCTCTCTGAAAAAAAGACCCATAGTTAAAGGGTTAAAAAAATAAGGCAAAGAAAAGAATGACAAATAGTCTTAGTTATAGTCTAAGTTCTCAGCAGGTTTTCCAGATTGGCATTTAAAAACAACCCTTTCAAAGTAATCTAACTTCACGGTAAATACATTTTATTACTTCCAAACTTTATTCCATTGCTGAAATTAAGATTTGTTGGTTCTCTTCACTGCTAAAACTATTTCTCTTTTATTTTTTCTTCAGAGAATTGCCTCTAACTCTTGAGGCCCAATTCCACTCAATTCAATCAACAGGCTGTAAGTGCCAACTATGCATCCGCTAGGTGGTGGGAAAAGAATGAGATAAGAAATAAAGCATCCTTAGACAGATAAACTGAAATAATGGTAGCGAATGAGTAAGAGGCCTGGGGGCATTTTTAGGGGGCTTGGCAAGAAGCCCTGTTTCTTTAGAAGAGCTCTTACTTTGTTCAGTAGTTAATTTAAATATCTTTTGTTCAATATGTGACTTTAGTTCAAAATTCCATGTGAGAGGCCTTTTGTCTTCTACTGTTGTTATTATTACTCCTTTTATCACAATCTACCCAATTTGGTTCAGTAATGTAGAGAGATTTGGTTTCTTTCCAGCAAAATGAGAGGAAAAAAAAAAAGCTTGGCTGGTTCAAGTCATTACCCAGACTAAAAAATATGTTAATGTAGATGTCTCCCTTAGCTAAACTAAGAAAACAGGAAGACAAAACACATCAGGAAGGACTTGGGTTACAGATTTGTACAGCGTATGTGTATAGAACAGAGAACATCTATACAACATCACTTTTAAAGGACGCCGGGAGATGGTAATCAATACAAGTTCCTAATACATTTGGACAAGAAGAGGCAAATGATGAAAATGTAAGCCTAATGTACAGTTACAGTTACAGTAGGCCAGCTATGGAGCCAACTGATGGAAACCAACTGATTGGGACCTGACCAGGGAATGTGCACCCATCTGTCTGTACTTAGTTTGGCTCAAATCACTGGTTCTACAGTGTAATATTAGGCTGATCAATGGCCATTATAATACGCAGCTGTGTCCAGTACCATATCTGGGTCATACAAGGATGACAGTAACATATGTGCCCACCATCAGCAACATTTTTGGTTGTTTTCCTGCAGTGGTGATTGACTTGGGATTCATCCACCCCCACGGGAATTTTTGCATCATTCACAGATAATATATTAGAGCTGTATTTAAAAAGCTGTATATCCAGAAAAACTAGGACTCTCACCTACTCTGATTTCCAACTCACTCATTTAATCAAGAACTTGAGTACTTCCTATTTGATAGGCACTGTGTACAACACTGTGTGTGATGGCAATACAAAAATAAATGAGACTCAGTCCTTGCCCTTCACAGAAAGACCAAGACAAATGCTTAAACAAATCGTGGTAACACAGTGTAACGTGTGTTCTAACAGAGTTACAGCCAAACTTCAGCTCTGTGCCAATGAGGCAGGAGAGGTTTCACAGAGGAAAAGAAACTCTAGAAAGGCTGATAAGAGTTCTCCAAGAGTAAAAGGATTTGGGGAAGGAAGGATAGCTTTCCAGTAGGATGGGGCAGCGTATGTGAAGGTATGGCCAGTTCAGGGAACACAGATCCACAGGGAGGAGGTACAGAGAGGATGAGAAGTTGGAGAAGCAGGAAAGGACATTAGGGAGGGCCTTGTATGCAGTGGACTTAAGACTTTATTCTCTAAGCACTGTGAAATTATTTAATGGTTCTAAGCAAAAGACATTATTAGGTTTCCATTTCAGTAAGAAAAATTCAGCAGTGAAAATGGACCAAAGATTTAAAAAACTGCAAGGACAAGTTGATGTGTTAATTTATTTGATCAAATATTTATATAACATATGATGTGCCTAGCATTATAGACAGTAATGAAGAAAACACATGTGGCCCCTGACCTTGCAGAGCTTAGAGTCTTCGTGAAAGATAAACTACAGATGAGCTAAGGTATGGATGGATACGAGGGCAGACTTAAGAGGTGCATCTACATGACAGTCCATGTGGAGGGTATGGGAGAAATCTAGAATGACTCCCAGTCTCCTGACTCAAATGGACTCCGGAGCAGAGACAACATAGGAAGAGCAAACCAGATCTGAGAGGAAAACTCATGACGACCCACACAGTGTTTAGATGGAGATAGGCAAATGTTCCATAAGCAACTGAAGAGATGGTTCCTCGGTTTACTTGCCTGGACTGAAGAAACAGATTGCAGCTGGTGGAAGAGTTAGTTGGTGAAAAGAGCTGAGAAGGAAACGTCTGAGAGCAGTGTGCAGGGAGAATGCCAGAACGATGCCATGAAAGCCAAAGGAATCGAGTTTCAAGGATGTGAGAGACGAGTCATTAGTGTCAACTGCTGGAGTTAATGGTTTCTAGAATAATCAGAGAGTTCTGCAACCATCATCACAATCAATTTTTGAACATTCTCATCACCCCATCAAGAAACCCATTAGAAGTCACTCCTTTCATTTAGCCCCAACTCTTCTCCAACCCATCTAGCTGTAGGGAATTAGTAATTTACTTTCTGTCTCTACAGATTTGCCTATATTTGATACAAATGAAATCCCACAATATATGACCTTTAGTGACTGGCATCTTTCATGTTGGGGCATATATCAGTACTGCATTGTTTTTTATTGACAAATACTTGCTTTTTATTGACAAATGTGGCTATACCAAATTTGATCATTCATCAATTGGTGGACATTTGGATTATTTCTACTTTTTGGCTCTTATGAATAATGCTGGTATGAACATTAGTGTACGTATTTTTGTGTGGATGTTTATTTTCATTTCTCTTGGGTATATATCTAAGGAGAGAATTGCTGGGTCACATGGTAACTCTATGTTTAAACTCTTGAGGAATTGTCAGAATGTCTTCCAAAGAGGCAGTACCACTGAACATTCCCACCAGCAACAGCAATGTATGAGGGTTCCAATTTCTCTACATCCTCAGCAATATTACTATCTGTCTTTTTTATCATAGCCATCCTAGTGCAGTAGTGTCTCATTGTGGTTTTGATTTGAATATCCCTGATGGCTAATGATACTGAACATCTTTCTATGTGCCTATTAACCATTTGTATACCTTCTTCAGAGAAATGTCTATTCAGATCCTTTACCTATACTTTAATCACAATTTTAGTTCTGTGTCTTTTGCAAATACTTTCTCCCAGTCTGTGAGTTGTCTTCACTTTCCTGATGGTGTCCTTCGTAGCACAAAAATTTTTAATTTTGATGAAATTCAATTTACCAATTTTTTCTTTTGTGGCTTGTGCTTTTAGTATAGTATCTAAGAAGGTTTTGCATAACCAAGGTCATGAAGACTACTCCTATATTTTATTCTAAGAATTTTATAGTTTTGGCTCTTACATTTTAGGTTCACAGTCCATTTGAAGTTAATTTTGTGTATGCTGTAAGGCAAGGGTTACTACTTTATTTAAATAGGAGAAAATCAAGCATGTTGATAGGCTGAAGGAAAGGAAGCAGGAAACAAGACACTGATTATGAAGCAAGGTCTCTGAAGACGCAGAGAAAGAACCTGGAGAATAAGTAGGGAGACTAACATTTACCAGGAGGAAATCACCTTTTCCTTGGAAACAAGAGGTATGGTGAGGTAAATGAGTAGAACAGAGATATTAACTGTAACTATGGGGTCTATGAGCTATATCTTCTTAGGAATTTACAAAACATTAGTTTAAGGATCTAAGATAACCTTCAGTCAGGAAATGTTTAATTTTATTTAATCTACCACTTTCCAAATTCTTTATTTAATACTTATTAACATATAATGGAATTTGGATTTGTAGGATATACTTAGGGAAACAGTAACCTAGACCACGAGTCACAAACTAGTGGCCTTTGTGCAGAATTTGGACCAAGGGTAATTTTCATTTTGGCCACATTTTTTTTGAAATCAAGAGATTTCATAAAAATACAAATTCCTGAAATATCAGGATTTGGCCATATCAGATCGCATTTCAGCAAATAACAATTTGCTAGGACCCAAATGTCCCCAATAGGACATACACTCTCTGTACCCTTCCCTATAATCTTAACATCCAGACCTTTTCACTCATTTATGTCACTTCCCAGTCCCCGTGGGTCACTTTCTGGTCCCTGTGGGGGATTTATCATTTCTACACAAGGCAACCCTCTCAGTGTCTCTACAAAGTGAAAATTCCTGAAGCCACTCTTAGAAATTCCTCATCCAAGTCCTCTAAATATTTTCTGTTATAAAAGTGCTCTTCTTGTGAGAGCTATGAGAGAAAGACCAAGAGAAGCATTTACATCAGGAATGACAAAATGGCAGTGTATGGGCCAAGAGCAATCCACAGACCTATTTCGTTTGACCTGCACAGACTTTTTTAAAATGGAAAACTTCACATTAAAAAGAAATATAGGGGTACCTTGGTGGCTCAGTCAGTTAAGCATCTGCCTGCAGCTCAGGTCATGATCCCAGGGTCTTGGGATCAAGCCCCACGTCGGGCTCCTGCTTCTCTCTCTACTTCCCACTTATGCTCTCTCTCGCTATCTCCGTCACTATTTCTTTCTCTCTCAAATAAATAAATAAAATCTTTAAAAAATAAAAAAGAAATATAGATTTCTAGATTTTATTGGATATCAGGAAGATCTGGTAACACTAGGCTCTGTTTTCATATGGTAACAATAAGCTGGAGATAATAGCAGTTTTCTTCAATCAGGCCCTGCATTTTTCAGTTTACCGCAGTCCCTACCACTCCCCGGTGTCCTCTAACTGGTCTGATTCACACATTTACCTACTTGGCTGTGTAGGCATCTGAGATTGTGCCACCTGATTTAACAAAAACATTCAGTTCGTGATTAGCACAGTGCATGAGGCAAGATTCCCAACACCATGAGTGCCATGGGAAATTTTACTTATGCCTCAGCTATCTCCCTAATGAAATATCCCACTCTCCCCTAAATATATATCCACCTCAAAAAAAAAAAAAAAAAAAGACTGAAAGGAAGCACAACAGAGAAAGAATTTCAGATGATCTCTATTTTCTTCTTAATCTTTTCCTGTACTTTCCAGATTTTTAAAAATAGCCTATGGGGGCACCTGGGTAGCACAGTCAGTTGAGCAGCTAACTCTGTTTTGGATAGGGTTGTGACCTTGGAGTTGTGAGATTGAGCCCTGCAATGGGCACGTTCCACTCAGAATCTTCTCTCTCCTTCTCCCTCTATTCTTCCCACTCATGCTTGCTTTCTCTCTCTTCCTCTCTAAAATAACTCTTTTTTAAAAAGGACTATACAATGCCTTCATAATCAGAAAAATATAAACTAAATTTCCAAAATGGGTCAACAATATTCTTGGTAAGTAATAATCTATAAAATAACAAGAAATCACCAGTGCCTAAAAGGTTCAAATTTTGACCAACTGCCAAAAACTGAATTTACATGTGCATCAATGATAACACAATCACATGAGATAAACAGTAGATGAACCATATCAGTGGCAAGTTCTAGTGTCAAGCAAGCTTATTTGTTGCAACATACTTTCCTTAGAATTAGTGTTAAGTGGCCTCGGCAGCAGCTGTTAATTGTAACCCGACATAAGACTGACTGTATCAATTAAGACTAGATAAATGTTAGCCGGGCAGCCTGCTCACCAGATTCCTATTTATGAAGATGCTATGGGCAGGCTTCCAATTTGCAAATACCATACTTCATTCTCTCCCTCAACTCCAGATTCTTCTGGACACGTCACAATTACTTATACTTGTGCTCTGGATGGCCACTAATTTAATAATAAAGCATGTCATCAGCACGGGGAACTTCTTCCCAACACCTACTTTCTCCCGAGCCCTCTCAAGTGACAAAATATGCTCCTTCCATTTCACAGAAAATTTCAAAATAAAAAAGAATCTGGGGGATGCCTGGGTGGCTCAGTTGGCTAAGCGTCTGCCTTCGCTCAGGTCATGATCCCAGGGTCCTGGGATCGAGCCCCATGTTGGGCTCTCTACTCAGTGGAGAAACTGCTTCTCCCTTTCACTCTCCCTCTGTGTGCGTACTCTCTGTCAAATAAATAAATAAAATCTTAAAAAAAAAAAAAAAAAGGAATGTGGCAGTCTAATCCAAATGCATCACATCAGAAAGGAGGCTCAAAGAGGTAAGTTCTCTAAGAAAGTTGCAGGACTTGAATGTGAATGCAAGCCTCTTGGCTTCATTTCCCACGTTTTTAGGTACACTTCCTAACTTGTGAGCAAGACATTAAATGACAAATATTCCTACACTCATTTACAGCATACCAAATCCTACTTAAAGCGATTGCTATTTTGTTTTGAAACATACAGAAGCAGTTACTACGTCACATAAAGTTTCACCAATTCTCGCCCTTTCGTCCTACGTTTAGTAACAGGAAAGCAAGCAATAATTATGGGCAAATAAAAGGGTAGTTTTTCATTCAGTCTGATTAAGTTTTTCTAATTTTTTTAGTTATTAAAAAGATTAAACAAGAACTCAGTAGTAGTCACGCTAGCCTTATAATTAAATAACTATCACATAGTCATAAATACTGGTGGGGAGGAAAAGATCATCGCATGATCTGAATATAATCTTCAGCAGATGCTTTACATAAAGAACAAATTCCATTGGGGTCGGGTCTGGATTGTTCTTCCCTCATAGCCATGATACACAGTGACTGACAAAGGGCTCAAAAAATAGTGCCAACTTGGGATGCCTAAGTAGCTCAGTCTGTTAAATGACCAATTCTTGATTTTGGCTTAGGTCACAATGTCCTGAGATCCAGCCCTGCATCTGGCTCCATGCTTATCAGGGAGTCTGCTTGTGCCTTTCCCTCTCCCTCTGCGGCCCCAACCCCCGGCCCGCCCCAGGTGCAGGCATGTGCAATCTCCCTCTCTTGTTCTCTTTCAAATCTCAAATAAATAAAACCTTTAAAAAAATAAAAATTAAAAAGTGCCAACAAAAACAAAACAAAATTAACTTTTACTTCTACCATTTTCATATCTGCCCACATATACTCTTTACTCCATTCTAATTCCTTCCATTTCTGCACAATTAACTCAAGAAGGCCTCAATTCTTTCATTTTCATTCATTCTTCAACACACTTACAAGCTAATCCTCTATTAAAGTGACTAGCGAGGCTCCTTTAAAAAAAAAAAATCATGGATGAAATCACGAAAAAAAGAAAGCTAAATATTGCCAAGGAAAATTAGGTCGACTCTACCACCTGTCCTATATGCCTCATCCATGATTATAAGGAAATAATGCATAAGAATGTGCTATGTATATCATCAAAGTGTTATCAAATATAGGCTGTCTCTGTGCTATAAATGTTTAGTCCCTCAAATCCCAAAGGCCTCACCAGCATGAGAACAGTCTCCATCTTCTTCTTACTGTTCTCTAACCAAATCTGCTTTTCTCAAAGAACTGTTAGTTTATAGAATTTAGAATATACTTTTTTTGGTTTTTCTGCTTTAATTGCAAATGCATTTTTTCCTAACAGTTTTAGTTCACAGATATTTAGAATTTCAATAACAACGTAGCTTTTGCAGGTAAGTCTGGGTATATAGCCACCATTTGTAACTTTGTCCCTATGGAAAAATAACTCCAAACCAATTTGTAGCTGAATTTTCAAAATGCAACCCATTTTTATGTAGGGAAAACTGGGGACCTAGTGGAAGGTAACACGGAGCTGTGGGAAAAGTACTGGGGCTTTGGAATCAATCTCTCCTCCTCCTCTGCTATTATTAATACTGTATCCTTGGGCAAGTAACTTAATCTCTTTGAGTCTCAGTCTCCTAACCAGTAAAACAGGAAAAACAAAATCTCTCTTGGGGCTAAAGAATGTAATACATATGTAAATGTGCCTAATACATATGTATCTTCCAGGGCCTGGAAGATAACAGGTACTAAATAAATATTAGTCCCTTTCCCCCCCTCTGCCTTGTGGAATTCATCCGTGATTTCTGTTTTCTCCTTTTTAAAAAGTTTTGTTTTTTTTTTTAATTGAGCACATGTTGTAAGTTAGGAGCTCTTTATTACCTCACTCAATCTTTCGTAACAACGACCCTATTTGTTAGGTACCATTACAATCCTGTTTCACAGATGACAAACAGAGGTCCAGAGAGGTTCTTCGATTTGCCTAAAATTACTCAGATAATGGTGTGGACTGCACCATACACATGCTCTAATTCTAAACCCCTCTAATGTGTATGTGTGTGTGTTTTTTAATGAGGGAGAAGGATCCAGTGATGTGTAATGTTTCCTACTGTTACACTGCACGAATCTGTATTGAATTGTATTGTATACTGCATGAATCTATCAGACGGCGAGGACAAGAAAACCTTCAGGCTCACAACAGGCAAATATAAACCCATCAGGCTGCAGTCTAATCAACTCATACCCAATTGTTCTGGTTTCCCTTCCCAGAAGCTGGAAGGTTTCCGCAGGCAGGATGGGTTAGACTCACCAGGCTGCTTCAGTTCCATAACTGTTCTTGGCTTAGGAACCATCAACTGAGTCAACCTGGCCTTCAATCATTTTTAAAATTGAACCAGGACTGAAAAATAACGTAGCTTTTTACTTTTTTTTTTAAAGATTGATTGATTTCTTTATTTAGAGAGCACACATGAGTGGGGAGAGGGACAGAAGGGTAGAGGGACAGGGAGAAAATCTCAGACTCCACACTGAGAGCAGAGCCCGATGCAGGGCTCAATCTCACAACCCTGAGATCAGGACCTGAGCCGAAATCAAGAGTTAGACACCTAACCACCTGAGCCACCCAGGTGCCCCCGCCTTTCGCTTTTTTTTTAAATTATGGGTGTGGTCAAAATATGAAATAGTAACCCAATGGCAAAAGTCTTTAAGTGTCTTTACTCATGTTGGGAGCCATTGTGCTTGCTAACTGGAGATCCTTCAGAGTCACTTTTACAGTTTAGTAATTAAATTTGGCTCCAGGCTGTAATAGACACTCTGACCCATTAAATTAGGGCCAGAAGCAAAATCACTCTATTTCTCTGCTCAAGCCACAAACGCATTTCTTACAAACAGCCAGAATTGGAAATCCAATGTTTCAGAGCATTCACGTGGCAAGTGGTTAAGGCTGCCGATTTAAAATGCCCATAGAAAAGACCTGTTTAATGGTACCCACACTAAACAAACCCCCACCATCTACCTCGGGCTTCTGCTTTTCATATTTTTACCTCTTCTTCTCAAGAACTACAAATATAGTCGGGGTGACCACATATGGGCTGAGGAAGACTCATCTCTAAACTTGCTGAAAAGTGAAATAAGAGCACAGACCAAACTGGCCAAGATATACAGACAGAAAAAAGCTGTCAACCATCCCCAGCAATAGTGTTTGTGCCTCTGGCAGATTGTATTTCATCACTGCTCGTCATACAAAATGAATAGATTAGACACAGCCTCGGTTAAATCAGAAGCCTTCTACAGGAACACTAAGTTTGGGGCGCTTGGGTGGCTCAGTGGGTTAAAGCCTCTGCCTTGGGCTCAGGTCATGATCTCAGGGTCCTGGGATGGAGCCCCGCATCGGGCTCTCTGCTCAGTGGTGAGCCGGCTTCCCCCCCTCTCTCTGCCTGCCTCTCTGCCTACTTGTGATCTCTCTCTCTCTCTGTCTAATAAATAAATAAAATCTTTTAAAAAAAAGAAAAAAAGGAATATTAAGTTTATTTCCTTTCGTTTCACTTGCTTACTAATATAAAAGATCAGTACTACAACCTACCTGTTGAATAGCTGTCACGGATAACTAAATCCTTGAGTAATTTCTGGCTCTACCATCTTAGATAACTTATTTCCAGTTGGGCAAAAGGAAGAAACAGAATTAGTCAGAATTGAAAGACTAACACTATCATGGAAGACCATTCATCTATCTTTTTTTTTTTTTTTTTGGTTAATGTTGTTTTAAGCGAAGTATTAAAAAGTCAATGCTGACAAAGCACATATACACTTAACTACAATCCTTTTAGCTTCAGTCACTACTAAATATTAAGTTCACTCCTAAAGGTTCATTACAGAACAACAGAAGTCTATATTGGTTCGTAATTGGAAAACTTCCCAAATTGAATTTACATGGAAGATATAACTGCAAAGAATCCCTGGAGATCAACAATGTATAAGGTTATCACTGTTGGATTTGTGCCCTCCCTCCCTTGTCTCACGTGTGAATTCTTACCTTAGTGGGCAAGTTTCCATAAGCCTAGCAATCAATAAATATATTCGTGTTGGGATGACTGGATGGCTCAGTTGGTTAAGTGTCTGCGTTCGGCTCAGGTCATAATCCTGGGGTCCTGCGATAGAGCCCCAGATCAGGCTCCCTGCTCAGCAGGGAGTCTGCCTCTCCCTCTGTCCCTCCTTCCCTTTGCTGGTATTTCTCTCTCTCTCTCAAATAAATTAATAAAATCTTATTAAAAAAAAGATTCTCTTTCTCGCACTCCCTCTGCCCCCTCCCCTTCTCTAAAAAAAAACAAAACAAACGTGTGTGTGTGTGTGTGTGTGTGTGTGTGTATACTCACCTTAAATAATAATCACATGATTAGGTGATCTTCCTTAGGACAAATCCAAGTTCTCCCTAGGGTATACATCATCAATTGCTAGGTAGATACTGTGTAGGTAAACTCACCATGAATTCTTCTATACAGCTGATTCCATCAAAAATATTACTCAGTGGTGCTGTATTTTTTTTGTAATAGACATAAACTAAAGATGTTAAAGGCATGTCCTGTGTCCTGACATTTTTAGATTAATTTATTCTTTAACTTACATCCTGAGAATTCTATGTGTAAGGCAATATGCAGGTGACACAAAGACACAGTTAGGGAGTTTATGGCCTGGAAGAGCATCAGCACTATATGAATGCCAACAGGGAGATCAATCTTAGCACTACTGGGGTAAGTGGACAGACAGTACAACCAGTTGTTGAGATTAGGGCAGTCTTCAGTATCTGAGCTGAGCCTTAAAGCATGGATATAATTTCTGGAGGGAAGAAAGTATCTTAGATGGAAGGAAATGCAGTATATGCAAAGAAACAGAACTGAGAGGCGTGCCTGGGTGGCTCAGTCATTAAGCAGCTGCCTTCAGCTCAGGTCATGATCCCAGGGTCCAGGGATCAAGCCCCGCATCAGGCTCCCTGCTCACCAAGAAGCCTGCTTCTTCCTCTCCTACTTCCCCTGCTTGTGTTCCCTCTCTCACTGTGTCTCTCTCTGTCAAATAAATAAATAAAATCTTTTTAAAAAAGAAAAAAGAAACAGAACTGAGAAGGACTTGAATTTGATCATAAAACGCCAAGGAGCCTCATTGGGCTAGTACAGGCTTTGAGGGAGGGGCACTATGGTGGGGGAGGACCAGCAGTGGATTCTGATTTTGGCTCTTCCACTGTTAAAGGTACCTGCTTCAGACACCCTGTTGACCATGTCTGAGAATACATTTTCTCATTTTTAAAATGATAGCCCTCAAGAGCTAGAAGAGATTAGATTAATTTAGAAGACAATTGGAGGAGGTACAAGCTTCTGAGCAAGGAAAGTGTTGAGATCGGAGCTATACTTAGATTTACTAAATAAACTGAAAGTAATGGATGGGAGTGAGAGACTAGTAGGTAACTATCAAGGAGGGAAACTATTAAAGCCTAATCTAGACTGGTAGCTTTGAGGAAGGAGAAGAAGAAAAAAGACATGGAAGGAAAGATCGACAGAACACTACTCGGAAAAAAAAGAACAAGAAAAATAAAGGAAAAAAGAAGAAGAAAAGGTTTATCTGGCAAACATAAGGAGTCAATTTCTGGACAAGAAGGGGGAAGATGGGGATTTTGCATTCCTATTCCTCAGTGTCAGCAGTACTTGACTGCAGTAGACTTGAGAAATTTGCTTGGCCTGTGTATGGAAACTTCAGAACAAACAACCCAAGGTGGAGCTCCCAGTTCAAAGATAAAAGTTTTCCTGTATATTTCGGGTAAAATGTAACATTCAAATTTCCATGTTAGAGATGCAATAGATGATGTTTCTTATTTATGGCTCCTTGTTCTCCAGGAACTTTTCAGCAGCCTTCTCAAATTAGGAAACAGTATTCATCTGGGGTATATAGATACATCGTTGCACTCAGAATTTCAAAATCACTCTGCTGACTGTGACTTGGAATTTATATCTATTTCTTCTCCCTCTGACAGAGAAAACACTGCAGTGCTGCAAATACAACTGATTTAGCGTTATACTATCTCCCAAGTGCAAGTAATCCCACTGATTGAGAGTACTGCATGCCTTCCAGAACTCATATTTGTAAGGTGGATGAGGTTGGAAGGACAAGGAGTACAAACACATGCTCATAAGTAGCTCTAATTCATGACAGTATCTGATAGGAAACACAGGAAAGCCTTATAGAGAGATTAATTTCCACTGAGCAGCCTGGAAAGGACTTCATGGAGAAAGTGACATCAACATTTTAATAAGAGAG
This sequence comes from Nasua narica, assembly GCA_028533885.1. Taxonomy (NCBI): domain Eukaryota; kingdom Metazoa; phylum Chordata; class Mammalia; order Carnivora; family Procyonidae; genus Nasua; species Nasua narica. The sequence continues at coordinate 28,140,382 of CM052812.1, read as the reverse complement.
GAAGGGTGATTCCAAGCACTGAGAACAGTGCAAACAGTAATAAGAAAAAGATGTGGGAAAATACTGGATTTATCTTTTTACTTCAAAAGTAATACAAGTTCATTGTTAAGGGAAAAACATCAATTATGGTAAGAAAAAAAGTGTGTACCCTGAAATCCCACCACTCAACCTCACCACATTTTAGTGTATGCTCTTCCACATATAGGATAATACAAAATGGGATCATTCTAACTATATTCCCCTACTTTTCCTACCTGACATCTTAATACAGATATCTGTCCCTGCCAGCCTGGAATATATACTGGAGTGACTAAAAACCCTGGGCATACCCGAGTTCATGGCCAAGTAGAGCCCTTTCCTTAGAACTCCCACTTCAACTTGATCTTTTTCTGTTTTCTTCCAAGATCTCCACAGGCAGACCCATGCTACTAGCCACTGTATTTATTTATTTTTTTCTTCCATATGAAATCAAAATCAAAATGATACGGGTATGACGTACTTAATAAAATAATTCTTAAAACCGTTTTGTTTTACTGCTGCATTCCTGAAATTGAGAATACTGTGAATCCCAGTGTAAAGTAATAAAGAGGCTCTCTAGAATTTGCCCCCCATCTTTCTCTATTTGCACTCCCCCTATGCTTAAAGGCAGCCTTCACTATCTCTTGGATAGATGGCTCTCCAACAATGTGTGTCTCACTCTCCAACCTATCTTTCTCACCACTACCAGGGTTATCTTTCCCAAACCCAAAACTCCCCATGTTATACCTCAATTTAAAATGCTTCCATTGCTCGGGCACCTGGGTGGCTCAGTCCGTTTAGTGGCCGGCTCTTGATTTTGGCTCAAAGTCATGATCTCAGGGTCATGGGATCAAGCCCCCTGTCAGCTCCACACAGGGCAAGGAGCCTGCTCATGGAGCCTGCTTAAGATTCTCTCCCTCCCTTTCCCTCTGCCTCTCCTCCCCCTCCCTCTTAAATAAACAAACAAACGAATAAATAAAATCCTTCCATTGACTAACATCCAGTGCTTGGAATGGTCCCCTTCTAGAAATTACCCTACAAATATACTTGCACAGGCATAAAATGATCTGTGTCATTCATTGCCACAGTCAGAAACAGCAAAAATCACAAATAACCTAAGGTCCTTCCATAAGGACCTAGTTACAAAAATTATGTTACAATCATCAACGGATTATTATGTAACTGTCAAAAGACTCAATATACATTAATAAAAAATGTCTCCAAAGTATGTTAAGGGAAAAAAAAAATCAAGGAACAGTTATGATAGGTCACCACTCATATAAAAGGAGAAAACATATCGCCTGAATATGCATAAGCCTTCTCTAGAAGCATACCCAAGACACTGGGTTTCCTATGTTCATTGGTTACCTACGAGGAGGAATTCTATTGGTTTCCTAATGAAACCGTGGCTAGAGTTCAAGGATGGGAGAAAGACTATTTACTAAATCCCTTGCCGAAACTTTTAAATTTGGAACCAGGTGGGGGTGCCTGGGTGGTTCAATCGATGTACTGCTCGGCTCAGGTCATGATCCCAGAGTCCTAGGACGGCGCTCCACATCAGGCTTCCAGCATCTCCCTCTCCCTCTGCCTCTCACCTTCCGCTCCCCTGCTCACGCATGTGTGTGCGCTCCCTCTCTCAAATAAATAAGCAAATATAAAATCGTTTTTAAATTTTTTGAACCAAAAACAAAATTTTTTTTGAACCAGGCGAATTCTTTACTTATTCAAAAATTAAAGTCGGGTTTTTTTTCTGATTGGTTAATATGGCACCTAAGTCCCTTCCCAAACTAGCACAAATCTACCTTAGTAGTCTCTTTAATAAAGCTGCCCCACTCCCTCAGTGCTCATTCGCACTCCTGCCGTGCACAGAAGGATTTCCCATTTTTCTCAGGCTGGCAAACTTCTTCGTGTTTCAACTACCGGCTCCCGAAGACAGAATGAACTTTCCCTCCTGTCTTCCTGCCACTTTGTGCAAAAGGCCCTCTGGCCTAATTTGATTACATGTTTGCTCCCTGGCATCCGTGGCTGGGTTCACAGTCTTACCTGACTCCACGAGAACGTTCTACTCCCCAGGGACAAAGTCCAGACCTCACAGGGCAATAAAATAGTGATGAAATAAGCAGGATTATTCATAGTAGCCAAAAAAAGGAATCCAAGTGTCATCAGTGGATGAACAGATAAGCAAAATGCAATACATACATACAATGAAATATTACTTAGCCTTAAAAAGGAAGGAAATTCTGACATAAGCTACAACGTGGATGAACCTTGAAGACATTATGCTAAGTAAAATAAGCCAGTCACAAAAGGACAAATACTGTATGATTCTACTTATATGAGGTACCAAGAGAAGTCAAACCCAAAGCAATAGAAAGTAGAATTGCAGTTGTCAGGGACTCAAGGGAGTGAAAAATCGAGTTAGGGTTTTTTGTTTGTTTGTTTGCTTGCTTGTTTTTCGGAGTTAGGGTTTAATGGGTGCAGAGCTTCAGTAGGGTGCAATGAAAAGGCTCTAGAGGGGACGCCTGGGTGGCTCAGTTGGTTGAGCAGCTGCCTTTGGCTCAGGTCATGATCCCAGCATCTTGGGATCGAGTCCCGCATCAGGCTCCTTGCTCCACGGGGAGCTTGCTCCTCTCTCTGCCTCTGCCTGCCTCTCTGCCTGCTTGTGTTCTCTCTCTGTTAAATAAATGAATAAATAAAATCTTTAAAAAAAGAAAGAAAAGAAAAGGCTCTAGAGGTAGAAGGCAATAAGGGTGACACAACAATGTGAATGTACTTAATGTCACAGAACTGCACACTTAAAAATAGTTAAGGGCGCCTGGGTGGCTCAGTTGGTTAAGAGACTGCCTTCGGCTCGGGTCATGATCCCGGAGTCACGGGATCGAGTCCCATGTCGGACTCCCGGCTCTGCGGGAGGTCTGCTTCTCCCTCTGACCTTCTTCCCTCTCATTCTCAGTCTCTCTCTCTCTAATAAATAAATAAAATCTTTAAAAATAGTTAAAATGGTAACTTCTATGTTATATATAATTTTACTGCAATAAAAAAAATTCAAGGAGGGGCACCCGGGTGGCTCAGTCAGTTAAGCATCTGACTTTGGCTCAGGCAGTGATCTTAGGGTCCTGGGATCAAGCCCTGTGTCCAGCTCCGTGCTTGGTGGGGAGTCTGCTTATCCCGCTGCCCACCCCCGCCCCCGCTGGTGCACACTCTCTCTCTCAAATAAATAAATAATATTTTTAAAAATTAAAAAAAAAAGAATCAGAGACTTCTACAGTCTCAAGACAGTAATATTTCTTCAGATGTTTTTTAAGATTTTATTTATTTATGACAGAGAGAGATAGTGAGAGGAAACACAAGCACGGGGGAGCTGGAGAGGGAGAAGCAAGTTCCCTGCTGAGCAGCGAGTCCTGATATGGGGCTCTATCCTAGACACTGGGATCAGGACCCGAGCCCAATGACTGAGCCACCCAGGTGCCCCCTTCTTCAGGTTTCAAAAGTACCTTTCTATTCTCATCCTGGTATTAGCTCTTATAGGTTCTATGCTCCAACATAGTTCTTATCAAACCAAAAAAAAAAGAGAATACAAACAATCTTTTTAAAAAGGTCTTATGAAAGAACAAGAGACTATCAGAATTGCAAGCAGATTTTGAAAAAGATACAAACAATCCTAAAAGTAAAAAATATGGTCATTTAAATTTAAAACAGTAGATAGATTAAATTACATTAGACACAGCTGTATGAGAATTAGCAAACTGGAAGAGCTGAAGAAATTACCAAATGGAAAATATAAACTGAGAAAAGATATGAAGGACAGAGTGTGAAAGTACAACATTTTTCCAACTACAGTTCCCAAGGGAGAGAACAAAATGAGGGAAGAGGTAAAAATTCAAAGAGATAAAGGCTAAGAATTTTCTAGGATTGATTAAATCAATCCTCAAAAATCGGGGAGCTGCAAAAAATCCTAAGAAAAATAAATAGGGTGTCAAAACCCCCAGAGAAAAACGTCATAATGTACAGCAAAACAACAATTAGACCAATGGCTGATTTGAATGCAAAAACACCGGAATAATATTTTCAAAGTTCTGGAAAAAAATTACTATCAGCCCTAATTTGTTGATCTAATGAAATTATCTTTCAAAAAAGAAGACAAAAGAAAGATATTTTAGACGAATAAAAATTTAAGAGTGTGGACTGCCCAAAGAGCGCATTAAGGACTACTCGTGTAGGGTGGACCTCAGGAAGTAGAGAGATATACCTAGAAGGATGATCTATTCATCATTTCTCTTATATCTTAAAGAAAATAGCAAATGTGAGTAAATGGGGGGGAAAGCAACAGTATAAGAAAACAATAGTATCTAATTTATGGGGTGAAAAAAGAAGACAGAAACAAAATCTTAACCATATATAAAGGGACAATGGAACTAGAAGTATTTTACAACCTTTATATTACTCAGGACGACAGTGAAGATGCTAACTAATTTAAGACTTTGAAGTTAAATGCACATGTTAAAAATTTTCCAGAAAACCACTCTAAGAACAGAAATAGTAGGTATACCTTCCAAACTAGTAGTGTGACCATCATGTTCAACCCTTACTCCCGTGCTGACAGGACACCTGAAAGAAATTCTAGTCTTCCTTTCAGACAAAAGATACTAAGCCCATCTAGTGTCTACCATAGTAGGTAGTCATTACATATTTGTTACATTAATTTGGCTGTTCCAGAATTAAATGAATTCTATTCCACAAGTCGATTATACTTCTCAACACTACCTAGAGGGCTGATTCCATGTTACTGTTTTAGTGAGTGGCCTGACTATTCCTTCAATTTCTTCTTTTTTAGAAAATAGGACAATGAATGCTTGGGATAAAATACCAAATCCTAAGCCTCGTTTCTTGCTTCTAAGCTGGGGAAAAAAGATATTTATACATATGCTTTTCCCCTCACTACTGCTCCAAAGGAAATATGAATCAAAAATTTAGATGTTTGATTTTAATCATGGGAAAATGGCAATCAAAAGCTCAGGCACCTAAACTGTAAGTAATATTTTCCCCACAGTTGGTAAAACTGTATATCCCACAACATATGGAATTCTACTGAAAGCTTTCACTGGCACTTTGCCTTGTTAAGCAAAAGTTAGAAGTTATGCTAAGACATTTAAAAAAAATGAACACTGCCTTTTCATTAGACTAACATTTAAAATAAGACTTAAAATAGGACTTAAATACCATGGAAAAAATATTAATATATCTGACACTCGCTGAGCTTTTAACTCTATACTAGGCACAGTTCTAACCATTTTTATGAACTCATTAATCCTCCCAAAAATATACGATGAGTCAGGTAGTACTGTGAGTAGCTTTGCTTTACAGGAGAGGACCATGACAAAGAGATTAAATAATTTCCTCAATTTACATACCTCAAAGGTGTCAATCAATATCAGGATTTGATCTCAAGGAGTTCAGCTCTGCAGCCTTCACCCTTAACCACTCTACTGCTTCCCAAGATTCTTGTCATGTTTATATGCTGATTTGCCTTGTATCTGTATCTAAAGTCCAACTTTGGGATTTGCTAACTCATACTAGATGCATTTTGCCCAAGTTGTCTATTCAGTTTATTTGCAAAGGATTAAAACTAATAGAGAATTCCAAATCCATGTCATATTTTTACTTACACTTACAAATTCTGCATATTCCCGTGTTGGGTGAGATCATTCTCATCCGCACCTCAGGACTTCATGCCTGGAATTTATTCATTCAGGAAACAGGAATTGGATGGTCCTACCACATGCAATGCCCTGTGCTAAGCAACAATTTACAGCTACTTCTTAATTAGCAGTTACATTTCACCAAAGATTCACTCACAGCATGATATATATTTTTCCAAAGAAACATAAAACAGTTTTGGTAGGGAAGCAGTAAATGGCCTTCCCATTTGTTCATCAACAAATATTCTTCAAGACTCTACTACGTTCCAAAGCACGCTGATGGGTGCTGACAATTCAGCGGCAAACACAGCAGAACCAATATTTGCCCCTTGGACCTCTAGTGGGGAGAAAGACATTAAATAAGTAATAACCACCCAAATAATTATGTATAACTGTGATAAGCAAAATAAGGGAAAAAAACATAGGAATCATATGATAGACGGACCTAACTCAATTTTAGAGGTAAAGAAGTCAGGGAGGGTGTCCCTAAAACACTGACATTTAATATGGAAGTTGAGGATTCATAGAAATTACCCAAATAAAGAAGTACTGCAGAGTAGTTCAGGCAAAGAAATAGCACTGCGCTTTGGAGGAAATGAAAACCAAGTGTGCCTGGAGTACAAGACCGCAGCTGAGGCCAATGCTCAAAGGTCTTTTCCTCACTATGAGGCCCACCACCTGCTCATTCTGCTGTTGGCCCACTCTTATTTTCTCCATGGCTCCAAGGAATAAAGTGTTTGTAGTACTAGTGCACGACCCTTTAAAATGAATAACTTAAATTCTACAAACAATTTCACTGGTGGAGAGGATGTAAATAAGATACATCTTTTATAAGATTATAAATTTCATCTGCATTTTAACAACCTGAGGCCAGAGACTGCATCTCACATATCCTACTATCATTCAGAACACCTAGCAATGTGCATAGCAAGGGTGTGATGACTAATTCTGCCATTTGGGGAGAAGAGCTCTAAGAAATTCAAGTGTTAGTAGTCTCAATTTTTTCTATGTTAAGAATTACTTCCCCATTCATATGTCCTTATCTACTTTAATTGTATGAATAAAAACATGCTGTCTACCTTACAGATAAAAGATGAGCCAGCTCTTCAGAGATGGGTTGGAGAAAGAAAGGAATCTTGAAATATGGGGAGCTAGATAATAGAGGTCCCTCACCTCCCAACTCTAAGAACAAATGTGCTATTTCTCTTTCTTCACAGAAAGCTTACTTGTGGGAATAAGTTAAACTTATTTCAAAAGAAGGAATGACTTTTACTTGGATTGTGGCCAACTGCAATGAAATTCAGCCACTTTCCTCTTAAAAGTCATTCAACTGGAAATCTTATCAGTGGGAAATTCTCTAAGGGCCAAAGATTCTATTTTCTGCAACTTAACAGTATTTGTAAAACATTTTTAGTTCTAAGATTCACTCCCTCTAATCCTCTGTACACACATACATCCCACATTCATACCAATACAATGAGCTGACTTCTAATAGAAGTGACATAAAAATTTTTGGACTCTAAAAGTCCAAATATGTAACAACACAATATTACATCATTTATGAATCTTTGTTTCTCATATATAGCAACATTCGAAGGCAGGAAAAGAGAATCACCATGCCTTCCAAAGGAGGCAAGAGATAGTGAGCTATCCTCATCAGAACACTAGTAGCTTGGATAGCGAATACCAAAGCACAACACACTTGTGGAAGGAATACCATGAGCAAGGGACTAGGATAAGAATAGCACTGGAAATATCAAGAATATGGCCCAGTCCTTGCCCTCCAGAAACCAACAGTCTAAAAGGGAAATACCCTGAGGGAGTGGGGGGTAAGGAGGAAGAAAATCCACAAATCAATCATCAAAACTAATGATCCAGCATATGAGGACACAAAATCTACCAAGGAACTGGAAAGAAGGCAACAAATCCCCAACTTCCTGTGTCTAATTATCCAAGAACCCTTTTATCCATTACTCTATCATAGTCTATCTCTTTGCATTTGATGCACATACTTAAGTAGATTTAATCAGACTAAAGCCCCCATATCTTTAACAAGCATGTCCAGATTAGAAATTCTAATCTAATTAGATTAGATTAGGATCAAACCCATTATCCTGAAGTCACTTCATTCCACACTTACTAAAACAAGCAGTTAGCTTAGTACATCGTGACTCCTTAAACGGCATAGGATGAAGTCTTGGGATAGTGTATCAGACTCAGTCTCCTCACTTTTCTTTGCAAATTTTTAAACAGGAAAGTGAATTAAAAAGTTTGAGGGTTTTTTAAATAGTGAAAAAGGATAAGAATGGCTGCATCTATATATAGTTCAGTTTGTATTTATATCCAGGGGAACACAAATCGATTGGGAGTAGAGAGAAAAGAAAATGAGAGAGTAAGACAAGTCAAGTTCAAATAGACTGAAAAGACTGAGAAAACTGAGAGAAGACAGATTTTTCTAAATTTCAACAATGAAAATGCAGTATTTTTGTAACAAGAAAAATTTTGTTCCTTTTGGAAGACTATATGAAGGCTCAGCATAACATTATACAGTTCAATATGATTTATATTACCATATGAAGGACATAATACTTTATGATAAAAATACAATGAAAAAAAATTTTGTGCCTACATTGTTTTTAAAGATTTTACTTTATTTATTTGACAAAGAGACAGCGAGAGAGAAGGAACACAAGCAAAGGAAGCAGGAGAGGGAGAAGCAGGCTCTCTGCTGAGTAGGGAGCCCAATGCGAGGCTCAATCCCAGGACCCTGGATCATGACCTGGGCCAAAGGCAAACACTTAACCACTGAGCCACCCAGTCACCCCCGGTACCTACATATTAATCTCAACCTCCTTCCGTAATAAATCTTTTTGTAAATTATTAAGAAAAACTGGGCAGGGGAGAGTGGGACCTGGGTGGATCAATTGGTTAAATGGTCAGCTCTTGGTTCCGGCTCAGGTCATGATCTCAGGGTCATGGGATTGAGCCCCATGTGGGTCTCCTTGCTCAGCAAGGAGTCGGCTTGATGATTCTCTCTCCCTCTCCCTCTGCCTCTCCCCCCACTCTCTCTCAAATAAATAAATCTTTTTTGAAAAAAGAAAAAACAAGTGAGACAGTCTTCCCCTCCATAACCATTCCCAATAAAAACTAAATAAGTACTAAAATGGATGCAAAAGACAGAGAAGCAACCACTTCAATCATTTAAAACTTATGTTGTCTGAACTCATCTGTGGCCCAATATCCCAAACACCTATTGCAAGAATTCTACAGTTCTGACGTACAAGGAATAGGAAGACAGATTAAAAGCCTCCAATGGGGGCGCCTGGGTGGCTCAGTTGGTTGAGCAACTGCCTTCGGCTCAGGTCATAATCCTTGGGTTCCGGGATTGAGTCCCACATCAGGCTCCCGGCTCCATGGGGAGTCGGCTTCTTCCTCTAACCTTCTCTCCTCTCATGTTCTCTCTCACTTTCTCTGTCTCTCAAATAAATAAATAAAATCTTGGAAAAAAAAAAAAAAGCCTCCAATGGGAGACCCTACTTCCAACACATTAACTTTCTTCTCTGGGTGTTTCAGAGTCTCATTATATAGTCAAACTTTACTCCTTAAACCTCCCTTTGATGTATTTATATGACATATACAGCACTGAAGGCTGCTGAAGCTTAAAAAAGTCAAGGCTGAAATTTATATTTTCACCTTCTAGTCCTGTCTATATGGGAAGGTTTAAGGGCAGACCTGCCCCAAAACAACATGAAGTAATTGAATGACCCTTCCTCAGCGAGAATACTGAGCACACAGCATTATTCTAGAAAGAAATCCTGCTGTGATACCAGCTAATCTCTAACATTTGCTCATTCAGGACTACTACTGCTTTTGATACTGCTCTAATGCTGGTTTATTAGGTAAAAATGTACCCCACTGTCATGGCCATGACATAAGGTTCGATGAAAAGGCTGGGCCAGATCAGTCAAAAAGCAAAAAAGAGGCAGTTCAACTTTATGATTATCTTTGTCTCCTGCCATATGGTTCAAGGAAGTGAGGATCTTTTAATAAGGAATTCATGACTCACAGTATGCTACCACACTGTAACCAGCAGGACTCCAAATAATGTATCAACACCTGGTCTAAACTGTTAGATTTTAAAAAGACACTTCCAATGTTAAGAGAATGCAAGAGCTCAATGCCTCTTTCAGATAGGAACATATTCTCACTTTATGAATTTAGTAAGTGGCCTGCGTGGTTGAAAGCATTCTGAAATAGAGAACCAAAACCCAAAATAGCCTGAACACTTTTGTTATCTCAACCAGTGGGCAGTTAGCCATTCATGCCTTCCTCTTAGTATATATATTTGTTTCAGACAAAGCCCATAATAAATTCAATGAGAGTGTTCAAATTCAGCTACATCAGATGTTTAAAAGCTGGAGATGAAAAGTATTCATTGCACAAAATTTCTATTACAATATTTTGCACATAAAAATAAATACTATGTATATGTTCCTTTGGTTAAAAAAAAAAAATCCTATTGTACAACTACGGTCACAGCCTGACACTGGAAATAATGTAATGAATACAACAGATGTGGTCCCTGACACTGAGGAACCTACAATCTAGCAGAGAAAACAAACGCTGACCAAGTATGGCGAATAGTATCAGACCATGTATACGTGCTAGGGTGAGCTGCAGTAAAAAAAAACAAAAACAGGAATAATAAAAACCCTCTCAGTTGCGATACATGTAAAGCATAAGCATTTTATATGTATATAAATGACCAGTAATTAAATAAGTATCTAAAATTATCTAACTCCTTTTTTAACAAATATACAAGAAATATTAAAATCCAAATAGTTCCCATCTCCATAAAAGTAGTTGCCTTAGGGGCACCTGAGTGGCTCAGTCATTAAGCGTCTGCCTGGGATCAAGCCGCACATCAGGCTCCCTGTTCAGTAGGGAAGCCGGCTTCTCCCTCTCCCACTCCCCCTGCTTGTGTTCCCTCTCTCACTGTGTCTCTCTCTGTCAAATAAATAAAAAAAATCTTAAAAAAAAAAAGTAGTTGCCTTAATGCTGCCCTTATTCCTGGACTGTAATAGGAGGCAACTTAAGATACTCTGCTTAATACCACAAGACTTTTACTCTAACTTTTATTCTGTCCACTTAGAGTTATACCAGTGCTATTTATAAAACAACTTTGGAAAAGCCCGATTTTCTACTGCACAGATATATAAACAAATATTTTTTTAAAGATTTTATTTGAGAGAGAGAGCACGTGCAAGGGCAGGCAGGAGAGGCAGAGCGAGAGGGAAAAGCCGACTACCGGCTGAGCAGGGAGCCCAACAAGGACGTGGAGTTCGATCCCGGGACCCCAGGATCATGACCTGAACCAAAGGCAGATGCTTAACCAGCCGTGCCACCCAGGCGCCCCTCAACAGATATTTAAATTGGGACTCTACTAAAATTAAAAATGTAATTGTAGAAACATTATAATCTTTAAAACTCTTCTGTTCTCTCAATCACATGAGTAAATATTAAGTATTATTGGAACAAAGTTCACAGTCTGACTCATTCATTTATCTCTTTTGATCCAAGGTTTTTCATTTTTCAGATGAAACTTCATGATTGCCTAAAGAACCCACAAACCTACCTTAAATACAATGTAAATACAGAAATCCTACTAAAGTACTTTAAATACTATTAGTTCTAATAGGCTTTCAAGCTGAGCAGCCACATATACTATAAAAAGCCTTTATCTGTTTTGCAATCATAAATACTTCTATGCTGATCTGTAGCTACTCTTATGTTTTTTTTCTAAAGAAAATGCTGCAAAATGGAATGCTGCTGTGAAACAGAACCCTACCTTCACATCATTCTTTTCATATATGGGCCCTTCGTGCAGGCCATGCCAAAGCTAGGCTTTAAACAGGTAATCTTGGGGCGCCTGGGTGGCTCAGTGGGTTAAAGCCTCTGCCTTTGGCTCAGGTCATGATCTCAGGGTCCTGGGATCAAGCCCCACATGGGGCTCTCTGCTCAGCAGGGAGCCTGCTTCCCACTCTCTCTCTCTCTGCCTGTCTCTCTGCCTACTTGTGATCTCTCTCTCTGTCAAATAAATAAATAAAATCTTTAAAAAACAAACAAAACAAACAAAAAAAAAACCAGGTAATCTTGCCAGGCCCGGAACACATGGAAACTCTATGACTAACAGCATTCTTGCTGCTTCAAATTCTAGGTGGAAAACTTCCACTGATATTTAACAGCTTTGCTCCAAGTGGACACAGAATAGTGCAGTAGAGAAAGCAAAGGTACGGAGTAAAGGAAACAGAGTTTGGGTTCAAGCTCTCCCACTAACTAGATGCACCACTGTGGGCAGATTACTTAATTAAATTCTCTGACCTACAGTATCCTCATCTGTAAAACTGGGACCATCACAATACCCACCTTAAAGGATTACTATAATAATGTGTATGAAAATATTTTATTAACTACAAAGGATTATACAAATGTTCTTTTTATTCACTTGGTTAATTTCTTCCTTAATGTAGAAATATGTTCATTTTAAAAACTGGGAAATACAGAAAAACATTAAAAAGAAAAAAAATCACCCACAGGCCTATCACCACTGTTGTTATTTATCTTATTTATTTATTTCTTAAGATTTTTCTTTCCTAAGTAATCTCTAGAAGCAACATGGGGCTCAAACTCTACAACCCTGAGATCAAGAGTCAGTCACATGCTCTTCCAACTGAGCCCAGCCAGGTGCCCCATTTATTTTAACTGAAAAAAATCTAACATCAACCAAGAAAAAAAAATTATCAGATGCTAATATTGATCATTTACAAATGACGAAATTAATTGCCAATCTCTTTTTAAGAGCAGAACAGTCTTCCCCATCTATCAGGTTAAAGTAAAGACAATGCTGCTATTTCTACCGGAGCTGGTCTCAAGAGGGTATGATATATGGGTGAGGCTCATAAAAGTCAAGGCCACAAAAACTCCCAAAATAAATATTTCATGAGCCCAAGGAGAAGTGGCAACACATGCCCTCAGATGCAATGGAGAAGGCAAAGGGTCTGAAGCCCCATTAATAAAACTACCACAACTGTAGGGTTACAAAGACTGACAGATGGCCATGGGTCACTTCAATAGAAAAAAAAGAAAAATTTATATACCATGCTACAAGACAGGCAGTCTAAGACTTCTGACTTTTTCACACTGCTCACAGAATCTCACCCTTGGAACTTCTCACCCTTCCTCTGTTTTTCTTTTCCCACCCTTCTTTCTCTTAGCTCCCCTTCCTTGTTTTATTATTGCATTAGAATCACTCTCTGTATTTAAAATGGCCTTACTCCATATAATAGAATATTATTCAGCAACAAAAAGGAATGAAGTTCTGACACATACTACATGACACCGTGGATGAACCTTGAAAACATGCAAAATGAAAGGAGTCAGACACAAAAGACCACATATTGTATGATTCCATTAACATAAAATGTCCAGAATAGGCAAATCCACAGAGACAGACAGTAGACTGGTGGTTGCCTAGGACTGGGGAAGGCAGGGAATGGGAGAGACTGAGTGACTCCGGTATGAGGATTCTCCTCAAGGGGACACAAACTTCCTAAAATTAGACTGTAGTGATAGTGGCACAACTCTGTCAATGTATTTAAAAAACAAGACAAAGAAAACAAAACAAAAGAAAACAACACTTAATTGTATGCTTTAAATGGGGGAATTGTACGGTATGTGAATTATATCTCCACAAAACTGTTTTTTAAAAAATGATCTTGTTCAGGATTGAGTCCTGAGTCGAAAAAAGGACATGTGAATAAATACTCCCATCCTACTCCTCCCTAAGTGTGCAGTAAAAGTGATGACTCAGTTGTGATAACATGTGTGTGTTAAGTGACCGGACTACGTTTGTTTAACAAATATACATGAAGTTACAAATCCAAATGAGTCTTGCCCCTCCAAAAGCAGTCACCTTAGTGATGCCTTAAGTCAAAATGTGGTCCTCATCGCTTCTCGGCCTTTTGACTAAGATCAAGTGTAAAATGTGGTCCTCAGATTCTCAATAATTCTATGCCTTTGTTTGGGTAGTTCTTTCTGCTTAGAATGCCTTTCTTGCCACGTCTTTAAATCAAATCCCACCTGTCTCAAATGTTACATCTTCCAATAAACCTTCTGGATTCTCCCCTCAAACGTAATCTTACATTCCTCTGAATTTCCAGGGTACTTCACTTCCTTAGGGTCACTTAGCACTTTTAATCCAGTATTGTACTTATTTTACCCAGAATCCTACACTGCTTTGACATTAAAAGGGGGTCTCAATAAATACCTATTTGGTAAAGGAGTAACTACACTTAACAATTGAGAATTTCATCTTCATTTGGTAAACTTTAATTTTGGAAATATTCAAAGTTCATTTAGACTCAAGAATGGCACATAAAATAGTAGGGCTAATGGAAAGCCCACTGCAGGGGCGCCTGGGTGGCTCAGTGGGTTAAAGCCTCTACCTTCGGCTCAGGTCATAATCTCAGGGTCCTGGGATGGAGCCCCGAGTCTGACCCTCTGCTCAGCGGGGAGCCTGCTTCCCCATTCTCTCTGCCGGCCTCTCTGCCTACTTGTGATCCCTCTGTCAAATAAATACATAAAATCTTAAAAAAAAAAAGCCCACTGCAAATGAAATTTTCTTAACTAATTTGACATATGTATGTAAATAATCTGAGAGAAATTCTCAAACAGAAGCACTGGAATAAAAATATAACCTCCCAAGGTAACTGAATGAAACTGAAAGAAACCTGAATTATGTAAGTTCCATAATATTCATTCAAAAATCAGTTTTCTTATTTTATAATAGCACCACATGTTTTTTCCTAGCAAAACGTGAGAGTTCTAGACTCAAGTTCTATTAACTCTTCTACTATATTTCTAATTAATTCCTTCTCCATTTTCCCTGCCACATCCAAAGTCCAGGGCCTCTTTATCTTCATGACCAACCAATTTAAAAGGTCTCGTAAGTTATCTCCCCTCCCACAGTTTCTTCTTTCCTTCAGCAGTACTTATTGGGCCATCGTGTGTGCAACGTTGAGGGTAGGAACTGATATTTCATTTGATAAAGAAATATCAAATGATGCCTGTTCTCCAGACACAACCTAGTTGGGAACTTGACACATGTACATAATTCGTCACAATACTCAGTAGCATATATTTATAAGGGCCACAATTGGCATTGAGAATTTCAAGCAGTGGGGAGTTCCTATGGCCTCCAGAGAACACAACCTATACAGCCTCCCTCAAACACTATTTTCATCCCCTCTCCTCTCCCACTGTCTTTGTTCATCTTCTTGCATAAGGCCTTCTGTTAAAGTGCCCATATGTCATACACTGACTTCGTCTCTAATTTCTCTCCGACTTACTTCCTGAGCTAGTCCAGACAATATACTTGTTGTAACCTGGAAATGACTTCCCAGTACCTTTGTTCATTATTGACTAACAGCACAATCCTCCCAACTTTCTCTCTAATTCAGATCTACCACCAATCCCAAGTCCTTTTTTTTATTAACATGTGATGTATTATTTGCCCCAGGGTATATGTCCAAGTCCCTTTTTTTGTATGTACTGGGATATAACTACACGTAATTTTTTTTCAGCTCCTGACTGGCCTTATTTCTTTTGTATTTCTCTCAAAATGTCTTTGCAGTGTTTCCTAACGAAGCATGTATCACAACCACCTATGGAGCTTCTTAAAAATACAAAAGGCCTTGAGACTACCCCACGAAGACCTCCTCAGTTAAGTCTGAGATGGGAGTTGGACATCTTTATTACTAAAAAGCCCCACCGGTAATTTTGATGCAAGCCCAACCTGAGAACCGCTGATTTATTACAATACTCCCTACGCAGCATTCAATTCTTATTAATTCATGCAATGAAGCTCATAAATAACTTTTCTCTAAATAGCCTAACCAGATATCAACCTCTAGACTAAACTAGCTCTGTTCCAAGTGCAACATGTGGTTTTAAGATTTCATTTCCTGAAGTACTCCATGGAGGGACACTATTACCCTGTCTCTTTACATTGTTTCCTATTTGTTGAAAAATGGAGGCCTGGAATGCAGCCATGTCAGACAACACTACATAAGAATGCACTCTGGAGTCTTAGATTGAAATTAGTTATAAAAAGAACAAGAACAATGTAGAACTAGGTATTCTGAATGAAGACAGTATTTTTACCGAATAGATTCTTACTAAATCTATACAGAAGGAAGAAGAGGAATTTGGTCAGTAGAGTTCTCCCCCCCCCCCCACCCCCCACCCCCACTTCCTAATGATCAGTCCCTCAACTGCCTGAGGAAGGAAGACTTTCAGCAGTACCCCTGGTGCAGTCAGGGCTCTAATCAGAAAAGTAACCCAAACTCCCCCCAGACCCCCAGACCCCCAGTTGCCTCCCAACCTGCCAACTACCCTGACACAAACTATTTACACAGCTCGGTGGGGGAGCACTATGAACTTTTTCCAAAGTTGTCCCTCACAGGCAGCAGCTGTCTGAGTCACCCACCCAGGGTGGGAAAGAAAGTATGGTATTAGGGGAGTGTTAGGAGACTGGTCACAGCACCTCTTTTCCCATTTCAGGAGTGAGCTCCGCCTCCCCTAGGAACCACCTAAGTTATTAGTCACAGCTGTGGGCTACAGGGTCCGCAAGGGCCACTCGGCCACCCACGAAAGTTGCGGGTCGAAGAGGAGACGCCCCGTCCTTCTCTCCGGCAGGGGCCGCAGATCCCAGATTCCACAGGCCTCTCCCAGCACTCCATCTTGCTTCCTGCCAGGAGGAGGGACCGAGGAGGAGGGCCCCCGAGTCTGGAAAGGCCCCAGGGGGCGGAAGCCGTTTGACAGCAGGTAAAGCCAGGTGGAAATCTCCACGCGAAGGAATAAAATGAAAGGTGGCAGGTGAAACGAAAGAGGAAAGAGGACTCGTGGTCATGAATTATTGCATAAAGAAATATAAAGAAATCACCCGGTGTGTGAGAGTGCCAGAGGTGTGAGCAGAAGTAGAAATGCCTAGGAAGGAAGGAGGAGACCGGGAGACGAGTGGCCAGGAAGACCAGTGGACAAAAGAGCCAGACTCGGGGAGCACTGGGGGAAGGGTGGTGCGTGAGGCAGGTTTCGGGGGGGAGGGGCAGAAGTATTAGAAAGGTGAACAACGCGGCTCAAATAAGAATCCCTGGAAGGAAAGGCGGGGAATCCGTAGGGGAGCGCGCCAGCCCATAGGCCAGACTAGGGAGGCCTAAAAAGGAGCTGAGAGCAAGGCTGTCAGTGTGAGGGGCGACAGCCCGCTGAGTGAAAGGGGCCATCAGACACCCTAACAACTATCATTTACGGAGCGCCTACTATGGGTCACACGCTGCGCCGGGCACTTTACAAATGCCACCTCGCTGAATCTTCACAACAAACCCGCAAGGCAGGCATTATTATGATTGCCCCCATTTTATAGATGAAGAAACTGAGGCCCACAGAAGCTTGGGGGCTCGCTCAAGGTCACAAAGTGGGGGGAATCGGGATTCGAACCCATGGCCATCTGGTTCCAGAGCCCACGCGCAAAGCCACAGGCAGCTAGCCGGCGAAGGCGGGCCACTGGGACGTCTCCTGACCCCGCTCTCCACCCCAGGCCCAGCGCGCTCACCCGGACAAGGTTGCTGACGGCCGCCTGCACGGCAGCCACGGGCGCGGTGAGGTCAGGGATGGCTTTGCCGTCCACCTCGCCTTCCTCGTGCATGATCACCAGGTGCGAGATCTGCTGCGCCACCGGCTCCAAGATGCTCTCGATCGTGCGCGTATGAAACACCGGCATCGCGGCGGCTAGCGGGGCGGCGAACCGCGGGCTACAGAGAATTGGGAACGGCGGGGCCGGGAACCCGCTGAAAGACAGACTGCGAGCAGCAACTACGGAGTCTGGGCTTCCCTCAGCGTAACCAGCCCCGCGGGCGCCCCGCCCCCATCGCGTCGCCGCGCCCAATGGCAGCACCGCTCAGACTGGGACCGCCACTACTATTGGTCCTTCTTCGAGATGCTCCGCCCCCGCCACCGCGCCGCCGAGACCACGCCCCGCCCCCATTCCCAAGGGAGGGGCCTGGGATTGGGGCTGCGCCGCAGGGATTGCAACCGGATTCCGGAGCCCTAACTCGGGGCGCTCCTTATAAGGACATGGTGGGAGCGGAGTGCGCGGCTGGAATCAGTGGCCCCGCCCCCAGGAGCCACCTCCCGCCAGGGCTCTGCAGAGCTCCGCCCCTCTGCAGAATCACCTCAGTGGGGCGGGGTCTCCTCACCTCCGGCGGCGCTGGAGTCTCCAGAGACCACAGAGCCAAGGTCTCCCCGCCCCTCAACTTTTTATTCTGCACAATGCCCTCAAAATAGTCTTTCCATTTCTTCTCAGTAATACATGGAAATGTTTTTGGTAAAATTCAAATAACAGAAGTGCATAAAGAAACGTGAGTGTCTCTATGCACACACATTCACACATTCCACCAACTCCCTTCCTTAGAGATACTTGCTGTTAACAGTTTAGTGTAGCCTTTTGACTTTTGCTTATTCATTTTCCTGTACATATATATTTCTAAGTAAGTGGGACTAAACATTTCCTGAAATTTGATATTTTTCCCCTTAATTAAAATCCCCCGGTTATCTTTCTCTATTGATATAGATCTACTTCACTTTTTTTTTTTTAGTGGCTGCGTGGTATTCCAGTGAATGAAATCAAACAATTTACATAACTAATTTCCTAGTAATGGACATTTAGGTTGAATTTTGTTTTTCAATATTAAAAAAACAATTATGCATGAGTATCATTGTACTTGCCTCTGTATTGTGCACGTGTGTATTTCTCTAGGACAGATACCTAGAAAGGAAGTGAAAATGGAAAAAGTATATACATTTTACATTTTGATAGGACCAAGCTACTAATCCTCTCACAGTGCAATTTGTGTACATCTTGTGAATGTCTTCCTTATCTCAAATTCTCTCTTGCCCAAGCTTTCCCATGCAGATGTAACACTTTCACTAACACATCCAAGCTGAAGATCCTCAAGTCAAATGAAAATAATTCTTGAGGTGCCAGGGTGGCTCGGTTGGCTAAGCGTCTGTCTTTGGCTCAGGTCATGATATCAGGGTCCTGAGATGGAGTCCCACATCCCGCTCCCTGCTTAGTGGGGTGTCTGCTTCCCCTCTCCCATTCCCTCTGCCTCTCCAGCTACTCATTCTGTCTCTCTTTCAAATGAATAGATAAAATCACTTTTTAAAAGGGAAAAAAAAGAAAATATTTCTCAAGGTCCCACATTTTACAAGAGGCTCAACTATGTGTGTGTTGTCTTGTGCAGTTTTTTTTTTTAAGATTTATTTATTTAAGGGGCGCCTGGGTGACTCAGCCGTTAAGTGTTTGCCTTCTGCTCAGGTCATGACCCCAGGGTCCTGGGAATCGAGCCCCACATCGAACTCTCTGCTCAGCAGGGAGCCTGCTTTTCCCTCTCCCACTCCTGTTTGTGTTCCTTCTCTCGCTGTCTCAGTCAAATAAACAACTAACATCTTAAAAAAAAAAGAAGAAGAAGAAGAAGAAGAATTATTTATTTAAGAGAGACAGAGTGTGGTGGGGAGAGGTAGAGGGAGAATGTCCAGCAGACTCCCACTGAGTGGGGAGACTCAGGCTCAATCCCACCACCACAGATCATAACCTAACCTGAAATCAAGAGCCCCATGCTTAACTGACTGAGCCACCCAGGGACCCCTGTCCTATGAGTTTTTGAAGCTATTTTTGTCTGGTGATATATATCCCTTGATTCTGCTGTGCATGTTGCCAAATCCTGCACTTTTCCTTTCACAGTACCTTCACTTTCTTATTATGGCTTCCGTATTCTTATAGACAATGGAAATCTTTATCCCTCTATTTTAAGCTAACAGTTATTTAGTACTGTGTAAGTTCTAGGCACTGTATAAGCCCTTATGCAAATTGAGGTATATGCAGTATATATTATTTTATTCTCCCTCATTTTACAGATAAGGAAACTAAACTCTAGTTTATCCAAAATTTCACAAGGGTCAAGCTACCCAATTTGTGGGACCCAGTGCAAAATGAAAACATGGATCCCCTGGAGAATCTAAGGACAGCTGCTGTTAAAGACACTAAAATAGGGTCACCTGGGTGGCAGAGTCGTTAAGCATCCAACTCTTGGTTTTGGCTCAGGTTGTGATCTCAGGGTTGTGAAATCGAGAGTTTGCTAGAGACTCTCTCTCCCTCTCCCTCTGCCCCTCCCTGCTCTCTAAAATAAATAAATCCTTTAAAAAAATTTCAAAATATAAAATTTGTTCCTTTCTTTGGCAGTCTCTCTCTCAACCTGTAATGCTATTTTTAATTTACTATTTAATGTCACAGTAACCTGATCAGAGAGATACATTTTAGGTGAATATAGAACCCCCACAAGAACTTGGGAGCTCATGCAACCCACTGGCTGCCTGGAGCCCCCTCCTGCCAGCTGCTAGACCAACGTACTGTTCCCTTGGCAAGGAAGCCAAGCCAGGCATCTCCCCTTCCCACAGGCCTTCCCTCACAACCCACAGCAGATGCCTGATCTCAAAAGGCATCTTTCCCTCCACACTGAGGCTTGCTCAGTAATGGGATCAAGGGAGGGAAAGAGGCCCACTGCCACCCAACAACTGTTAAACATGCTCTAGCACTGATACCTTGAGTTGAGAATGACTACCATAATGCCTCACCCCCTAGACACTATAGGGAGCACACTTGAAATCCTGCCCAAGAGCAGAAACCAGCTGTGATCACTGGACAGGAGAAGGGAGAGGGAGGTGATGTGGGGTAGGAATAGGGGACCAAGACGTATTCCCAATCTCCAAAAATCACTACTGGAGTTTCTCTTTTGAGCTTTTGCCTACATTTCTTTCTCAACTAGGAAGCTCTACTTGCTTGTCTAAGTCTTACCTACTGTGGTAGGTAAAATTCTAAGAGGTCTGACTAGATTTCCTATCCCTGGTATAATCTGCAAGACTGTATATGTAATGAATTTTACCTCCATGGTGATGTTTGATATAGAACAGTTGACCTTAAAATAGGGAGATTAGGGACGCCTGGGTGGCTCAGTAGGTTAAAGCCTCTGCCTTCAGCTCAGGTCATGATCTCAGGGTCCTGGGATCGAGCCCTGCATTGGGCTCTCTGCTCGGCGGGAGCCTGCTTCTCTCTCCCCCTCTGCCTGCCTCTCTGCTTACTTGTGATCTCTCTCTCTCTCTCTCTGTCAAATAAATAAATAAAATCTTAAAAAAAAAAAAAATAGGGAGATTATCCAGGCAAGACTGACCCTAATTACATCGGCCCCTTTAAAGCAGAGAGTTTTCTTTAGCCGGCCACAGAAGAAGTTAAAAATTAGAACCACAAGAGAGATTTAACAAGCTGTCGCTGGATTAAAGATGCGGGAGGCCACATGTCAAGGGATGTAGGCAGCCTCTAGGAGCTGGAAGTGGATTCTGACTGACAGACAGCAGGAAAATGTGGACCTAATTCCCACAGCTGCAAGGAACTTAAATTCTTCCAACAAGAAGAATGATCCTGAAACAGATGTTCCCGCAGAGCCCCCAGACAAGAACTTGGTCCATTTGACACCCTGATTTCAGACTGTGATTCCGAGCATTGAACCCAGCCACACCACGCAGGACAAATGTCTGACCTTTACAGTTGTGAGACAATTCATGAGGAATTGTTACATTGCAATAATGTACTGTGAGGAATTTGTTACATTGTATTAGAATACTAACGTACCTACCTTGGAGACCTACTTCTAGTCCTTTCTATATGACCTCCAACCATAAAACCCTGGCACAAACTATTGTTAAAAATCCTTTTTCCTTCATAACACTTGCCAGAATTGTTCTTTTATCACATGATCATTTTACATTTCTCTCCTGCCTGTTATAGAGACTGCTAAATGTCCCCAATATTTGTTCTATTCTTTCTCCACGGGAACAAAACCCCAGATTTATAGCTAAGCATTTAGCCACACCATTCCAATTTGACACATGGTGAATTACAAAGCTTTGGTTTTTCTCATCTCTAAAACAGGGATAATAATCTTTTCAATCTTTTTTAATACAAAGGGCTTAGCACATAGTCAGCATGAGAAAGACATTAAGCGAGATCAATTCACAGCTGACGCTGGACTAAGAACCTTTATGAAACTAAGTCACAAATAATGTGGTGAAGACCATGTACCAACCAAGAAGAGATCCAGCATGGCCCAAAGGATAAGAAAGAGTTTATGGGACAGTGAAACTAAATCTGGCCTCAAAAGAAGAATACTGTTTGGTTAGGCAGATGTTCCAGAATGAGCAAGGCTGGAGGTGGGAGCACATTCCAGGACAGTGATTACAATACAATCGTCTACCCTTTCTCATGGGGGAATGCATTCCAAGACTCCCAGTGGATGCCCAAAACTGCAGATACTATCAAAACTATACCTGTTTTTTCCTACATGTACATACCTATGATAAAGTTTAATTTATAAATTAGGCACAGGAAGAGATTAACAACAGTAACTAACAATAAAATAAACAATTATAACAATACACTACAATAAAAGTTCGTGAATGTGCTCTTTCTCTCAAAACATCTTACTGTACAGTGTTCGCCTTTCCTCTCGTGATGCTGTGAGATGATCAAATGCCTACATGACAAGAAATGAATAAGGTGAATGGCAGGCAACTATCAACCTTCTGTCATCTGTCAGAAGGAAGATTAACTGCTTCCACAGTTGACTGTAGATAACTGAAACCCCTGAAAGTGAAACTTTGGATGACAGGGACTACTGTCCTCAGAGAACAGTGAACGTTCACACGGCTCAAAGATAAGAATGAAGATAAATTTCCACAAGATTATAACCTACCAGGGTTAAGGACGGTGTGACATTTTCTCGTGGTCGCAGCCGGCTCAGTATTGCTCCGCCATATAATTAGTCTGAAGGCCACTAATGATAGGGAACCTTGTAAGAGATGTAAAAATTTAGCATTTCTCAGTTAAAAATAATTGGGGAAGAGTTTTGGATGGTGGCAGTTATCTTACAAAGTGCCCATTGGCATGGGGAACTTCAGATTCTTCTTGGTTTATAGCAGTTCTCTGAGACAGGTGGAAAACCAGCTTTCTTTTTTTTTTTTTTTAAACCAGCTTTCTTTTACTACACAGACTGGGAAATTGAGACATAGTAGCAACTGTCAGTAGGAATACAGTTTGGGGAAATTTTAATCAAGGAAAGAGCTGGGTATAAAATCTGAGTCTTCTGTATTTAGCTGTATGTGTTTGTTTGGTTTCTGTGCTCTCCTCCTGATTCGCTTTTGGGCGGCTCTACTTTAATCGTGTGTCTAAGGATTGGCTTATACCTTCTCAGTATTCTCTGGTGTACTTCACACCCACATGTGTCAGTCTACAACTAACACACACACACTGCATCACCCGATTCAGACAGAGGGACCTTCACTATTCAGACCACCTCACCAACCTCTTCCCCACACTGTCCCCACATTAGAACCACACAGTAGCTCATTTAGAACTTCTTCCTTTACTTCTCTGAATGCTGCATGTACACCACACTCCGCCCCCAACCCCACCCAAAACCACAACCACTTCCCCCCATCAGTGTGAAGGCAACATGGATCTTTTCTTTTTCTACCCCATCTTTACTGAGTATAATTAACGAAATTATATATATATATATATATATATATATATATATATATACATATATATATAATTATAACAAAATTATATCTATATAATTATAATTATAACAAAATTATATCTATATATACATACACACATATATAGTGTACAACATAATCTTTTGATATAATATACGTTGTGAAATGATTACCACAATCAATCTACTTCACACATTCATAATCTCATACAGTTACCATTCTTTCCTGTGTGTGAGAATACTTAAGATTTACTCTCTTAGAGGGGTGCCTGGGTGGCTCAGTTGGTTAAGCATCTGCCTTCAGCTCAGGTCATGATCCCAGGGTCCTGGAATCAAGTCCCACATCGTTCTCCCTGCTGAGTGGGGAGTATGCTTCTCCCTCTCCCTCTACCCCTTCCCCCAGCTTGTGTTCTCTCTCTCTTTCTGGTAAAAAAAAAAAAAAATCTACTTTCTTAGAAAATGCCAAGTATACAATGCCTTATTATTAACTACAGTCACCATGCTATACATTAGGTCTCCAGAACTTACTCATCTGATAACTGAAAGTTTGCACCTTTTGACAAACATCTCCCCATTTCTGCCACTACCACACACACCTCATCCCCTGGTTATCACCCTTATTTCTTTTCTTTTTCTTTTTTAATTTTTACCATCTGAGTACAGTTGACACACAATGTTAAATTAGTTTCAGGGATACACACAGTGACTCCATAAGTTTATACATTATGCCATGCTCACCACAAGTGTAGCTAACATCTGCCACCATACCACATGCTACAATATCAATGACTATATTCTCTATGTGTACCTTTTATTCCCACACCCTTTCTACTTTGTTTCTGGCTCAACTTTTTTAGATTCCACATATTGTGTAGTAGTTTATCTTTGTGTGTTTGGCTTATCTCACTCAGCATCACATCCTCCAAGTTCATCCACATTGTCACAAATGAAAGAATTTACTTCTTTGTTAGAAGTCAAACTCTCACTCTTTGCAGATGATATGATACTTTATGTGGAAAACCCAAAAGACTCCACTCCAAGACTGCTAGAACTCATACAGGAATTCAATCAAGTGTCAGGATATAAAATTAATGCACAGAAATCAGTTGCATTCCT
>CM052812.1:28098396-28115323 GCA_028533885.1 Nasua narica | reverse complement strand
GGGGGGGGGGGGGGTCAGGGATATGGACATTGGGGAGGGTATGTGCTATGGCAAATGCTGTGAAATGTGTAACCCTGATGATTCACAGACATGTACCCTGGGGCAAATAATACATTATATGTTAATAAAAAGTTAAAAAAATAAAAAATAGTAAAAAATTAAATAAAATCTTAAAAAAAGAGAATTTACTTCTTTGTTAAGGGTAAATAATATTCCACTCTATACATATACCACGTTTTCTTTACTCTTTGACAAGCACTTAAATTGCTCCATGTCCTGACTGTTGTGAATAATGCTGCAATGAATGTGAGAGGACAGAGTTCTCTTCAAGATCTAGATTTCATTTCTTTTGGATATACGCCCAGAAGTGGGATTGCATTTTCCAAAAAAAAAATCCAAGGATCCAATGGCTATATGAAAAAGTACTCAATGTCACTAATAATCAGGGAAATGCACATCAAAATCACATTGAAATACCACTTCATATCTGTTAGAATGGCTATTATCAAAAAGTCAAAAATAGTAAGTGTTGGCGAGGATGTGGAGAAAGTGAATCCTTATTCACTGTTGGGAATGTAAATTGGTATGGGCATTATGGAAAACAGAAGGGAGGTCCCTCAAAAAATCAAAAATAGAACTACCTTATGATCCTGCTCTTCTCCTGACCAATTTTTTAAAAATTCAATGTGGATTAAAATCATTTTCAGCTTCACACTTTTTCCAGTGTTCTCACTTTTTTATTGCACTTCAACCTTCTACATTGTGTGAGAAAGCTACAAAGAAGGCTATTAAAAATTACGTAAAATTTCAGGTCCCAGAGATAACTACTAATAACATTTTAATATATTCCTTTTCAGCCTTTTTTCTGCTCATATATATTTTTATGTATGTGTTCATTTTTTCTCATATAAATTTTTTACTGAGATAATTTATATACCATAAAATTCACCCTTTTAAAATATACTGTTCAATTTTTATTCCTGCTATTTTCACCTTACCATTATTATACCAAGAACATGCTTGTGACATTGAATATTCTTCAAAACTTGATTTTTATATAGTTGATTTATAGTCATATTACATTTACAGTGTGCAAGAATCATAATTTATTTAAATATCTTATTGGACATTTAGGTTGCCTCCAACTTTTTATAATTGTAAATAATGCTTTGAAAAATAGCCTTGAGTTTTTATTTTTATAGGCACTGAATTATTGTTCTAACACACTTATTACTTATGAGAGGGGCAAACACCATTGGTTACCTACCCAATAGGCATTCTCTCCTTCATCTTTAGCTTATAGAATCTCATAGTTTGAAGAGGAGGTTATATTAGTTATCTATCATTGTCTATAAATTACTCCAAAACAACAATCCTTCACTCTCTCTCATGTTTTCTGTGCCTTAAGAATTTGGAAGTGGCTTGGCTAGGAGGTTCTAGTTGAGAGTCTCTCTAAAGGTTGCAGTCAGCTGGAGTCATCTCCAAAGCCCCTTTGGTCACATATTTGATACCTGGACTGGAAGGATGAGGAGAGCTGGGGGTTTAAATGGTAGATCCTTTCAAGAAGCTCTTTCTATTTCTACATGGTCCTCCCACCATCACCTCTCGAGCATGCCGACTTCAGAGTAACCAGACTTCTTACACAGGAACTTCATACTACAAGGCACATCTCTCAAAAGATCAAGGGCTAGGCAGAAGCTGTCTCACCTTTTCTTTTTTTTTTTTTTAAAGATTTTATTTATTTATTTATTAGGAAAGAGAGAGAGTGAGAGAGAGCAGGTCAGAGTGAGAAGCGGACTCCCCATGGAGCTGGGAGCCCGATATGGGACTCGATCCCGGGACTTCGGGATCATGACCTGAGCTGAAGGCAGTCGCTCAATCAACTGCGCCACCCAGGGGCCCCTGTCTCACCTTTTCTAACTTAGTCTTGCAAGTCACAAATAGCATTTCCCACCTGAGTCATGCATAGGCCTACCCAGATATCAGAAAAGGAACACTGAGAAGTATCAATGCCATATTTAAGGCAAACATTTGGGAAATCTAACCTTCTAGAAGAGGCAGACATGCTCAGAAAAGGTGGAACCCTTCCCAGACCTAAGGGATGAACCATGCATTGTCTGAACCGAGTATGCTAATCCCACTCTTTGTTGTTAGTATAAAAGACATTGCTAGCTGTCCATCCAAAATTTATTTCCCCTTCCTCCTATCAGAACCCAGCTAAACAAACAAACAAACAGAACCCAGCTAAATGACCAAATGACCCAGTCTGACTTGCAGCTAGGATAGCTAAGGGATAAATTCGCCCTTAATGAAACCTAGTTAAGAGATCTAGGAAACTTTTCATTTTCCTGATGTAGGCCCTTGCCTCTTTCTGATGCCCAAGAATACAGCTCCAGGGATAGTGCCCGATGGGCATGGGCCAATTAATACTGTCTATCTACCTGCTCAGAGTGAGTAGTTCGGGAATGAGCATATGATCCAACCTGGCCCAATATGAGAAAGAGTGACTCCCAGGTATACAAGCTCCAAAAGACATGTTTTCTTTTTCTCTCAAGGCATCATGTGAAAATAGGAAGAAACTGCAATCATTTTGCTATCATTAGGGGAAAGTTTGAAGCTCTGAAGAACACCGCAGGACCTTGAATTTGAAAGTGATGTCAAGAAGTGAGAGAGAGACAGAGAGAGAAACATGTCTGCAGTGAAATTTTTATTCTAAACTCAAACTTCCCCTAAACCCAAACTGACCTCCGGATTTTTCAGTTACTGAATGTAGTAGCCAGGGCTCTCTTGAGAAACAGAGCCAATAGGAATGAAAGAAATTTTTTTTTAATGAAAGATTTTATTTTATTTATTTATTTGTCAGAGAGAGAGAGGGAGCACAAGCAGGGGAAGTGGCAGGCAGAGGGAGAAGCAGGCTTCTAGCAGAGTAAGGAGCCTAATGTGGGACTTGATCCCAGGACCATGGGGTCATGACGCAAGCCGAAGGCAGACACTCAAACAACTGAGCCACCCAGGAATCCCCAAGAGAGATATATTATAAGGAAATGACTCATGCCATTATAGAGACGGGCAAGTCCCAAAATCTGTAGGATGACCGGCAATCTGGAGACCTAGGAGAGCAATGTTTTAGTTCTAGTCTAAGTGTGAAGGCCCGAGAATGAGGAGACCTGATGGTGTAATTCCTGTCAAAGCCCAACAGGCTCAAGACCCAGGAAAAGCCCATGTTTCAGTTTTAGTCTGGAGACAGGAAAACAAGCTAATGTCCATCTGGTCCAATGTGTCATTTAAAGCCTTAATTGCCTTGTTGATCTTTTGCTTAGATGATTTGTCCATTTCAGCGAGGGGCTGTTAAAGTTCCCTACTATTATTGTATTATTGTCAATGTGTTTCTTTGATTTTGTTATTAATTGGTTTATATAATTGGCTGATCCCATGTTAGGGGCATAGATATTTAAAATTGTTAGATATTCTTGTTGGACGGACCCTTTAAGTATGACATAGTATCCTTCCTCATCTCTTATTATATTCTTTGGCTTAAAATCTAATTTATCTGATATAAGGATTGCCACCCCAACTTTCTTTTGATGTCCATTAGCATGGTAAATTGTTTCCCACCCCCTGACCTTAAATCTGGAGGGGTCTTTGGGTCTAAAAATTTGGGGTCTAGCATATCGATAGGTCTGGTTTTTTTTATCCATTCTGATACCCTGTTTCTTTTGATTGGGGCATTTAGCCCATTTACATTCAGGGTAACTATTGAAAGATATGAATTTAGTTGCATTGTATTGCCTACAAGATGACTATTACTATATATTGTCTCTGTTCCTTTCTGGTCTGTTACTTTTAGGCTCTCTCTTTGCTTAGAAGTCCCCTTTCAATATTTCCTGTAGGGCTGGTCTGGTGTTTGCAAATTCTTTTAGTTTTTGTTTGTCCTGGAAGCTTTTTATCTCTCCTTCTATTTTTTTTTTAATTTTATTTATTTATTTGACAGAGAGATCACAAGTAGGCAGAGAGGCAAGCAGAGAGAGAGAGGAGGAAATAGGCTCCCTGCTGAGCAGAGAGCCTGATATGGGGCTCGATCCCAGAACCCTGAGATCATGACCTGAGCCAAAGGCAGAGGCTTTAACCCACTGAGACACCCAGGCACCCCTCTCCTTCTATTTTCAGTGACACCCTTGCTGTATATAGTATTCTTGGCTGGATATTTTTCTCTTTTAGTGCTCTGAATATATCATGCCAGTCCTTTCTGGCCTACCAGGTCTCTGTGGATAGGCCTTCTGCCAATCTAATATTTTTACTATTGTATGTTACAGACCTCTTGTCCCAAGCTGCTTTCAGGATTGTCTCTTTGTCACTGAGACTTGTGAGTTTTACCATTAGATGATGAGGTGTTCACCTATTTTTATTGATTGTGAGGGGAGTTCTCTGTGACTTCTGGATTTTGATGCTTATTCCCTTTGCCAAATTAGGGAACTTCTCTCCCATAATTTGCTCCAATATACCTTCTGCCCCATCTTTCTTTCTTCTTCTTCTGGAATCCCAATTATTCTAATATTGTTTCATCTTATGGTATCACTTACCTCTCTTACGGTATATCTTATTTCATCTTATGGTATCACTTATTTCTCGAATTCCCCCTCGTGGTCCAGGAGTTGTTTATCTCTCTTTTTCTCAGCTTTTTATTCTCCATCATTTGGTCTTCTATATCACTAATTCTCTCTTCTGCCTCATTTATTCTAGCAGTAAGAGCCTCCATTTTTTATTGTATCTCATTAATAGCTTTTTTATTTCAACTTGGTTAGAGTGTTGTTCTTTTATTTCTCCAGCAGTGTATTCTCTAGCATTTTCCATGCTTTTTTTTTAATCCAGCTAGCACTCTGATAATTGTCATTCTGAACTCCAGTTCTGACATCTTACTAATGTCCATATTGATTAGGTCCCTAGTCATCAGTATTGCCTCTTGTTCTTTTTTTTGAGGTTAGTTTTTGTACCTTGTCATTTTATTGAGATAAGAATAGATGAATGAGAGAATAAAATACTAAAAGGGTAGCAATAACCCCAGAAAAATATACACTAACCAAATAGGAGGAGACCAGAAACCGGGGGCGGGGGGGGGGAGGGGAGAAGTAAGGGAAAAAAAGAAAAAAAATATATATATATATATATATATATATATTTTTAGAACAGAGCCACACAGTTGATTTTGGGTGTATTTTGGTCTATTAGAGGAACTGCCTCTGAAAAGTTTAAAGAAAGAAAAACTTATATATATACAAGAATAAGGGTAAACATGACAAAGGGATGGAATATGACTGTAAAGGTGAAAATTTAAAAAGATTCTAAAAAAGGAATTGATAAGATAAGAAGTTGGTTGAAAAAAGAAAATAAAGAGGAAAGAATGTGCTCAGGCTGGAGACTAGAATAAAGCCATGAGCTAGATTTAGGATATATTTTGATCTGTTAGAAGAAACAAATTTTTAAATTTTGTTTTTTTTTTTAATTTTTGAAGAAAGAAAAACCTATATGTATACAAAAAATAAGGTTAAATACAACGAAGGGATAGAATATGACTATAACAATGAAAATTTAAAAAGATTTTTAAAAAAATATTGATAAAATAAAATAGTTTAAAAAGGTTAAAGTAGGAAAGAGGAAAAAAAATTTAAATAAAATAAGAAAAAAATAAAATTTAGGGGCACCTGGGTGGCTCAGTGGGTTAGAGCCTCTGCCTTAGGCTCAAGTCATGATCTCAGGGTCCTGGGATCAAACTCCACATTGGGCTCTCTGCTCAGCAGGGAGCCTGCTTCCCCCTCTCTGCCTGCCTCTTTGCCTACTTGTGATCTCTCTCTCTCTCTCTCTCAAATAAATAAATAAATAAATAATCTTTTAAAAAATAATAATTCCTTTCTCTGAAAGGAATCTAGTCTTAAAAAAAGAAAATTTTAAAAATTTAACTTTGAAAAAAAAAATTTAACTTTGAAAGACTAAAGAATCATGGGGAAAAACACATGAATTCGATGCATTCTCTAGCTCTGGAGTTCCGCGTTTCTCATTGATCAGTGAACTTGGTCTTGGCTGGATGTTCTTGCTAATCTTCCAGGGGGAGAGGTCTGTTGCAGTAATTTTCAAAAGTCTTTGCCTGAGGCAGAATTGCACCGCCTTTGCCAGGGGCCAGGCTAAGTAATCAGCTCAGTTCGCTTTCGGAGCTTTTGTTCCCTGAACGCTTTCCATACAGCTTTGGAGGTGGAGAATGAATATGGCGGCCTCCCAGTCTCTGGCCCAGAGGAGCCGAGAGCGGGCCGCACTCCTCATTGCGCCCTCAGAGAAAAGCAGTCAATCCCTCCCGTCTCCCTGGTCTCCAGCCTGCACTCCGAGCTCAGCTGGCCTGTGACTGAGTGTTTCTGTCTGTGGCGCATGATCCCATTTGGTGTCTCCAAATCCAGCAGATTCCTGCAGCACATTCCCACACCACTCCCCCTAGGGGAGGAAGGTGAGTCTCCCTGGATCTGCCACTTTTTGGGTTTCTGCTCGAAGAGTAGTGGCCTGACTGTGCTGCGGTTCATGGTTTATCGCAAACGGGAGTTGAGAGCTCACTCCTCGGCTCTGTCTCTGCAGTGGCTTCCCCGCTCTGGTACCTGAGAGCTCTGCCACACTCAGGCACCCCTGGTCTTTCTGTGACCCTGCAGGTCCTGAGACCACACTGTCCCTGCAAGGGCTCCACCTCCCGCTTAGCCACTGGACCGATGTCCCTCAGTGGAGGAGACTTCTAAAAGTTCCAATTCTGTGCTGTGCTGCTCTACTGCTTGTCCCCCCTCCCCCATCTATCTTCCTGTATATTGTCTCAGATTCACTTCTCCATGCATCCTACCTTCCAGTAAGTGGTCACTTTTCTGTTCCCAGAATAGCTGCTCTTCTTCTCTTCGATCTCCTGTGGAGTTTGTAGGTGTTCAGAATGGTTTGATAAATATCTAGCTGAATTCCTGGGACCCAACAACATTTATGTCTCCTATTCCTCCACCATCTTGCTCCTCCCCCACTTATAACTTTTAAGTAATACTTTATTTGACTTTAAAAATCTTAAGATCCAGTTTTTATCAAGGTAATTCATTGTAAATATGTTGTTGTTTCATTTAGTCTGAAAAGCAATAATGTCCATTCATCTCCATTTTACAGAAGAGGAAATTTAATTTCAGAGAAATGAGGAAATTTACTCAAGGTTGCTTCACTGAATCTTAGAGACAGAAATTATACTGAGTTCCTTCTAGCTCACAATCTCATTTTTTCTGTGATTTTTTGAGATGCCACTGAAAATCTAGTTTGCTAAAATCTTTGTTAATGATAATATATGGATCTTTAAGCAAGCTTGCTTGTCCTTTTTATTATTATTTTTTCTTGAGGTAGAACTTGTAAGGTGGGGGAGGAAGGGTGGAGCAGAGAAAAAGAGAGAATCTCAAGCCTCAGACGGGGCTCAGTATTAGGACCCTGAGATCATGACCTGAGACAAAATCAAGAATCAGATGCTTAACCGACTAAGCTCCTCAGGTGCCCCTATCCTTTTTGCTATTTAAGGAAATTGAACTGTGAACTGCTTGGTCAAAAAGTTGAATATACATATATGTTTGCTATATGTTGCTCAAACTTCTGACACACATAAAAAAAAAAAAAGCCTTTTCTTTTCTCTTCCTCTTTCCCTTCCTTATGGCTGAGCTTTCCACTGGTATCCAGTAAGGGGTGGAGGTTGGCATATCCAGGGTTAGGCAAATAAACAAATACAGATTTTTCACTATCAGAGAAAAGTGTTACAACTACAGAAGGGAGGAAGTCCAG
Source organism: Nasua narica (assembly GCA_028533885.1). NCBI lineage: Eukaryota > Metazoa > Chordata > Mammalia > Carnivora > Procyonidae > Nasua > Nasua narica. The sequence goes on along the minus strand of CM052812.1, from coordinate 28,107,496 downwards.
AATATATCCTGGAGTGTTGCACAGGAATTAGAGATATCAGTATTATGGCCTGATTAGATAGATAGGCAGATAAATATAATTGTGTGTAGGGTATCTGGGGCATCTGCCTTTGGCTCAGGTCATGATCTCAGAGTCCTGGGATTGAGCCCTATGTCTGTTTCTCTGCTCGGTGTCAGTTGGCTTCTCCCGCTGCCCCTCCTCCTGCTCATACATGTACACACTCTCTCTCTCTCAAATAAGTAAAACCTTAAAAAAGGCTATAAAAATAATACTAATTGTGTGTATATGTGTGTGTGTTCTAACTCTATTCACTAAGAGGGTCTAGAAGCAATAGCATTCTGATAGCAATGAGTTTATTTAGATCTTGGTTTCTAGATAACATTATCCACTAAAAGGAACCAGTTCTCCTTGCCAATATGGCCGACTCTAGGGGAAATAAAAGATGTATGTATTTAGAACACTATATGAGACTAGAAAGTAAAAAAAAAAAAAAAATGCTTGAAAAATAATGGAGACATGTCCATAAGACATAGCAACCAGCTTGAAGGGGCTCCCGCTGGTCAAGTCTGGGACAAAGTGAGTATCAAAATAAGCATTGATAACAACAGATTGTAATTCTGTAAGTAAAAAAGAAATTCTGAAGAAAAAAAAGAGAAATCCTGAGTCCATACTGACATTAATTAATAGGAGAGAAAGGAAAGTTCCATCCTACCTAATAAATCTAGGAGGAATGATAAGTTTAGAAAAACCCCTATTTCATAATTATCATAATAATTTTTCAGGTTAGAATCATTAATCAATGCTTAAACTGGTGAAAATTTGATAAGAAACAAGATATGCAAATGATCCCAAAGATTCTTGATACAGAATAATTATTAATTATGTTACAATAGAGAACCTGGCAGACACCATCTTAACTAAGTAATAACAGTTGATATCATCATTAATGGAACAAATTGACAACATTTGCCTCCTCATATGATTCCGGGAAACTTGCACAGCATTACTTCTGTGAGATTCCTGACAAAATGTATACATTATAAAGGAACAGCAGACAAGTTCCTATAATTGAGAAACATTCTCTAAAGTGATTGGTTTGGGCTCTCCAAAACTGTCAAAATCATGAAAGATAACAAAGAAACTGAGAAACTTTCAGATTGAAGAAGACTAAAGAGAGAGGACAACTAAATGCAAAATGAGATTCTAACCCAAATCCTGGATTTACAAGGGACATTATGAGACCATGGGTAAGATTTGTATGGGGTATATAGATTAGATTAGATTATTGGATCAAGTTAATTTCCTGATTTGGATTGTTGTACTGAATCCTTGCACTCAAGAAATACAAACTGGTGGGGCGCCTGGGTGGCTCAGTGGGTTAAAGCCTCTGCCTTCAACTCAGGTCATGATCTCAGGTCCTGGGATCAAGACCCGCATTGGGCTCTCTGCTCAGCAGGGAGGCTGCTTCCCCTGTCTCTCTGCCTGCCTCTCTGCCTATTTGTGATCTCTCTCTCTCTCTGTCAAATAAATAAATAAAATCTTTAAAAAAAAAAAAGAAAGAAATACAAACTGGAATATTAAAGGGTAATGGGAAATCATGTCTACAAGTTATTCTCAAATGATTAAGAAATAATATTAAGGGGGGGATCAAGATGGAGGGTATATGGAAGGTCTGTGTATTATTTCATCACTTTTTTTTGTAAATTTGAAATCATTTCCAAAGAACTATGGCAGTTTCTTCCCCCAAAGAGCTTTAAGAACAACAAAGCCACAAACACCTGTGGGATTAAAAGATTGGAAGAATACAAACCAGAAATATTCATTTCAATTATTTATGGCTACATAATAAAAACACTCCAAAATTCAGTGGCTTTGTTGTATTATCTGTCATGATTCCATGGATTGACCGGCCTCAGTTGGGAGTTCTGCTCTGTGTGATGTCAGACAAAGCGGCAGTCATCCCAGTCTCCATTAGAACATCCAAGATGGCATACTCCCATGTCTGGAACTTTGCTGAGGTTGGGTGGGAGGGGGAGGGCAGAAATGGGCTGCTGGGATGGCTGGGCTTCTTCCTCCATGAAGTCTCAGGGTTGGGATGGCTGGGCCTCTTGCTCCATGCAGTCTCAGGCTTTCTCCCTTTCTACCTGGCCTCTCCAGATCACTTCTCCATGTGATCTCTATGGGGCCACCCAGTAAGGTGGAGGCCAGCAGTACGAGTGGTGACAGAATTCATCCAAGACAGAACAAATGAGATAGAAATTTATTGAATACACTGCAAGGGAGCAGCAGGCAGTACAGAAAAAGAGACACCATCTGCTAGGAGGTAGTGGTGGGGCTGCAGTTAAGAGGGAAGGTGTGGGAACTCTGGAATTTTCCTTTTTTAGTACCTGTGTTCAGGTGTAAGTAACCCATTAGTTAGCTAGGGCTTGTAGATATTTTGAGGTGGGTCACCTAATGGGCCTAATTTGTATTCAGCTAGGACATCACTGTGGGCCCTTCTACTCCACTCAGGTTTCCATTGTTAAAGTTGGTTGCCTAAAAGTGGTTTCTATGATCTCCCCAGCAGGGTAGCCAGAGTTTTCACATGGCACTATAGGACTTTCCAAAAGTACAAAAGCGGGGCACCTGAGTGGCTCAGTTGGTTAAGCATCGGACTCTTGATCTTGGCTCAGGTCTTGATCTCAGTGTCATGAGATTGAGCCCCACTGTGCTGCCCCCCCAACCCAGGTGCTGGACTCAAGCCTGCTTAAGATTCCCTTTCCCTCTCCCTTTTGCACAAAAACTGTGCAAAGGCAAAAATTGCCAAGGATTTGAAAGGTGTAAGTCTAGAACTAATCTAATGTCACTTTCACTGTAGTCTACTGGTTAAAACAAGACAAAGCAAAACAAAAAAGTAGAGAAATATTCAAAGATACAAAAAGTGTATGAGTGTTCACGCATCCATCATCAAGCTTCAAAATTTTGGGTGACACTTTAAATATAATTTAAAATATTACTAACTTAAAAAAATATTACTAACTTAAAAAAAAAAGAGTGAGGTCAATCCAGATTCCATGTGAGAGGGAACCATACAAAACACGCATAATAGGGAGTTTATCAGTGGCCATCTTTGGAACTTAGCTACCACGCCATCACAGCTAGTTTACCTGTCTCCTTTGTCAGAAATCTGTTGTATTTTAAAATCATGTTAGGGACGCCTGGGTAACTCATTTGGTTAAGCATCTGCATTCGGCTTGGGTCATGATTCCAGGGTCTGGGATCAAGTCCTGCATCAGGCTCCCTGTTCAGTGGGGAGCCTGCTTCTCCCTTTGCCGCTCCTCCTGCCTGCTTGTGCTCTCTCTCTCTCTCTGTCTCTCTCTCTCTGACAAATAAATAAATAAAATCTTATATTAAAAATAAATAAATAAAATCATGTTAAAGAAGTCATCTCTAAATCCCGTATGAACCAATGCAAACTAAATTAAAGCTGAGACATTTTATAGATTCTTGCTTAAGTTTTCTTTTCTTCCTTCTTTCTGACCATTTACATAGCTCTGTGGTTGTTTCTTGTGGTTTTAAAACAACTGCTTTGGGGCGCCTGGGTGGTTCAGTGGGTTAAAGCCTCTGCCTTCGGCTCAGGTCATGATCTCAGGGTCCTGGGATCGAGCCCCGCATTGGGCTCTCTGCTCAGCAGGGAGCCTGCTTCCCCGGCTCTCTCTGCCTGCCTCTTTGCCTGCTTGTGATCTCTCTCCCTCTGTCAAATAAATAAACAAAATCTTAAAAAAAAAAAACAACACAACTGCTTTCTCTTCTCATTAAAACCTTTTCATATCTGAGCAGCAAACTGACTACCTCGATTTATGAAAGTGTTCTTGATTATATTTTTATTAATTCTTTAGATTTCAAGAACAGATTATAATAACCAAATGGATTTTGATTATAATGTCCTTTAACTATCATGAAGTTTCAACAGCTTTATTAAGATTTACTTTAAATGCTATAAATTCATACATTTAAAGTATACAGTTCAATGGTTTTTAATATGTTTACGGAGTTCTTTTTTTAATATTTTATTTATTTATTTGACAGAGAGATCACAAGTAGGCAGAGAGGCAGGCAGAGAGAGAGGGGAAAGTAGCCTCCCTGCTGAGCAGAGAGCCCGACGTGGGGCTTGATCCCAGGCCCCTGAGATCATGAACTGAGCTGAAGGCAGAAGCTTTAACCCACTGAGCCACCCAGGTGCCCCACGGAGTTCTGAAACCATCACCATAATCAATTTTAGAATATTTTCATCATCCTCCAAAGAAACCTACCTTTTCTCAGTCACTTCCTATTACACCCCTAACCCCAGGACTAGGTACCACTAATTTATATTCTGACTCTATTGATTTACCTGTTCTGGAGAATTCACATAAGTGGAATTATACAGTATGTGGTCTTTTATGACTGGCTTCTTTCAGTTAGCATGTTTTCAAAGTTCATCCATAGGATAACATGTATCAGTACTTCATTCCTTTTTATTGCTGAAATATTCCATTGTGTGGGTATACCACATTTTGCTTATCAGTCAACAGTTTATGGACATTTGAATTGTTTCCACTTTTTGGCTATTATTAATAATGCTGCTATGAGCATTCAACATACATGTTTTTATGTAGACATGAGTTTTCATTTCTCTTGGGCTAACATCTGGGTCCATGAATATTTAAATATATTTTATAATATATTAATTCTATATATTTAATTAATTCTATGTGATTAATTAATTATATTTGGTTATATTATACATTTAATTAATTTTATATCTTTTGTAATATATCTGATTCATTGATATTTTCATGAGAAAACTAATGGTTATTTTCCAGTTATTAAACTTTATCTTTTTAATCTACAGTGAACAGTAAATAATAGTTCATTTGGGAGAAGACGATTAGAGAAGTTGATGGGTCCTTTACTTAAAGGATAAAGGAGTTTAAGAGCTTAGACACTTAATGCAACTGCATGGTTTAAAATCCTGATTCTAGCTCACTTGCTGTAGCCAGCCTGCACTCCAGATTCTCCCGACATCTTCACCCACCTCAATGGAAAAGGAGATCCCAGGGCTCGTCATTGACAATGGCTCTGGCAGGTGCAAGGCTGACTTTGCTGGGGATAACACCCTCCCTGCCCCCTCCACCAGCCATGTTCCCGCCCATCATCTGGCAGCCCCAACATCAGGGCGTTATGGTGGACATGAGCCAGGACTCCTACGTGGGTGATGAGGCCCAGACCAAGTGGAGCATCCTGACCCTCAAGAACCCCATTGAACACAGCATCATCACTAATGGGGCAACATGGAGAAGATCTGGCACCACATCTTCTACAACAAGCTGCACATGGAGGAGTGCCCCATGCTGCTGACCAAGGCCCCCTGAACCCCAAGGCCAACCATGAGATAACTCAGATCATGGAGACCTTCAAGACTCCAGCCATAGATGTGGCCATCCAGGCTGTGCTGTCCCTGTATGCTTCTAGCCACACCACTGATATTGTCATGGACTCTGAGGATGGGGTAACCCACACTGTGCCCATCTACAAGGGACACACTTTGCCACACACCATCCTGTGTCTCGACCTGGCTGGACAGGACCTGACGGGCCACCTCCTGAAGACCCGCACAGAGGGTGGCTATAGCTTCACTGCCACCGCTGAGTGGGAAATCCTGCATGACATCAAGGAGAAGCTCTGCTATATTGCTTTGGAATTCGAGCAGGAGATGGCCATCACCTTATCCTCCACCTCCCTGTAGAAGAGCTATGAGCTGCCAGATGGGCAACAGGGGTTCCGCTGTTCTTCCAACCTTTCTTCCTGGGTATGGAGTCCTAAGGCATCCATGAGACCACCTTCAACTCCATCATGAAGTGTGACGTCAACATCCGGAAGGACCTGTCCACTGACACGGTGCTGTCTGCTGGGACCACTACGTACCCTGCACTGCAGACAGGATACAGAAGGAGATCATAGCTCTGGCACCCGGCACGATGAAGATCAAGATCATCTCTTCTCCTGAACACAAGTACACACAAGTGTGGGTCAGAGGCTCCATGCTAGCCTCACTGTCCACCTTCCAGCAGATGTGGATCAGCAAGCAGGAGTGATGAGTTGGGCCGCTCCATCATCCACTACAAATGCTTCTAAATGGACTGCAGGCAGATGCTTAGCATTTGCTGCATGAATGAGCTTTGGAGTATAAATTTGCCCAGCAAATGTGTACACTTCATCCTAGCATCAGGACACTGGAATAAGCCTTTGAGAAGAAATTTGTCCTTGAAGCTTGTATCTGATATCAGCACTGGATTGTAGAACTTGTTGCTGATCTTCACCTTGTATCCAAGTTAACTATTCCCTTGGTATATGTTTAATACCTGTTTAATACATGTACATATCTTTGATTTAAACCCTTAGCACATGCGGCTCAGTCACTTCGTCCTGAGGTTGAGAACATGTTTATGGAAGAGAAATCCATTAAATCCATTGACTTGAGAATCTGCGAGACCATGAGGTCCTTTTTTTTTAAAAAAGGTTTTTATTTATTTGACAGAGAGATTGAGAGAAAGCACAAGTAGGCAGAGAGGCAGGCAGCCTGAGAGGGAGAAGCAGGCTCCCGCTGAGCAGAGAGCCCGACACAGGGCTCAATCCCAGGACCCCGGGATCATGACCTGAGCTGAAGGCAGCCGCTTAACCCACTGAGCCACCCGGGCGCCCCGAGACCATGAGTGTCTTGATCTATGCAGGGTATTATGTGTGAGAGTTGCTTATTCCAGGATTTCTCTAGAGGCTGGCAAGAGTCCTGAACCAATTGTCATTTCTGTCTTGCTGATCTGACAGGGTTGGGAAGGTGTGAATCTTAGATAAACCCACTTTCCTTTCTTACCAGATGTTTTCCTGCCAAAGCATGGTGGGTTGTTAGTTGCCTTGAGTTGGAAAATGGTTTGTAATTCCAACTGTAAATTTATTCATCCTTGTAATTTATGTAAGGTTTTTATACACAATACTCAATTCTTTAAGAGACATCAACAAATTTTGGTTTTCTATTGTCATGTGAGAACATTAGCCCCCAGCAATGCCTCATTGTAAATGAGCAAAATAAAATAAAGTGGGAAATAGTGCTGCAGTAAAAAAATAAAAATAAAGTGCTGCAATAAGAAAATAAATAAATAGGGGCGCCTGGGTGGCTCAGTGGGTTAAAGCCTCTGCCTTCGACTCAGGTCATGATCCCAGGGTCCTGGGATCGAGCCCCGCATCGGGCTCTCTGCTCAGCAGGGAGCCTGCTTCCCCTTCTCTATCTGCCTGCCTCTCTGCCTATGATCTCTCTCTCTCTGTCAAATAAATAAATAAAATCTTTAAATAAATTAATTAATTAATAAAATAAAATACTGTTCTACCATGCACAAGATGTATGACCTTAAGCAGGTTACTTTACCTCTCTAAACTTCACTTTCCTCATCTGCAAAGTGGAGGAAAATATCATAATTACTTTATCAGATGATTGTGAGGATTAAATCAGATACCTCTAAACCTAGTGCTGGGCACCTTGTAAGCATGTATTAATTGTTAGTAATTATTAGTAATAATTTGTATACCACTGAATTCTTACATTTTAAAAGAATATTAATTAATTAATTGATTGATTGATTGATTGATTAATTATTTATTTTAGAGTGAGCAGGAGGAGGGGCAGAGGAAGAGGAAGAGAGAATCTTAAGCAGACTCCACCCTGAGCATGGAGCTGAGATCAGGCTCGATCTTATGACCCTGAAACCAGGACCTGAGCCAAAACCAAGAGGCAGTTGCTTAACTGACTGTGCCACCCAGGTACCCATACGTTCTTATATTTTTATAATGAACATGCATTGCTTGAGAAATTCCAAGAACAATTTTTAAATGCGTGAAGTCAACCTTAATTTTGAGTGTTTACTAATTTAAATGCATTCTTAAGTTATCAAATCATGCTTTGATCAAGCTGGAAAATTTGACTCTACTGTCTCGGTGTTTCAGAGAAAATGGAGGTTACTGACAAGGTCTGAATTGTACTTTATTTATTTGTTTCTGTTTTATAAATCAAGGAGGGAAAACTTCCTGGGCACCAAAATTCATGAAGTCATGGTACTATTTTTACCAAAATTGATCCTGAAACAATGATTAGTAGTATTAAATTTCCTAATCTACCAAGAGTTCCTTTTAATATTCCATTGGTCATTTAGATCTTTGAAACAAAGCAATTCCAATTAAATTTCATGTTGACCCCTAAGGCTTTTTGTTTTAGTGCAAAAAAACTGTTAATAATCTAGCATCTTTCCCAAGATCCTGTCTCATTTCCCTTCAACTGATTTGAGCATTCCATTTTAATTCATTGCCTGTGGAATTAGTAATTATATGATTTCTCTTGTGACTCCAATCTTAAATAATGATATCCCTTTAATAAGGCTTGTTCTATTTATATGGTCTAAAGAAAAATTTGGTTTTTAAGAGAAAACAGCAGTAATACTAGACATAATTGTTGTGTGTGTTTTTTAAAGATTTATTTATTTATTAGTTTGTTTGTTTATTTATTTGTCAGAGAGAGAGAGAGAGATCACAAGTAGGCAGAGAGGCAGGCAGAGAGAGAGAGAGAGAGGAAAGCAGGTTCCCCGCTGAGCAGAGAGCCCGATTCGGGGCTCGATCCCAGGACCCTGAGATCAGACCTGAGCTGAAGGCAGAAGCTTTAACCCACTGAGCCACCCAGGTGCCCCTGTATTTGCTTTCTGTGATGTTCCTGACGGTTCCTGTGCAGGCAACCTTCTGACCTCCTCAATTTTTTTTCCTCCCTGGAATCTTCTAGTTCCACCTAAGTAAAACAGGGTTTCCAGAGCACTGTCCCTTGGGAGGGCAGGAGCCTGAGAACTCTCCTCAGCAACTTGGGGGATGACCACGATGTTTGCATTTTTAGTCAAGCAGGAAGCAACAATGACATTCTCCCCGGGCAGACCCTCTGCTCCATGGCATAATAACCTAAGGATTTCTTCAGTCCATCATGGCAGTCAGCTTGTTCTATCTGTAATGAAAGCCCAATGCAGGGCTTGATCCCACACCCTGAGATCAT
>CM052812.1:28061300-28098296 GCA_028533885.1 Nasua narica | reverse complement strand
CCTGAGCTGAAGGCAGAGGCTTTAACCCACTGAGCCACCCAGGCGCCCCTGTTGTTTTTTTTTTTTAAGATTTTATTTATTTGACAGAGAGAGAGAGAGAGAGACAGTGAGAAAGGGAACACAACGGGGTGGGGGGGAGGGGGTGGGAACAGGAGAAACAGACTCTCCACTGAGCAGGGAGCCCAATATGGGGCTCGGTCCCAGGACCCTGGGATCATGACCTGAGCTGAAGGCAGACACTTAACGACTGAGCCTCTCAGGTGCCCTGAAATAACTGTTTAAATGTATTTTCTGGCCTGTTTTTATTGATTTATTCATGTTTCTGGTCAAAACAACCAGAATGCAAAATGAGGAGCTTGTGAGGTTCTCAGCCTAGCTCCTCCCACCAATACTTGGACTCAACTAGTAGCCACTCACTAGGATCTCCAAATGGAAACCAGGGCCATTTTCCAGACCTCAGGAGTCCTATAGCCTTTAACCAACCAAACTGTAAGTACCTACAAGATAACAAGTAGTTTTATCGAGGCTATCTTTCTGTGTGTGTGTAACCACTTTGTTGAGAAGATATAGTTTATAAACTATGCAATTTACCCATTTAAAATGTACAGTTCATTGAATTTTTAATATATTCACAGAGTTGTGCAATCCTTACCACAATGCATTTAGAACATTTTTGACACCCTAACTAGGAACTCCATACCCATTAGCAACACTCCCCTTTTCACATAATGACAACAAAGCTTACCAAAAATGTATTTAGGCTTATCCTGCTAAGGCAAAAGAGACAGATTAGAAGGAAAGCTCAAACTTTGCACAGTGGTCTAATTTTTAAATTCTTTAATTGTATTTTGTCCTATCTCAAATTGTGGAAAGAATATTTTTAAGAATTTTTAATATTGTTTAATTTGGGAAATTTATATTTTATAACTCAAAAGATTGAAATCGAGAAGATACAGAATTTTCTAGCATCTAAAATTGTTAAAATGGGCACCTAAGTGGCTCAGTCAGTTAAGCACCGACTCTTGATTTAGGCTCAGATCATGATCTCAGGGTGGGGAGATTGAGCTCTGCTTTAGGCTCCATCCTGGGCAAGGAGCCTGGTTAAGATTCTCTCTCTCCCTCTCCCTCTGCCCAACACACACACTCAATCTCTCTCTCAAATAAATAAATAAATAAAATTATTAAAAGAATCATGGAAACAAAGCAAAGAAATGAACAAACGCTCCTCTTTTAGCCCAGCCCTAGGCAACTACTAATCTTTTTTCTGTCTCTATGAATTTGCCTATTCCAGAAATTTCATATAAATGGGACCATATAATATGTGGTCACTTGTGTCAGACTTTTTTCATTTACCATAATGTTTTCAAAGTTCACACACATTGTACTGTGTATCAGCACTTCATTTCTTTTTATGGCTGAATAATATTCCATTGTATGGATGTGCCATGTTTTGTTTATCCATTTATTAGTTAATGGACATTTGAGTTGTTTCTACTTCTTAGCTATTGTGAGTAATGCTGCTATGAACATTCATGTGCAAGTTGTTGTGTAAATATATGTTTTCATTTCTCTTGGGTGTATACCTAAGAGTAGAATTACTGGGCCATATGTTTAACCTTTTGAGAAACTGCCTGATTATTTTCCAAAGTGGCTGCACCATTTTACATCAAGGCTATCTTAAGATCTCCTTGGTCTTGGGTTAATTGTTGTCCCATTTGGGTATGGCCTTGGGAACAGACCTTTACTTTTCAGGCAAGAAACTTATGTCAAAAATTCTCACTATATTATGATCTGAACTTAGCAGTCTAAAAGAGTATGAGTTTTTCAACATTTTTAAAAATATGATGATGAGCATTCTTCTATCTAGAAGGGGAAAAAAAGATCCTATTTATCAAGTTTCTAGAATTGTATAGACTCTTATGGAGCACTTGCCTCTTCTCACCGTAAAAGGCTGAGTAAGGCTTTAGAGACAGGTGGAGCAAGGCATTGTGGTATAAATTAAGGAACATTACAAAAGAAAATATGTCTTCATTACTGCAAGGAAATTCTTCATTTCACTTACAACAACATCCTTGGTTACAGAAGTCAGAAATTCATATGTGCTAATAAATTTATATTGTAGTCACTCACACCTTAGCATAAATTATTTTAATAATCACACTTTCCTCTTAATCCTTGGCTAAGTACAGATTAAGGTGTTCTGGGAGTAGAGGAGGTACTTTTTTAAAAATTAATATATAATGTATTATTTGCCCCAGGGTTCATGTCTGTGAATCATCAGGTTTACACATTTCATAGCACTTACCATAGCACATACCCTCCCCAATGTCCACAACCCAGCCACCGTATCCCTACACCCCCTTCCTTCCAGCCACCCTCAGTTTGTTTCGTGAGTTTAGGAGTCTGTTATGGTTTGTCTCCTTCCCGATCCCATCTTGTTTCATTTTTCTCCCCCGCTCCCCGCCATGATCCCCCACCCTGCCTCTCAAATTCTTCATATCAGAGAGATCATGTGATAATTGTGTTTCTCCGACTTACTTATTTTGTTTAGCATAATACTCTCTAGTTCCATCCACGTCATTGCAAATGGCAAGATTTCATTTCTCTTGAGGGCTGCATAGTATTCCATTGTATAAATATACCACATCTGCAGAGAAGGTACTTTAAAAAGGATAGAAAACAAGTAATTTTAGAGCCCAAGAAGGGGAATTAGGACATACTACATACATTACATTTATTAGTCTATTTACTGCTCATAACAATGCCATGAGATAAATAGTATCATTTTTACTTTATTTTTATTTCTTTTAAAGATTTTATTTGTTTATTAGGGAAAGAGAGAATGAGTGTACAAAGAGGGGGAAGGGCAGAGGGAAAGGGAGACACAGACTCCCCGCTGAGCAGGGAGCCCCACATGAAGTGGATCCCAGAACCCTGGAATCATGACCTGAGCCTGAGGCAGACACTTAACCAACTGAGCCACCCAGGCACCCCTCATTTTTACTTTAAAAGAAAGGGAAGAGGCTAAGGGCACCAGGATGACTAAGTCGGTTAAGCGACCGACTCTTGATTATGGGCTCTGGTCATGAGATCAAGCCCCTTGTCAGGCTCTGTGCTCAGTGCAGAGTCTGCTTGGGATTCTCTCTCCCTTTACCTCTGCCCTCCCCACTCATGCTGTCTCTAAATAAATAAATAATCATAAAAAAATAAGAAAAGGCAAGTCTAAAAAAGTTAAGTAACTTACTAAAGGTCATATTATATGTGGAGAGCCAGGATTTTAACTCCTATTTGCCTGATTCCAAAAAATCATAGCATCTACTTCTGTCCTGAATAGAGAATAAACACTTGGAGGTTGCTGGCGTTGGGAAGGAGTGAATGTAGAGAGCAGGAGTGTCTTGAAACCAAACTTTGCCTTCTCTACAAATTTCTTTTTCCGTGTTGTGCCCCTGGTTGCCACAACCACCTGCTGGCAGCTCCCCCGACCGCAGTGGTTCAGCTGTGCAAAAATGCTAATGGGTCCCTAAATGCTTCCTGGTTTTAGTGGAGAGTGGAGCTACTGTATTTGACTAAGTTAGGATAGCAGCAACCGCTGCTGCCAGAGTCACACACACTCCGGCAAAACTTCCTTATTTGGAAAAGTCTTTTCCATGCTATCTGGGCAGAAAGAATACAGACTCACATTTAAGAAAAACAAAATGCTTTCACCTACATCAGAAGGGGCACTTGAAAACCCTAAAACACAAAGAAATGATAAAAAGATCAAGTATATTTCTTTTTTTTTTTTAAGAGTTATTTGTTTGTTTGAGAGAGAGAGAAGGCAAGTACTTGCAAGCAAGCAAGCAAGCAGGGGGAGGGGCAGAGGGAGAGAGAATCCTGAAGCAGGCTCCCCCGCACCCAGTGCAGAGCCCAGTGCATGATCCCAGGACCCTGAGATCATGAACTGAGCTAAAATCAAGAGTTGGCTGCTTAACCAACTGGGCTACCCAGGTACCCCATGATCAAGTATATTTTTAAATATACTTGATCACTGACTTTCGTCAAGTGGAAGGTGGGGGGAGGGTGGGGGAGGGAATGTTTCATCAGATAGCTAAAAGAACATTCACTAATCCCTTTTCTTTAACCCCAGAAGCTGTTCTAGTTAGCAGTAAGCTTTGTTTCTCAGTTATATGAAATTTAGCACACTTTTTACTGGAACGAAGAAAAAATACATTTTGAAATTATTTATGTGTTCAACCCAGGAGAGACCTCAGTGGCAATACACTAGTTTCTCAGGCAAGGATTAGCATTGCTTCTCCTCCCCTGTGCAGAGGTTATATATGAAAAGGCAAGACCAAGTGGATATTTGGAGGATTGGCCCATGAGGTCAACCTGAGTGCTAGCTCCTATGGTTCCTGGAGCAGCTTGGTAGAGAGATGAAGAGAGGAGACTTAAGTCTCAACTCTGCCACTGACTTGCTGGGTGAACTTGGGCAATTTACTTAACCTCTCTGGGAGACCTCAATTTGCTCTTCTTTGAAGAGGGGTTGGACTAAATGACCTCCACCAGCCTTTCCAGAATTGACTTTCTATTTTGTTATTTCCTTGATTTGGAATAGGGTTTGTCTAGGCTAAAGGGTGCAGTAGAAACCATGGCTTTCCAGTGTCCTCTAGACACACCCCTCATTTCCTAACTTCCCTCCCGGTAGTCCCTCCCAAAAGTCCCACTGGTATGCAAAGCACAATAAGCTGAATATCATTCCCAGTGCTTATCAAATGTTATCTGTCCCCTGTTCCATTCCGTCAGAGTCTGCTTTTAACCACCTGGCCCTGAGTGAGGATGGATTAAATCAGATGAAATAACCCTCATTGAGATTGGCTAACATGTCACCCTCCTCACAAAATACCTTAAAATTGATCAGAATATACATCGACCCCTCCAAAGTGCCAAATATCTGCATTTTGTGGAAGGAGACTATTGATGGAGGGGTCTTTCTATGCCCCTTAAATTGCATTAAGGTTGGATTACCTTCTCTGACCAGTGATGCTCGGAGAAGTTGTCCTATCTTGGCAGGAAGATTGTAAACTCAAGATGGAGATTTTGTTTTCCTCTGCATTAATCTGCAGCTAATGCCAGTGAACATTATCCTTGTTTAATTACATTCACTAGCCAACTGACACAACTTCCCCTGGGAAGAAGCTTATCCGACTCTGACTCATGCTTTACAGCATGTTGGATTTGAGGAAATGGATAATATACGCCCCGCTGGCTTTGGAATTTTAAACAGAAACCCACATGCCGCCAAGTCTCCAGCTTACTCCCAAATATGGGAGAATGTGTGCCCCAGCCACGGTTGCAGGAGGCATGCTCAGTGTGACAAAAGGCAAAACCCACAGTGTGTGCTGAGTGCCAGGCCAGGCGTGGAGAACCAGAGCAAGCATGCACTTAAGGGAAAAGGAACCCCCTCCCAGAGAAGGGAGGGAGGATGCCCCCGCTAAGGACTAGGTCCCTTTTCTAGAGCTATCTTTTTTTTTTTTATCATTATTATTTACATATAATGTATTACTTGTTTCAGAGGTACAGATCTGTGATTTGTCAGTCTAACAATTTACAGTACTCCCCATAACACATACCCTCCCCAATGTCCATCGCCCAGCCACCCCACCCCTTCATCCTCCTCCCCTCCAGCAACCCTCATATCTGATGATAACATGCAGCCAATGTCTTCTTAAAAGTGAAATGAATCACCAGCATCAGGGACTAAAGAGGTGTGAGTTTGAGGGGCCAAGCTTTAGAGGTTTTTAAAGCAGTACTCACAGACACACCATGTCAGACCAGGAGATGAAACGATAGGAGCTTTGTGCTGAGCTGGTCAGGTCACCCTGTACCCAGATCACGGCAAGAAACCCTCTGGTAGCCTGCGCACCCCGGGACTCTCTAGAATCAGAGATGTTCCCAGAGTGGAGCTAACTGGGGCGATTGTTCTTGTGTCTGAGCTTAGGGTGCAGGGGGCAGTGACCCAGAGCAGAAAGAGATAGTTCCTCAGCTGGAGGCCAAAAAAAAAAAAAAGGCTCACGGTCTAATTCAACCCCTAACCCCAGCTCCGTGGCTGAGCCCCTCCCTCGTTTGGCCTGTACCCCCTAAGGCTCCATATGCTCTCTTAAAAACCCTCTTCCCTTTCAGGGCTGTCCTTGTTGTTGTTGCTGATGTTGTTGTTGTTATTGTTTTAAATTTAAAAAAATCTTTATTATTTTTATTTTTAAAATGTGTTTGTTGAAAAATATCAGACAGAAATATAACAATAACTGCTTCCATTTATAGAGTATTTTCTTTGCATAAGACATCGTATGAAAGCACTTTCTGGGTACCATTTTACTCAGGTAGGTTTATTATCATTCCCATTTACAGATAATAAGATGAAAGTTCATACAGGTGAAGTCGTTTGCCCAAAGTCACATAGCCAGTACACAGGAAGGCTGAGACGCAAACCCAAGTGCTTACAAGGTTGTGTGTTTATTACACAGGCTACCTTAAAAGGTACAAAAAAGAGGGAAATATCAACCTTAATCCACCACTCTAAGATCACCACTGTACTATCTTTCCAGACCTCTCTTTACATAAATGTTTGTGGTGTTTATTTCAATCTGATTTTAGGAGAATAAAATCTAGGGTTGATTGGGTTTCCAGGAAGAGGGAGAATGAGTCACCCACTGTAATTTTTCCAGATTTCTCTTCCCCTTAAAAAGTTCTAGTTCAGGGAACCTGCACTTGCTTGAGTCCTGAGCCCTCTGCTGGTCTCCAATAGGCATGGATGTCTTACTGGGAGCATCCTGCCAAGCACACAGTAGGTACTCAATTGTTTCTCTCCAGTGGTATTATCAGGGATAGGATTTTCTGTGTTTCTTGGCCTCTGTTCCGGTGTAGGTATTTAAGAACTATGAGTTCCTTCCCCCTCCAGATGGTGCTGGTGCTGGTGTTGGAGCCAAATAAAGAACCAACCGCCCAAGTGAGCCTAGAAACGCAGACATGTCAGCGCTCAGAAGAGCAAAACTGATGTCACTACTGCTGTCCTGGGACTGCCCTTTAATACTCTTGCTGAAGGCGCCTGGATGGCTCAGATGGTTAAGTGTCCAACTCTTGATTTCTGCTCAAATCATGATCACAAGCCCCATATTGGCCTCCACAGTGGGCGTGGAGTCTGCTTAAGAGTCTCTCTCTCCCTCTCTCTCTGCACCTCTTCCCCATCTCCTTCAAACAAACAAATCCCTTACTGAATTTGCAATCTTGGTCTTTCTCATGGCTGCTGATGAAAAGAAGAGCTTCGGGGGTAGAGATAGTTACAGGCGAGGTCAAACATGCGTGTTGTGTTAGTGGGGGAAGAGAGTGGGATCTAGATTCAGTGACACTTCTAGAAGTCATAGGATCTCCTGTCACCAGATCTTGCCTGACTTCAGGGGCTGGAGAATCACCCACAGCAAAGGGACTGACTCCAAGCGGCAGTGAATTACCATGCTTGGTCATGAGACCCTCTCAGAGCAAGCAGAGTGAATGAAGGCAGGCACGACAGAAGCTAATCAGGGACACAGGAAACCTGTCTTTCCTTGTCCCCTCTCACTAACCAGCACCTTCCCTGCAACACTTAAACCACACATATTCTCTTAAAAAGAAAACCCAAACTATTAAGCAGTAAATTTTATGTTACATATATTTTACTGTGATTAAAAAGAAGATACTCACCCAGGTTAAATATTCTCTCTCTCCGTATTCCTATGTCTATGATTTCCTCAGGTTGTTTTTCCCAAGCACTAGAAACCACATTATTGCATTCGAATCCCTGCAATTTGTGATATAATAAGAGTAGTTATCACTAGTTTCCTAAACCAGGATTACTAATTTTTTTTCTTTTGGCTAACCTTTTATGGAAGTATAACATATACAGAAAAGGGCACAAATCATAAATATACAGCTCTATAAATTTTCAAACAGCAAGCACCTTCATATCACCAAAACCTAATGAAGAAACAGAACGTACTAGCCTATGAGAAACCCTCCCTGTATCCCTTCCAGTCACTCGTCTCTCAAAGGCAATTCCTGTTCATAAACTAAAAGCATAGATTAATTTTTTTTTCTCTTTTGGAACTTGACATAAATGGAATTATAAGTGTGTATCCTTTTCTGTCTGGCTTCTTCCAGTTAACACTATACTTGTGATATTCACCCTAACTATTGTATGTAGTTATAGACTATTTTTCCCCATGCTGTATAATACTCTATTATGTGAATTCGCCATGATTTATTTATCCATTCTTTTGTTGAATTCGCCATGATTTATTTATCCATTCTATTATTCTATTCTATTTATACATTTGAATTGTTTCTGGCTTTTAGCTATTACAAATAATGGCACTATGAGCATTCTTGTACATGTCTTTTAGCGAACATACATTTTTCTAGAAATGTAATTGCTTATCATAGGGTATGCATATGTTTGACTTCGATGGATATTGTCAGATATTTTTCCAAGGTGGTTGTAACCAATTTATACTCCCACTAGCCATGTACGAGGGTTCCACTTACTCTATATCCTCACCAACACGTAGTGTTATCTGTCTTTTTTATTTTTGCCATTCTGGTGTGATGTGTAAGGATATCCTATTGTGGTTTTAATTTGCATTTTCCAGCTGATTAGTGAATTGAGCATTTTTTCACGTATTTATTAGTCATTTGAATATCCTAGGGACTTTTGAAAGTTTTGTTTTCCCAGCTATTAAAGTAATACATGCTAACTGAAGAAGGTTTGGCAAGTACAGAAAGGAATCGTGATGGCTTTGTACTACGTCATCTTAGCTAAACTGGAACTATGTTTTTCAGAATTTTTTTCCTTGTCTGCTTCTGGGCTAGGGTTGGCCACAAGAAAATTTACATAAGACCTAAAGGGCGGACGGGAAGCAGTCCGTGGTTATCCTCAGAAGGTCTGGATAGAGGCAAGCCCTGGTGAACCTCACACATGTTGTCTCAGATCTTCTGGCTCACCTTGTCGGTGTGGGAGGGCAGGTGAGCCCACCAGATCTCATCCTTCGACTTGTTCAACTCCTGGGTCAAATGTGTGTTTAGTTTCATGCCAAAGGACCCAGCTCCTTTCGCAGGTCCCTGACATCACTGAAGTTGGAGGTTGAGGAGGCCATGAGAGACTGAAGCAGATTCCACGTCGCCCTTGTAGGTGCCACATTTTTCTTGCAATTTCTGGTTTGCTCTCCCTCCCCCATATTGCCTGTCTCTTTATTCTTCCTGACTACCTACCCTCCTGATTTCAGGCCCAGCACCAAAAACATAAGCAGCAAGTGCACACAAGCTATTCAACCAGCTCCCACAATCGCATAGCATCAACTCCCTATAACAAACCTCTGACTCTAGGTCATTCTTCGAAGCTCTGCATCTCTACTTAAACCCTGATACAGGTGTTGAGAAGAAACCAACTTTATTACCTGTAATCCCACGCCCAGAGTGGACCACTGTCAACATCTCAGTGTGTCTTTTTTCCTGCCCAGAGTATTTTCATGGAAGAGAATGGCGCTCTGGAGAGGTGAAGGGCTGCTCAGGGCTGCATTAGCACGGTGGCAGAGCCGAGCAGTCAGAGGGCTGGTTTCACTCCTGTCAAGGCGGTGTTGCTTGCACTGTGTCTCAGAATCCCTGCGTGACCCTTTCGTCCTCCAGCTTTCCTGGGGCCCTCTGGCTCTGGGCACAAGCTCTGCGCCTGGGAGAGCAGCTTTTGAACACATCATGTTGGGCTTGGCAGCCACCTGCTTTTACAGCTTCCCCATTTTGTTCTGACCAAATTATAGGAGTTCCACCTTTCTGTTCCTCTTCAGAGAAAAAACACTGTTTTAAAACGAGAGTCATGCTGTGTCATCCACATCTGGAGAACCCACTGAGAAGCGGCGGCCACCAGGGGGCCAGAGAGAGTCCAAAGGCCCTTCCCTCCCCACCAAACCCAGCTTGTGGGAAGTCATTTAGAGATGGAGCCCTTTGATTTAAGCATTACTATCTTGAGAGTTCTCTTAAAATGTAAGTGTTCCTGAGAGAGGCAACACATGAAATCCATAATCCTTCAGAATGAATTTCCCAGATGTCGTCGTAAGGGACATCGCAAAAGCTTTGGTGGAGAATGGGCTGGGGAGGAGACTGCTGGGAGGCGAAGCCGACGACAAACTGCTTACTCTGTAATTTGGCTAAGAGCCTCCTGGACCCTGAGTTTTACAAAAACCGGCCAGCCACATTTTTCTGCTCAAACCTGAGACTTGGGCCTGGGCTCGTCTCCTCACCTGGAGGATGGACCTACTAGGACAGATTGGCTTCCCTGAGAACAGAACCAGAGGGAAGCATCCGGAGATGGAGTGCAATGTAGAAACTAGTGACATTGAAAAGAAACTGGTGACACATACTCTCCCAGCGTGTCAGTTCTGCCTGGCTGGTTTCTTGAAAAAGAACAAAAAAGTGGATGTTGTAGTTAAGGTTTCTTGCTTTGCTTCATTTCCTCTTCCAACAGCCATCCCTCCCGTGGGTCTCATTCCTGGTTTGTTTCTATCACTGCCACCCAAGTAAAGGGGACAGCTACTTCACAGGTTGGCTGCTGAGCTGGGAGCCCCAGGAAGGCAGGGAGGCCACAGCCCGAAGCCCAGGAGTGCCCAGGGGTAACATTATCCCGCCACAGCTAAACAAGGAACTGAGTGTTTACAATAACTTCAAGAAAGTCGTGGGTGTTTCCTCTGTCAGAGAAACAAGAAACCACAGTGAGATAATGGATGGCTATATTCAGTCACAGATTATCAGCTGCCATTGCTGCTTCCTGTTCAGAATGTGATGAAACTTCTTTCTAGTCACTGGAGCCTCATGGATTCTGCAAGTGACAGCACTTAGTGATGTGGGGCTTGGGAGCACTGCTAGCCAGAAGTGGAACTGGGCTTTTTTGGGCGGTGGGGAGTGAGGCTCCACGGGCCTGTTCTTGGTAGAGTAGGAGGTGGGTTAGGGACCAACAGTGAGAATAATTTTTGCCAAACTCTTGGTATTTTTCAGGCTTTTACACTTAGAGATTTTTGTGCACTATCTCTTTTGACTCTTATTTTCTAAAGACTTTATTTTTAAGTGCTCTCGACACCTGACATGGGGCTTGAACTCACAACCCCAAGATCAAGAGTCACATGCTCCACCAACTGAGCCAGTCAGACACCTGTCATTTGACTCTTAAAAAACAAGTACTATGCAAAAGACAAGTGTTGGTGAGGATGCAAAGAACTTGGAACCCTTGTACACTGTTCACGGGAATGCAAAATGGTGTAGCCACTATGAAAGGCAGTGTGGAGGTTCTTCAAAATACTGAAAATAGAATTAACTCCCAACTATATGGTCAACTAATCTTCAACAAAGCAGGAAAGACTATCCAATGGGAAGAAGGCAGTTTCTTCAACAAATGGTGTTGAGAAAACTGGCCAACAACATAAAAAAGAATGAAGCTGGACCCCTCTCTTACACCAAATGCAAAATTAATTGAAAATGGATTAAAGACTGAAGTGTGAGACTCCAAACCATAAAAATAACAGATAACAGAGGCGGTAACCTCTTAGACATTGACTGTAGCAACTTCCTTCTAGACATAGCTCCTGAGGCAAAGGAAACAAAAGCAAAAATAAACCATCGGGGCTTCCTCACAATAAAAATCCTCTGCACAGTGAAGGAAACAATCAACAAAACTAAAACGCAACCTACTGAATGGAAGAAGATATTTCCAAATGACATGTCTGATAAGGGATTAGTATCCAAAGTATATAAAGAACTTATCAAACTCAATACCCAAAAAATGAATAATCCAAATAAAAAGGGGCAGAAGACATGAATGGACATTTCTCCGAAGAAGACATATATATGGCCAACAGACACATGAGAAGATGTTCAACATCACTTATCACCAGGGAAAAGCAAATCAAAACTACAGTGAGAAATCACCTCGCACCTATCAGAATGGCTAAAATTAACAACACAGAAAATAACAGATGAAGGTGAGGATACGGAGGAAGAGGAACCCTCTTACACTGTTGATGGGAATGCAAACTCATGCAGCCACTCTGGAAAATGGTATGGAGTTTCTTCAGAAAGTTAAAAATAGAACTACCCTATGATCCAGCAATTGCACTACTATTTACCCAAAGAATACAAAAATATTAATTATAAATATATAAAAAGGGATACTGGGGCACCTAGGTGGCTCAGTCAGTTAAGTGTCCAACTCTTGATCTTAGCTCAGGTCTTGATCTCAGGGTCATGAGTTCAAGCACCGTGTTTTAGAAAAGGGGGGGGGGAGATACAAACACACTGATGTTTATAGCAGCATTATCTACAATAGCCAAATTATGGAAACAGCCCAAGTGTCCATCAAGATAAAGAATATGTGAAGGGACACCTAGGTGGCTCAGTTGGTTTAGCATCTGCCTTTGGCTCAGGTCATGGTCTCAGAGTTCTGGGATCAAGTCCCACTGATCAGAGGACAGCCTGCTTCTCCCTCTTCCTCTGCCTTTCCCCTTGGCTAGTGCTCTCATTCTCAATCTCTCAAATAAACAAACAAACAAACAAATAAATAAAGTCTTTTAAAAAAGGGAAAAAAAAGATCTGGTATACACACACACACACACACACACAGAGAGGAGTATTACTCTGCCCCTTATCCTCCCCCAATTTCCTCACACGTGCACTCTCTGTGTCTCTCTAAAATAAATAAATATATATATTTTTTAAAGATTTTATTCATTTATTAGAGAGAGAGAGACTGAGAATGAGAGGGGAGAACATCAGAGGGAGAAGCAGACTTCCCACAGAGCTAGGAGTCCAATATGGGACTCGATCCTGGGACTCCGGGATAATGACCTGAGCCAAAGGCAGCCACTCAACCAACTGAGCCACCCAGGCGCCCAATAAATATTTTTTAAAAAGGAAAGAAAATGTATATATACATACAATATTATTAAGACTTTAAAAAGAAGGAAACTCTAAAAATATATGAAAGCATGGTTGAGCCTTAAGGATATAATGCTAAGTGAAATAAGCCAGTCACAGGACAGATACTGTATGATTTTACTTATATGAGGTATCACAAATAGTCAAACTCATAGAAGCAGAAAACAGAATAGTGGTTGCCAGGAGCAGGCTGAAGAGTTGCTAATCAACAGGTTTAAAGCTTCAGTAATGCAAAATTGATAAATTCTAGAGATCTGTACAACATTGTGCCTATAGTTAACAGTATTGTGTTGTACACTTAAAAATCTGTTAAGAACAGATATCATGCCGGGGTGCCTGGGTGGCTCAGTGGGTTAAAGCCTCTGCCTTTGGCTCAGGTCATGATCTCAGGGTCCTGGGATCGAGCCCCGCATCGGGCTCTCTGCTCAGGAGGGAGCCTGCTTCCCCCTCTCTCTCTGCTTACTTGTGATCTCTCTCTATCAAATAAATAAATAAAATCTTTAAAAAAAAAAAAAAGAACAGATACCATGTTAAGTGTTCTTACCACAATAAACTAAAAATACAAACTTAATTTAAAAACCACCCTTTGAGGGACACCTGGGTGGCTCAGTCGGTTAAGCGGCTTCCTTTGGCTCAGGTCATGATCCCAGGGTCCTGGGATCCAGTCCTGCCTCGGGCTCCCCGCTCGGTGGGGAGTCTGCTTCTCCCTCTCCCTCTGCCCCTCCCCGTGCTCATGTTCCCTCTCTCTCTCTCTCTCTCTCTCTCAAATAAATAAAATCCTTAAAAAAAACCACCCTATGAGAATGGTGCTATTATTATCACCATTTTATAGATGAGACAAGAGGATCATAAATGTTAAAGTAATTTGCCCAGGGGTCACAGTGGTAGAACTAGGAACTAGAATCAAGACTTGCTTCTCTGTCTCAGTACTTTATTGAACTATCACTTATGTACACTTAATATGTATATACCCATGTGGCCATCACTCAGATTAAAATCAGAGCATTTATATCATTCTGAAAGTCCCCCCACTGCCCCTCCCCAGCAAGTACCCACTCCACCTAACCTCAAAGGTAACCGATATTCTGACTTCTATCCTCATAGATTCATTTGACCTATTATTGAACTTCATAGGAATGAAATCATCCTCTTCTATGTGGCTTCTTTTGCTCAGGAAAATGCGTCCGGAATTTGTTCACATTGTCATATGTATCAGCAGTTTATTCCTTTTTATTGCTGAATGGTATTTGATTTTATGAATATACCACCCAGTTTACTTACCCTTCCTCTTGTTGATGAATATTTAGGTTGTTTCCAGTTTTTGTTTTTTTAAAAATTTTATTCATTTATTTGATACAGAGAGAGAGATCACAAGTAGGCAGAGAGGCAGGCAGAGAGAAAGGAGGAAGCAGACTCCCCGCCGAGCATAGAGCCCGATGCGGGGCCCAATCCCAGGACCCCGAGATCATGACCTGAGTCGAAGGCAGCGGCCCAACCAACTGAGCCACCCAGGTTCCCCAGGTTGTTTCCAGTTTTAGGCCCTTTTGAATAACAGTGCCATGGACATTTTTCTTAGGTAAGAAGTTTTACTTTACTAAATGCTGCTGTACAGTCTGATTGCTCCTCATCCCTGCCCACACATGGTATTGTTGACCTTTTCATTTTGGTCGTTAGAATGAGCGTGAGAATCAGCTCTTCCTGATTCCAAAGGCCGGCAGCATCATAAAGCTCCGGTGCTGAGCTCCTGCCACATGCATGGCTCTCTGTCTTGGGTGGAAGTGAGTGGCCTAAGTACCACTTACATGCTGGCAGCAAGAACATAAAGTGACTTTCCAGAACAGCTAGATGCCAGGAGACCTGCCTCCTCCATCATTTCTGAGGCATGCCCGTCAAATTCAAGATTAAATGTGTGCATGCCATTCTCTAAGAAAAGCTCTCAGAGAAAGCTCTCCTGCGGCTTCTGGGACAAGGGTGTGCCAAGTGTGTGACTGATGTGGTCAGAGCCTCCTGTGAGGTTGGGCCTGTTCTTTGCTGCTAACAATTTGGAGTGGTTCAAGAGAGAACATCAGAAGGCTCTCAAGGATGTCCTGGCCCGGGAAGCACTGCAGCCTGAAGCATGAAAACTCTAGAAATATTTTGTAGCTTGACCTTATCCTCCAGTGTGGCCTCAGGCAAGTTATTTAACCTTCTGTGACTCAGTCTTGTCAACTCTTAAATGGGGCAGTAATGCCTGCACTGTATCTCACACAAAGTTCTTCAAGGGCTTCTTCCTGTTTTTTGAGGGTCTGTTTTTCCAGCCCATCTTTCCCAAATGTCCCGTATGCTTCTACCACACTGACCTATTTAATGTTCATAAGCAGGATATCTTCTTCCCCTCATCCACATTTTTTTAAAAGATTTTATTTATTTATTTGAGAGAGAGAGAGCATGAGAGGGGAGAAGGTCAGAGGAAGAAGCACTCCCCGTGGAGCTGGGAGCCATATGCGGGACTAGATCCTGGAACTCCGGGATCATGACCTGACCCGAAGGCAGCCGCCCAACCAACTGAGCCACCCAGGCGCCCCCTCATCCACATTTTTATAAAAGCTGCTTTTATGTGGGGTATTCCCTTTCTCTGGAATACTCTTTCCCACCTAGTCCAACTGGCAAACTTCTCTTCATTCTCCAACACTCAGCATAAGCAACACCTCCTCTGTGAAGCCTTCCCTGGGCATTCCTTCATTCTTGTGGCAGATGGATGGCCCCATAACACTTGGTGTTATACAGCGGCTCATAGCACATTGTTTTCTTGTGAGTCTTCCCCATTAGACTGTGAGGTCCTTATGAAAAAAAACTCCTGTCCCTGTGTCAGGCTGAGAGCAGTTGCTCAATAAACATTTACTGAATTAATGAAAAAATCTTGAAAGAAAAGGGAATGTGGAAATAATTTTAAAAGGAAATTAAGCCTTTATTATTGTCTTCATTCGTAAAAATAAATTGTGCATATTATAAGATATTCAAGCAAGAGAAGTAGAGGTTTCCCCTAATCCACCCCACATTCACGGACAACCCTATCAGCAATTTGCTTACAGATCTTTTTCCATATATATACAATTTTTCCCCCCAAACTGGGGGTCATATTGTTCAGAACCTGTTTCTATTAATTATATCTTGACTATCATTTTGAAATGCCTTTTTTATTATTATTATTCAATATAAGTGGGAAGGACAAGTCTCAGACTTTGTAAATGGGTCAAGGATGGAAACTTAAAGACAGAGTTTCCTTCTCCATTCACCCCTATAGAAATTGAAAAAGTCCCTTATTCGTTCATTCCTTTGTTCCTTTTTTTGGTATGGAGCCCACTGCAGGACTTGAACTTATGAAACGACCCTAAGATCAAAGCCTCAGCTGAGATCAGGAGTTGGACGCTTTAACTGAGTGAGCCACCCAGGTGCCCCAAATCCTTTGTTATGTTCATTTAAAAAAAAAATTGAGGGGAGGTTGGAGGGAGAGGGAGAGAATCCCAAGCAGGCTCCATCCCCAACACAGAGCCCAACATGGGGCTCAATGCCACAACCCTCATGACCTGAGCCAAAATCAAGAGTCAGAGCCTTAACTGACTCAACCACCCAGGTGCCCCAGTTCCTTTGCTCTTTTATTTTATTTTTTTTTTTTGAGATTCTATTTATTTATTTAACAGAGAGAGAGAGAGTGAGAGCACAAGCAGGGGAAGCAGCAGGCTCAGGGAGAGGGAGAAGCAGGCTCCCTACTGAGCAGAAAGCCTGCTGTGTGGGATCATGACCTGAGCCAAAGGCAGACGATTGACTGACTGAGCCACCCAGGTGCCCCTCCTTTGTTCTTTTAATTACAGAAGCGACATGCATGCACTGTAACAAATTCAGACAATACAGAAATGTATAAATAAAAAAGGTAGATGTTTTCCATATATGTATGTGTATAGGTGTATGCACAATTTTTAAGAAGAAAAAAAGCTGTACTATATGCGTTGCTTTTTTTTTTCACTTAATAGCTCATGGACAACTTTCTATATCAATAATGTATATTGATCACATTCTTTTTGATGCTTGCATAGTATTCCTTTGAATGACCTGCTATGATTTAGATGTTTTCTAACCCTCTATTGATATAATATATCCATTCAAAAAATACTTATGGAGCACCAATAGAAAAAATTAACTATCAGGGTGGAGCTCATGAGGACAGGTTTATCCCAGGGTGCTAAGGGAGCCCAGAGGAGACACAGAGACTGGGAAGCCAGTACCTGATGACACGGGCAGCATCGGGGATGGAACAGAAAGTGTGAATCTAAAGGCCAACTGCCCAGCACTCTCCCTCCCATCCAGGCCTTGCATCTCATTGGCTAGAACAAGGCAGGATCCAGGACCCCCAGAAGGAGCTTCCAGAACATGAGCTGAATGGAGCAAGCATAGTTTGCTTTAGATGAACAAATTGATTTTTCAGAAACAGGAAATTTCTCTCATACTTTAAGTCCTAAAATAGAAGAAACATGCTGGGATGCACAGGGACCTAGGGAATTTGGTTAACATTGTGAAGCAAAGTTGACGTGCATTTTGAAGCTCACAGTCTCAGTATGAGTTGTTCCTCACTTCTCAGAAAGGCTTTTATTGAAAATGAAGCAACGGCAACAGTCAAGGAATGGTCACACAGTAATAGAATGGGGTAAGAGAACACTTCCGAGTATTGCTGGTCTCAAAGGTGCAGGAAATTGAACCCTTCATGCTCCGCTGGGGAGATGATAAATCAGGCAGCCTAGAGAGCCAGCTGTGGCCTGGCCCAGCCTTTCTCTTCAGCCTCAACTCCAGATTTTCTCCCTGACACCAGCTCTGTGTTCTTCCCAACTCAGCACGCTGTCCACCCGAGAGCCTTTATGCAGGCCTTCCTTGTCTGGAGCTCCTTCTTTCCCTGTCTTCCTCCAGAGCCTCAGTCTCTCCAGTCTTTCTACTCATCCTTGAATTCTCAGCTTCAGGGAGGCTGTCTCTAAACCTCTAGTATAAATTAGGTTCCTCTGTCTACATTCTCTTACAACCCTGTTCTTTTTCTTCAAAGAAGTTACCACAATCACCATATTATATATTGATTCATGTGATTATTGCTTGAGTTTAGTTTGTTTGTTTAGTGACACAGAATAAACCTCTGTCGGTTTGCTCATAGTTAGGGTCTCGTAGATGTCTGACACAAAATCATACTCAATAAATATTTGTTGAATAAAGGAATGCTTTTAGAGTGCGGTCTCTATCAAAATTGTAAATAGATACTGTGTGATTTAGCCATCCTGCTGAAAGGAGGCATCCTGTGGAAATAGCAAGACTGCACTAAGACATAGGGGCAAGTGTCTCTGGGGATGCTTCATCAGCAGAGGTTCAGAAAATGCTTTATACGGTATATCATTCAATGGAACACTAAGTAACCATTCAAAGGAATTATATATATATATATATATATATATATATGAATTATATATATGATATATGTCATATATATCTGAATTACTGATATGAAAAATGTCAAGGGAGGGATGAATAAGTAGAGCACAAAGGATTTTTTTTAAAAGATTTTATTTATTTATTTGAGAGAGAGAGAGAGAGAGAGAACGAGAGAGGAGAAGGTCAGAGGGAGAAGCAGACTTCCCACAGAGCTGGGAGCCCGATATGGGACTCGATCCCGGGACTCCGGGATCATGACCTGAGCCGAAGGCCGTCGCCCAACCAACTGAGCCACCCAGGCGCCCGAGCACAAAGGATTTTTAAGGCAATGAAATTACCCTGTATGATACAAAATGATGGATACATGTCATTATGTATTTGTTGAAACCCATGGAGTGTACAACACCAGGAGTGAACCCCAACATAAACTCTGGGCTTGGATGATAATGATGTTTCAACATAGGTTCATTGATAAAAAATTAAAAATCCCCTGTGGTGGGGGATGTTGATAGTCGGGAGGCTATATGGGGTTAGGTATAGGGAGTATATGGGAAATCTTTGTACCTTACACTCGGTTTTGCTGTGAGCTTACAAATG
This sequence comes from Nasua narica, assembly GCA_028533885.1. NCBI lineage: Eukaryota > Metazoa > Chordata > Mammalia > Carnivora > Procyonidae > Nasua > Nasua narica. Next base: position 28,079,273 of record CM052812.1, on the reverse strand, counting down.
TTCTTTTAGGGGCACCTGGGTGGCTCAGTGGGTTAAAGCCTCTGACTTCAGCTCAGGTCATGATCTCAGGGGCCTGGGATCGAGCCCTGCATCAGGCTCTCTGCTCAGCAGGGAGCCTGCTTCCCCCTCTCTCTCTGCCTGCCTCTCTGTCTGCTTATGATTTCTCTCTGTGTGTCAAATAAATAAATGAAATCTTTAAAAAAATAGATCAAAAAGATCTATTAAAAAAAAAAGATCAAAAAGAAAGTAAGAATAAATGTATACACACACACACACACACACACACACACACACACACTCCATACTGTACAATTACATACAGCCACAGTAACGAGCAATGCAAAATGCAAACAGGCCCAGAGCCTTCTAACCACCAATAACAGTATCCAAGCTTTTCCCCGAACATCTGCAGGGCCACACATTTTCATTCAGTGTGGACCTTCCAGAGGGAGAGGAAAGCTGCTCAACTCCAGCAGGAGATTAGATCAAACCTGGTCCTGGGAGAGGATGAACCTGGGACCCAGTGGAGGTTAGAATCTATGCAAGACATCCAGGGATGTATCTTCTGAGCCTGGCACCCTGTTGTTTCAAGTGGGCCCAAATGAGGGTTGTTTTGTTTTTTTCTCACAATTATAACATTTACATATTTTTTTAAAATTTATTTATTTCTTTGAAAGAGAGAGACAGAGACAGAGAGCAGGGAGGGGGTGTAACAGGGAGGAGCAGAGGGAAAGGGAGAGAGGATACCCCAAGCAGACTCCAAGCTAAGCTCAGAGCCCAACACAGGGCTCAGTCTCACGACCCTGAGATCACGACCTGAACTGAAATCAAGAGTCAGATGTTTAACCGACTGAGCCACCCAGGTGCCCCAATATTTATATATTTTTATTGTGAAATTGAGACAATCCAAAAAAGTACAAAGAAAAGAACCAATAACCTGTAGTTCCACATCCTTGTAATAATACTACCTAGAGATAAAAACACTTTGGGGTAAATTCTTCTAAACTTAAAAAATTTGGGGGCACCTGGGTGGCTCAGTTGGTTAGGCGACTACCTTCAGCTCAGGTCATGATCCCAGAGTCCCGGGATCGAGTCCCATATCGGACTCCCGGCTCTGCGGAAAGTCCGCTTCTCCCTCTGACCTTCTCCCCTCTCATTCTCAGTCTCTCTCTCTCTCTAATAAATAAATAAATAAATCTTTTAAAAAAATTTGCACATTTATAAACACATATGTATGCAAACATCTTATATACAACACATATCTAATTGATACATTTCCCTATCTTCATTTCTTTTTATATGCCTTTGTACTGGAAATGTCTTTCACTTTTTTAAAGAAACGTTTTATTTTGGAATAATTTTAGATTTACAGAAACATTGCAAAGATAGTTGGAGGGTTTCTGTATAACCTTTACACAGCTTGCCCTAATATTAACACCTTACATACACCGGAAGGTGGTCAATCATCAAAGCTAAAAAATTAACATCAGTATAGTATTATTAACCTAAATTTAGACACTGTTCAGATTTTACCAGTTTTTTCACTTATGCCTTTTTTCTGCTCCAGGGTACTACACTGCATTGAGACAAATAAGTTTTCACAAATTTCACCTGTCTCTTAAGTTACTACTGTAGGTAGCACTAACATGGGTTCAAGGTGCCCTCCTTCATTTTTCTATCTCCTTGCTTTCAGGCCAAACATTGACCTTTCTTATGTGCTTCTCCATAGACTGTCTTTGGGAACCCCATAGACATGAGGTCTCCCTAAAGACTCCTTTGGTCAAACAAATCCTGCTCACTGCCCTTTCTCTGGTTAGGATTATTCCAGGCCAAGACGTTTGCCCATTAGGAGGCATCTCACCCAGGATTGGATTGGATCTTTTATGTTCTGGCTTCCCTCATTGTGCATCTTCCCCGTGACTTCCATTGTAATTCCAACACCATGACTTCCCTGAGTGTGGTATCTGGGAGCCTAAGCCTTTACCTGCTTTCTCATTCTTATAATTCCTGTGTCACTTTTAAATGCCTCCACGGGTGCCTGGGTGGCTCAGCTGGTTAGGTGACTGCCTCTTGGTTTCTGCTCAAGTCATGATCCTGATCAGGGTTGTGAGATAGAACCCCTTGCTGGGCTCCATGCTGGGGCGTGAAGCCTGCTTAAGATTCTTTCCCCTTCCCTCTATCTAAAAAAATAAAATAAAACAAAAATAAAATGCCTCCAAGAAGGCTGAAACATTTTGTGATGACCTTCATGGGTCTTCCTTTGATATGTCTATCCAATTTTATATAGCTGCCAACTATTCCAATCATTAAGGGAAGCTCCAGATGCCCTTATTATTGGCCAACTTTTGGGGGATAACTTTTTTTTGTCTCTGGTACAGAAAGTTTGACAAATCTCTTCAGTTCATTGTGCATTATTTCATCATCAGTAGATAGGTGCCTTCTTTTATTTTCTATCCCCCTCCACACTCATCATTCTCCTCACCCCAGATGGGGCCTCACCATAATGCATTTAATACCTGGCTTGGGGGGTTCCTGAATGGCTCTGTCAGTTAAATGGCTGACTCTTGATTTGGGCTCTGGTCATAATGTCAGGGTCGTGGGATGGAGCCCCATGTTGGACTCCCCACTCAGTAGGGAGTTGGCTTCAGGATTCTCTCCCTCTCCCTCTGCCCCACCCCCCTAAAATAAATCTTTAAAAAAAAAAAAAAGAAAGTTACAAATCATATTAACTCTTTTAAAAAAAGATTTTATTTATTCATTTGAGAGAGCACAGGAGCAGCGACAAGGGCAGAGGGTGAAGCAGATTCCCCATCGAGCAGGGAGCCTGATGCAGGTCTCAATCCCTGGACCCCTTGTATCATGACCTGAGCCAAAGGCAGATCAACTGAGCCACCCAGGCACCCCTGTAACTCTTAAAAAAAAAAAAAAAAGAAAATTGTTTTTAAAAAATATATGTTCTTGGGTATATAGGCATTCTTAAAAAATACATAGTGTTCTTTTCTGGATAGATGTGATGTTAGCCTACACAAATGGTATTATACCGTAAATTTTAGTGTATTTCTTCCTTATGTTTCATATATTTTTAATATTGTTGTGTGGCTCTAAGTATGTTTGGTTAATTACAACTGACTACTCCAAAATGGTCATCCATACATTTCACTTCACGCTTTCTCCAGTGATGAACACCTAGGTTGACTCTGCACACAATCCTCTAACAAATATGCTCACTTATGTTCCATTAGGAACATGTTTGCGAGTTTTGTTCCAGGGCAGCATATCCAGGAATGGGATTGCTGGCTCTTTGGGTATAGCATATTTAAATTCATGAAATAGAGTCAGATGGCTTCTAGAATGGTTCTACAAGTTTATACTTTCCCCCCGTGCTTCCCTTTTCCCCACATCCTTGCCAACACTTGTTAGGTAAGGTATGACTTGTCTAACTTTTGTTACTCTAAGCGATATCATGTTTTAATTCGCATTGCTCAGAATGCTCCTAACATTGAGCATCTCTTCACACATTGGTGAGCCATTCTGATTTCCCTTCTGTGATTTCCTGATCTATCAATTGTTCACTTTATTGGGTTTCTGGTCTTTTTCTTGTTGATCTGTGGAATTTCCTATACATTCCCAATAGTAATCCCGAGTCTGAGCAAACTTGATTCCTAAACACAGGCTGCTTTAGAATTGGCTTTTTCAATTGTTACAAATATATGTTTCCTCTTTAATGTCCATTAATAAAAAACAAAAACAAAAACAAAAACAAAAAACCACCCTCTTATGGTGGAGCCATAGTCTCCAGCCTGTGAAATCCACAATCATGGTAAGGGTCTGTGCAGAAGCCAGCTAGGGCTGACCTGGGCATACGAGTAGAGTGGGGCATGATTCCAGGGGCCACTGAACCTGTCTCATGACCCTGAGTAATAGACAATGGAAGAAAGAAGACCGAATTGGGGACAGCTGTTACCACTATCAACTTAATGGCACCAAACTTCACCCGTAAGTGTTCTTAGTCCATATGAAACTGAGCTGTTTTTTCTGTAGTTTAAAGTCTCCATCTGCAATAATGGATGAGAAACAGGGTGAAGAAGGGAAAGCAAGCTGTGGTGACATAAACTGCTTCATTCAGGATGACTACAACCTCTGTGTGGTTGAAGTGAGCCTTCACTAGACCTAAAAGGCTCTATTTTCTCAACAACCTGATACCAGCTTCTGTCACAAGCCCCAGCAGCTGCAGTAAGCCATGGGCTCCCGTGTGTTATTTTTATCCTAAATACTCACAGGATCCCACTTGGTCACCAGTATGTGCAAAGAAGGGTTTGGGGGCCTGAATGCTTCCATCTACTTCACAGGGATGAATGCCACATGGGCAAGAAGCAGCATTTTTAGTAAGTGGCTGGGTAAGGCTACCGCATGCCCTCAGGACAAGGTTCCTCAGTAGAAGCTGGATCGGAGAACTCAGCTGTGGCTAAGAGGCCTCAGGAAGGCTTCTTATTCCTCTCTCTGAATCACAGAGCTCATGACCCAAGCAGCTGAGTGGAAGAGGTCTGACCTTCTCAGAGAGGCCAGGCCCTTTATGGTCCATAGAGAGGCAGGGACCAGAAGAGAAGAAGTTGAGTCATTCATCCCCACCCAGCAACAGATCATTTCTCTCCCTGGGCTAAGCCAGTTTGCCTCAGACCTGGACTTGCCTCCCTTCTTCAGCAACACTGTCACAACGATTTCTAAAACGCAGAAGAGTGCCATAAACAACCTTGAGGTAGCCAGAGCTTATCTTCTCTGAGCTCCCTTTGACAACAAGGTCCACATACTGCCCCTCAGGCCTTCTCACCCAGCCTTCCGTCCCAGCCCGAGCTCTGGGCGCCACCGTGTCCTGGCCGCTTTCACCCCCCCAGCCCAGCAGAGGCCGCTAGAGGAAAGCGGATGGAGCCAGAGTTGGCCGGCACAGGGAAGGAAGGGCTCCCAACAGGGCCTGGGGGTTGGCGTGACAGTCTGTCCTTCAGAAGCTCAGCCCCAAGCACCCTGCTGGGACAGCACTCTGAGCCTCCTGCTTGGTGCTCCCCTCATCCCTCTCAGAGGGGAAGACAGGGCCAGAGTACTTCCATTTTATTATTTTTACAAATACGTTTCCTATTTCCATCTTTATGGTTCCCAATCTGTTTTTTTAATGTCCCCCCAAATTACTAAAATTGTGGTTTATTTCAAATGTTTATACCTAGCAAATTAAGCCTTGTGATTTCCCCACCCACTCCCTCCACACACACACTGTGACATAATGGTACCATTCACAACCTGTATGAAAAGAATTTACAGCACACTACAGTGGACATGGTCTGGCAATGGGACGCGCTTGGGATGCGTGTTTTATGTTGATCCCAGTGAGTGAGATGACCACAGCAGCTCTGTGATGAATACATAAGCCCCACATTTCAGGTCTGTATTTGAGGCCCTTCATAAATGGGAGGCCCTAGCCGAATGGCCTTCCTAGTCCACTGCCTGCTCTCCACCCCTACCCTCAAAGGACCAGGCCACAGTGAAATATTACACTTAGTGCAGAGTGCAGAAGAAGAGGGGTGTCAGACGTCGCTGGTCCCTCTCTTCCAGCTCCCAGCCTGTCACTCTTAGGTGAAGGAATGCACTCAGCAGGCTTGAGGAATATAGCTGGATGGCAAGAGGGAACCTTCTCTGCTACCAGCTGTTCTCTGTATAAGCCTCTAGCCCCCGAAAACCTCTACTCTGGGCCATGATTCCCACCTGATAGCCCCCAGAGCCTTTTCCTGTGGTTGTGTTGTTTTTCTCAGAGCAGGAAGTCTTCCTGGAAATTCTCCAGGAATCCAACATCCTCCTCCTTACCCAGGGGACACTGGCCTCAGGCGTGCAGCCCACTCCACCCACCCCACCTCCGCTCTGGGCTGGGACAGGAGGCCTGGACAACAGGAAGTCATCTTCCCAGGGACCTAGTACCTTGCCCTCAAAGTGCCCTGGGCCTCTTCTCCTCAGCAACAGTCAGAACAACAACCTTTTGCAGTTGAAGAGAAAACAACAACCCATATTCCACAATGCTGCTTGTCTGAATGTCCCTTTTCTTATCTGGGGCCTGGAAGCTGAGCACTATGAACTCTGGCACCACGCCCACCCCTCCTGCCCCCCCACCCCCCACCCCCAACCCTACAAGATCTATGGCTTCTGCTCTGGTTCTCAGCACTTTCAACCTCTTCCTCCTTGTTCAACTGTCAGAATCCCCGTCTCATCTGGTTGGCACGGGAAACGATAAGGCTAATGGGAATGCCTGGCTAGGACCCCAGTGTGTTCCCTGACCTGGAAAGGTTGTATTATAGACTAATAGCTCAAGGTATCCTAAGAGTCTATGCAATGCTAGTCCTGCTGGATGCTCTGGGAAAATGGGGTTCTGTGGTCAAATATGTTTGGGGGACATTATATATATATATATATATATATATATATATATATAGTCGTGAAAATAAAGCTTTTCATCACTCAGGGGTAAAACCTGACCTAAATGATGTGTAGTTTTTCAGATTCTTTATTTAACCTACTTGGTGTGACTGTCCATATGTTTTGTGCAGAAGTATGTGATTACAGGGCCTGTTCCACTCCGCCAAGGAGGCTATGGAATAAATAGCATATTCACCATATTATCTTATTAAACTATGAAAAATTCCAAATTCTGAATACATCTGGCCGCAAGGGTTTTGGATACTGGATTATGAACCGCATAAATCCCCTCTACTGGATATTTATCCTATCCATAGCATTTCAAGGCTCTGAGAAGCCTCGTAGCCAAGAAACTAAACTTAGAGCATTCCCCAAAATTATTTGGCTACAAAACTCTTTGTTCCATTTCATGTCTATTAATACCTCACAAAATTTCGATGTGGACACACGAGATGTTGAGATGAATTTGATTCTCTAACAGTGGTCTCTTACATGTAGGAAAAGGTGGATCGTTCTGAAAACTCTTAGATCCTAGGCCCTAGAGATAGTTTTCCTTATTCTCAGGGCTAACACTGTGGGCAAGACACAAAACTGGAATAGGGTAGACTGAGGCAAGACTCATGTGGGCTTGGGACAAGGACAGGGACTGCTAGAAAACCCAGTTAGGACAGACAAATGTGTCAAGAGTCAAACCAGGGAGCTGGATGAGAACCAGGAGTGAAAGAGTTAAAAGCTCAGCTAAAGATCAGAAATCAAGAGATAAGCAGAATTTAAAGCAATTGGGAGTCCAAGTACCCAACACAAAAGTCCTGGAAACGAAGGCAACATTTTGCCCCATCTTATGAGCTTTTATATGCCTCCTATAAAGACCCATACCCTTTCTAGTATTTATAGGTGGAAACATATGCGAAAGCTCCTAGCTGGTGTGTTAAATCAGTGAATAGGCAGCTAATCCACTTAATGTCTTGTCCTGACACAGGGGAAGGGATAGTAAGGGATTTGTAAGAATAGCAAATTCAGGGGTGCCTGGGTGGCTCAGTCATTAAGCATCTGCCTTTGGCTCAGTTCATAATCCCAGGGTCCTGGGATTGAGCCCCACAATCAGGCTCCCGGCTCAGCGGGAAGCCTGCTTCTCCCTCTCCCACTCCCCCAGCTTGTGTTACCTCTCTCACTGTCTCTCTCTCTGTCAAAAAAAATAAATTAAAAAAAAAAGAATAGCAAATTCAGGCAGTAAGGACTTCCAATGTATTTCTTGTACCTCTGGTTTCTGGCTGCTGCTGTATGTTATCATTCTTTGAAATTACAGATTGATTAAAAAAAAAATGTGGGGCTCAGTTACCATGTGTCAGTAGGACCAGAGCTGGGAGCTTCTGCCTGTCAGAATATGCTAGCGAGGAGGCAGCCATTCCCTTAGCAGTCTTGGGTCTGTTGAGTGTCAGGAAACTCTTCAGAGTTCGCTCTGGGTAACTCTAGGATCACTCACTAATGGCTATCTCTGTGCTCTTAAGGCTGGTGCTCCTAGCGGCAGGAACACACCGGGAAAAGGAAGTGCCCAATCCATCACAGGCTTTGTTGCAGCTGACCCCTGCCTCTTGCTACTGTGAGTACAGTATGTTCAAGGCCTTTTTAAAAATGTCTTTTCCAAAAGTCTCACGCTCACCTTCTGGCTGTCTCCCTGTGCCTGCCCTCAATGGCTCATTCTCAGTCTCAGGATTTCTCAACCTTGGCACTATCAACATTTGGGGCCAGATAATTCTTTGCTGTGTGTAGCTGTCCTTTGCATTGAAGGATGTTAGTTACCCATTAGATGCCAGTAGCATCTCCCCAGTTGTGACAACCAAAACTGTTTCCAGAAACTTCCAGTTGTCTCCAGAGGGGCAAAATCATCACTCCCTGTTGAGAACCACTGCTCTATACGAATGAGGAGGCAACATGGCAGGCTGAGTTCTGCCCTGGGCTAGCTGTATGCCTAGAAACTATACGATTTCCTATATGACTGTGTAATATTTCTGGCCGAATTTAACCTCTCTGATCCTCAATTTCTTCATAAGAGAGGAAAAAAAAGGATAATATCTCATAGGCTTGTTGGGAAGGTTAAATGAAATAACTCATGTAAAAAGATTAAAGTGCTTGGCACAAAGGAGCATTCCAAGACCTGTGGGTTATATTTACCCCTCAGGGCTCCTCACCTGCTTTCAGGGTGACCACTAGCTGACTTTAAACCACCTTATAAAACATTTCAAAACATTTCATTCCGACCTTCCCTCTCAAACTTCATTTCCTCAATATCACGTCCTACTCAACACTCCAGACCTATTGACTACTTGCCATTCCAGGGAAGCAGCCAACCTTTTTACGGCCCCTGTGGTCTTTGTAATGCATGCGGATTGCTCCTTATGCCTGACACTCTCCTCCCCTCCCCTGGCTAACTGCTACATTCTTTTCAAGTCTCTCTGTGGGAGGCACTGAGTCCAGGAGGGCTTGACCTCCCAAGTCAGGGCACAGGAGCCTCCTTTGTCCTCCCCGTCGTCAGTTTTCTGACACTCGCGTGGTCATCACCTGGTGCTCTGAATTACTCTCCTGACTGGGATCTCTGTGAGGCCAGGGATGCTGCGTTGCTCTATGCAGAGTCTCCAGAACCTAGCTCAGGGCCTGATGTCCAATAGGGAGTTTGGGATGTGTGTGCAGTCAATGGCTAACTTTATGAACTGCTTCAGCACTAATATGGGAAAAAAAAACCCTCTTTTTCTCTTCCTTCCCAGATAACCTTGTAGTATTCTTTCCGTTTCAATAGGTAGTATTCGAAGATGGAACAAAATCTGAGTTATCAAAAGGTATATGGAGGGGGTGCCTGAGCAGTGCAGTCGGTTGAGCATCCAGCTGTTGGTTTTGACTCAGGGCATGATCTCAGGGTCCTGGGATCGAGCCCCATGGTGGGCTCCATGCTCAGCAGAGAATCTTCCTCCCCCTCTGCCCCTCCTGCTCATGCTCCTTCTCTCTCTCTTTCTCTCTCTCTCAAATAAATAAATAAAATCTTAAAAAAAAATAAAAGGTATATGGAGAAAAGTAAGGCTCCTTTTCCCACCCTCCAGCTACCTACTCTCCCCACCCAGAGGCCACTATAGTACCACGCAGCCTTCCACTGATGTCCCACTATGTACTTTGAATGGAACTTTTGTAATTTAGTACCAGGCTTTCCTATGTGCTACCCCATTGTCAAGACTCCAGTCCAGGAAGCCAGTGTGAGTCCTCCCGATTCCCCAAATCCCACTTTCCATACTCAAGAAAATGGATGCATTGGGGCAGGAAACAAATTTTGCCTTTCTTCAAAGGCAGCAAGGCAGGAGGTGGCAGAGGGCAGAGGTGACAGACAGCAAGGGGTAAATCTGGTAGATCCCAGCAGGGCCACCACCCCTAAATCTCCTCGACTGTCTGCACACACAGACACACGCACACACATACGTACCTTTACGCAGAATAAAAGCAGAAGTTGTGGGGACACTCTAGGGGACATCCCCTGGAGCACTGTCACCTGCGAAGCCTCACCCTCTCCCTCACTACTTTGAGAAATCTGAGGGAAAGGGAGCGTCAGGCCCAGCTTCAGGCTTCCTCCTCCCACCCCAATAAGAGGAAGCAAACTTCAATGCTTAGTCATTTCCCCCATGGGGCTGGGCTTTACCTGGGGGTCTGAGTCACCACACAGGTGCCAGTGAGGGAGAGGTGCTCTCCTACATGACACATCTGCTTGCCCAGGAAGGACATTAGCCCCTGGGGGTTGCGGGGACCACTAAAAATCGGACCCTGGATGCTAAGAACCCATGCTGTTCTTGATGTTCCAAGCCAAGGGCAAGGCCTTAGGATCCTCTGCTTGTCTAACACCTTTTCCTATCTCCCTCTCATCACCCTCCACCCATGGGGAACCAGACATCCTGAGCTGCAGCTCCCAGCACCTCAGTGGGTAAAGCCACAACCCTCCAGAGAGGGCAGGAGTAAAGTCCCCTAGAGTCCCAGGCACTTGGTGGGCCTTCAACAAATGTTATCTGCCTTTTCGGCTCTCCGAATTGAAGAGAAAGTCCAGGGCCCGAGGGATACCAATACGTATACTGATCCCATGGTAGCCCCAGCACCTGACCAAACATGCCAGGGGCTTCCTGGAGCTGACCAGAGGCAACCAACCAAACCCTGGGAGAGGCTGGACTCTATCCTGGGAATTTTTACCTTGACTTGACTTTCACTGTGCCTACAGCAACTGTGTCCACTCCTATTAAGCTATGCTAACTGTAGTAGGCTAAATAATGACCTCCCAAAGATGTCCACATCCATATCCCTGGGACTTGTGAATCTCACCTTACATGGCAGAGGAGACTTGGCAGAAGTTCAGTGAAGGATCTTGAGATGGGGAGATGACCCTGGATTATCTGGATGGGCCCAATGCCATCACAAGGGTCCTTGTCAGAGGGAAACAGAGGAACCAGAGTGATGAGAGATGTCATGATGGAAACAGAGGTCAGAGTGATATTTGGGACCCTGAGTTAAGAAATGTAGGCAACCTTTAGAAGCAGGAAAAGGCAAGAAAACAGATTCTGCCTAGAGCTCCAGTCTTGCTGACTCATTTTGGACTTTTGACTTCTAGAACAACAAAATAACACATCTGTGTTATTGTAAGCCACTAAGTTTGTGGTCCTTTGTTACAGCAACAGTAGAAACTAATACAGATTTTCATACTAGGAGTAGGGTGCTGATATAACAAATCCCTTAAAAACCAAGTGGCTTTAGAATTGAGCAGTACGCAGTGGATGGAAGAATTTTAAGAAGAATGACCAAAAAATCCTAGATTGTCTTGAACAGACTTGTTAGTAGAATTACAGACATTAAGAACTCTACTAGTGAGGGATGAGAAGAAAGAAAGAAAGAAGAAAGGGAGCACCGTAGAGAAAACCTATGTTGTCTTAGAGAACATCTAGATTATCATAAACAGAATGTTAGTGAAAAGATGGACATTAAAGGTGATGCTGGTGAGAGCTTAGAAGTGAATATTTTATTGAAAAACCTGGAGGAAGGTGAGGAGGGGTCTTTGTTATGTAGTGGTGGAAAATTTGTCTGAATTGTATCCTTCGGTTCTATGGAAAGCAGAACTCGTGAGGAATGAACTTGGATATTTAGCCTGGGAGATTGCCAAGCAAAGTATTGAAGCAAAGCCTGCAACCTGGCTTATTTTTGTCCTTTATGGTAAAATGTGAGAAAAGGAGATAAATTGAGGGAAGAACTATTAACAAAAAGGAAGCAGGACTAGAAATTTGGGAAATTCTCAGCCTAGCCAGATTGGAAAGGATGCTAAAATTAGGAGATTCACTGTCAGAAAGGAATACTCTGGAAAGAAAGCCAAAGGTGTGACTTGACAACCTTTTGTTAATGCTTGGAAAGGATCAAAAGGTATTCACTTACACAGAGGACTCTTCAAAAATTTTAGGTATGTGACTCATGAATCGCCACAACCATCTCAGTGGAATCCAGAAATAGAGGTGGGATCATCCAGGAAAAATCTGTGGAGGAGCCTTTTGTCTAATGAAGTGAATGAAGTGAATGCCTGTGACATACACTACAGAACCACAAGGTTCTTCTTAATTTTGCACCAGCATAAACACTGTCGACTTGGACTGAAAGGGACAGAGAAAGAACAAAATGAAAGAAGGCTGACAGGCTCTCAACATTCTACAGGCAAGAAACAAGATGACGACATTACTCAGCTGCAAACAGAATTACCCATCAAGGAAAAGATAGAACGACAGAGAGAGAGGCGCAAGCCCAGAAGCTAGAGCCTCGAGCCACAGAAGATTATTCCCAGGCCTTGAAACCTAAAGGAGTTTGCCCAGCTATATTTTGGAATATATATTCAGGACTGGGCACTTCTTTTTTCCTTCCTTTTTCTCCCTTTTTTGAGCAAGAATGTCTAGACCCATTATTCAGTGCCTATCCCTGGAAGCTGATAACTTGTTTCTTGAGTTTCACAGGTTTGCAAGTGGAGGGAAAATGATCCTTGGGATGGATTATATCCAGTGTCTCACTCATATCTTATTTAGAATATTTAGATGGTGAGATGTGAGGATTTTGAGCCGATGAGATTTAGATCAGATTTTAGACTTGAGTTGATGCTCTAATGGGTTGAGGTTTTGTGGGAGGTTGTAATGGAGTGAGCGTATTTTGTATACGAGATAAATGTGAATCTTTGGGGCCCAGAGGGCAGACTGTGGTAGGCTGAGTAATGACCCTCGAGAATATCCACATCTTAATCCCTGGAATCTGTGAGTATGTTAGCTTACATTGCAAAAGGGACTTTGCAGATGTGATTAACGATTTTGAGATGGGGCGATTATTCTAGATTATCTGGGAGGGGATAATGTAAGCACAGTGTATAAAGGCGATCCTTATAAGGGGGAAACAGGAGGGTCAGAGTGAAAGAAGGAGATGTGATGACAGAAGCAAAGATTGGAATGACGTGGAGTCATGAGCCAGGGAATGGAGGCAGCCTCTAGAAGCTGGAAGAGGCAAAGAAATAGACTCTGCTCCCCTAGAGCCTCCCGAAGGAATGCTGCCCTGCTGACCCATTTTGGATTTCTGACCTCAAGAACTATAAAATAATACTTTCGTGTTATTTTAAATTACTAACTTGTGGTAATCGGTTGCAGCAGCTGTAAGACACTAATGCACTAGCCCTCTTCATTCACCAAGCTCCATATCCCTCAAGCCAACCTACTCACTCTTCCACCCGAGGTGCTTTCCACCTTTCCATCTCTTCTATACTTCCAACTTGACGTTTATAACTAATCCCTCCCCCCACCACCACCCAGGCTTCCACCAACTGTTTCCTTGGCACTCCTTCACTTTCTCCTGTTTTCTGACCCTTCCCAGATCTGCATTATCCTTTAACTGGATGGTTTAATCCTAACAATACATTAAAATCATGGGGATGTGGCTGGGCGGGGTAGGGGTTGGGGAGGGGGAGGACTTGTGGAAAGTACTGAAGCCCCAGCCCAGACAGATTAAAGCAGATTCTCACGTAGGTCATCATTAATGCTCCCAGGTGATTCTAATGTGCATACTATCATTGAGAACACCTGCCAGCCTGTTGCTTTAGGGTTATCAAACTTCACATGCACAAGAATTACCTAGAGAACTCTGAAGGCAAATGCCTGGACCTCAGGCCCAGAGAGTCTGGTTCGATACATTGGATACTCAGATCCTACTCTCCTAACAAGCTCCCCAGAGGGTCAGATGCAGGTGGCATTTGGAACTTGAAGAGACGTTTCCACAGCCTTCTGTCTGCTCTCTGCCCAAGAGGCCCAGCTAATTGATAAGATGAATTCCTTAGACCAATGATTCTCAATCTTTGATGAATATCAGAATCACCTAGGGATCTTGCTAAAAATACGGTTTCCCAGACACCAATCCAGGTTCGTTTAACCAGGTTATGGTTAACCAGCTTCCTAGGTGGTTTGGGTTCATACTGCAGTCTGAGAATCACTGCCTTAGATCGGAGATTCTCAAACTTGAGTATGGAACAGAATCCCCTGAGGGGCTTCCTAAAACACGGATGGGTGAGCTCCACCTCTAGAATTTCCGATTCAGTTGACCTGGGCTAGGGCCTGATAATTTGCATTTCTAACGAGTGCCAAGAGATACTGAAGTTGCTGATTTGAGAACCATACTTGGAGGACCACCACTTTGTTCGATTAAAATAAGCTATACGCCCAACATGGAGCCTGATCTTGAACTCACAACCCCAAGATCAGGAGTCCCATGTTCCACCAACTGAGCCAGCTAGCGCACCCCCCCTCAGACAACCACTACTTTAGATTGATGTCCTAAACAAAATGTTTATCTCACTGTGTGCCTCTCTCCATCCTTTCTTCTGATTCTCTCAGGAATCTAGCCAAGGAGAAAGAAAGGGTTAAGGTTGGGGTGCCTTGGTGGCTCAGCGGGTTAAAGCCTCTGCCTTTGGCTCAGGTCATGATCTCAGGGTCCTGGGATTGAGCCCCGCATTGGGCTCTCTGCTCAGTGGGGCGCCTGCTTCCCCTCTCTCTATGCCTGCCTCTCTGCCTACTTGTGATCATTTTCTCTCCCTGTCAAATAAATAAATAAAATCTTTAAAAAAAAAAAGGGGGGGGTGGCTAAGGCAAATGGCCAACCAAGTCTTGACTTGACGGGGTTACAAAAAGGCTTCTGGTAAGCTCACCATGGGTCATTCTGGCATAAATCTTATAGGCCTCTTAGGCAAGGGATGGTGGCCAAATTCCAGTGGGAAATGAAAGTGCTATGATCAACAGCTGTTAAGTCCACATATATGTTCAGCCCCACTGGGACTCAAGGGTTTACAGCTTCCCTGGCAGAGCCTCTCAGCCTGGAATGGTAAAGGGTATGCAGGTATAGTGAGTAATAAGAGAAAGCCTGAGGTCACTTTTTTTCACCAAAGTAATTAGGGGAAAAGCCAAGCTGAGACTATAGAGTCCGGCTTGCCAATGGCATTGACCTCAGCTTATACAGATGCTTCGGAGAGGAGAGCTAAAGAGACCAAAAAGCAAAGATGAGAAGAGCCAGGTGAGAGAGGAAGTCATTCTCTGTCCTTTTTATTAAGAGGGAGTGAATAATTAAGGGTAACAGGGAGGCCACAACTGGCAGGGGGATAGAAGGATTGGGCTGGGAACCCAACCAGCTGAAGCTCTTACAAAATCCTCTTTCTTTTCACACTCTGCATGCAGAACTTGGCTATGTGCTAAGTGCACATGACCTGGTCAAACACCAGAAGTCACATCTCAGTTTTAGGAAGCCAGAGGGCAAACAACTAGATCGAGTCTGCAAATCTCCTTATATATACCACAGACCCATCTACTAACTCACTGACTATGCATCACAGAACTAGAGGTTTTAGAGAAGTTCCTGGATGCAGAACCACAGTCACAGGGCTGAACACACTTGGGGTGTTTAGGCAATAAGCATCATCGCCTGTACATTTGGGTAATATCGCTACTTAGTGATTTTGGTGATTGGGGATTTCTCCAGTTGGGTGGACGGAGTCCCAGAGACCATCAGCAGGGCTAGCTTGCCCTGTCGATACTGATCCCCCCCAATTCCACCCAGTAATCACTCTAGTTTGTTCAATTACCTACTAGATACGGCTTTATGGATATCACTTATGGTAGAAACTGAGCTATAAAAGAATGCAGCGTCTTACCTGTCTGAAGGCAGGAGGCTAAGCCAAACGATACTTCCTTCTCCTTCCACCGCCCCCGCCTCCTCAGCCAGGCACCAGGTAAATCCTATCTTCACAAAATCTCCCATATCTTCACACTCTCCTCGCAGCCCACTGCCACTGCCCTGGTTCAGACCCTCTTCGGCTCTCACTTGGCTCAGCGTTGTCTCTTTTCCTTGTCCATAGGGTCACCTAGGCTCAAGAATCTTCTGTTAATCGGTCCTTCACACTGCTGCCACATGCCCCAGACTTTTTACTGAATTTACACCATAATAAAATCCAAAGTCCTTCATGTGGCAGGCAAGGTCCTCCAGGCCCTTAGGTTGCAGCTCTCACCATTCCCTCCAGACAAATCTCCTCTACCAAACTGGCTTTATGCCCCATCCACTTGAGTGTCCCCTTGCTCTCTCCTTCCTCTTTACTTTTGCACATGCTGTGTCCTCTGCTCAGATGGTCATTTCTCCTTTCCATATTTGCCCTCCAAGTCTGCACTCTTAGTCATCCATGACATTTTGCACATCCTCCTTATAGCTATGCTCTCCCTGTACTCCATTCATTGGCTTGTCTGTCTCCCCACTTGACCTTTTATCCCACTGAAGCTGAGACCAGGGCTTTTACCTCCACACCCAGTACGCAGCACAGTGCCAGGTCTACAAGCAACCCTCAGTGAGTGTTTGTTAAACCAATGAAAGATAAATCAATGGATCAATACATATCTTGGGTCCCCTCCTGCCCCTCAGACCTCATCAACTTGTCCTGAGTGTCCTTCTTTTAGAAGTCCTTTTAAAAAATGCAAACGTCCTTTGGGCAGGTAATATATAAAAGTTAATGAGTTATTTTAGGCTTTAACAAGGTGATCAGGCAGAATAACAGCACCAAAAAAAAAAAAAAGCCCTCAGGAAAGGAGGTATAAAGGCAAGGGTAGAAAGGGCACCTACATTTCCTTTCAAATGCAAATAATATTGCCTTATATGTATATACAGTTTACAAAGAACATACACATACTTTATCTATGATGCCTGAATCCAGAAAGGTAGGTTGGATGAGTGTTTTTAGCTACATTGTACATATAAGCCTTGGAGATGTTTGTAACACTGTAGGGGAAGGCTTATGACAAAATACTCAAAGGAAAAGGACAAGATACAAAATTAAGTATAGACTGTGAACACAACTAGGTAAAAAAGAAGCAGAAAAAAAGGAACAAAATACAGCAAAATGCATTCATTCAATAAATACTTATTAAATGTCTGCCGTATTCTAGACATCATGCTAGGTGCGAGGGATACAGTAGTGATCAAAAACACATTGTCCCTCGTGGAGGTTATAATTTGATAATTTGAAAGTGAACACTAATCAAATACTGATGCAGCCAAGGTAAGACTGCAACAATTACAAGAGCATCAAAGAGGTGGTACTTGTTGCCATGAGACTATGGACAAAATAGAGGGATCTTATATAAATAGAGGCAGCCCAGGAAAGACTGCCTTGAGGAAATGATCTCTGAAGCACAAGGAAAAATGTAACTAGTCAAAGAAAGTTCTGGGCAGACGAAATATCATGAACGAGGGCCTCTGGTAAGAGAGGGACTGGTGAGTAAGAGAATGGCACGGTAGGTCAAGACTGGGAGAGGTTGCTGCCAGGTGGAGCTAGAGAGGACATAGGGGCCAGATGCTGCCAACCAGACAGGAACAAGGAGAGTTATTAGGTACATTTGCGTTTTTCAAAAGATTTCTCCAGAATGGATTGGTGGGGGTGTGGGAGGAAGGGGATAGGGATAGAGTCAATGGGGGAGGTGAACTGGGAAGCTATTGTGGTAGTCCAAGCAGGAATCGATGGTGGGCTCAACAAATGGTTGTGGTGTAAATGGAGAGAAATGGAAGACTTCAAGAGCTATGAGGCAAATTGCCAGCGTGGGATGAGGGGAATGAGAGGAGAGAAGCATCAGGATGACTCCTAGGTTTCTGGCTGTGGGAAGTGGTGCCATCACTGGAGACACAGAGTAATGGAAGAAGTTCATCAGGTTGGGGCCTGAAGACAGGGCCAGTTTGGGGGAGGTTGAGTTTGAGGTGCCTGTGTGTGACAACCCAAAGGAGGTGTCAAGTAGACAACATAAAATAAGGGTAGGTCTGGCTGGAAATAAGCATTTGCAAGTCATCTGTTTATTGGTGGTAATTTAAGCTTGGGTGTGAATGAGACTGTGTGAGAGAAAGTTTAGCGTGGGAAGAGAAGGTCTAGTATGAGGCCTTAGGGAACCCAATATTCAAGGCCAAGTA
>CM052812.1:28043113-28061200 GCA_028533885.1 Nasua narica | reverse complement strand
GGGGGGGGGGCGCCCGGGATATGGACATTGGGGAGGGTATGTGCTATGGCAAATGCTGTGAAATGTGTAAGCCTGATGATTCACAGACCTGTACCCTGGGGTAAATAATACATTATATGTTAATAAAAAATTAAAAAAAAAAAGATCCATCCATTTATTCTGGACAGAGGGAGAGGGAGAGAGAGAATTCCAGGCAGATTCCCTGCTGAGTGTAGAGGCCAACACAAGGCTCTATCCCACAACGCCGAGATTGAGACAGGAGCCAAAATCAGGAGTCCAACATTTAACTGACTGAGCCACCCAGTTGCCCCTATTGGGTGAAAATTTTTAGTTAAGGGAAAAAAAAAAACAAAACCTTTTTATGGCTCCTTGACCTTAATTAACTTTCTAGATTTTGAGAAAAATAGTACCTAAGGGCAAGAAGTAATATTCAAAATATTTAAGTAGCAGGACTTCAGAGTACCAACACTTGGATGGCAGCTGGAGGAGGGAGGGGTCTCAGAGGCTCCTGCTAGGGAGCCCTCTGCCCAGCTGTAACCCTATGGTTGCTGGATCACAAAGTGGAAAGAGGCTGGATGGCAGGAGGATGTCTGGAAGGAATCTTGGAATGTAGCTATTTCATGATTGCTACCAATGATCAGCCCTGCCTAAGGGTCCTCACCAACTGGATACCACCAGCTCCTTCCCCCGCTATTCTCTGCCTGCTCGTGGCCAACCCCCAAGCTCTTTTCTCTAGCACAGCAGTTTATTCACCATTTCTTCCTTTTTTAAAAGTAATTTCTATGCCCAACGTGGAGCTTGAACTCTCGACCCCAAGATCAAGAGTCATACACCCTAATGACTGAGCCAGCCAGGCACCACTAGTCATCATTTCTTGAGAATGCCTTGCCTTTTCATGTCTTCATGATCTTCCCCATGCCTAGAATACCTTTCACCCTCTTGTTTAGCAAATTTCTTTGGATCTTTACAGGCCCAGGTAAAATATCACCTCCTCTATAAAGTCTTCCCTGACTTCCCAAGGCAGAATTAATTGGTTCCTCATCATTGTTCCATGCACTTTATACATACTTTTATTATAGCATTTATCACACTGAATTGTGGTCTTGGTTCTGTCTCCTTTGCAAAGTTGTGAGCTCCTTGAGGACTAGGACTATGTCCCATTCATTCTCGTACCCCAACATCTAAAACAATGCGTGGTGTTCGGACACCTAAAAGGTTTTTTTCTTTAATTTGTTGAATGACTCTCCATGGGACTGCAAGGTTAGAAGGGGGCCTAGTCTATCTTTTCCCCCAACTAACTCTTTTAAACTCAGCAACAGGGGCACCTGGGTGGCTCAGTCATTAAGTGTCTGCCTTCGGCTTGGGTCATGATCCCAGGATCCTAGGATTGAGCCCCGCATTGGGCTCCCTGCCCAGTGCAAAGCCTGCTTCTCCCTCTCCCACTCTCTCTGCTTGTGTTCCCTCTCTCACTGACTTTCTCTCTATGTCAAATAAATATATAAAATCTTTAAAAATAAATAAATAAAACTCAGCAACAGTCCTGATGCGTGCCACAACATTTATGAAACTGGAAAACATTATGGCAAGCAAAAGAAGTCAGTCACAAAAGACTACATGTTATATGATTCCTGTTGTATGAAATGTCCAGCATAGGCAAAGCCATAGAGACAGAAAGTAGATTAGGGGACTGAGGGGAAGGAGAGAGAAAAGGAGTGATAGCTAACGAGTATGGGGTTTCTTTTTGAGGTGATAAAAATGTTCTAGAATTAGTTGTGATGATGGTCGTACCCCTCTGTGAATATAAAAATCATTCAATCGTTCACTTTAAGGGGGTGAATTATATGGTGTGTGAATTATTTCTCAATAGTATTGTTATTTTAAAAATACCTCGGCAACTTCTCCCACTGTGTCTGATTTAAAGGGAAGGTTCAAATGTTTGCTGCTGGGGAGGAAGATGGACAGGCTGGGAGTGAATGTGGAGGGTAGGTGAGGCGTGTGGTTATTGTGGGGGTTGGCATAAGTGGAAATCAAGTTGAGTCCTTGTGATAGAATGGGCCACAGAATATTTCAGAAGGAGGGGTTCTGGTGAAAACGGAAACCACTTCAATGAAATCAGGTTTCAGCAAAAAAGGATGAGGTTAGCTTGAGAAGAGTGAAATTTTACTTTGAAACTGGTGACTGAGTATGGTCTCCTCACTTGGTCTGGGAATATTTAAAGAAGAAAGAGTTATAATAGATAATATAGCGTATCATATGACATATATAACACATAATATAATATAAAATGTCCGATAGACATGGGTGGAAATTCTTATGCACTTAGCCTAGAAACCCAGCATCTCTGAAGTAAGGAGCTTGAAAGGGAGGCTGTTCTCCCTTTCCCAGGTGGGGACCCCTGGGAGGTCAGATGTCACAGTGCTGGGTCTGTGTACTGTGAAGCCGTCTGAAAACTGGCTCTGCCACTTACCAGCTGTTATGCCTTGGGCAAATCACTCAATCTCCTTCTGCGCTTCCATTTTCTCTACTGTAAAGTGGGGTCATGATAGCACCTTCCTCACAGGACTGTTGCAAGGATTAAATCAGATCACAAATGAAGAACTTAACATGGTGTCCAGTAAAGGGGGTGGCTGGCTGGCTCATTTGTACAGCATGTGGCTCTTGATCTTGGGGCCATAGGTTCAAGCCCCATGTTGGGCATAGAACTTACTTAGGAAACAAAACAAAAACAAAACCCAGTGCCCCATACCTAGTGAGGACTAGAAGAAGGCAGTCCCCAAAGTGAGTGACAGGCTAGTATCTAGAGCCTCGAATGCTAGAGAAGTAGCTGTTCCCTGGAGAGCCTTGAGAGAGATGAGGGAAGAGGTAGCAATAGGGCCTGGTGGCGGCTGGGGCTGCGGTGGCTGCGGTGGGGAGGTGGGGGTGTCAGGTCTGGGTGGCGGCTGGGAAATGATCCGAAAAGAGTTAGCAGTGTCATTGCTCAACCCGGCCCGGTGGGGCTCACACTTCCTGTTTTCAGTATCTGCGAGCCCTTATGCTGGAACAGCTCATGTTGGAACAAGATCTTTCTTGGCCCCTGGGGCGGGTGGGGGGGGGTGGGTGGGGTGGGGGGCGGGGGGGCGGACACAGAGGCTGAGAAGCAACTCAGCTTGGGCTGGGCCCCTTTGCTTCACATCATACCTTTTCTTTCTGGCAAGTTTCAGCTCCCACAAAACCCACTAATGCAGTCCTGGGGTGGAAGAGCAGAGGGGGTTCCCACCTGGTTCTATAAGAATTTACATAATTTGGTAATAACAGCCATCATGTCTGTGCCTTTACTAGTTGCCAGGATTTGTGAACTCATGTATCCTTATAACATTCCTAGGAGGTAGATATTATCATCTCTTTTTTACAGATGGGGAAACTGGGGCACAGACACATTACAAGTCTTTCCCAAGTCACATAGCTAGTGTCAGAGCCAGGATTCTAGTCCAGACCACCTGACTGTGAAATCCATGCTCTGAACCACTGTATCACAATAAATAAATAAATAAGGCAACATGCTAGATTATAGGAATGAGAAGCAGAATACTCTGGGTCCCTGCCCTCGAGGGGCCCATGGTCTAGGGAGCCTCTGAACAAGAAGAAATTGCCCCCCCAAACTCCACTCAGAAAACTGACTGTTCATGCAAAGAACACATACTGACCATATCTTTTTTTTTTTTTAAAGTTTTTTTTTTTATTTATTTGACAGAGAGAGAGAACACAAGTAGGCAGAGAGGCAGGCAGAGAGAGTGGGGGAAGCAGGCTCCCTGCCAAGCGGAGAGCCCGATGTGGGGCTCGATCCCAGGACCCTGAGATCATGACCTGAGCCGAAGGCAGAGGCTTTAACCCACTGAGCCACCCAGGGGGCCCCTGACCATATCTTGAATTTACTTGGCCCTTCACATAATCTGGCCAGTTGTCCCCAAAGGGTCCCAACCAGGAGTGCTTATCAGAACCACCTGAGGAACTTCTCTAAATTCACAAGCCCTGGCGCCTGCCCTGACCTGAATCACAGTCTCTATGGGTGGAGCATCAGCTTGTATATATTTTTTAAAAAGCTCAGGTGACTTGTTAAGAAATACTGCCCAAACCCATTAACATAGCTTGGAAACTCCAACATTTAAGCATCCAGCTGTATCTCCCCACCTGCCTTCTACTTTTTCTTTCTTTCTTTTTTTTTTTTAAGATTTTCTTTATTTACTTGACAGAGAGAGAGAGCGCGCGCAAGCAGGGAGAGCAACAGAGGGAGAGAAGCAGACTCCCTGCTGAGTATGGAGCCCAGGGCGGGATGCGGGACTCGATTCCCGGACCCGGGGATCATGACCGGAGCCAAAGGCAGACACTCAACTGACTGAGCCACCCAGGCACCCCTCACCACCTGCCTTATACACCCTAGTTCTTTAGAAACCAATGTTTGATTCAAAATGTGTGGTCACCTCCATTAGGGTACCACCTAGCTTTAGATTCTAAGTCCCCTAATATTAGGGATCACAGTGACTGGTCATGAGCTCCATTAACACACTGAGAAAACTTAGCACCAGCCCCTCACACAGATGATGGGAAATTGTTTTCTGTTCCCAGAATGCCATACTCAAGCTGGGCTGGGTTTGGGATCAGCAATCTTCACTCATGCAGATGTTCTCCTTGGTTGAGGTCAGCCCCAGGACTGTTATGGGCAGAGTGAAGAGAATATGGTGGAACTTATCCTAGAGGATCACTGTGTACAGCTGTACAAAATGTGCACTGTACAAAGGCATCAGGCTAAGGAGGGAATTGACGGTTGATATGCAGCCTGCACACCAGGCTGTACCTTATGTGCTTTAGAGGACCTACTCTACAACCCTTCTAGCATCTACTTCCCAAAGCCCCATTAAGTACAGAGATTCAGCCCCCAAGAAACTCTGGGGTACATGCCACCACCATTATTTTCCACTTTTTATGCTCCCCAACTCCCTCTCATACAAGCACCAAGAAAGAACCAGGCTTCAGAAAAATCACATTTTATTGACCTTTATTCAAAATTACAAAAATAGATATAAATAAAAATAGCAGAATATAATTATTAAATATTCAGTGTGTAGGAGTGGGCCTCACCTCACCCAGTGAGGATTGGATTAACGCAGATGAAAGGTTAGAAGGGATAACTGGCCAAGAGAGAACATCCATGTAAAAGTGAAACTGAAAATTTAGTGCTGGTCCCAAGCCGTGCCCCAGAATGATACATTCATGGGCACGATCACATGACAGACCCAAGAGGCCCTAGGAGTGACCCAGGACCTCTCCAGACAGACCCTTCTATGTGTCGTCATAGTCCATTCAGTTTAGGGAAGTAGCTAGACTTGCAGTCACACACGGGGACACCAGCTGTTACACTGACAGTCTGTGCACAAGTGTGCAGCCGTATACACCCATATATAATATTTCCTGATACATTCATGGAACGTCAGAGCCCTTCCCTCAAGTCCTTTGTGTCTCCACTCCCCAAGCCGCTGTTCCACAGTGGCCAAGCTCCCTCAAGAGACCGCGGTTCTTTTCGGCTTCCTAATTGAGAAATTATTCGTTTCCCAACAGTGGGCCTCAAGAATGCCCGTTGTTGGGGGTGCTGGCTCTCCTTCTACCCATGCACAGGAAATGGCGTTTTTCACTCCAAGAGGCTTCAGTTCAGGAAAAGACAAAGAACTGGTCAATAACCGTCCTGCATCAGGGCCAGCCCTCCACCCTGGCCCCCGCGGCTCTGGGCATGCAGCACCCAGGCCTGTAGCTGAGGATCAAGCTATCATTGCTCCCCCTGGGGGGCAGCACATGTAAAAACCATCTCTGCGAGAGCCACTCTTCCTCAGGTTCTCCCTTATATAGCGCTGATGCGGATGATTCTCCTGCAAAAATGATAGTCAGCGTGGGAGTGGGTGGTACCCCTCGCTTCCCTTGGCTCCCTGGGGAGCCTCAGAGGGTTAGGCCATTCTGTCGCCCAGTGTGCCTGTGGATCCAAGGCAGGAAGCGTGAGACCCTGGTGTAGACGCCTGGCTTGTCCTTCATGGCACAACCACTGCCCCAGCTCACAATCCCCGTCAGAGTCAGGCGGCCTTGGATAGAGCAGACCAGGGGTCCCCCGGAGTCTCCCTGTTAAGCCAAAGACACAGAAGGTGAGCCCTGGGAAAAGGGAGGAGGGGGGCCATCTGATCCAATCACCCAATCATGCCCGAGAGAGAGAAAAAGGAGAGCTTCTTAGAATCCCAAAATCCTTTCTGACTCCCCATTTCCTACCATATCAAGTTTAAAATCCTCTGCTTGGCTTTCAAAGCCCTGCTCTCTGCCACAACTCCATCTACACTCTGACCCTTTTCCTCGCCATCCTGGAAGACGCCGTGCTCGGTCTCATTTTCGTATCTTTCAACTGGAATGGTCTCCTTTCTTCCCCCTGCCTCCTCAAATCCTCCAGTCACCTTCTCTCTAAAGCCTTCCCTTTGTGACCACCTAACTGGTACTCACCTCCAGCTCCCAAAGGCTGATACGCCGAGCACTGAGCTGTATTATTTTCCAGTGTTTTCCTCTTTCTTATGATCCTATATCCTTCCCTTTTCCAGTACGAAGTGCCCAGCACAGAGCCAGGGTCACGACAAATGTTTGGTAAACACATAAGGATTAGTTTAAACGAAGACCTGAGCTCCTAATTCTGACTTCTTGGGGCTTTGGCTGGGGAGAGGCTCTCTGAAGCTGGCAGGGACGGGCCCAGGAGATTTGGGGGTGACAGGGAGAGAGGCTGGAACTCTCACCTGGCAGGAATCAGTTTCCCAGTGTGGGTCAGCCGCACACAGCATTTTGGTGGTAACTTCGGAGCCATAGTAGTGGGGCTGCTGACACTCCTGGTGGGAAACCAGCTTCACAACGGTCATTTTTAGCTGCTCTGGGTAGAGATAGTCAGCTGGATGGAGGAAACAAGGAGAAGTTTACTTTATGATGTGTCTGTCCAGCCTTCCCATGGGGACTCTCTGCCAGGGTGGGGACCCAAAAGTGTCCCTACCAGGGAAAGCCTTTATTCTTTCCCACCCAAATCTGAGCCTTTACCCCATGAGTAGCCCCTCACCCCCCATTTATTTACCTTTATGGCCCCTCCCTAAGCAGTGCTCCCCACTCCATCCCTGGACCCACCTGCTACCTCCACAGTGCTCCCATCTCTATCTCCACAGTCCTGCCTTAATCAAGTTGAGCTCACTTCCAGGTTCTAACACTCCCCCCAGGACCCTCTCGGCCAGCCCCAAATGTCACTTACTGGTATTCTCTTTTCCAAAGCCAGCGATCTCACAGCTCGCACCAAAATGAGCATCACCATGCCAAGGAGGCAGGCAGATGGTTTGTATGGACCTGGATGGCTGTGCACACTGGCCCGTGTCGGAGCGGATCTTCAGCAGGGCTGGGGGAAGAGGGAAGCAGGGTAAGTCAGGGGGGAAAGATCTCAACCTGGCCAGGCAGTCACCCTCTCTCCCCTCCAAATGCTGAAGGACTGGATGTCTATCCCTAAGTCATTTAGGGTCAGAGGTCATCCTGGAAGGCCTGCTGGTGGCTCATGACCTGAAACAAGCCTCCCTTGTCCCACGCCTCAAGGGCTTTGTTCCAGCTGCTGACATGGGCCTTGGCCAGCCAGGGCTGCTGTGTACAGAGGTACGGGTGGCTGAGGTAGATGGGCTAAATTCAGCCCAATGCTCTAAGTTCCAGATCCTGATAGGCAGAGGTTGTATCCAACAAAAGAAGGGGCCTCCCCGCCCACGGCACACGCTTATGGGGCTATTGCCATCTAGAGGAGGCTAAATGTTTGGAAATTCAAGGACTCTGCAGAGGAGCAGTAGGCCCCTCGCATATGTCCCTTTGCTGTATAAAGCAGGATCTTCAGTTCCTCTTCAACCCCAACCTCCCATTTGGGTCTCTTCTTGGACCCCTCTTCCTCCAACCATCATCATTATGGCCGATAAGGGCTTCCCACTCACCAATATCATTGTGGTGAGCAAGGCTGTCAGCACTATAGTCCTCGTGCAAGATGAGCTCCTCCACCTCAAACATCATCTCGCCAGCTGTCCCGGTGTTGCGCTTCGACCGACCCAGGTAGACAATGTAGTCCTCCTTCTTCTGGTAATTACTGTGGGAGGGGAGGCCTGTCAGACAGTCTGATCTCATGAGATCTCGTCCCGTCCCCTCCAAGGTGGCCTCAGAGCATGACTTGCCCCCAAGGCAGTGGACTGCACCGAAGGGGCCTGAGGGGGTGTAATTTAAGTGGCATCCTTTGCTGGGAAGGAGAATGAGATGCGTTTGGGGTAAGGCGGGAGGGTCAGGGAGAAGAGACAGAGGACGTACATGAAGCAGTGTGTGGCACTGAGCACCCAGCAAGGACTGATGAGGCTGCCACCACACAGGTAGGTGACAGAGCCTCCGTGGTGCCTCCTGTAGATGGCGGCAAACCACGGCTGGTTCTCGATGGTGGTGAATTCTCCGCCAACAATCTTAAAGCGAGGCCTCAGAGCCTTCTGGCCACATTGAAACTCGGCTTTGTCTGGAGGAGTGAGGGGATTTTTTCCTGGAGAAGAAAGAGAAGGATGTCTTGGGGAGGCAAGCAGGATAGTGTCCCTCTCTTGTCCTCTAATCTCCCTGTTTTTCAAGGCTAGGCAGGCCTCCCTCCTCAACCCTCCTGTGACGAACTCGTCCCCTTCCACCTTACTGTCACAAACAGGTCAGTGACACTCACCAGAAGAGCATTCTTGCACCATGCACTCCCGGACAAGCTGCTTGAGGCCAACCTGCACGTAGCACCACGGCCCTCTCTGGTTGTCCGGGTTCCTGGTAACACAGAAGAGGGGTCATTCCAACCCAGAATACATCTCCTTCCCCTCCAGGGAAAAGTCAGCCAGAGGCCTTGCTTTTCTCAGGCTATGGACTTCACTCTGCAAACACAGGCAATGGTAACAAGGGCTTCCGTGGGGCTGTGAGAGGGTCTCTGCTGCCCCCGCCTCACCTGCAGTAGTTGTGCTTGCCCAGACCCAGCTGAAGGGCATCGGGTCTGAGGGCGTGGTACTGCTTCAGAAGAACAGCGGCGGAGTTCCAGGCCAGGCAGGGCCGGCCGGTGATGTCGGTGTTGGCCTTCCCTCGGTAGGAGTGACCATTCCCCTCGAAGCAGGTTTCCGTTGTATCTAGGGAAGAATGTGAGGGTGAGAGATATTAGAAAGAAGAGGAAATTCAGATAGGCATTTTAGAGATCCTGTCAGGCCTCACATGTTTTCAGGCCTGGCAGGAAACACTAGAAAACATAACCTGCCTTCCCCATCCCACATTTGTGCAGCCAGAGATTCATGGAAGGGTATGGGTTTGTGTTTGTGTACCTCACCCAGGGATGAAGATGTTCCCCACTCCACCTCCAGCTCCTAACTCCCGCCTGCTCTTGCACCCCACCCATCTTTCCCTGCCCCCAAATCTCTGGTCCCCCCCCCTCCTCCCCGGTTAGAGTCAGGATCCCCATACCTATCTCGCAGTGTTCCCCTTGGAATTTCTTTGGACAGTTGCATCGATGAATGTTGGAGAAGTACTTGTAGGACACACATGTTCCTCCGTTCAGACAATTGCAGTTTGCTGAGGATCACAAAGGTGACGTGGTAAGAAAAGAGCCGGGGAGGAGGCAAGGGGGAGCCAGCCCTGCAGCAGGGTCAGGGAGGGGCTGCCCCCCTGAGGCTTTTCCAAGAGGTCTGTACACTCAGATATTGTGCAATGGGTGGATACTCACATTCACTAGACGCTGGGTGAAGTTCATGGCTGCCCTGGAAGAGATGGAGGGGAGGGGAAAGTTCAGCAAAGGTCCAATGCTCCTGGGACTCAAGGGGGAGGACAAACTGGCCCCAATCCCAAATCTCACCCTTTCCTCTGGCTCCCTCTCTCTTCACCTTGTTCATATCTAACTAGCCCTCACATGGAAGATCATAGGTTTCTAGCAGGGAGAAACGGATTGACTCAAGCAAGCTTCACATACAGGGTGCAAGAAGGCGGGGGCGTGGGGGGGGGGCAGTCTCTGCGGCTTCTTCCTCTCTTGCCTGAAAGTGCCAACTCCTTTAGTTCTCAGGATTCCCACTGCGGCACCTGTCCTGTTTTCCCCGAGATGGTCTGGCCCGGCTGCTGATGGAATCCAGAGGATTCCAGGTCCCTGTGCAGCCCCGTCCCCCACGCCCCTCCTTCCCCACCCCGGCTCTGCTCAGGATTCTGCAAGCTCCCTCGGTCGCCATTGGTCAAAGCGGGAAAACTACTTACTTCGGAGTCGCTCACCACTAGGGCACAGAAGAGCAGGCACGTTATCAGGACCCTCATGGTGGTGAGGCTGGAGCTCTAGACAGCGGCTCTGCAAGGGAGGGAGAAGTCAGTTAGAGGTAGAAGCGTTGGAGCGAGAAGGTGGGCGGGCTGGGTTAGCGCAGTTCAGGGCAGGAATCCCTAGGTCTCCTGCGGGGCGCACCGGCAGTGACCAGTCCCCCCAGGCCCAGCCGTCTCTCCCCGCTGGGGGCTCAGCGGTCCGGGCACCCACAGGGGGTGCACAGGCACCCGGAGCGGTGACTCAGGCTCTGCCGCGGCGGAGCCGGGGCAGCTGGGGTAGCCGGGGTTGGGGGAAGGGAAGCCCGCAGGAGCAGCTCTGCGCAATTAGGGTGGCCTGCACTCACCGGTAGCTGCGGCAGGAGGGACGCTGAGCCGGGACGGCGGGAAGGGTTGACCCTCTGGCAATCCGCGGGGCTCTGAGGCTTCCAGGCGCCGCGCTGTGCTGCTCGCCGACTGCGGGGCTCTATATCAGGACCCGCCCCGGCCTGGCCCCGCCCCAGCCCGGGATCTCCCCAACCCTTCCCTTCCCTCAGCTTCCCTGGGGACACCCGCGACCTGGACCCGTGGGCTTCCTCAACCTTGACTGAGAGTGAGGGGCAGCGCTGTCCCCAACGGAGGGGACGAGCGAGGTCTGAACAGAGAGATCAAGAGGCATCTCAATTCCTCACCCCCTCCTCCCATTCACCTGGCGTGGGCCCCACTCAGAGGAGAGGGCAGAGCGCCTCTCTGTCCAGCTCTGCTGACTCTTCCCGGATCCCCTAAATCAGCTCTTCTCCGGTCTTTCCACCTTCGGCCCCCAACTGTCTACGAGAGGCTTAGTGCGCAGCTCCTAGAGCTAAGTCTCTTTCTCAACATGAAAATGGTGCTTGACAGGGGCACCTGGCCGGCTCAGCCGGGGAGCACCGGGGACTCCTCATCTCTGGGTTGTGAGTTCCAGCCCCAGGTTGGGTGTAAGAGATTACTTAACATCTCTGAAAAGAAAAAAAGGGTGCGTGACACACGCTGGCGAACTCCTGCTAACAGGGGCCGCCAATACTACCTCCTCAGAATTCATCAACATAACCAGTGGATAAGACAAAGTTGAGTTTATTGTGCACAGAGGTAGGGGCCTTTGGTAGCAGCTGGCAGAGGCAGCGTGTGGGCAAGATCCGATTTTACTGAGAATTTGCAGTCTGGTGTAAGAGTGGTTTCCACTAACTTGGAAAGTGAGGGCTTGATAAGGATTGGATAAGGATCGCGGTATAATATTATACGATTGTGAGAACAAAGCCTAAGGGCACAAACTGTCCAGGCTTTCTACTGAAGTGTTGGTGGGTCTTTCAAAAAGTTCCTAGAACAAAGAATCCCTTTATTTGCCTGGGCCAGAGTATAGTTAGTTAATAAAGACAAAATAATAGTAAAGCCTTGTTAACATAGGCAGTAAGCTGTGGAGGGGTTAGTAAGTTCTGTTTTCACGTCTGAGGAGAGGAATTGGGGAACTGGAGGACGAGAATGAGATGTCTTTTTCACTGTACGCCCTTTTGCGCTGTTTAAATTTTGGAATGCTTACCTTTGTATCCCCCATTCCAAACATGTAATTATAGGTCTTTTAAAAAATGCATATGTATTCTAGACTTCATCCTAAAGCCTTGCTTCTAATAAGATAAAATAATTGTTTATCCAACACGATTGGCCTCCAGGAAGACAGACCATGTATAAAGGACTCCACCCGCTCTCCCTGCCTGAGGGCCAGCTCCTATAGTTGTATAGACACGCACAAGCACGTATTTCTGACACAGTTGAAGGAGCACAGCAGGGACTCAGAGGCTCAGTCAACCCCATCCCTTTCCCCTAGTGTTGGGAATCAGGGCTTGGGGGTTACTTCTTTCTACCCAGAAGGACGTTCCCCCCTAATGGGAGGAAAGGGTGCTAAGTCCCTATAACTCACTAGGACCCTAAAGCCAGATCCAAGGCTTGGTCCCTTTTTCTGCATAGGCCTACAGCATTCTGTTGCCTGGCAAACCTGGATCTTGGGTCTTGAGAGGGGCAAGGGGAAGGCAAGGAGAAAGCCAGCAGAGTAGGGAAGAAGAAAGCTTCTTCTGAGAGAAGAAGAGAGAAGAAAGCTTCTCTGCTCTGCTCCTATCAGACGTCTCTGGATGCCAGGCTCTGCCCCGGAGAAAGTGCAAGTTAACCATCCAGATTTCATGAGGAAGGCGACCCTTTACCCTCTGTAGAGAGTTCTTCTGTGCCCAGCTGAGCTGCCAGCATCTCAGGGAAAAGACTGAGTCAGAGGTGCTTTGGGTCTCAGGGCTGGCCTCCCTACTTCCTCTAGAAGACTGGAGCATGTTTTGTTTGGATTTAGAACCCATTAATTGCAAATAAACGTGATCAAAATGTAAACAGAGATGTTGCAGCCTGAGGACTAACCCCGAAACTACTAGGTTAGGTATCAGGAAATTCCCAGCACACTGTCATGATTCATAGAGCGCCCCCAGCAGCTCTCATGACTCCAGATTACTCGGCTGGAGGCTGTCATGCTCATTCTTGAGAGCAGAATGACCTCATTTCCTCCTGGACAAAGAGGCTTGGAGACCGTTATGCAGCTGACACTCTTCCCCTTCCTTCCCCCTACAGTCCCTTCACCTGGTTGAACCATCCCAAAGCCTCCGACTCTTCACTTTTTTTTCCACTCTGCCATCTTTGGTGCTCCCTGAAATCTTCGTGTCCATCTTTTGGTGCACAGCTGTGCTGGTCTTTTCCATTCTTTGAGGACAGGGACCATATCTTTGTCACTTCCTCAGCCCTGGGCACAGGCCTTGCTCATGTAGGTGCTTAATGAGGGATAGATCAGCAAACAAGTGGGAACAGAGAGCTTTGGGGCATCCTGTAATTTTCCCTACTCTCTTTTCTTCTTGCCATAAAAAAATAGTACTGGTATTATTTCTGTCTTGGGCTGAAAAGCACTTTGATACAATCTATTCCTCTTTGTGGCATAGCTGGAAATCACTATTCCCATTTTGCAGTGAGGAGAACGAGGCAGAGAAAAGATACAGACTCGATGAGTTGGCAAAGTCAGCACTAAGACCCAGGTTTTCTGATCCTCATTGCCATGCTCTACGTCTTGCTGCCTCCATGGAGAGGGATACGAGGGGTGTATGAGACAGAATGCTGTGAGGACGAGGGCCAGATGATACATACAATGTTCTGGCTCAGGGGAACCCTCTGGCTGCTTTTAGAGACTGCCTTCCAGAATACTCCTCGGGCTGTGGGTCCCTAGTTCCTAGGAAACTCTTAGCGTAGTATGACTTAGTTGCTTGCCTGAGTTCTAGGAACTAACTTGGTGATCTAGGCTATCTGAAGTTTTTATCAAGGGTGAGAGAGTAAGGAACATAATTTCAGAATTTCATTCTGTTCCTAACTCGCAAAGTCCCATCACCAGCCCCGTTTCTGTGTTTCAGGGAACCAAAGTTCCAAGTCGGATGTGGCAACAGAGACTAATAAAGGGGCCCCTTTTCCTGAAGCTTCTCATAAAAGAGCAGGCAGATGCCAGCTGTGCAAAGAGAACCAGGATGTCCAAACTTGACCCTGAGACTATGTCCAGGAAACTGGGCCCCTGAAAAGGCTGACCAGTGGGACCTAAAGGGAAGTTCACATCAAGTCACAGGATATATTCCTGGGTTGCTACACCAAGAATGTTCAGTATGGCACTATAGCAAGAGTACAGCATCTAGCCCCAGGTTGGCCACATCCAAGTTCAATAACCTTAGGCAAGACACTTAACTCTCTTGCTCTCAGTTCCCTATCTGCAAAACGAGGCAACACCCGCTCTGCCTGTGCCTCACACTGCAGATTGAATGGGATCATGCTTGTGTGGGAAAGCATCCATTCATTCCTTTATTTATGCACTCAGTATTTATCATGGGCCTGCTATGTGTCAGGCACAACTCTAAGATACTTGACATAAGAAGATGGACTTCTGGGGCGCCTGGGTGGTTCAGTCACTTGAGTGTCTGACTCTTGATTTCAGTTCAGGACATGATCTCAGGGTTGTGAGATCAAGCCCGGGTCCACACTGGGCGTGGAGCCTACTTGAGACTCTCTTTCTCCCCCCTCCGCCCCTCCCTCTGCTCCCACATGCATGTACACATGCTCTCTCTTTCTCTCAGAAAAAAAGAAGGATGAACTTTGTAAATTATAATTCCTACCCTGAGTGCCTGCCTTGCCTTCTTGACTGTGGCTGTACTAATCAAGAAGACCAGCAATTCCCTGGAGTGGATCCCAGAATTCCAGTTAAGTCGGGATGCTGTGTCCTTAGCTAACAGTTCCCAGCAGCTGGCCAGCTGCATGTGCTGTTCACCCCCCATAGCCCTGATTCCCCTTCCCTCCCACTCTTGTCCACTGTCTGTGGCTTGAAGCTCTACTCTCTACTCCTCTATACGCAGGGCAGACGGATTGCTCTGCAGTTCTGGGAAAGAGGCACTGAGTGGCGGTCACATAGCTTCCGTGGGTCTGCTCTTCCTCCGTGTGTTTAGCTTAGTGCTCAGGGAAAAGATGCTGCTGTCACAGAAGGCACTGAAACATGATCGGGGAGGTGCTGGGATGGCTAGCCCCCCAGCAGCCTGCGGAAAGAGTGGAAAGAGCAGGGCAGAGGAAGCTGCATATTTGCTTCCTTACTCATGGAAAGCAGAGAGCCCCAGGGGCTGCACCCTGAGGTTATACTCTGTCGTCAATAATGCCCTGAATAGAGAGGCTGAGTTGGTCCCTCCAGCTTCAGTCTCTGACCCCTACTCTTTCTCACCCTTCTCTGCCTCACCATCTCCAGCCCAATTCCTAGTCCCACCCAAGCCAATTAGCTCAGATCTCTGCCTGAATATTTTGAACCCTGGCCAAAATTGTCTTTGTCTTTAACCCAAACCCAGTTACTTCCTCAGTCAGGAACTTGTGACCTTAAAGGAGTGTTGGTCATGGGTTTCCAGACCTAGATCTTGAGTTCCCTCCAGGAACCAAAGCTAGGTCCTGGTCCTGGAAGTTCTGCTTGGGTTACCATGCTGGATGGCAATGGCTACTTACCTGGAAGCTAGGGGGATTAAAGGGGATACCCAGGAAAAAAGGACTAACAGGGCAAACTGAAAAATTTGCCAGGAAGTCAATGATGTTTGAGGAAATATATTCAGCCAGGAGCTAGTATATTCAAAAATTTTGCTCCGAAGAAAACCCACATAACATCCGTAGCCCATATGATGTATAATTTCTTGTGCTCATGGCTCCCTCAAGCTGGATTCTATATGCTCCTCTGTCTTTAAAGCAAGTACAAGCATTTCCCTTTCCATTACACAGAGAGGAAAATAGAGGGCTAATGAAGGGAAGTGAATCATCTGAATTCATTCACCGAAAATGATGAGATTCAGAATTCACGGATTTTGAGGAAACTCATGACACATTTCCACCCTCTCCCCTCCTAAGTCCAAATCCTTACTCCTCCCTTCCTGACCACCGTCAACCCCCACTCTCAGTCTCTTCTTCTTCCTACCCACCTGCAGAAAGTACTTCTTTTCTCCAGTGGGTGATTGGTAACAGTGTGGTGAAGCAGTCAAGTGCTGGGGGTGGGGGAGGGGGAGGTGTTTCCTTTCAGAAGGTACATAGGATGAGATGTATGGAAGTCTGTGAGAGGAGGGAGCAGGGACACAGCACGGAGCCCTTGAGATAGGTATGGTTGCAGAATGAGTGGAAGAACAGCAGGAAGGTAGTCTAACCAGGAGGCTCCTCTTTACTCTGAGACCAGTGATGGTGGAAAGTGTGACAGCCGTTCAAGAAGAGGAAAGCTGGAGGTACCTGGCTGGCTCAGTTGGAAGAGCATTTGACTCTTGATCTTGGGGCTGTGAGTTCAAGCCCCACACTGGGTGGAGAGATTACTTAAGACAAACAAACAAAAACAAATCATTAAAAAAAAAAATAAGTGGAAGGCTGCTCCCCACAGGGGATATTATAGTCTATCCGTTGTTAAAGATAAATCATTGTAACTGACTTTTATTTGCTTAGCATTCATTTCTTTTTCAATCTTAGCAACAACCTTTAAGGAAGGTACTATTGTTTTCCTCATGTTGTGAATGAGAAAACGGAGGCTCACAGAGTTTAAGCAGCTTACCCAAGGTCACGCTATGGGTAAATGGTAGGCTTGGGACTTATTGATTCCAGGAGGCAGAGAACTATCTCTGATGCAGTATCACATTCTGTCGGGAAGGTGGGGATGGCTTGTTCTTACACCTGGGAATCTTCCTACTTCTAAGCACTGGTGCCATCCCAGGGTAGCCCCAGCTGTCCAAGTCATGTCCGTGTTGGTTCCTGCCTGCCTAGTTCGAGCCAGACTTTAATAAAAATGCTCTTCCTTTTTCTTAATATAGCCAGCCACAGCTGAGTCTGGTCAGAGAAACAATCACTGGGTCATCTGGCTATGCTTATATACCTATGGGGATCTCTGGGAACATCGATGGCCAGTTTCCCCTTTTTGCAGCCATTATTCATTAAATGATTAGGATATTAAATGATGAGGATAGCCTAGGGTTCTTCTGTGGGGAAATAACAATAGCATCTCTTTACTGCATTACGTGCATTTTATTTAGCAGCCACTGGGCAATAGTCACGTGCATTATCTCGTTTAATCCTCAATGAGGGAGATGCAACACCACCCCACTTTATGGATAAAGAAACCAAGGCTCTGAGACGTTAAAATCACACAGCCACGCCAATACCTGGCAAGGCAAACCTGGATTTCTGACTCCAAAGCCTGTGTTGATTATCACTATGATAGTGTTATCTCTTTACTCCTCCCCGAGGGAAAAAAACGTACCCTGTTGAATGCATGCCCAGGAATCTGTAATAATAAATATGCACTAATGTTATGTTTTCTGACCTTGTCTGATGATAAGAATCACCTGACTTTGGAGTGCCTGGATGGCTCAGTCAGTTAAGCATCTGCCTTGGGCTTGGGTCTTCATCACAGGGTCCCTGGGATCAAGATAGAGCCCTGCATTGTTGTTGTTGTTGTCGTTGTTGTTGTTGTTGTTGTTGTTGGGCTCCCTGCTTAGCAGGGAGTCTGCTCCTCCCCTCCTCTGCCCCCCCACTTGTGCGCGCGCTCTCTCTCTCTCTTTTAATTTATTTATTTGACAGAGAGAGAGAGAGCTCAACAGGGGGAGCACAGAGGGAGAGGAAAAGCAGGCTCTCCACAGAGCAGGGAGCCCGATGTGGGGCTGGATCCCAGGACCCTGGGATCATGATCTGAGCCGAAGGCAGACACTTAACCGACTAAACTACCCAGGTGGCCCTCTATCTCTCACTCACTCTCTCTCTCAAATAAACTTTTAAAATCTTATTTTTTTAAAGATTTTATTTATTTATTTATTTATTTGACAGAGAGAAAGAGAGATCACAAGTAGGCAGAGAGGCAGGCAGAGAGAGAGGGGGAAGCAGGCTCCCTCCTGAGCAGAGAGCCCGATGCGGGGCTCGATCCCAGGACCCTGAGATCATGACCTGAGCTGAAGGCAGAGGCTTTAACCCATTGAGCCACCCAGGCGCCCTAAATTTTTAAAATCTTAAAAAGAAATGAAACAAACCGAAACGAAATGAAAAGAAAAGAATTACCTGGCTTGAAGGATATCCAAATGGCCAACAGACACATGAAAAAATGCTCAACATCACTCAGCATCAGAGAAATACAAATCAAAACCACAGTGAGATACCACCTCACACCAG
>CM052812.1:27991438-28042613 GCA_028533885.1 Nasua narica | reverse complement strand
GGGTGGGGAAGAGAAATGAAACAAGATGGGATGGGGAAGGAGACAAACCATAAGAGACTCCTAAACTCACGAAACAAACTAAGGGTTGCTGGGAGGTGGGGGGGGGGGATAGGGATATGGACATTGGGGAGGGTATGTGCTATGGCAAATGCTGTGATATGTGTAAGCCTGATGATTCACAGACCTGTACCCTGGGGTAAATAATACATTATATGTTAATAAAAAATAAAAAATAAAAAAAAAGAATTACCTGGCTTGAAAGTTGAGAAAATGGAGAATGTCAGTGTACTTCCTTGGAAATTCTGATTCATTAGGTCCAGGATGAGGCCTTGGAATCTGATTCTTAATACACATCTTAGAAGATTTACCACCAAACAAGCTTGGGGAAAATGTCAGTCAATTCATATCTAGGGATTGTTGACTGAATTTTTTACTTGGGAAATACCCAATTAAATCACAAACTTTCTAGATACTGGCACTTCTACTCCAACTCTATCATTTGAAATGAGGGCCCAAATAGAGATGGGAAAGAGCCAGGGCTGGAAGGCCAACTTTTGGGCAGAATTTCTCAGACAAGGATGAA
Organism: Nasua narica; assembly: GCA_028533885.1. NCBI lineage: Eukaryota > Metazoa > Chordata > Mammalia > Carnivora > Procyonidae > Nasua > Nasua narica. Next base: position 28,042,030 of record CM052812.1, on the reverse strand, counting down.
TCAAGAAGGGAATGTACACCTGAGAGTCTTGTGTAAACCCAGCCACCCTGAGGGGACTTTTCTAAAGAATCTAGTCTCAAAAATTAATTGCTTCAGCACTCTTGTGCTTTGTTCTTTTTTTAGATGCTAGTGATCAGTTCATTTTTAAAATGCCAGATGGATGGCTAATGGAGGGACTTTTCCATATAGAAATTAAAAGAGTTTGGGGAATGAAAGCAACCCTCAAAGTCATGGCAGTGGATGAGAAATTGGTTCCCAAGGACCTAGGGAAAATTGGGAGAAACTGGGTAGAGGGGAGAACAAAGCAGAATTGAGACTAGCTGTACTTACTTTTTTTAAAATTTTTAAAAAAGATTTTATTTATTTATTTGACAGAGACAGAGAGATCACAAGCAGGCAGAGAGGCAGGCAGAGAGAGAGAGGGAAGCAGGCTCCCTACTGAGCAGAGAGCCCGATTCGGGGCTCAATCCCAGGACCCTGAGATCAGACCTGAGCTGAAGGCAGAAGCTTTAACCCACTGAGCCACCCAGGTGCCCCTGTATTTACTTTCTGTGATGTTCCTGACGGTTCCTGTGCAGGCAACCTTCTGACCGCCTCAATTTTTTTTCCTCCCTGGAATCTTCTAGTTCCACCTAAGTAAAACAGGGTTTCCAGAGCACTGTCCCTTGGGAGGGCAGGAGCCTGAGAACTCTCCTCAGCAACTTGGGGGATGACCACGACGTTTGCATTTTTAGTCAAGCAGGAAGCAACAATGACATTCTCCCCGGGCAGACCCTCTGCTCCATGGCATAATAACCTAAGGATTTCTTCAGTCCATCATGGCAGTCAGCTTGTTCTATCTGTAATGAAAATTCTAGGGGTACCTGGATAGCTCAGTCAGTTAAGCGTCTGCCTTTCATTAGGGTCATGATCCAAGGGTCCTAGGATCAAGCCCTGAATCAGGGTCCCTGCTCAGCGGGGAGCCTGCTTCTCCCACTCCTCCCTGCTCATTATCTCTCTTCTCTATCTCTCAATCTCTGTCTCTCTCTCAAATAAATAAATAGATAAAACCTTAAAACATGCGTGATCTGTACCCTGAAGAAGTTTAAAATCTGGTAAGGAAGACAAAATGAGTATACATGAAACAACTAAAAGGCCATTAAGCAAGGTGAGTACTACTAAAAAAAAAGAGAGAGAAAAGAACAAGTGTTGGCAAGTTGTGGAGACATTGAAACCCTTTGGCACTGTTGATGAGATTGTAAAACGGCATGGAGGTTCCTCAAAAAATTAAACATAGAATTAACATATGGTCCAGCAATCCTAACTTTGGGTATATATCTGAAAGAACTGAAAGCAGTCTCTCAAAGAGCTATTTGCACGCTGAGTACTGTTCACGATAGCCAACAGGAAGAAGCAGACCAAGCGTCTGTGGGCAGATGAACGGATAAGAAAAATGTGGTCTATACACATAATGGAATATTATTCAGTCTTAAAAAGGAAGGAAATCTTGTCACATGCTACAACATGGATGGATCTTGAGAACATTATAATAAGTGAAATAAGTCAGTCCAAAAAAAAAAAGCAAATACTACATGATTCTACATATCTTTAGATATAGAGGTTTCCAAAGAGGTCAGATTCATAGAATCAGAGAGTGGTCGTTACCAGGAGTTAGGAGGAGGGGGAAATAGGAAGTTGTTGTTTCATGGGTGTGAAGCTTCAGTTTTGTAAGATGAAGTTCTGGAAATCAGTTGCACAACAAGGGGAATATACTTAAGACTACTGAACCGTACATTTAAAAATTGTTGAGATGGTATGTTTTATGTGTGTTTTTATCATAATTAAAAAAAAATGATAGGGCACTTGAGTGGCTCGGTTGGTTAAGCATCTTCTTTGCCTGAGGTCATAGTCCCAGGGTTCTGGGATGGAGCCCTGTGTCGGGCTCTCTGCTCAGCAGGGAGTTTGCTTCTCCCTCTGCCTTTCCCCCCTGCTTGTGCATAGGTACCCTCTCTCTCTCTCTCTCTCTCTCTCTCTCTGTCTCGCAAAAAATAAATAAATAAAATCTTTAAAAATAAAATAAAATAAACACTCTGACCACTGACCAAAATTGCAGTAAAGACAGAGAACGGACACACTGAAGTTAGAAGCTTCCTAGGCCTGACCAGATCCTAAAGGATGTGTCAGGTTGGATTGGTAAGGCACGAGGGAAAAGAAGTTCCAAACAAGAGTCTTGGAAGATGGGGCACCTGGTGGCTCAGTGGGTTAAAGCCTCTGCCTTTGGCTCAGGTCGTGGTCTCAGGGTCCTGGGATCGAGCCCCCCATCAGACTCTCTGCTCAGGAGGGAGCCTGCTTCCCCCTCTCTCTCTGCCTGCCTCTCTGCCTACTTGTGATCTCTCTCTCTCTCTCTCTCTCTCTCTACTTCTGTCAAATAAATACATAAAATCTTAAAAAAAAAAAAAAGAGTCCTGGAAGATGACAGAAGCTGGAATAAAAATTGTGTATATTCTGGAGAGTAAATTTTATATGTTCTTAACTGTGTGTGTGTGTCCATGTGTACACATGTATACAAGCAGTGAGAAATCTGGCACAATTAGGAAGAGTTTACACTGAAGAGTAGTGAGAACGAAGGAGTGCTAGGAAAGATGAGGTCTGATGATAAAAGGTCTTAAAAGCCAGGTGGAAGTCTGTACCTGATACCATAGACTCCAAGAAGGTACTATTGGTTCTTTTCTCTTTTTTTCTTTTTCTCCTTTCTTTTTTCTTTTCTTTTGTTTTTTTGGGGGGAAAGAAAAAGAGAGAGAGGGAGTGTGTGTGTGTGAGGTGGGAAAGGGCAGAGGGAGAGAATCCCAAGCAGACTCCACGCCAAGCGGGGCTCAATCTCATGACCCTGAGGTCATGACCTGAGCCGAAACCAAGAGTTGGACCCTTAACCAACTGAGCCACCCAGGCTCCCCACGGCACTATAGGTTCTCAAACAAGGATGTGTATAAGGTTTCTAGTAAAGCTAAAAACCCCTACCAGTCTCAACGGAAATAAGTGAAGCAAAAAACAGTGACTTGGGTTTTGTCTGGGCTTGGGCTGGAGGGAATGGGAGAATGATAACTCCCCCAGGGCTAGGTGCCGGAGCTGGATGGAGAGTTAAAATGAAAGGACAGTGGAGGGGAAGTGAGAATGAAAGGGAGGAGAGAAGAGCTACAGCTGCCTCCTCATTCTTGGTCTTCAGGAACTTTATTTTTCCAAACTTACAAGATCATGTGTTTTGATTTAGAAAGAGCCTTAGAAATTTCCTTTTGAGGGCTGTACCATGAAATCCATATTTGTAGGTCAGTACAGTAGTCTCATAGGTTAGAGTTAGAGTGGGAAGAATGAGGGTAGAGTCCCACCGCCCTCTCCCAGTGTCACCTGTCAAGTGCAGAGGCCCTGTCTTGGAGCCCAAGCTGAGAGCTTTATCGTGAGGAAGAGGGGGACTGCCCGTGGTGAGGGCTGTGGTTTCAGAGTCAGAGAATGGAGCCCCATTTCCAGCTTGGTTGCTGATTCCATCTCTGCACTGGGGTGAATCACTTCCCTCCTCGTAGGTCTCCATTTTGTCTACCTGCTTTCACAGAAGACAGAAAAGACCAGGAGAAAAAAGAAATGTACGTCAGGCACCGAATCTGAGCAAAGAGGTAAGGCCTGGGCTGTAGCAAAGTTCAGGATGTGCGCCCACGTGGGGGCCAGGTCTGACGTGCTCTGCTCTTGACATCAGAAGTCCACGGAGAGGACGTAAGTATTCGACGATATAAACAAATGTTGCCCCAGAGAGTCTGGGTTCTGGGAATACGAACTGGGAATCCCAACCAAAATTCCAGGTCTCCAAGTTCCCCTCAAAGAGTCATGAGGCTTGTGCAGGAGGTGAATCACCACACCCAGGATCTGTCTTGGAGACCTAAACCACCGAATCTGAGCTCCAGCAAAGGAAAGGGCACCATCCAAATAACTTGAGGGTTGTAACTACAATATAAGCTGTTCCCTTGGGTCCTAATGTGACCAAGAAACAATTTTGCCCAAGGATCTGGATGCTGTTCTGATTCTGAGTTCAGTGGCGGGTCAAAGCCATAAAGTCAGTCCCCGTGGAGTCCTATAGTCTCTGGCCTGTAAAAGTACATGAATAAAAGAGCTCAAAACACTGTGGGCCTAAAGATATTGAATTTGCATTCCTCCCAAAGCCTGTATTATTTCCCAGTCCAATTCCCCATAAACAAAAGGCAGAGAGATGAGCAGCACTTTGTCACAGTTTAGAAGAAAGACCAGAGGGCGCATGGAGAAAGACGTGTGTTGGCTGATTCTTCAGCAAGGGTGGTTTCCCTGCCACAGGGAAATGCTGATCCTCATGGCCAGGGGGAAGTTCAAGGGGAGCCCAGGGGGAGGAGTGGACCCTGGGAATCTGGAATACTTGAAACACTGTGTTCAAAAGGGATTTCACGTTGAGGCGCCAGGGTGACTCACTGGGTTAAAGCCTCTGCTTTCGGCTCAGGTCATGATCTCAGGGTCCTGGGATTGAGCCCCGCATCGGGCTCTCTGCTCAGCGGGGGGCCTGCTTCCCCCTCTCTCTCTGCCTGCCTCTCTGCCAACTTGTGATCTCTCTCTCTCTCTGTCAAGTGAATAAATAAAAATCTTTAAAAAAAAAAAAAAAGGATTTCACGTACCATTTCAAACCCATTAGGATGGCTATTATCAAAAAAAAGTGGAAAATAACAAGTGTTGGCAAGGATATAGAGAAATTAAAACCCTTGGGCATTGCTGGTAGGAATGTAAAATGGTACAGCCGCTATGAAAAACAGTTTGTCAGATCTTCGAAAAGTTAAACATAGAGTTACCATATAATTGAGCAATTCCACTCCCAGGTATGTACCCAAAAGAACTGAAAAGGAAGCCTCTAAAAGATACTGTACACCATGTTCACAGCACCGTAATTCACAAGAGGTAAAGTCGAAAGGTGAAACCCCAACTGTCCACTGACAGATGAATGGGTAAACAAAATGTGGCCTATACATACAAGGGAGTATTATTCAGCCTTGAAGAGGAAAGAAATTCTGATACAGCCTACAACACGAATGAACCTTGAAAATGTTACATTTAGTGAAATAAGCCAGACACAGAGGCCACGTATCATATGATTCCACTTGTGGGAGGTACTTAAAATAGGAAAACTCATATAGACAGAAAGTAGAATAGAGGTTACCAGGGTTGAGGGGAGGTTACCAGGGGGGTTGAGGGGTGGGGGGAGGGAGAGTTACTGTTTTTAATGGGTTTCTACTTGGAAGGTTGAAAAGTTCTGAAAATGAGTAGTGTTGATGGTTGTACAACAAAATGAATGTACTTGATGCCCCGGAATGGAACACTTAAAAATGGTTAAAAAGGTAAGTATCATGTCTATTTCACTATAATAATAAAAAAATAAGTAATTAATATGTTTAAACGGTTAAAATGGTCAATTTTACGTTACGTATATTTTACTAAAAAATGACTGCCAGGAAAGAGGGGGACACGGGGACCTACCAGGCACTGAGAATAGGAGTCAGAGAAACAGGACATGGGAAGAGGGCCGCGGTGATATTCACAGTCAGGAGCTGAGATGGGGATGGAGCCTGGAATGGAAACAAAGAGCCCGCCCATGAAGGAGAAGGATGGAATGTGAGAGTCAGAGATGAAAGACAGAGAACTTGACCAAAATGGAACCCTGTTAGGGAACAGGGCTGAGTATGTAGAAAGAAATGGGGATTGGCAGGTCTAATTTTTTCAATGAGTCTGAAGTCTGGGTCTTTTCCTTGGAAGGCACGCGGATTTCCATGTTTAACTGCCGCAGGGCCTGTGGGTGATGCCTCCGGGACCTTCATCCCCTCTGTACTGGTCGTCTGGTTGTTACACTCTGAGGCTTCCTGTCTCCTTTTAGAGCTGACAGACACCACAGTGAGTCAGTTCTACCAAGACTTGACTCATTTTTGACCCAATTTTGGTGATTAAACACAATACCCTGGAATTCGGCTCTACGGCTCAAAAGGTATGGGGGGTACATGGTTGCAAGACCCAGGTTCCTAGCTGCTTCCTGTTGCCTTCCCATTTCTTTGTAAAGGTTGACGAGAACGACGTTTAAAGATTTTATTATTTTAGGGGCGCCTGGGTGGCTCAGTGGGTTAAAGCTTCTGCCTTCAGCTCAGGTCATGGTCTGAGGGTCCCTGGGATCGAGCCCCACATCAGGCTCTCTGCTCAGCAGGGAGCCTGCTTCCCCCTCTTTCTCTGCCTGCCTCTCTGCCTGCTTGTCATCTCTTTCCCTCTGTCAAATAAATAAATAAAATCTTTTAAAAAAGATTTTATTATTTTATAGTAATTTCTAGTCCCAACGTGGGGCTTGAACTTACAACCCTAGGATCAAGAGTCACATGCACCACAGACTGAGCCAGGCAGGCATCCCGGAAGTGAAATATATTTAAAATCAGAGAGACTTGAGTCCAAATTCTGGCTTGCCTCTAACTACCTGTGTGACCTTGGGCAAATTAACCTCCAAAAGCCGTGGTTTCATCGATTGTAAAATGGAGCTACGGAGCTCTGCAGCCTTGTGGTGGCGATTAGATGAGATAATGTATGAAGAGCTTCTCAGTACTTTACCTGTCACAAAGAAATTGCCCAGTAAGTTAAGTTAAGAGCAAAGAAGTCTGCCCTAGTAAGAGGTAGATGAGTGAATGATATGGAAGGCTTCACTGAGGAGGTGACATTTAAACTGAGTCCTAAAGGGTGAATATGAGTTAGCATGTCATAAAGGAAAAGAAAGGACTTTCCTTACTATTGAATACTTAAGTTAAGGTATTATTATGATGATTACTATTAGTACCCCGAGGTCTTTGATTATCTAGGATTGCTTTGCCACAAAGGCAGTGAAGATTTATGTCTGGAGAGTCAGTAACCCAGACTCCCGTAGCCCTGCATTTAGAGCAGGAAGACCTGAATCTAATCTGGGATCCCCAGTTTACTCCCTTTGTGACCTTGGGCATTTTCCACCCTCTTGATTTCCTCATTCGTAAAATGGGGATGATTACATAGAGTCGTTAATTTCAAATTAAACACTATGTGTAAAGGCTTTATAAGTAACAACCACCAACACAAAATCATGGATGTATACTGAACTCGGGATCAGAAGCAAGCTACGTCTGGGCCAAGGTTAAGGTCAAGGTGGGAATTAAGCTTGGGCTCAGCATAAGAGCTGTAAAAACAACTGTGATAGAGATCAGTGCTGGCATTGGGATTAAAACAAACTTTGGGGCTGAAATAGGGAGGGAGTCATGAACAGGATCACAGTAGGGGGTTGGGCGGAGTTTTTAGTTTGGGCTCGGAATCTGCGAGGGATGGTGCCTACTGTCTGAGCCCTGAGGGATATAGCAGCTCTGTGCAGTGATTCAGAGGTGGCTGCACTCCCTGGGATAAGGCTCTAATCCAGAGAATTTGGTTTGAGGGAAAGTAGAGTACAGGACTTAGCAAATCCTGAGAGACTTATAGAAGAGTAGGCCTGTAGGCAGGTAGTCCAACTGTAGTAGTTCAGTGTCCTCATCTCCTTCATCGTTCTCCCCACAACCTGGGAAGTAGCTAAGTCGTATTACATGTCATCCCATCTCCAGGCGTCTCCTGCGCTGCTCTGGTCCTCACGATCATCTCTCTTCCATTTCCCATCTTCCATCATCCACCGCCTACTCATCATCATCCACTCAACAAAGATTTATTGAATACTTACTATGGGGCCAGCACTTTGCTGGATGTTGGGAATCCAGTAACGGATGGAGGCAAGCATGTTGTCTGTCCTCATGGAGCTTCAGTCTAGGAGAGAAGCAGTCTAGAAGCAGTGGATTCCCACCTTCTACATTTGTGTGCATTAGTGGGTGGTGGTGGATTCTAAAATCAGTGCATGAGGTGAAGATTGGGAAATTATTCTTTTTTTAAAAAAAAGATTTTATTTATTTGACAGAGAGAGAGATCACAAGTAGGCAGAGAGACGGGGGGAAGCCGGCTCCCTCCTGAGCAGAGAGCCTGATGCGGGGCTCGATCCCTGGACCCTGAGATCATGACCTGAGCCAAAGGCAGAGGCTTTATCCCTGGACCCTGAAATCATGACCTGAGCCAAAGGCAGAGGCTTTAACCCACTGAGCCATCCGGGCACCCCGGAAAATTATTCTTGAAAATACCTTACGTTGCCAGGACCGTGGCATTTAGAAGCACAAAAGCCAAGAAATAACATCTATTTCTCTTTGCACCTTGGGTGTCACCCTGAGATAGTAAATGTCAAGGTCTGGCTTTAATGGTGGAGTGTGATTTCAAATGAAGGAACTTCTTTGTTTCTTGCTCCTGCAGCTGAGGGTGGATAGTTGGGTTTGCATAAGTTAATGTCCTTAATGATGGGACTTCAGTATAAATACAAATTACACCAATGTATGTAATTATTATAAATATGTAGAGGAAGAATACAGTGCACTGTGAATATAGACAGTGGAGGAACATAACCTAGTAAGGGGTAGACGAGTGAATGATGGAAGGCTTCACTGAGGAGGTGACGTTTAAACTGAGTCCTAAAGGGTGAATATGAGTTAGTATGTCATAAAGGAAAGGAAAGGACTTTCCTGGGTGCCTGGGTGACTCAGTCTTTAGGTGTCTGCCTTTGGCTTAGGTCATGATCCGGGGTCCTGGGATCAAGCCCCGCATTGGGTTCCCTACTCAGTGGAAAGTCTGCTTTTTCCCCTCCCACTCCCCTTGCTTGTGTTCCCTCTCTCGCTGTGTCTCTCTTTGTCAAATAAATAAATAAACACAATCTTTAAGAAAGAAAGAAAGAAAGAACGAACTTTCCAGGCAGGAGTATTGACCGGAGGCAGAAAGGAGCTCACTGCATCTTAGAAACTGGAAGCCAATTAGGTTGACGTTGAAGAGATAACAAAGGGCCTCCCCAAGTCAGCCCCCAAAGTGAGGACCTATTCTACATGCTCTGATGCAGTGTGTGTAACAGCACGGAGGTAAGGTGGTCTGAGATTCAGAAAATTAAATAATTCAGAGTACAGGGCTAGAGAAACAGAAGTCACCAGTCAACTGATCTTTTGCAATCACTGGGCGAGCTGCCCTGTGAGTTGCAAGAAAAATAAGAAACAAGTTATTGGAATCAGGGACAGTGGGATTCACAGCGATAGCCCTGGAGAGCCTATACAGAGACCCAGAGCAGGAGTCACAAACGCAAACACCCCAGAGGCGAAGCAGGTCCCAGCCAGGGACTGCTGGGTTTGGTAGATAAATATGCTAATACCTTTGCCTCTCCAGGGAGATAACTTTGAGGCTCGTGTCCTGCACTGTTCCTCTGAATTCCCCAGGAGAATTAAGCTCCAGACGTCCAGATGGTAATTTCCTTGGTAACCTAACCCTCATCCCTTACCTTCCCTTTCCCACTGTCCCACTCCCTTACTGGAGTTTCCTAGGATCACCTTCCTAATAAACTACGTGGAACTTAAGACTTGTTCTGGGAGAAACCAACCTAGGACATGAAATGTTAAGAAACATTTGAAATCTGGATTTTTAAAAAAAGATTTATTTATCTGAGAGACAGAGAGAGAGCACAAATGGGAGAGGCAGGGGGAGAAGGAGAAGGAATATCAAGCAGACTTCTTGCTGAGCACAGAGCCTCACGTGGGGCTCAATCTCATGACCCTGAGATCACAACCTGAACCAAAACCAAGAGTCCTGCTGCATGAAAATGACTGCTTCCAATATGGGGAGCTGGGGAGGTCTCAGCGCTGAGGAACGCTGCTCTGAGGTCGGCAGCTCCTGCCCCTGGCTCCCTGCGTGTCTCCTCTTTCGAATACCCCAAGGCCCCGTGCGAAGTCTCAGAGCAGAGGCAGGCCCGGCAGCCGCCTATCCCAAACTGGTTCTGCAGTGAGAGTGACAAGCCAGGGCCTGCTGGCTGCAGGGTCCTCACGGTCAGACTCTCCCAGTTCCCAGTCACAGCCCTTCCCGGGACTACAAGACAGCTGCCTTTCTGCACGATCTTAGCCCAGCTCGCCTCTGGTGCAGGGAGAGGCCCCAAGAGTGTGTGTGTGTGCTCGAGGGAGAGCCGTGAGCCCCCACCCCCGGCACCTCTAGCCGAGCCAACTTTCTAGGCAGTCATTCCAACTCATCCACCTAAAGTGCTGACAGGAGGCACTGTCATCCTCGGTTGCATGGAGGAAGACACACCAGGCCCTGGAGGGACGAGGGCTGCACCCGGCCGGCCGGCCGGGATGCCCAGACAGGCCTACGGGTGACAGGCCACACCTTATGCCCCAAGCTGTCTCCAGCCGTGTTTGTAGAGCCTGTGCTATTTTAGGTTCCTTTGTCATCACTGCAGGCAAACTGGACTGGAGGAGTCTGATTAGCAGGGAAAGAACCGGTTTAACGGAGCTGGGCTGGTGGAGACTGCCTCCCTAAGTTGGCACCCTAGCACCCCGCAGAAAAGCCTGTGTCGCTGCTTCTGAGGCTCAGGCCTGGGGGAGGGTTCCAGCACTGGCTTTAGAGCAACTTGTCAGACAAAAGAGGCAAAGAAGAGGACTTTGAGGTTCAAGGGCCAGTGTCTGAAATGCCCATCTTAGGAATAACCATGGCAATAATAATACCTTATTATAAGCATGCTGGAAAGTATTTAAGTTCCCTTCAGAGAGGTGATCTTACTTGATCTTTACTTCGGTCCTGTGGCGCAAGCAGGTATTACCCGTCCCAACTTAAATATAAGGAATCGAATGACTCACCAAAGTCAAAGTGGCTTGCTCAAGGTCTTCAAAAAGAGACAAAGGCAGGGCCTGAATCAAGCACAGCAGGGCACCTTCGGAACCCAGATTTGCACATTTAGAGGTCTTTGGAGGAGAAGGGGAAGAGCGGGGGAGCCCTGGCCTTCTGCTGGTGGTCCCGGGACATGTGGTGTTTGGTGGCTCAGTGGCTGCGGAGGCGACCCACCCACAGAGCCTACTGGTGGTGCACTGCAGGGCAAGCACAGCAGGCTCGGGGCAGCCTCATCACCTCTCTTAGCTGGTGGGTGAGAAGGGTTTTTCTGTTCCCCTCATGCCGCCCCCTGAGTCAGCTCGCTGGCATTGCCCTGGCATGTCCTGGGCCCCACGCCCAGGCAGTGAGGAGGTGCTGGCAGATTGCCCGGGGAATGCTGCTGTCTTCACTCCAGCCAAGTCCCAGTTAAGACCCCTTCCCGGAGGCAGCCCAACAATGGCTGCATTGGGAGCTTGGACTTGTAGGCACGGGGTGAGTCTTCCTCATCCCCTCGGACTTCCTGGCATAGGTGGCGTTGGGCACACACCTTTACCTAACGGCTGCAGCCCAGGACAAGATGCAGGGACCAAAGGCATTTTATAGACTGGCTGAGCCAGGCTGCTACCCCAGAGCCCTGCTTGGGTTTCTGGTCACATCCAAATAGCTAGAGAGGGAGTTGCTTTTGGACAGAAAAGGGGAAAAGAGAGCCAAGACTCCAGCCTGAAGCTGCCTCAGCTGTTTCTGGGGCTCTGACTCAGAAGCTGCTTCTCAGGAATGTTGAGCACATGGGCCTCTGGGCCCCTTGTCCAGGCACAATGGAATGAACAGCTGGGGGGTGGGGGATGTTTTATCCTCCCCTCTGCTCTCTGATGATATCTCTCACAGAGAAACCCTACCAGGATAGATGGAGGGCTCATCCTGGAAGGCCCTGGTCTCCTTGTCCAGGAAGGAAGCCTCCCGGGACCACATCAGCCCCAGGGATCGACCCCAGCAATGAGTGCCCGAAGTTTCCGATTTGCACTTGTCAAAACACTGCATTGCATCGGTGTCTGTCTTTCCCCCGCCTCTCTAATTATCTCATCTCCCTAACTCTTGCAACTTCCTTGACGTCGTACTTCTGGGTAAAATAGGATAACCTAAACGTAACCTTCATTTGATAAATACGTTGGTTGACAGATAATCTGAGAAAAAAGAGCAAAGAGAAGAAAGAGACAATGAAAAATCGGTGAGAAAACCAGCAGTCTGGGTCACGCCCCAAGATCTGGGGACTCGCCTTTCCTGCCCAAGCAAAGCTCCCAGGCCACTTGGAAAAAGGAGAGAAGAAAAGCTGTGGAGAGGTGGCCTGGCACTTTCTTGCCCCCAGCACCCACCCCAATCCCAAACACCCTCAGATCTGCCAACAATCACCAGGAACCCCTCCACCTTGAGAGAAGAGGGGGGCTCCACAGTGATTCTCCAAATGTGGACAAAGGTTCTTTTCTTTGCCTCTTACCTTTATTTATTTCATTTCTCTAAAGCAGGTCGATATTCCATGGGATAATCCACACCAAAATGAGACCCAAGGAGAACTAACCCTGGAACAGAAATCATGTTAGCTGCTTATCACACGATACAATGTTTTTAGGCTTGTCTGTGTACCTCCTTAGATCAGAAGAGCTGGGAGGCCAGGAACAGAGTCTGTCTTGTTCCCAGGCCAGTCCCAGAGTCTAGCTCGCTGCGTGGTACACAGCAGGCGCTCAGTAGGGTGCTCTGTGCATGTTTGTAGATTTGGCTAATTGAGGGGCATGTGGCTCCTGCCAGCATACTCCTGCTATCTAGCGGCCATCAGCAGCTTCTATTTTAGAGCTAACTCATTCCAAGTCCGGGAATCTGATGAACTATTGGAAGGAACTGAAGCCAGAAATACTGATAGACTGTCTCTGGGGCCAGTGGGCTCTCAGACGATTTGGGATTGGAAATGACTCCTGGGGTGGGGGTCTGCTGAGTAATCCACAGCCCTGATGTCTCTCTAAACCCGAGCCTACTGCGGCCTCTAGTGGACAAGCAGAATCACTGCCCTTTTGGGGATGGAGGTCCAGCTTCCTCACCTCTTTGTTCCCAGGATCTTCAGGTTCTCCACCTGCAGGTCCAGGCTCCAGAGTATACACAGTGGCACTACCGGCAAGATAATGAACCATATCATAACAATAGATCAGACATGGAACAGACCAATGCCTTAAAAAGCACCCATTATGTCTGATCAAAGTATGAGGAGGGAGCAAGAGTGAGATATGGGAATAAGCCAGGACTCTGCCCTTAAGAAACCTATGCTCTAACTGAGAAGGCAAAACCAAAATTAAAAATAAGCAAACAGCGAGCCTGTCATCAGGTGCCAAACGTTTCAATAGCTGAGTGCAGAGGACTAGCTTAACTTCTCTGTGCCTCAGTTTTATCATCTGCAAAATGGGGATATAAAATTTACCTTGGAGTTGTATGAAGATTATAATAAGACGGTGAGGAGAAAATGTGGCATTATGTTTCTTGCTGTTATTCGAGTGATCTACGTTCAGCATAAAAAAATTTAGAAAGCACACTGAGAAGGAAAAAGTTCACACTGATATCTCAATCAGAGATAAGTACTGTTAATCTAACAATGTACATTCTTTTTTTTTAAGATTTTTTATTTATTTATTAGAGAGAGAGAGAGACTGAGAATGAGAGGGGAGAAGGTCAGAGGGAGAAGCAGACTTCCCACAGAGGCAGGAGTCCGATGTGGGACTCGATCCCGGGACTCCGGGATCATGACCTGAGCCGAAGGCAGTCGCTTAACCAACTGAGCCACCCAGGTGCCCTAACAATGTACATTCTTAACATGTTTTTTTATGATTTTATTTATTCACTTGACACAGGGAGAGAAATCACAAGCAGGCCGACAGGCAGGCAGAGAGAGAGAGAGAGACAGGCAGCTCTCTCCCTGCTGAGCAGAGAACCCACTGCAAGACTCGATCCCAGGACCCCGAGACCATGACCTGGGCCAAAGGCAGAGGTTTTAACCCACTGAGCCACCCAGGCGCCCCCATTCTTAACATGTTAAGCATCTCTGTAGAAGCAGAGGCATTCTGGGAGTGGTATAAAATCACAAAACCAACTAGAATAACAGGGTTCTAGGAGGTTATCCATGAGTATTCATTCTTAATTCTGAAGGAAACAGCATTTCAGCAAAGACACGACCTACTGAAAGCAACATGATTTCCTGTAGCTCTCTGCATATATGTTCAGCTTAGCAGAGGGCCTTCCCTGATTGTCCTGCATTAAATAGCACCTCTCTCCCCTTTCCCCACCTTGATTTCCTTCATAGCATTTATCACCACCTGATGTATTAAATATTTATTTGCTTATATTTTATCCCTCTCACCAGAAGGTAGACTTCCCGAGGGCAAGGACAGCGTCTATTTTGTCCGCGTCTCTACCCCCAGCACAGAGACAGTGCCTGAAAAATGTAGGCGTTCCACCAATATTTCTAAAAAGAAAGTGCGAGAAAAAGAAAAGTATGAAATGGAGTTGGCAAAGGTAGGAGAGCTACTGTAGTAACTCTGGAGGGTGAGGTAGGCCAAGTCTAGGGTGGTGGGAGGAAAATGCAGAAGAAGGAATGGGCGCAAAGATATTTAAAGCAGAAACTGTGCTGGTGTTGGTTCCTGATGACACATAGGATGAAAATAATAACAACTACCATTTATTTGGCATCAGGAAATGAGCCATTAACCTACAAATATTATCAGTAAGTTATTATAGCCACCCTATAGTGAATATTGCGACATCTTGATTTTACCAATGAGGGCCATGAAGCTCCAGGAGTTCACTTCCCCAAGGTCACACAGCTAGCGTGCGGCAGAATTCAAACCTGGCTCTGCCCTCTACGTGAGATAAGGGATGACTCAAAGTTGACTTGGAAATTCTGAACTTAGGTCCTTGGCAGGAGAGTCACGTCACTGTCAGAGCCAAAGGAACTGGAGAAAAAAACTGGGCAAGGCAAGAGAAGCAATTATAATAGTTAATATTTGAGCTCTGGATATGCAAGGCACTGTTTTACTTTTCTCATGTACCAATCATATATTCCTCATAGACCCCTATGAGGTGAGTGCTATAATTATCCCTATTTTGCAGGTGAGAAAACTGAGGCACAGAGAAGTCATAAAATGTGCAGACTCCCATAGTTAGCAAGAGGCCAGGATTTGCCTTCATTGTTCTTTTTTTTTTTTTTTAAGATTTTATTTATTTATTTGACAGAGAGAGAGAGAGAGAGATCATAAGCAGGCAGAGAGGCAGGCAGAGACCGAGAGAGAAGGAAGCAGGCTCCCCGCTGAGCAGAGAGAGAACCTGATGTGGGGCTCGATCCCAGGACCCTGAGATCATGACCTGAGCTGAAGGCAGAGGCTTTAACTCACTGAGCCACCCAGGTGCCCCCCCGGCTTCATTGTTCTTAACCACCATGTTTTACTGCCTCTTAATCTGATTAATTTGGATTTGGATCATTTTTAATTTGGGGGGACAGCAGGACATTCAAGTGGAAATATCTGGGAAGTAATCATCTCTAACCTAGGTCTGGGATCTAAGAGCCTCTGGACCTGGTCTGGTCAGAAAGTTGGACGCTGGTCCTTCCTGAAGCCCATCTCTGCCCTGCCCAGAGCCAAATACTATTAACATCTGGCTGGTCCCCAGATTTATGTTCTTTTCCTCCCCACCAAATTCCCCTCCAGCTCACCTGACCACCCAGTTTCCCATACACCTGCCAAGCCTTCAGTATCTCAGCGCCTGACTCACCAGCAATGACCCCTCACCCACAAATCCATCTGCCCACATCCTTCCGCCCCTTTCATCTCCTCCAGTTTTTCCAATTGTTCCAACACGATCTACTTACTCCCCCATTAAAAGTCCCGTAGTATTTTGCTTTTACCCTCTGTGCATTTACTGAGTACCTACTAGACCCTGGGCACTTGAGAGGATACCGGGGTGAACATAAACCGACACAGACCCTACCCTCGTGAAGTCCGAGGTCACATATGAGATTTCACTTGGGATAAGTGCTTTGAAGAAGTGGTGGATGGAACTTCGGAGGGCTGTCAGTCAGGGATCTGATCTGGTCAAGAGACCAGGAAAAGCTACTCTGAGAAAGTGACACCTGAACAGAGAACTGAGGTTAGGCAAGGGGAGGGAAATGTGAGTCAGGCAGCCATTTGTACCCTGGTACTAATCTTCTGTTATATCATTGTTTTATTATCATGCTTATCTTCTTGCCTCTAGTGAGTAAAGATCCTTTAAGGCAGGGCCTGTTTCTGGCCCATCTTTTTATTCCCTGTAAGAATAGGGCCTGAAGCTTACCCAGGGCAGTGAGACTGTTGTCTAAATGGATGGAGGGGACATTGGCTCTCTCTGCAGAATCCCTCAGCACAACACCCCCAGAGCCCCAGCAGCGCCAAGGGGTCACCCTGAGCCCATCTCCAGTACCTTCCTTTGTGGGAGTCAAGGGACAGTGTCACTTCCAGCTTCGGGCCCATTTTCATATTCACCCTTGATGAAGGTATCTTCTGGCATTAAGCTGGGGTTTCAGGTATCCTGCCTTTGTGAGCATGGAGGCAGCCTGCCCTTGTGGACTCCCTGTGACCACAGGTTGGAAGGAGCACTAGGGGGGTTGTACCAGGACAGTGGGGTCTCCTGGGGCCTCCAGGTCCTGTTAGCCTATGGCTTCCCACTTGTCCACTCTGTTGCTGCCACACAGGCCTTCTTCCCACCCCTCAAATATTCCGTGACCATTTTTATCTCAGGCCTTTGCTGCAGTTCCTTCCACCAGGAATGCTCTTGTCTTGCACCTCCAAGGACTACCTCCTTATCATCATTCAGGTCTCCCTTGAAAGTCCCTTTCCAAGGGCAGCCATGTCTGAGTACCTCAGGTAAAGGAAGTCCCTATTCTTCCCCCGCTCTATCCCATCGCTTTATTTTATGTTCTCTGTAGAACTTACTCTAAGCTAAAAGGACCACTTTCTAGGTTCATTGCCTGCTGGCAATACAGACCCTATTCCAATATAAGTTCCATGAGGGCAAGAATTTTTGTCAAATTGTTCTCTTAGGTTTCTAAGTGACAGGAACAGAGAGGTGATCAAAAAATTAAAGAAATGAATGCGTAAGTATCTGCATTCAAGACTAGGATTAGACTGGGAAAAATCCACGTTGGGTTTAAGATTCCAATCTAGACCCCATTCCTGGTATGAGTACATCTGAATTGAACCCCCCCAGGCCATTTACTACTCCCCCACTTCAATATCCATTTCTATTCACTTCTCCTCAGTCACATCATCCCCTACAACATGTTAGTTGTTTGCTCTTAGGCGAGCTACTTTCCTTTCCTTTTTTTTTTTTTTAAGTAATCTCTACACCCAACATGGGGCTCAAACTCACGACCCCAAGATCAAGAGTCAGATGCTCTACCGCCTGAGCCAGTTGCCCCTACTTTGCCTTTCTAAACTCCAGTTTCCTTTTCCGTAAAATGGGGCTGATGGCTTCTACACTTCAGAGTGTGGTGGTGAGGGTTAACTGGAAAAGCATAAGCTAGAGTACTTAGTGCTTCCACCTATGTGGTAGCAAGGGCTCCCTAAAGGTTAACTACAATTGAGGTTTTATTATCTTCACCACGCCTCTCTTTCTCATTCACATTCCTCTGGCTCTCCAGCCCCTCCCTCTAGCACCCTGTGCGCCTCCCGTCTGCCCACCAGGGGGCCCCACATGCCACTCTTTCTGCCCTGACCGGCCCCGCTAGTGCAGACAGCCGGCCCCTTACCCCAATATCTCTCTCATGACAGTTTTCTCACCTCTCCTCGGATGCTCCCTCTTCGTCCTAAATATCTCAGTCTCGAGCCCCCAGTACTCCACTCATTCTGCCAATAATTATTGAGCACCTACTATATGCCAGGCTTCGCACTACGTGTTAAGGATACAAAAAGAAAGGTCAGATAGGGCGCCTGGGTGGCTCAGTTGGTTGAGCAACTGCCTTCAGCTGGGGTCATGATCCCGGAGTCCTGGGATCGAGTCCCACATCAGGCTCCCAGCTCCACGGGAAGTCTGCTTCTCCCTCTGACCTTCCCCCCTCTCATGCTCTCTCTCACTGTCTCTATCTCAAATAAATAAAATAAAATCTTTAAAAAAAAAAAGAAAGAAAGGTCAGGTGCCCTCTACCTTCAAGGAGTGTGCAGTCTCTAGGGGGATGGTAGAGGGGTGGAGAGACAGAGAGGGCCCTGACCTGGACTCGGGGGTGGGAAGGCAGAAATCAGACTGCCCTTTGGAACCAGCCCTCTAGCTGGAAAATGGAAGAGAGTTTCTTCCCACCAGTCCCTCAGCCCCTCCCCCCAAATAACACTATTTCCTTTTATGCTCCCACAACTCACCCAAAATTCTGAACTCAGCTCGTCCCCAGCCCCTCAGACCCTGTTCCAAACACTTCAGTTTTTCACACCAAAGTTTTCAGCCCTCACCCTTAATGTCCTCAGCCTTTCACCCCAAAAACTCATCCCCTATGCCCAATCTTTCAGACCTCAGCCTCTCGCTTTAAATTCCTTAGCTCCTCTTTCAAGAAACACCATAGTTGGGGCGCCTGGGTGGCTCAGTGGGTTAAGCCTCTGCCTTCCGCCCAGGTCATGATAGTGGGTCATGGTATCAGGGTCCTAGGATCAAGCCCCGCCTCGGGTTCTCTGCTTAGCAGGGAGCTTGCTTCCCCTCTTCCTCTCCCTCTGCCTACTAGTGATCTCTTTCTGTCTGTCAAATAAATAAATAAAATCTTTCGAAAGAAAGAAAGAAAGAAAGAAAGAAAGAAAGACCATAGTTATTGGTTAAATCTGAGGGTCCTAATCCTTTTTTCAGCTCTTAGATGCAGCAGGGATGGGAAAACACTCCCGCTAAGGACAGTGGTTGTTGGGAGTAGTTCCTGAGATTGAGGCATATCAACTGTTCCATGCGTGGTTGTGATTTATGTGTTTTCCAGGAAGAAAGGGGCATCTCTCACAAGACCTCCTAGTTCAGGAATCGTTTATTTAAATGTTTTCATTTGTCAGGGTGTCTTCCTGGCTCAGTTGGAAGACCACGCAACTCTTGATCTCAGGGTCATGAATTCGAGCTTTATAACGGGTGTAGCAATTACTTAAAAAAATAAAACTTCAAAAAGAAATTTAAGTGTTTTCATTTGTCTTTCTCACTCTTCTTTTTTAAGATTTGATTTATTTATTTGAGAGAGAGAAAAAGAGAGAGCTCGGGGCGCCTGGGTGGCTCAGTTGGTTGAGCGACTGCCTTCGGCTCAGGTCATGATCCTTGAGTTCCGGGATCGAGTCCCACATCGGGCTCCTAGCTCCATGGGGAGTCTGCTTCTTCCTCTAACCTTCTCTCCTCTCATGCTCTCTCTCACTTTCTCTGTCTCTCAAATAAATAAATAAAATCTTAAAAAAAAAAAAGGAAAAAGAAAAAGAGAGAGCTCGAGCAGTGGGAGAGGGACAGGCAAAAGGAGGGGAAGAAGCAGACCCCCTGCTGAGCAGAGAGCCTAACAAAGGGCTTGATCCCAGGACCCTGAGATCATGACCTGAGCCAAAAGCAGATGCTTCAGCCTCCCAGGTATCCTTTTCTCACTCTTTCTCATCCCCATTATCATATCTTGTCACTAGTTTCAAATACCTTACCACTAGAAATTTTCTCAGAGTCCTTGGAGAGAGGCTATGACCTCATCACCCCTAATTCTCCAAAACTAGCCATAGAATCTTAGAGTTGAAGCCACTGGTCCAGTGAATTTCAAACTTCTTTCAGGGACTTTTTTAGCCAAGGATTCTTCTTCAACAAAATCTTGTGCAGAACCCCAGTATATATGTTGAGCAGTTGCTGAGGCATAACCATGTAACCTGTAGGTTTCTGTGGAATATGGATTGAAAACCCCTCATGGGCACAAGATTAAATTGTCTCCAAATGTATTTTACAACATCCCTCAACAAGTAGGTTAACTATTCTTTGTTTCCAAGAACGTCATTCCCTTTGCATTTAAACACCTCACTTTCAACTGCCCCATTTTCCTCAGGTCTGAAGAATAAATACCTTTACACCCTAAAATTGCATTCCAAGGTGCCTGGGTGGCTCAGTCGGTTGGGCATCTGCCCTGGGCTCAGGTCATGATCCCAGAGTCCTAGGATCCAATCCCCTGTCTGGCTCCCTGCTCAGCAGGGAGTCTCTTCTCCCCCCAACTTCTCCCCCCTCATAATCTCTCTCACTCTCTCAAATAAATAAATAAAATCTTAAAAATAAAATAAAGTAAAAAATAAAATTGCATTCCAAAATTAGGGAGGGAAGCTTCTGGCATTCAGGGGGCAAGTCCCATGGTGTAGTTTTTGGAGACTTTGAAGAGAAAGATCGGAAGAGTGACAGAGGGTCCCAGCCAGTGGAGCACCTCTGGTGATTATTGGGGCATCGATTTCCTGTGTAATCCCCTGTTCCCCTCGCCGTGGGCACGGCCCGAGTGTTGGTGCTGCCCAGGGGACTGGCTGTAAACGGAACAGCACAGTTCCAGGACCCCATGAGGTTGCCATAGATACTGATGCGCAGGGAGCTGGTGAACTCATCATTTATATGTATCTTCCCTCTAATTGCTGTGGGGTAGCTGGAGGTTGTGTGGGTGCTACAGCAGTGGGGATCAGGAGGGTGCGTACGAGGATGTGCATTTGTGTGCGCACACACAAAGGGGTCTATAGGCTCCAAATGGCCACTCCAGCCACGTCAGAGTCTGACCGGTTGACAGAAGACATGAGAAAGGGAGACGTGAGGTAGACATAGAAAGGAAAAAGGAGAGATTGATTTGAGTTTTGTTTTAATAGCGAAATCTAATTTTCCGCTTTATTTGGACCTGTCGCAAAGTGAGAGGCAGTCCCCAGCACATAGTAGGCAGTCGATAAACATTTGTTGAAAGGCAGTTAGTTCCACGGTGAGTCATGCCCAAGGCTTGCCCCCACTATTTTTCTCATCACTCTTCCTTGTACCCAGAGACTCAATGCAAAGTGCTTTATATGGTTGCCCTCCAAACCCAGTGGAGAAGGCTCACCCTCAGTGGGGAAGATACCCCTCTCCCAGGGGGCACCTGGGAGTTGTAGTCCTGATTTTTCATTTCTTCCTGGGATAACCTAAGGGACTGCACAGCAGCTCTAGTTTGTTCTGATCTCCCTCTATCTTCTCACTGCACCTTACATTAACGAATATAAAGTTGTCCTGAGGGCTCCGGAAGGGCACATTGATGATTAATACACAGCCCCTATTTCTGGAGTGCAGACCAGCCATCACTTCTGCCTTTAAAGTGGATGACAGAAACTCAGGACTCACTGTCATCCCCATGTAAAATCTCATTGCCTTGCCCCACGCTGGGACTTGGAACGTGGCTCTCACCCCAGTGCTTTGAGATAGGAAGTGGCCTTACTCCCCAGCGCCTCACTTCCTGTTGCCCTGGGGAGGGGTGGGGCATGGTGTTCTGTCACCTCAGGCCTTTCCTCTGGCCCTCTCTGCCCTCCTCCCAGGCAATCTGTTAAAGCTTTTCCTCTCCTATTCCCTTAATCGTCCCCCCTGGGCAGTCTGGTTTTCCCCAGCTCCCAGGGCTGTTGGGTGAGGAAAGGAGGGGAGGCTTCTTTGGGAGTTTGCTCCACCCACCCCCTCAGGGAGGCAGCCTGGGAGGCTGGGACGCCTCTCAGCTGCCTTCTTGGTGAGCCAGCCTGCTGACAATGGAGGCCTGACTCCCAGTGGGCGTCCTGCTGTAATCAAGACTGAGCTGCAGCAGTTGGCCCAACTCCATCCTGCCCAGTTAGGACTGGCCCCTGACTTGGGGTACAGCTGCCTGGGCAGGGCGGGTTGGGAACCTGCCCAGCTTGTTTCTCCTCCACAGAGACAGTTATGTGCCTCAGTCCTACCCTCTTCTGACAGAGGCAGCAGAGGAAGGGATGGTAACTCCCCTTACCAGGGCCCCAAGTAGTCCCTTCATTCCACAAATGTTTACTGAGGGACTGGGGCTAAGTATATAATGGGGAACAGAGGAGGCAGAGGCCCTACCCTGTTGGAGCCTACGATTTAGTGGGAAGGTAAATATTAAACAAATAATAATAGCTATCTCTGTTCTAATTAGGTGCCAGGACCTATTCAAAGTGCTTTATGTGATTTAGCCCATTTAATACTCACAACCCTGTGAGGTAGATACTATTATTCTTCTCAGTTTTCAGATAAAGTATCGAAGCACAGAAAGATTAAGTGACTTGCTCAACATCACACAGCTGGTCAATGAGTTGCCCAGAAATCCAAGCAGGCAGTCTGACATCAGAATTCACTCTTTAGACAACCACATTCTAGCTCTACTGCCTCTCATAGCACTAAATTAAATATATCATTACAAAATGTGATGAGTGCTATAAAATAAAAATACAGGGTGCCCTACAAGAAAATGGGGATTTTTCCCCTCTGCCTTCCACTTGTTCTTCTAGGCCACAACTGCACAAAACCTTTCTAATCGTTCCCACCTCATCCCTTTGGTTACTGGCCTGAGAGAGAACATTCTCTCATGGCCAAGGCTGGAGTGCAGGAAGGCAGAGTTCCACCTGCATCCTTGGCCCTGGCCTGGTCTCCCTGAACAAACCGTGCCTGAAGGGTTTTATCTAATAAGGGCCCTGATGCTCACACAAGTCTAGATTGTCCACTTCCAGAGGGAAGGCTGTTGAGGGAGCTGGTTCTGCACAGGCTGGGGTCGCCTCCCGCGTGTGCAGTCTGACAGCCGACTTTTTGACCTTGGCCCTCTCTCCACATCCTGTGAGCCCGGCCGGGGTCTAAGGACGGCCAGAAAACTCGGTGGTCCAGACCCCTACACACTCCCAACACATACACACATAGCACGCACATTACCAGCCCTTTGCAGGGTCTGCCCTGGGACAAACCCCACAGGTCGTGAGGCTTTCAGCTCCCTTTGGGTGGCCCGGGGCTGGGACCACCCCCCCACTCCCGGCTCCCCGGCGCGCGCAGCCCAACCCGGGCGGCTCCCGGGGCGGGGCGGAGCCGGCGGCAGGAGGCCCCTCCCCGGGGGCGGTCCGGGGGCCGGGCGGGGGGGCCGGCGGGGCTGGGGGCGGGGCAGGCGGGCGGGCGCGGGGGTGTCCCTCCCTCCCTCGCTCTCCCCGGTAAAGTCTCGCGGTGCTGCCGGGCTCAGCCCCGTCTCCTCCTCTTGCTCCCTCGGCCGGGCGGCGGTGACTGTGCACCGACGTCGGCGCGGGCTGCACCGCCGCGTCCGCCCGCCCGCCCGCCAGCATGGCCACCACAGCCACCTGCACCCGCTTCACCGACGACTATCAGCTCTTCGAGGAGCTCGGCAAGTACGGCCCGTCTGCCGCCCGCCGCGGCCCCCCACCCAGTCCCCGCCGCCCGGGCGCTATGCGGCTCCTCGCCCCGCCCCCCGGCCCTGCACCGGCCGCTGCAGCGCCCCCTCGGCCCGCCCCACCCCCAGCCTTTCCCGCCAGCCGCCTCCGGGGCCCCCTCGCCCCAGCTCCCTGCCCCGCAGCCCCCTCCGCGCCCTGCAGCAGCTGCCCGGGCTGCTGCACACCGCGCTGCCGCGGAACTGCAGCCCCCGGACTGCTCCTGGGCGCCCTCCAGCCCCGCCCCTCCCTCACCCTTCAGGCGCCCCCCATTCTGACCCCGACTGCTCGCCGCGCCCCCTCCTCACCCTGGTCGGGAGCTCACTCAGCATCCTGTCTGTCCCATGTCCCACGCGCCTGGCACTCTGGACCCTCCCCGGCCCTGCAGCTCCAACCCCGCTGCGGTGCCCGAGTGTGGGGGGATGTTGGGTGTCCGGCCCCGCCCCCCGCTAGTGATGCTTCCAGGATCCTAGCCCCGCTGCTGGGCAGTGCTGCAGCACCCCCTTGTCCCCTCCCCCTATGCCTGCAGTGGTCCCGGGAGCCGCGCGCCGCAGCCGCAGCATCCCCCTCCCCTCTGCACTGAGCTGGCCGCCGCAGCAGCCCCGGCCCCCCCCAACCCGCGGCGCGGAGCCCGGCCACTGCAGCCCCCGCCCTGCCCGCCCCCCTAGACGTTTCCAGAGCTAGAGAGTGCGAACTCCCTTTTGAGGGGGGAAGTAGTGGGAAAAATCATGGGGTAGGGGAGCTATTGATGTCTGAGACCCACAACTGGATCCTCTCTTTCCCCCGCTGTCAGTTGAGCCAGGGATGCAGTGGGATGAAACCGGTCGTGAGAGGTTTGAGCCTCACTTTTCTCACCTACCCCCGTGACTGAGGGAGATTTCCCTCTCGGGCATCATACCCTCTTCCTAATCTCTCCTGCCTCCACCTTCAACTATTCCTGCTGAGAGAAGGGCAGGGTCTCTGTCCCTTCTCCTGGTTCTCTTGGCGGGGACTGCAGGGCCGTCTGTCAGATGCAGCAGGTGTGTGTGTGTAAGCATTGCCCACCAGCTCCTGATGTACAGCCTGAGGTTGGAGTGTTGCTTTGTCCAGCAACTAGACATGGGGGTGGGATGGGGTGGTCCTCCACCCACATCCGTTCAGTGTCGTGCAGTGGCCACATCCTTCTGCCCCAGGTTAGAGGGTGATGGTCACAACGCTGGTGTGTATGATTTTGACTGTGGGGCTGGTGAAGGGAGCATCGCTGTTCTCAGACCTGAAGCGTGTCTGTGTCACTCTGCTCCGTGTCCCAGTTCTTTCCCCCTTCTCCCTCCAGGGGTGCTTTCTCTGTGGTCCGCAGGTGTGTGAAGAAAACCTCCACGCAAGAGTATGCAGCAAAAATCATCAATACCAAGAAGTTATCTGCCCGGGGTGAGTGTTCCCCCATCTTGGTCGCTCTGAAGGCTGCCTCCAAGGGCTGTAGCTTCTGAAGATGCTCCAGGAATTGGGAGTCATGTATTTTAGCCCCTGCAGAAGAATTGGAATTTCAGGGTTGGTTGTTGACTTGGAAAGCAGGCAAGGAGTGACGTGGGGAACCAGAAGTGCTCAGGTAGAAATGAATGAAAAAGATGTAAGACGTATAGGTAGTTACAGGGAGGAATGGTACCTGCAGACTCCAGGGAGTTTGGTTCTTAAGGGAGGCAGAGATATGGGGAGTAGTGGTAGTATGGAATGGAGAGCTCTTTTTTTTTTTTAAAGGTTTTATTTATCTATTTGACAGAGAGAGAGAGACAGCAAGTGAGGGAACACAAGCAGGGGGAGTGGGAGAGGGAGAAACAGGCCTCCCACGCAGAGCAGGGAGCCCGATGCGGCACTCGATCCCAGGACCCTGGGATCATGACCCGAGCCAAAGGCAGAGGCCCAACCATTGAGCCACCCAGGCGCCCCGGAATGGAGAGCTCTTAATTTGGAGTCTCTGTGTTGCGGGCGGTGGGCAGCCCCTCCAGACCTGTGCTCGTCCCCGTGCCCCAGTGGTGACTTAGGATGGAAATGCAGTAAGTGAACAGCTCTGACGAATCCAGCCTCCCCCTGCCCACCAGGCGGCAGAACAGACTCCCAAGGGAAGGCAATCTGTAAACATCAGGGGAGGCTGCTACTGGCGAGGGCTTCTTGGGAACAAATCCTGCCAGATGAACTTGATTGCTTTTTTGATCAAATTACAAAGTTGGTGGTGCAGCAGCAGGTGCAGCCTGTCCTGGGTGGCGGGTGATGCCTCATGGTCTGGAAATCTCAGTGGCCTGGTCGGGGTGGGAGCAGCATTGCCTCCAGGTCTGAGGATTGTGAAGGCCCAGGCACTGGAGCATGATTTGGGAGATCGTCCCCAGTACCTGAGGCCAGGAGGGTGAGGCCCTGTCTTTCACACCTCGAACCTACACTCCCTGAACCTGGTATTGGGTGCTTGCCAGACTCACCTCATCTGATAGGTACAGACCCAGCAGTGTGTGCGGTGCTCTGTGAACAGGTCTGGGGAGTACAGAGCTATGTGGGCCGGTCGTCATCGAGGGCTGCGGAGTGCAGCAGGGGACAAAGGTTTTTAGACCCAGAGAGAGGAGTTAGTATGGGGCAATAGGATGCCACACATATATTAGGAGCCAGGACCGATGCCCTG
Organism: Nasua narica; assembly: GCA_028533885.1. NCBI lineage: Eukaryota > Metazoa > Chordata > Mammalia > Carnivora > Procyonidae > Nasua > Nasua narica. Next base: position 28,016,185 of record CM052812.1, on the reverse strand, counting down.
GGGAAGGTGAGGGTTGTGGCTTATAGTGACCCAGGCGACTGCAGGGTGAGAGATGTAGTTGATGTCTCTAAGCATCAGAGAAGCTATTAAATTCCACAGAGATGACAGCGGGCTCCTGTCATGTGTCCAGTTGTTCTGGGACCTGTTTAGCAAGGCTGCGTCTGCCTCCTGGCTGGGAGGGCTTCTCTTCGTCCCCACGAACGGGGCTTGTCTTGCTGTCCCCCTCCCAGCCTCCATCTCTTGCTGTTCCTCTACACTGGCTATAAAGTTGACTTATTTGTTTGTTTGCTTTCTCTCTGGGTACCTTGAGTCGGAGGCGACGGTTGCCATAGAGATGTGTGGGCAGTCAGATGCCCTCCTCTCCTGGGATAGGGGGATGACACAGTGGGCTGGGCTCCTTGGCAGACATCCTGTGGCCAAGGGTGCAGGGCGCAGGCGGGGACGGCAGCTCAAGACTGGACGCCTCCCTGGGCCCACACAGCAGAGCCCTGGTGCATCAGAAACGGGGCCGGTGTCTGGTGTCTCCAGTTAATGATGCAATGCTTCTCGTTCCTCATCTCACCAGCGTCCTCTGACCCAGGGGTGAGGGAGGGAGAAACGCTGGGAGCCGCACTCTGGGCTGTGAGGCTCGCTGTCATGGTGACTTTGTGGAGCCACCTGCCCTCGGCTGTCGTTTGTCCTCCTTCCCTACCCACCTGAACTTCCCTGACCTGTGTCGTCATGTCCTATTCCCTTGCTCACCTCCTTTCAACCTTGTCTTGTCTTTTCCAACTGACATCTTTCTTTCCCTGCCCAAATTGGATGAGGCTTGATTTCCCTTTGATTTTTTTTTTTTTTTTTGGTCCCTCAAGGAAAGGATTCTTGTGTAAGATCATATGCTTCAGACATCACCTCCCCCTCTCTCGAGATGCTTATGCCAAGACTGGGGCTCTGTTGTGTGGCTTGCGTACCAGGTTGTCCTAGGGACAGAGGCCTGGTCCTGGCTGATGGGCACAGATGCCGACAAGACGGGTCAGGGAATCTGTCGGTGCCAGTACGGTTCGGAGGTGGGAGAGTGGGAGGGTGTTGTCTTGGAGACGGAGGGGCCAGCAGGGGGGCTGTGCGGAGGTGTGGGCCCAGGGGGTGTGAGCTCCTGGGGAGTCGGGCCAGGGTGCCCACTAGGCTGGTGCCCACGGGGCGAGAGAGTGAAGGCCCGTGGCTTCCCTGCAGCCTCTCAGTTTACGCTGTATATTTTATAAAGGTGCAGCAGCTGGGGCTGGGTTTCACTCTTCCTTGTCTGTCTGTCTAGAGCTCCGCAGGTGTTGGATTTCTGCGTCCGGGAATGTGGTGGGCCCACCACTGTCATCCGTGAGGGTCCGAAGGGGCTTGCTCTGTTTGCGGAGTCCCTCTGCCTGTTTTCTTTCTTGTTTGTGATTTTCTGTGCTGCGAATCGCAAAGGAAAGAAAAGGGTATCAAGCTGCTCCTGGCATCCGCGGTGAGGGGCTCAGGAGGCGTGGGGAGACATCACCGGGTCTTACTGGGGAGATCGGAGCTGGGTGGGAATCCTTCTTTGGCTCCGTGGTTTCTTGTCGATGTGGCCTCAGAGGCCCACGTTCGTCGCCGTGTTACAAGGTAGGGAGTTCGTGTGGCGGTGCATCGAGCACCATTTCTGTCTGCAGGCCTGTGTACGTAAAGTCACTGAAAGTCATATAACGTCACTCCCTCAGCTTGGAACAGTGCTAGGTGTGGAGCTGGGCCTCTTAAGGGAGCCTGCGGTTCCAAGCTTAGCTCTCCACTGGGCTGAAGGAGGCATTTAAAATAGGCTTGGATGCAGGAGCTAGTGGGCCAGGTGATGGCAATGATAAGTCGTTATTTTAAGATTTAAGAGCACCCCCCAAGGAGCCTGAGCCCTTATGTCTTTTTTTATTTTTAAATCTTCAGATTCCCTTCTTATCTTTATTCATATGCATATAGATTTTCACCTCGTGGAGCATAACATTTTATATCCTGCTCTCTTGCTTACATCCAAAGCGTTTTCCCATATTGCCATAGTTGAAGGGCAAATGGTCCTTTCTTCTTCCATAGCTTAGGATTTATCTTTGGAACAGTTAGCATCATAAGGAACCTCTGTATTTGGACCATTTATCTGGATTCCAGTTGCTTTTACTACTGTGGATGCTTGGCCTTACTAAGAGGTGCTACCAGAAACAATATTTTGAAATCTGTTATAGCACTTGCTACGTTTGTTTATTTTTTTAATCTGTATACCCCAGGTGAAGAAGTTTCTATAGAAGCTAAATGTAAGCAAAAGCTTTCCTCTTCCTGAGGACCTGGGAGGGAAAGGGTAGGGACCATATCTATTTCTTTACCTCTATGTGGGCAGGGCCCAGCAAAGTGCCTGACGCATACCTAGCCTATATGAGTAGAATGAATGGATTCAGAGGACTGTGTAACCAGTCATGGTTGCTTCTTGGCTTTGGCTCTCCGGAAACTCAGAGCCGAGCTGTAGGAACCCTCGTACCCTGGTGCTGGCTTGGGTTCCCCCTTTCTGATGCATGGAATCTGGCATAGGCCTGACATGGCCGTTGGAGAGGACACATGAGTTTAGAGACCTGTGCTTGGGGCGTGTATGGCAGGTGGGAGATGTAGGAACACAGTGTAGCTTATGATTCTTTCTTCCCTGTCAGTAGTGGCCTTATAGGGCAATGTCGGGACTTCCTCTCAGCAGCGATTTTCAATTTTAGTGTGCATAAGGATCACCTGAGTACTGGTTAAAAAATACAGATTCCTGGGTTCTATCCACGGGCGTCTGGGGTTGGGCCCCAGAATCTACACTTTAAAGCAGTGCCCTAGTGAATTTCATGCAGGAGGCCCCCAGCCACACTTGAAGAAATGCTGTCTAAAATCAGCAAATGCACCACCAGCCGCTCTTGTCATGTTCTCTGAGATTTCCCAGACAAACCTTGGCCCAGCCTTCTCCAGGTGGCGTCTCTGCCAGTCTGTGGCCATCTGTGCCCATGGGCTTTTCTGAGATTAGGGGCCTCCTTCTGAGCCCCCAGACTGGGGTGTCAGCCTGTGTCCGAGGCTGTGGCAAGCTGAGTGGCTGAGGTTGTGGCATGTTGGCCATCAGAAGGGCAGAGGCTGTCCCTTTCTGGGCCCAGCTGGCCCTGGGGACTGAAATCGGATCCCCCTGGATGGTGCCAGCTGTAAGTCCCCACCCCCTTAGTGCTGGCCTGAGTAGCCCCCATGACATTTGTGTCCCCTGTGGTATCTCCAAGTGAGACTTTCCTGTTAAGGATCTGGGTGAAGCGAGGGGAGGCAGGGAGGGGAGGGTGAAGCAGCCGTGCAGGGCTGGGGGGCGGGGGGAGGAAGAGCAATCTGTGCAGCGCTGGAACGCTGGGACTCTGCTCCTTGAGGAGGCATTTAAGGAGTCCGTATGCAAAACTGTGCTTTCCTCCTGAGGCTATCAGGCCCGTCGGTTTCTGTTGACTGGGAGAGAAATGGGCATCCTCGATATAAATGCCCGGGCTTCCACTGACTCGTCCCCCTAAGTGGATGAGAGAGCAACCTGGAGGTCCCTTCTCTGTGCCAGAGGCTTCTGCTGGGCCAGTCTTGTCATTCAGTCACGCCGTGAGCGATGTGACTTAGTTCGTACAGCACTGGCCTGTCAACCTGCCATCCCACCCACCTTCCCAGAGTGACTTTGGGGACTGGCCTCATGGGGGGGATGGTGGTTGGAAGGTGGCCCCATCCTTGCTCTCTCCTTGCTGCTTGCCCTAGTCTCTGGTCAGAAGCTGTGCTCCAAGCTTCAAGGCTCTGCTGAAACCCTAGAGGTGAGTGGCTGACCCCCTTCTCTGCTGAGGCTGGAGACAGGGAAGGGGAGGAGTGGGTAGGACAGGCTCCTGCCCCCAGCTCTGTGCTTGCTCTCTGGACAGCCTTGGCAGGCCGCCAGGGCCCTGATCCCATGGGTGCCAAAAGGGTGATGACAGGAAGAGATGGGCACTTTGCACCTCTCGAGGGCCTCTCGGGAGAGGCCTTTTGTCATCTGCCCCTGGCCAGAAAGATCTGCCCCAGGGCCAGTGGGGAAACCAAGGCACAAAAGGTTGGTTTGTTTACTTTGAGCTGTAGGTGTGCCTGTGATTTTGCCAGTGCTCAGACCCCGGCATCCTCCAGCGGCATGGTCTTCACCTATCCCGTGGCTCCTCCCTTGAAAACACAGATTCTGGGCATTTTGTTCCCGTGATACATGCTGCTGTGTCCCCCCCACACCTCCAGCCAGGCCCGGGGCGCTAAGCCTGGTAGAGCAAATCCCTCTGTTTTGCTGGCTGAGGCCTCGCTCTTATCTGGACCCACCTTTCGGGGTACAGACCCCTCTGTGGTGGGGATATTTCTAGCCACTCCCCCCACCCCCCAACACCGTCTCTACTTCCTGGGTCCTATCAGCAGCAGCAACAGCAGCTTCCCATCTGCTCCCCTCTTTTCTCCTCCCTCTCTTTCCCCTCCCCCCCGCTTGCTGCTGCCCTGGGAGGAGCTATTTTTAGGGGCTGCTTCCTGGGATGTTTTACTTGGGGCTGGTTACCATGAAGGAAATGTCACCAAAACAGTGGGCAGAGGCTGCAGGCACCCAGATCCCTGCCGGGGGCATGGAGAACTAAGCCGCTGACCCCCTTCTGGCCCGGAGAGAATCCAGAGTGTCCAGAGGCAGAGCGCTGCCTTCTTGGAGCTTGCAAGTGACCCCACGGGGATTCTCTCCATCCAGGCTGGTTTGGGAGACTTTCACTGTGGGGCACTTCTTGGTGCCTCTCTCCTCTCCTTCCTTAGTTAAAGCTTCTCTTAAGAGACAGAGGCCACAGTGGGGCTTGGGTCTCTCTGTCACCTGGTGAGAGCTGCTTGAGTGAGGACTGGAAGAGAGAGGGAGGATGCCAGCTTCAGAGACAGAGCCTTGGGGGTTCACGTGAGCTCGTTTCGGGCCCCATCCCACTGTCCTCACAGCACGCGGCTGGTCCCGGGTGTGTGAGTGTGAAGGAATTCCAAGCCGTGACCCTGGCGTGGACATGGTGGATAGACTTTGCTATTAATTGGAGACTCTTTGCACCTTTGGAATGAGACTCAAAGAGGAAGGGATGTGGCATCGCAGTGTCAGGATGAGGTCAATGGGATAGTGGCCTGGGATTCCCGCTGGTCCGTGCCCAAGGCCGGGGGCTGTTTATAAGCACCTGGAAGTGTGGACTGTGACACCAAATCCCTATGGTGCCCTTGTTCCTTCTCCTCAGAGTGAGGCCCCGGGGGCCAGACGGAGGCCTCAGCCGCTTAGGAAGGAGGAGAAGGGCACTCAGGAGGCAGCAAGAGGAGACGCTCCACTTGGAGCCTCTGAAATTGGGCCGTAGGAAGCTGTAGGAATCTTCTCAATTATGTCGGGATCATAGGCACAAACCCTCGAAATACGCTTTGAAAAGTCAAGGGTGTCATTGGGATTGGAACTCAGGGAGGGTCCTCATAGCCGGCGTAGGGCTGTGTGTTCTTTCCCAACAGAGGGTGGTGTATTTAGGTGGCAGTATGTGAAGCTAGTGCTGGCATTTGTGGTTTTAGAGAAATGTCACGAAATCAGTCATGTCCCTGCAGGGCCATGGAGGAGGATCAATGGGCAGCCTTCCCTGGCCCCTGGTCCTGTTGAGGGGGGCGGGGGGCAAGTACATTTGGAGTAGGCTTCTGGTTTGGATATAGGGGAGAGGTAGTTCTAAAACCCTGCCTCCCCTTTGCCACATGCTGTCTCCTTACTGCTTCCTCTTTTCTGCCTCCCTTGGCACCGACTACCTGGTCACTCCTTGCCACTCTTCCTGTGATGGGAACTCGGCCTGGCCCAAGGCTCGAAGTGCTCGGGCCAAAGGCAGGAGAGGCACGGCCTCCAGGGATGCTCATTGCTTGGGCCTGGCTCTATGCTGGGAGGGCTATTGGGGAAGGCCTGAGCAGGTCCTCGATAACGGCCACTTCTGCTTTCTGCTCCTGTTGCTACCTCTGCTCTTGAGGGGGAAAACCTTGCAGAGCAATGTGGTTGGAGCTGGGCTGAAGGTCGGCAGGGGTGGGTCTCTCCATGGCAGCAGCTCACAGGCGGGCAGGAAGTGGCCCTGTGCAAAAGCGGGAAGTGGCTGTTGTCAAACAGGAAAGGGGGGCTGGGCCACGTGAGGGGGTGGGGAATAGCCCAGCTGAAAGGTGGGTGGGAAGGGGGTCAGCCTTGGAAGGCCTAGGAAGAGCGAGCCCCAGGGTCCGTGGAAGGAGGGGTGTCTTGAGGGAGAAGGCCATCCTCGGGACAGAAGCACCAGCTGGTGTGTTATCCCCTCAGGATGCCCAGACAGGCCCTGGCGCGGCCACTGTAGACCGAGTCAGTTCAGTGGCTTCACCCCTTTTGGGGTTGTGATGCTGTGCTTTAGCCGGGACAGCCCTTGCCACTGGGGAAGATACTCGACAAACCATGTTTGTTCCTGAAATACCACTCTGGTGCTGGGGTGGAGTCCTCTGCTTTTTCCCCCAGACGGCCAGGTCCTGGAGGGGACTGCGGGACAAGAGGTGTGGGGGGGGAGGGGCCCGGAGACGACAGCAGGAACCTGGGGCCCCGTCCCGCGGGGTGCACGGTGGAAGGTCCCCCCCGGTGGAAGCTCGCAAGGAGAGGATGATAGGCAGAGCTCATCGAGCAGAGCTTCTGGATGGCAGGGTGCCACAGCCACCAAGGGTGAGGCTGAGGAAGAGGAGGGATCGCGCAAGCAGTGGCACATCTAGGCCGTCCTCTCCCTGAGAAGCCCCCGCTCGGGAGGCTGCCGTGGAGCCCAGACAGAGGGCTCTGCTGGTGTGCTGGGGACTCTGGCCGCCCAGGCTGCGGGAGGCTGGGTCCGACTCGCTCCGTGCCTGTGGCGATAGCCCTCGCTCAGGTTCTCCCTGGGTGCCCAGCACCACGCTGAGCATTTACCCAATTACCGCATTTAATCTGCAGAGAGCAGTGCCTCTGTGTTCGAAGTGAAATTTTCGAACTCTTTCCCAAGATACGTGCCTGGCTTCTTTTGTCACCTCCTTCAGGTCCCAATCGAATGTGATGTCCTTGCCGAGGCTTTCCATGACCGTCCTGTTTAAATGTGTGCTGTTCCTCCTCCCTCCTTTATTTGCCCACATTGCACTTGCCACGGCATTTCACGTGCCATGCCCTTCTTCCTGTCCGTGCCTCCCCCAACCCAGCCCTGCTGGAATATCACCTCCCTGAACACAGGGATTTTTGTCTTGTTTTGTTCGGTGCTATAGCCATCGCATTTAGAACAGTGTTTTTGAGAGAATGAATGAGGCTCGGGTGGATTTAACAACTCACCTGTCGTAGCCGTGCTCGGACTCACGCCGGGGCTGTCTGACTCCAAAACTGTGTGTTCGTGGATGGAGTACACTCCGAGGATCAGCACCAAGCCCAGGAGCAGCCTGGGATTCAGAGAAGACATGGGGACCCGGCTCCTTGGAGACAGGGTTGAAATAAATGGCTAACAAGGACCCTCTGGGCGCTGGGCAACTCCTTCGAGGAGCTCGAAGTACGAGTCTGCGTCTCTCCTTTCCTGGTTCTGAGTCACTGGTAACGCCAGAGCACCCTTATTTTTAGTGCTGTTGCTCTTGTGGGCCTGCAACCATTAGCCAGTAAGAGACTTAAGGGAGGAGATAAACATTAATCTTCCAGGCCTTCCCCTCAGCAGCCACCTCCGCATTGCAAGACACTGTTCTCCCGCACCTGCCTGGGCAGCCAAGCCCAGGAGTTTTGGGTCAGAGGTGGCAAGATGAATGGTCAGAGGGCAGAAGCTTTGGGGCTGGTACTTCCGTCCCAGGTCCAGGAGCTGGAAAGAAGGTGGGGTGACCATGACATCTTCCCAGTCAGATCTGGAAGAAGCAAGCCCCCCGCCATTGGGCAGGGCTAGCCCCACTTCCTCAGCTAACCCCGGGGTCTGAGGTTCCCCGAGACCGATGGATCCCAGGTGCTGTGGGAATGTGGGGGTCTACCTGCGGTTCTCTGGCTGCATCCTGGCCGGTGGTAATGCCAAACCTGAGGGTGGAAAGGAGGGCCTGACCCAGATCTTCAGGCAGCTGGGACGGATTAGCTGGGCAGCAGGAACTAATCTCTGCCTGTCCCCACCTCCTTCTTCCACGGAGCAGAGCTGTTGCTAGAGGGAAAGTTTAGGGCAAAACTGGGGGTGATTGGTGAAACAACAAGTATGAATTCCTTTCGGTCTGTAATCCCTGCATTATCTCAGACTACATTATTTTGGCAGACCCGGGTTTGAATCCCAGTTCTTGCCGTTTCCTGCTGTAGGATCTCAGGCGAGTTCTTTAACTTCTCTGGGCTTCAGTTTTCTTGTCTGTGAAGTGGTGACCATCATGGCACCTACCTGGTAGGATGGTTGAGGGGGGTCATGGGGAGCTCTGCAGAGGCTCCTTGCTGTTGAGCTGGAGGTGGGGTGGACAGATCCCCTACCAGGGGAGGCAGGAAGTGCTTGGCAGCTGTGGGCGTGACGGCACCTGCCTGGACCTGGAGAAATGCCTATCAAGGCCCGGAGCCTTTACTAGGTGCTCTCACTCTGTCCTGTCATCCCAGCGTAGTGATGGAGAAAGGGCTCCAGGCTCCGACTGCCTGCATCCACTGCCTGGGACCTTGGGTCGGTTACTTCAGCTTGTTACGCCTCAGTTTCCTCATTTGTCTTGTAATGGAGTTCATCAGATCACAGGGTCTCCATGAGAGTGGTGAAGTAAGATAACCCACGCCTCAGCCTGGCGTATAGCGAATCCTCAGAAAATAGCAGTTGTCACAACGATGGTGTTATTGATAAACCGATACGAAGCCCCTGTCATGGCAAGAACTCTAGGAAGCAGCGCTCAGAAAGGTCCCACCCTTTGAAGAGCTTGCGACCAAAAGATACCGGACATCCTGTATGATGTGACAATCCTAAGACATGCAGTGGAGGGTGGGGGGATGCTCAGAGAGAAGAGAGGTCACATCTGCTGGGAGGAACAGGGAAGACTCTGTGAAGGAAGGGACTGTTTGGCAGGATTGCAGCAGGTCGAAGGGCTGCTAGGCTGCCTTGCTTTCAGTAGTAGCGTCCTCTCTTTCTACTTTCTGGAGCTCTGCCTTCCTGTGGAAGGAGCTGACCAACGCAGCTTGCTTGCACGGGGAGAGTCCTGGATTCTGATCCTTTCACCAGAACGGAGTAACCCCAGCACCGAAGCGCCAAGAGACGAGCGCTCACAGCAGGCTGTGGCCAGCAGGATCCTGGGGAGAAGCAGCATGACTCTCAAGTGGGCATCAGAATAGCACCAGTCTCGTAGAGCGGTTATGAGAGTAAAAAGATGTTTCTCCCTGGTGCAGAAGTAAGCTCTCGAGAAATGTTAGCTCTGCTTATCATTTGGTCAGATCTTTTTATCATCTTCATCATTATCTTGGTGTCAGCATCCTTATGTTTCAGGGATACTCTGAAGACCAAATCAGAGGATGTTTGCCCAATTCCTAGCGCAGTGCCTGGTCGTGTAGCGGGTGTTCGGTACAACGTGGTTATTAGTAGCACCTCTTTCAAGAAAGAGATTCTGGACGCCCTGGCCCAGTGAAATCCCTGAGTTGTAGTCAAAGACCTGGATTCAGGTTCTGACTTTGCCTCTCACTAACGTGAGGGACTTTCCTAGGGCATGTCCTCATTTGAAAAAAGTCATAATACCCGTCTCTGGGATTGCCGTGACTTGCTCCATTAATTCAGCAAATCAGCAAAAAGTGCATAGTTGGTGCCTAATAATTGAAGGACTGAATGTGGCCAGTGGCCACAGATAGAACGGATGGCTGATGGGTTTTGTCTTCTCTCTCCTGCTTTTAGATCACCAGAAACTGGAACGTGAGGCCCGGATATGCCGACTTTTGAAACATCCAAACATCGGTAAGCACCTTCGCTCGGTATTTCTTGGACATCTGGTAGAAGGTAGGGAGAACAGAGATTCACTGCTTTTGTGTCTGAAATCAGTTCTATCCCTGGATCTTTGCCTGGTGTAATTTTTTTTTTTGGTCCAAGTGGATAGCAGTTGTGTCTTGCTCAGAATTCCAGGGCCTTCTGCTCTAGAGACCTGAGGGTCTCCTTCCTTGCAGTGCCATTCAGGATGGGAGGTGCTGGAACAGGTTTCAGACTTCCTTTCTTCCCCTTCTCCTTCCGTCTTTGGGCTGAGGTCCAGGGTCCGCAGCGTGTGAGGCTCCAGGCTAGTAGCCTGCCAGCGTCCCTCACCAGGGGCCTTCCACAGCCATCATAAAAGGGTCCGGATTTTGTTTCTGGACTTGAAAGAGTTTTGTTCCCATTACGGTGTCGTGCACACTCTGGGGGTTTCCATGGTGCTCCCGTTTGTATTCCCCAGAGCCAGGAAAGCAAGCTGCCCACCCGCCTGGCTTCTCTGGAGAAGGGATGGCAGGAGCCACTCTCATGGGGAAGGAGGAAAAATGAAGACGATTTCTCCCTGCTCCCACCCTGACTTGGGGGACAAGAGCACATTGTTGGTTGTTCTAAAGCCTGAGGAGGTTTGCCTGCCCCAACCCACTCCAGCTCAGTTTTACATTGTTCAGCTGAAATAGTCTTTGCCAAAAGCGTTGGCCCTGATTTGGTGCTTCTCGCAGAGGGGACAGAAACCAGGCCGGCTGCAGTGTCTGAGCAGAAACCCCAGTCCTGAGGCAGGGCAGGGAGCATCTCCTAGGTTTTTCCCTGAAAGCCCTGAGTCATCACAAAGAACAACACGTGTTCCTTGCTCCTCAGGCATGGCCTAAATATTGAGGCTCCCACAGTGCCCCGGACGCCGTCCGCTCTGCTCTGCTGGAGGCCAGGGCTGGGAGGTGACTCGCTGAAGCTTGATGCTTCCTCCAGAACCACCCAGCCTCTGGTCCCCCAGACCTCAGGCTGGAAAGCTTAACGTGAGCTCTTACGTGGGAGAGCTGAGATGGTATCCAGCCCAAGGGGAGAGGGGCAGCTCGGAGGTGACCAGAACGCCAACCGTGCAGGGCTTTACAGATCGCAATCAGCAGCTTGGATTACACCCGAGGCAGAGTGGCATAGCCAGGGCTCAGCTCTGCTGGCGCCTTGTGTCCCGCCGAGCCAACACCGCTCAGTGGACGGGCCCCGGGCTCCGAACTACTGAAGCTCCCTGGGTGAGCTCCGAAGTCAGATGCTCACCTGCAAACAGCACAGTGGGGACCAACGTGTCACCTTGGGTAGGACAGAGACAGTGAGAGGAACGCCTAGAGCAGCAGTCACAAATTCGGGTGTGTTTTGTTTGGCCAGCTCAGCGGTCTAAAAATATTTTATTATTTGCCAGTATTTAAAAACGAGATTTCGCATTTGGGGAAAAAAAAAATTCTGTTTCCCAGTCTGCGAATCAGACATCGGGGCTCTGCTGAGCCTGCGTCTAAGAATCTGCTAGGGCTGGGCAGCGGCTGCCCCCGTGGTCTCCCGGCCAAGCGTCCTTTGCTAACTCCCCATTACCTTACGTTTGCACTGCCTACCTGGTCCCTGGAGGCTTTTGAGCTTGTGACTTCTAACCTAGAAGTTCCAGAACAGGAAGAAGGAGCATGTGGGTAACTAGAGCCATCCCTAGAAGGATTGGGGTAAGGTGAAGACAGTGAGGAAGTGACCGGGAAGGACAAAAATAGGATTCTAGCTAAAAACAGTTGTATCCTTCTCATTATGCCTTTCTAGAGATTAAATGTATACTTTTTTTTTTTAAAGATTTTATTTGTTTATTTGACAGAGAGATATCACAAGTAGACAGAGAGGCAGGCTGAGAGAGAGGAGGAAGCAGGCTCCCGGCTGAGCAGAGAACCCGACGCGGGGCTTGATCCCAGGACCCTGAGATCATGACCTGAGCCAAAGGCAGAGGCTTAACCCACTGAGCCACCCAGGCGCCCCTAAATATATACTTTTGACCTTTTAGACCTCACTTGGTTTGGTAGCTCTTTCCTTTTTATCACCTGCCCCCAGCTGGACCCGGGGACCTGGCTGTGGGGGGACCATCTACCCCAGCCATCTGCCCTGTTAGGGGGCCCGCGAGATCCAAGCCGGGCTGGGCCAGGCACACTCACTTCATCTGCATCTGATTGTCTAGAACTGTGCTGCATTTCACGACTGCCCCCAGATTCTGAGGGATGTCAGCCGGAGGCCTTAGTCCGGGGTCAAGAGCAGTGAGAGGGAAGGGTGAGTCAGGACCACGTCCTGGGAGAGCTGGCCGGGCAGGCTCTCTGGCTTCCGGTGGGAACCGGGGCTCCTGGAGACGTGGTGGGGCACTGGATCCAGGAGGCTGGGGTTGCCATGGCTCCCGATCCGGCTTGAGGCAGAGAGGAGGCCGTTTTGTGCCCTAATTCACTATTCTTCCCCTCTCTCCGCTGCCCCGTCCTTCAGAACCGTGGCCCTTTTGGCTCCAGCCTCTTTAACTCCATCCTGCAGGGAGACGGGTGGACCAGCCCGAGAAGGGCGCAGAGTTGAGGAAGCTAGGAACAGAGACAACACGTCCCCCCTCTGGCTGCTGTCAGACTCGGAGGCACCTGAACTCGGAAGGATATTCGGTGCAAGGAGCCAGGCGTCCCTGGTTTTCTTCCCTAGTAGATATTCTATCCCAGAAGTTAAAAAGCTGCCGGAGGAGCGAATGCTCACTTAAACTGGAGTCTGGGGACAGCGATGTGTCAGTGTAGGTTCATCGATTGTAACAAACGTGCTGGTCCCGCGCAGGTGTTGCTTAGGAGGCACGCTGCAGCACCTCAGACAACTTGGGGAGAGTAGCCAGAGGCGTGGAGTGGAGAGGGGAGCCGGCAGTCATCCTGTCTCCAGCCTGAATGGAGCGTGTTCTGCCCGTGACCTGCTTGCTCCCTGCTCTACATTCCTCTCATGAATAGACTCTGTCTTCCTTCGTGCTGAGTTGGTTCCCGCAGGTTCGATCCCAGTCTGGCGTCATGGTTTAGAGCAGCGCTCCGGAAACTTTCACGTGCTCGGGCATCACCGAGGGACCACGTGCAGCTCGGGTTCTGATTCCGAAGGTCTGGGGCGGACCTGAGCCCCCTCGGGAGTGCGGGCTCCCGGGGACGCTCACACTGCTGGGGTGGGTTGCCGTGCTGTCGGCCAGGTTTGCATGCGGGATTGGCTGGTCTGTAGCTGGGACCTCCAGCCCAATATTTAGCCTCTTTAGTCGAGTTGCGAGAGGGCTCAGCGGGCAAAGGAGGCCTCGGCTTGGAAAGAACGGAGGCTCCTGGAAGGGACCTTCCCTAAATCCTCGGCTCCAGCTCAGTTCGCGGGGTATTTAAGCCAGGCTGCCACTCACCTCGGATCCAGGGATCATTCAGCTATCAGGAAGTGGAACAAAAGCAGGGGCAGAGAAGAAGAAGAAGAAGAAGAAGAAGAAGAACACTTTGAACCCTGACCGGGCACTCCGAGATCTGTGCCTCAGGCGGTCCTGCCCACCTGATCCTGGGGGGCAGCCTCCGTCCCCCGCTGGCGCCCGGAAAGCAGAACCTCCTTTCCACTGTGCTCTTGCTGCAGACACTTTTAACAGTGACACTTTCTCAGAGCTTTCTGAGCCAAGATTTGCTAGTTAAAATGTGGCATATTGCTGGGTGGTTTCTAGAACCGGAAATAGCCACAGCATTTGGGTTATGGCGTTGTTAGTCCTTGAAGGTACGAAATGTCAAGTTAAGGTATTTAGGTGTTTGGGCTGTTTTTCTCTCCACGGTTTTTAAAGAAAAATAGCTATAGTTTTATGGCTGAAATGCAGTAGATGCTTTATACTCCTTTTCCAGGTCCTTCTGTCTGTGGACTCGGTCTGGCCCTCCTTGGCCGTCCAGCCATCCAGTTAGTGTGGAATGGACTGGGTGTCAGATTATTTTTTCCCACAGGTCTGTAGCGTCCTTTACATGTAGTTCGTAGCCCTCTCCGCAGTAGTGCGTAGCGACATCTTTGTGTAAGTGCTGGTTTCACGCCCGTCTTCCCCATTGACCCGGAAGCTCCGGGGCGGCGAGGCCAAGGTTTCTCTTCCTCACAGCCGGGTCGGTGGCATGTGCAGCCAGGCCTGGTTCCGGAAAGGCCCCTCGTGGACACTGTCGAGCAGATCAGAGCGGCCAGAGCTCGTGGGGACGGATTGGAGTTCCTTTGCCTAAGAGGACAGAGAAGGGGACTCCCTCGCAGGCAATCCCACAGTATCAGGGATCTTGATGTCAGTTTGTTTTGGCTTCGAGTCTCAATTCTGCCACTTGGGATGTCCTTGGATGAGTTCCTTTCGGGGCCTCGGTCTTCTCTCCTGTCAGATGGGGGGAACACAGGTAATGTGAGAGCTCAGTAACAACATAGATGAAGCACTTGGCACAATGTCTAATGCCTAGAAACAACTAAATATTAGTGATCCCTTGGGTCGTTACTATCAAGATGCTGCTGGGTAGGCACTTAGAGTGGCACAGTCAAGTTTTTTCTCTTGTTCTCAGTTCTCTTAATTTTCTTTACAAATGGAAAAAAAAAAAAAAAAGATAGTATCTTGTTCAGCTATGAGGCCTTTTGCACCTGTCCCTTCTTGTCTCAGTGGTACCTTGCTCTGGGGCACACATCAAAGCCATTCTCTGGGCTGGGTGGCCTGGAAGGATTAACCTTCTGCTGCTGCTCTTCTCTTCTGATTCCCCTGCCCTGCTTCCTCCCACCTGGGCTCTGTGTGTGGCCTTCCTGGAGATGGGCAAGTGCCCATGCCTGCCCGCCTCGGCATAGGCCTGGGCACCTGGACTTTTTGCAGCACTGTCAGCCCCACTGTGCAGGACGAGGGGGCAGGCCTGGGGGCCGGGGGTGGGGAGAGGCAGGGCCAGGGGCAGGACTCCCCTGGGAGTGGTTGTTAGCATCGTACCTGCCGTACTATTAGCTCACCGTCCTGGTGCTGTTAGTCACCTCCCTAATGAAGCTGGTCTTTAGCTTCTGGGACAGCTGATTTCCAGGGGATTATTTGTATTACACACTTTAATGCTTTTTAATAGCAAATTTTTAATTAAATGGAAAGTCCTTTTGGAAGCGAGGGAGCAGCAGCTGCGACAGGACTCTGTGTGCGTCTCCGACTTAGACCAGAGAAGCACACGTGAGGAGGGGGCTGGCAGGGCTGCGGGGGAGCTCGCTTGAGCATGTCTGGGTTGATTAGGGTGGGAGGGAAGCACGGGTCTGGCTGTAGCTTCCGTCTGTCATCCTGCGACCTAGAGAAGTATGAGCTCACTGGCCCAGGTACGGGAGAGAAAAGTTGGAGGAGGAGGGCTTTTTGAAGTACCCCCTGCTTTTGATGCCATTGGTAAATCACAGTTGGGAGTGGAATTTGGGGCAACCAGATCAGAGTTGAGTAACCAGATCAGATTAAATAAAGCGGACCATAGGAGGTGTCAACCGTCGATAGGCCCTCCGTCAAGCCCTGTCAGGCCCGAGGCCTCATTTTTGTCAGCTGAGGAGAACCACAGAGCTCCAGGAATGGCCAAGGGCTTGTATTTTATGATCTTGCTCTGGTGGGAGAGGCTGCAGGGAGGCACCCCAGCCCTGAGGAAACGGTCTGACACCAGATATGGAACCTGTCGCAGGGGGCGGTTGGCAGCCGGGGTCCACCAAGGAAGAGACACGGGGACTCCCGGGTATCCGAGAACTTGGCTGGTCGGTTTGGGGTCAGGCCATTCCTGAAGTGCTCTGTGGCGCTTCTGAAAATGCCGAGGGCTGACGTGAAGGTCAAATAGAGGTTCCCCATCGGGAGAGTTCAGGTGAGGGAAGGGATGGGGACAGCCTTGTGACAGTCTGCCAAAGCATCACCTTGTGTTTGCATGAGAATGGTGCTCAGGGGTTGGCATTTAAGCCCGAGGTGGCTTTGTGGGCAGAAGCTTGAAGAGGAGACCTCGGAAGACATTAGGTTGGTTTTTTGCCCAGGAGCTCTGGAGGCGGGGAGTGGGAAAGGATTCTGCTTGCCAGCGTTTTCCTGCAGCTGGGGAGCTGCCCCGGTCTGCTCGGTGCCAGGGCCTCCCGGCCCCGTCCGTGCTGCTGCCGTGGCTGCGCTCGTGGGTAGTCTCCCTCCCAGGCTCCATTGCCCTGGTGCCTGGCTGTGTGGGCTTCACCACATTCCTTAGAGGAAGCAGTGGTATAGACCCGTCTTTGGAGTCAGAAGGAGCTGGACTGACATCTTGACCTATTGCATCTTTGGCTTTCGGTAAGATACGAAGTCTCTGAGCCTCCAGCGTCCTCATCTGTAGAATGGGAGGACTCCTCCTCTCGGGGTGGTCGTCTGGAAGAATAAACTCCTCAGAGACAGCCCCTGTGTCCTTCCTGAATCCCACCACCTATCATGGAGTCCGATACACAGCAGACACTCAGTAAATCCTCGTAGAATAAGTTGTGTCTGCAGAGAGCCTGACCCTAGAGGCCTGGTACATAAGAAGCACCGAATAAACAGTGATTGTTGTCCTTGCCTGAGTCTGCCCGTCACCTCCCACGCTCACCATCCATTAGCCTCCCTCCATGTGCCTTTCTGCTGGACGCTACCTTTCCAGCTTCTTCCCTGCCCTTTAATTCCCCATTTCCCATCTACTCCTGTGGAAGGGCTCTCGGGCCCTCCCGTCTTGTCATCCCCTGTCCCTCCACAATCGGCCTCCCTGGGCGCCCCGCTCTCGCCCTGCATTACACTGTCACGCAGCAGGTCCCAGGACCTCCTTCTCCAGGACTAGCCCCTCTGGGAAGGTTCCTGCTTTTCTCTGTCTTGTCTTATTTCTTAGCCACAAAGCTTCTCTCTCTTGCCTACGTCTGAGGCAGTCCGAGGTGGCAGCTAGAGCACTGGACCTGGGGTCTGGTGGTTTCTCTGCTCTGTGGCCATGTCACCTCCCCTTGGGAGGTGGGGGGTGACGGGCATGTTGCCGCTTCTCACTGCCACTCCTTCAGAAGACCGTCCAGGGAGGCTGGCAGGCTGGGGCAGGGGTGGGGTTGCCGAGGAAGAGAGGAGCAGGATTCCAAGGTTTCTCTCTGTTAATCTCTGTCCCCATCTCCTCTCTTGCAGTGCGTCTCCATGACAGTATTTCTGAAGAAGGGTTTCACTACCTCGTGTTTGACCTGTAAGTGCCTCTTTCTGAGGGTGTGGGGGCCTTTCCCTCCAGCTGTCTCACCATGAAGGCTTGGAAGAAGACCTGAACTGGGTCTTCAGCCTCTGCAAGGGTCCCTCTCCTTTACCCGAGAGAAAGGATTTGATTTTGACCTTCCTCTGGTAATGGGCAGGTTGCGGAGGGGACCGCATTGCTCCCTTCTGGTCTCCCCAGGGCTCCAGACCCCCGGATGGCATTGCTCTCACATTTCTGTTCAGCAGCACGCCTTGTGCAGACGCTTTTTTTCTTCTTTCTTGGTGTGTTGTCCTTAGTGGAGAAATAGAATACAGCTCTTCACATGACCTTAAAAATTCTGGGAAATTAAAGGTGGCTTTTATTAGTCATAAACTGGACTCCACTGGTCTCTCCTCCACTTTGGTTTTGGTTTAATATCTCAAAAGTAGCTCTTCACCTCCTGGAAATGCCTCTCCGGTATTTTCAGGATTGGGTCTCTGTGTCCTTCATCTCATTATCCTTCAACTTTAGGGGTAGGTCTGTCCTTCTTGGACAGCTGTGTATCTTAGTATTCATATTGGTCTCAAATAAAGCTATGACTTTCTGAGTAGGTTGGTAATTTTCTCTTAGATCCCTGTATATTCATCTTTGCCTGAGTATTAGCTGATCTGCAGGTTACAGACAGAGAAATGCGCAGGAGGAAGGGAGGGCCTATGTTACCCCAAGGAGAAGCCCCATATCGTGGAAGGATCGAACACGTTCTGGGCTCTTGGAAGGAATGCATGTGGAGTTGGGATTTCTTCCCAAGCTGTTCCGTGATGTGACCCGTTTTCTGTTGGATGCTGGGGTTGGCCCCCTGACCTGCCTTCTCTGACCCCTTCTGTCTGTTGGTTGCAGTGTTACCGGCGGGGAGCTGTTTGAAGACATCGTGGCCAGAGAGTACTACAGTGAAGCCGATGCCAGGTGAGACAGGGGCCCTCGAGTTCAGTGGGAGTCTCAGCCACGTCAGGGGGGCAGGCATTGTGCCTGTTTGAAGAGTTTTTGGATATAGATCAGAAGAGCTCCCGTCTGGACAAAGGTTCCATACAGTTGGACCTGGGCTGCATTTTATGGGTGATGTTAAAAGTTAGAGCCATCTTTTTTTTTTTTTGCGAAGCACTTGCAAATCTCCTTTACCCCTTCACCCCGGAAATACCTTTCCTTTGCACTGCTGTGTACTTGCAAGCCTGCCCAAGGGCCCTTCCTATTCCTGCTTCTTTCCTCTGACAAATTTGACTATGTGCAAGGCACCCTGGGGATGATCCAGAGACGGAGGAAACGTGGTTTGCATTCTGAAGGAGTGTAAACATCTGGGCTAATGAACCAGGAACCTTCTCAAAAGAGATTCCAGCCTGGATCCCTTAGTCTCTCGACCACCACGACCAGCCCTGATGTGGGGCTCCTCAGGCTGGAGGACGGTTCCTTGGCCACATCCCTCAGCCACCCCCGTGGAAGCCCTGGCAGAATTCTGCCCACACCACAGCTCTGGGGCATTTGTGTGGCCTGTCCTTCCTGCTCGGCTCCTCCCCCGGCCCCGAGTTTTCTGTGAGGGTGATGTCCATACAACCTGGTTTTGATCATCCTGCCTGCAGCTTATCTGGCATATGTGGCAGCTCTGGCTGCCTCCAGAGAGTGCGGGAGTGCAGCTTCCTCACGAATTTCTCAACTCTGAGAGGCCAGTGTTTGCTGATCAACTTCAGATGCTTCAGCCTCGGGAAAAATTCTCAAGTGGGGAGATGAATTCCAGTGCCAGCAGGGGAGGACCGGACTCCGGGGCAGGAGGAGGCGGTGATAGCTCTGGGAGCCCAGCGGGGAGGAGGGCGAGCTGGCTAGGGGGAGGGGAGGGGTGGTGTGTGACTGTACCAGTGGGCTTGGCCTGGCTCTGCTGGGACACTTCGCACTTTTGCCATTTTTGGCCAGAAGGCTCTCCCTGCTAGCCTGGCTCTGTTCTAATTATACATTTCTGTGGAGACTCGCCGCTTCAGCTCAGTCTTAAATCTCTTTGGCCTACTCATGGGCCATGTCCTGAAGGGAGGCCTGAGCCTCGGCCTCCACGAGCCCAGTCAGACCCCTTGGCTCCTGTGGAAGCCCCAGAATCAGAGTTTAGAGGAGGAGTCAGAAGTCCAGGTCACCAGCCCAGCACCCCTCTGCAAGCCTGCTCCGTACACCTGCTAGTACCTGCCGACGGGGGGGCCTCGTGCTCTGGGCCAGTGATCCTCAACCTCAACACTACGGGCATTTGGGGCCAGACAATTTTTTGTTGTGAGGGCCTCTCCTGTGCGTTGTGGAGTTTCAGAAGTACCCCTGGCCTCTCCCCCCTGCATGCCAGTAGCATCTCCACCTTAGTTGTGACAACCTGCAATGTCTCCGGGTATTACCAAATGTCCCCCGGGGGCAAAAATCATCCCCCAGTTTTCACCGCTGCTCTAGATCACCAATGCTCCCTGCCAGGAGTCTGACTGCAAGTGCGGCCAGATGTTTTGGAAGGCGGGCAACCTGATTGGAGAAATGGCAGTGGGGGCACCTGGCTGGCTTAGTTGGTAGAGCAGGCGACTCTTGATCTCAAGGTCATGCATTCAAGCCCCATATTGAGTTCAAGCCCCGAATTGGGCTTGGAGCCTATTTGAGAAAAAAGAAAAAGGAAAAAAGAAAAGAGATAGCAGCTGAAGGTGATTCTGGGTTACTTTCTCTTTTTCTATGCAAATTCATTACCAGAAATGCTCCTCGGTTGCCCTGTTTGGAACCTTCTTAAGGACATTGTTTCTTAAAGGTGTCTGGGTACTGGGTTTTATCTTCCCTACTAGATGATAAACTTCATGGCAGGCACGGGGTCTTACTCATCTTTGGAGTCTGTGTGGTCCCAAATACAGTGCCTGGAGGTAGTCAGTAAATGTTTAAATTAATGAATGAGTGTGCCCCCAGCAAAATAACTGAGGTACAGTTGTACTCTTCTCCCTAAGATGCCACCACAAGCCTCTTCTCCAGGAGCAGAGTTACTATAGGGGGAGAAAAAAGAAGGAGGGGGTTAGATGGTCTCTATTGCTCAGAAGTGTCTCCAGTCTCTTGGAAATGGACTGGTGGTATTGAGCCTTTACTGTCCAAGGAGGTGTGGTGAACTCTGTTTAGTCTGTCCTCAGCCATTATCTAGTGGGAGACCCCGAACAAACCACTTAATATGCCTGGCCCTCGGTTTCTTCTTCTGTAAAATAGGTTGAACTAGATGATGTCCCGATGTCCCAAGTTGTTCAGGGATTCCCTGTGACTCTGGGACCCAGAGTTCCATGCTTGCATCCATAGTGTATGGTCGTGGATGAATGGCTTAACCCTGCACTGACATTCCTTCTCCTTGTGCTTTCCAGCCACTGTATACATCAGATTCTGGAGAGTGTTAACCACATCCACCAGCATGACATCGTCCACCGGGACCTGAAGGTACGGCCCAGGCTCCGCCTTTGCCTCCTGCTTGTGAAGCGTAGGCGCCACCTGGTGGCAGGTGGTAGGACTGCGGGAACCCAAACTAGGCTTTCCCTGGGCGGGAGGGTGGGCGGGTGCCTCACGAGGTCTTCTCTTCCTTATACAGCCTGAGAACCTGCTGCTGGCGAGTAAATGCAAGGGTGCCGCCGTCAAGCTGGCTGACTTTGGCCTAGCCATCGAAGTACAGGGAGAGCAGCAGGCTTGGTTTGGTAAGAGTGACCCTGTCTTCCTGGAATGTGGCCCCCGCCCTTCCTCCTCTTCCTGATCTGCTTTCCTCTTCCAGAACTAGAAGCCAGACACTTCACGGCCCCAGTCTCCTCAGAGACTGGAGAAGGGGGGAGGGTACAGAGCGTCCCCTGGCCCTAGGTGACTCAGTGCAGCGAGTCCAGCTCTAGTCAGCACCGCATTCTTGCTGCCTCTGGGGAGAAGCGGGAGTTCCTGGTAGGCACACAAACTTGCCCTGTGATTTTATTCTGGGCGCTACAAGAAACCCAGCCTGTGGTCTCTCGAGCCGCCCGTGTGCTGAGAGCTTACATAGCAAAAACAGCAGGAACGAGGAGGGACCTGGGGGAAGATTGCTGATGTGGTTTTAACAAGAAAGAAAGTGGGTTCAGTGTGCCTCCGCCCTCTCTTCTGCTGCAGGTTTTGCTGGAACCCCAGGTTACTTGTCCCCTGAGGTCTTGAGGAAAGATCCCTATGGAAAACCTGTGGATATCTGGGCCTGCGGTAAGCCCATTCCACACTCTCAGCTTTTTGGTGTTAAGGGCCCTCAACTTCCAGCGATGGTGAGAAAGAAGCTCGCTGTCCCTTGGGGGCCCCACAAGCGTCTGGTGTCTGCAAAGTCACGGTGTTGGCTCTAGTGCCCCTGGGATGGCTGTTCACATCACACGCTCCTCCCCAAGTATTTCCTGGATTGTACTGCAGCCTTTCTTCTTTTTTTTTTTAATTGTATATATTTATTTGCGAGAGAGAGAGAGAGAGAGAGAGAGTGAGCGAGCCCGAGTGGGGAGGAGAGGGTGAAGCAGTCTCCCTGCTGAGCAAGGAGCCCAATGTGGGGCTGGATCCCAGGACCCTAGGATCATGACCTGGGGGGCAAAGGCAGCGGCTTACCCGACTGAGCCCCCCAGGCCCCCATGCTACATCTTTCCTAAAGAGGGACTGATCCATGCCTTAGAGGAAGGGGTATGCCTAAAGACATGCTGACGTGGGGAGGGAATCAAAGCAGGAGGGGCCAGCATTATCGACTGGCAGCCACTTCCACCTCTGGTATGACCTTGACTTTCCGGGTGGCTGAGCCCTGTGTGGCTTTTCTTGGTTCCTCAGTGGAGTCGGTGACTGACCCCGATGACCTGTGTTCTGTCTCGTAGGGGTCATCCTGTATATCCTCCTGGTGGGATACCCTCCCTTCTGGGATGAGGATCAGCACAAGTTGTATCAGCAAATCAAGGCCGGGGCCTATGATGTAAGGATTGGTTTGTTCTTGACCCTCGGGCTGTACCCACAGGAGGGGGCATGTTTAGTGTGTCATGGGGTACAGGGAGTGTCAGGGGACTTTGAGGATCCAAGGATGGGCATACAGGTCTCAATTCTTGCCACACCCTATCCCATGAACAACTCTTTTGCACAGCCTTTCTTGGTAGCTATAAAATCGCGAAGCCCACCAAGGTTCTTTGATCCATTATTTGCAGAGAATGGCCTGAGAAGTGTGGTGTGCCACGTAACGTAGGGGCTAGAAGTGGTGTGGCTCTCTTCACTGCACTGGGGCCTTGGGCACGTTGTCGAACCACCGTTTCCTTCTAGTAAAGAGATGGGATTGAACCAGGACGTGTTGGAGTCCCCTTCCTGCTCTGACTGGATATTCTGGCCTTCTAACCGTGATTCTGTCTTCCTCTCCTAGGCCTTTAAGTTGACACAGGTGCTGGGATGCCCCAGCGCCTCCCCAGTTCTCTGCTGGGCAGGTTTAGATAGCACAGAGTATCCTGCTTATAGGAGCTGGGACAAAGACAGAGCCTCCGTTTCTGGGTGTGAGGCTCACAGATTTCATATGCCTCCTTTCCCTCTTCCTGCTTAGTTCCCATCACCAGAGTGGGACACGGTGACTCCTGAAGCCAAGAACTTGATCAACCAGATGCTGACCATAAACCCTGCAAAACGCATCACAGCTGATCAGGCTCTCAAGCATCCATGGGTCTGTGTAAGTGTCTTCACCTGGGGTAGAGGGGCCCGGCGATGTCAGCCCTCAATGTGCCCTCAGTACTCTCTTCACGCTCCTGTTCATGAGCAGAGAATGACTGTTCTGGGCCCTGAGCAGGGACCCAGCAGGGAGGGAGGGGGACTGGGTGGGGCCCAGGAGGGATTCAAGGAAGCAGGTGACCTCATTGACTTCAACCTATCTCTCCCCCACTCACTTGTCAGGTGTGACTTAGTTCTGACCTTGAATGAGGGCTTAGGTTGACCCTTGTGGGCTCTGGGTAGTTGATAATGGAAAGCAGCTGGCCAAAACCCAAAGTGAATTGCCAAGTTTAGGGTGCATATTCAGATCTCAGCTGTCGCACAACTGTAATGGAAATGTGACCAAGATCCAATAAATAAACAAAAGGGGCCTCTGGGCAGTTAAAAAGAACATCTCAAAGTTCATGACCGAAAAAAAAAACTCACCCTAGGAGAACCACCCGCCCCCCAGCTGTCAATGTGGATCGACATACTCTGTTTTCATAAACACTTCTGTAAAATTCTATAAAGTGAAATGTCTGTTTTCAAACTAAGAAGAGGGTCTGCTACAGTTAGGCCTCCTGACGACTATGATGCATTTATGTATTTGTCCTTTCCCATGTTTACTGAATGCCTCTTTGGTGCCGGTCACTGCCTGGGTCCTAGAGATAGAAAGATAAGTGAGGTGTAGTCCTAAAGATCTTAAAAATCATCTGGGGAGCTAGGTACTCGAACAGACAACCATTCTGCAATGTGAGAAGTACATAAAAGAACCTAATGAGTGCATAGGAACTCTTGCTATCCAGTGAGCCTTACTGAAGGCTGCATGGAGGAGGTGACCCCTATCCTGGTTCTTGGCAACTGCCTGGGAGTTCCTCAGGGTGATAACCTGCAGGCAGAGCTTAGCATGAGCCAGGGTGAAAGGCTATGGGAAATTGTGGCAAGTTGAAGGAATGTTAAGTAGTTTAGTTGTAGATGAAGATACGCCTACAAAAATGCAAGAGAACGAAGCCAAAAAGATTCCATGACATACAAGTTTCTGCCTAATGAGTTTGGATTTTATTCGGGAAGCATGGGGAACCATTTTAGGGATTTAAAGAGGAAACAAAGGGGCGGGTGGAGCATGCAACTCTTGATCTCAGGGTTGTGAGTTCGTGCCGCGCGTTGGGTGTAGAGATGGCTTAGAAAAAAATAAAATCTTTCTCTCTCTCTTTTTTTTAAGATTTTATTTAATTATTTGACAGAGAAAGAGAAAGCTCATACAAGCAGGGGAAGAGGGAGAGGGAGAAGCAGGCTCCCTGCTGAGCTCCCTAGCCCAACGTGGGGTTCGATCCCAGGACCCTGGAGATCATGACCTGACCCAAAGGCAGACACACTTAACTGACTGAGCTACCCAGGTGCCCCCAAAATAAAATCTTTTAAAAAAAGATTAATTAATAAATTAAAAACAAAATAAAGAGGGCACGAAATATGCAGTTAAGAAAGGTCGCTTTGGAAGCTGTGTACAAAATGGAACTGAAGAGGAAAGGAGGCTGGGGCAGAGAGTTCAGGAAGCTGTTGTAATTGCCTGAGCAAGACCGGATAAGGTCTCAGCTAAGGGTAGTGATCGCCTGGGTGGCATGGCAAGGAGTAGACAAATTTGAGAGATGTTTGGTAGATAGACTCAGAAGGATTTCGTGAGGGTCTGAAGTTGAAGGAGTTCTTGCATGAGGATCTCTGATCTCTCTTTGTGGAGAAATGTACACTTTGGAAGGAGAGGTAAAACTAAAAGACTCAGAAGAGGTAGAGGAGGTTGGGAGACTCGCTTTGGGAACCAGGAAAAGGAATGGGCCACAGGTGAGGGACAGGATTAGGGGGCAGCCCCATGGGATATGGGCACCAGGCTGCATGTTGTAGCACTTTTCTTTCTAGCAGGCTAGTGAGGACAGCGACAGCTGTGG
>CM052812.1:27955726-27990938 GCA_028533885.1 Nasua narica | reverse complement strand
AGGGTGTGCATCCTGCCTTCTTGGGGGCTCAGTACCCTTACTCAGTGACTCCCCCCTCACTTGCTGCCACTGCTGTGTCTTTCCCCGTCCCTTCCATGGCACCCATCACAGTACATCCCTACCACACAGAGCCAGGGCTCCCACTGCCCACCAGTGTGGCCTGTGAGTTGTGGGGACAGGGAACAGGTGAATGGAGGGGAGGTCCACTGGGCAGGGGAGATGGGGAGGAACCCTCTCTGTCCCTCTGTGGGCTGTGAGTTGCTCATCCGGCTTTCATCCCACCCTCAGTGAGCAGTGTCCATCCAGCATCCACGTTTCCAGCCATCCAGGGTGCCTCGTTGCCTGCCCTGACTACACAGCCCAGCCCTCTGGTGAGCGGGGGGTTTCCACCACCCGAAGAGGAGACGCACAGTCAGCCCGTCAACCCACACAGCCTACACCACCTGCACGCTGCCTACCGTGTTGGTGAGAGGAGGTCCCCTTCTGTGCCCCCACCTACGGTTGTGCCACAGGCTCCTCGGTGACACCTCCCTCCCCACAGCTCGATTTGTTTACCGTGGGGTCAGGTGTACCAGGCTGGGGTAGAGGAGGAAAAGGACGTCCCCCCACCATGTGCCCACCCTTTTCTCCCAGGAATGCTGGCATTGGAGATGCTGGGTCGCCGAGCACACAATGATCACCCCAACAACTTCTCCCGCTCCCCCCCCTACACTGATGATGTCAAATGGTTGCTGGGGCTGGCAGCAAAGCTGGGTAACACCTCCCCTCCCCAGGACCATTGTCCGCCCCCCACCCGCTTCCCCCACCTTCCTATCCCAGACCTCCTTCCTAGCTCTTGCTCAGAGTTGAGGCCTTGGTCGGGTATGTGTGCGTGCGCGAGGGGTGGGGGGTTACCTCAGCTCCTGGGGTGGAGGGAGGCCCTCTGCCAGGCCAGAGCTGAGAGAAGAGTTGGGTCCCTAGGGCAGAGGTGGCCACCCCCGTCTCATGCCCCTCCCCCTGCCCCCCAGGAGTGAACTACGTGCACCAGTTCTGTGTGGGGGCAGCCAAGGGGGTGCTGAGCCCGTTTGTGCTGCAGGAGATCGTCATGGAGACGCTGCAGCGGCTGAGCCCTGCTCATGCCCACAACCACCTGCGTGCCCCGGCCTTCCACCAACTGGTGCAGCGCTGCCAGCAGGCATACATGCAGGTGCCAGCCCAGGACGGACGGAGGAGGGGGAGCCCCTCCCGGGCAGGCAGGGGACAGGTCCCCCCTCGGGCCAGGGAGGACGGGCCTGGTTCTGTGCTTAGCGGCTCATTCCCTTGCAGTACATCCACCACCGCCTGATTCACCTGACCCCTGCCGACTACGACGACTTTGTGAACGCGATCCGCAGCGCCCGCAGCGCCTTCTGCCTGACACCCATGGGCATGATGCAGTTCAACGACATCCTGCAGAACCTCAAGCGCAGCAAACAGACCAAGGAGCTGTGGCAGCGGGTCTCACTCGAGATGACCACCTTCTCCCCATGAGTCTGGCCCCTCTGGGGTCCTATACAGGGACACAGGCCTGTGGCCATGGGGGCCCCTCACACAGAGGGAGTGAATCTTGGCCGGACAGATCATCCCCACTCAGTTCTCTGGTGGCCCAGACTGGCAGCTGCTCCTGGGCTGTAGCTTGGGGCCAAGATGTCTCAGACCCTAGAAGCCTAGGGTTGGGGGAGACAGCCCTGTCTGGGAGGGGGCATTGGGTGGCCTCTGGTATTTATTTGGCATTTATAAATATATAAACTCCTTTTTTACTCTAGTCTGCCTGGGCCTTCGCCTTCTTTCCCTCCATGTGCAGATGACCTTTGAACCAGCGTGGGGGAAAAGACTGATACTTGCTTTAGTCTAAGTTTCTCCCACTCCAGTGAGGTAGACAAAACGGAAAAATAAGGATGTTTATTAAGGACATTTCTAGCCCACAGCTAGGGCTCATACTTAGCTCTGTGAGCCACTGTCCGGCCTCATCCCCATTCAATGTGAATGACATTAGGGAGGCCGGGCCACAGGTAGATCCCATTGATCCCACGGTAGGGGGGGTCCCTCCCATAGTCAGGTATAGATATACTGCTGAGGATGAAGAGGGAAATCATTGGATTAATATGTTCCTCTACACCCTGCCTGGACCTTTCATTCTTGCCCACCTTCTAAGACCATGGGTCAAAGGTGCCTAGTACCATGATGTGCGGTATCAAGGGAAGCCCCTTTACAAGACCCCAGAGCTATGGGAAAGCTTAGCTTCTCAGCCATCCCAGGCCTTGGGAGGGGAAAAGCCAAAGCTTCCCTTCTCAGCCATCCCAGGCCTTGGGGCCACTGAGGTAGAAGGGGCAGGGGCTGGACCACTCTAATCCCCTTTGTGGGCTCTGCTCTGGGCTTGCCCTTTAGGGAACCAGGGGGCTTTTGCTGGTACAGGAGGCCCGGACATCAGCCCAGACTGGAATGCTGCAGTTCTTCCCGAAGCCATGAGGGCACTGGCTGTCCAAGCCGGCTTAGCAGCTTCGACAGATCCAAATTGTGGTTCCGGAAAAAATCCGTAAGAAAAAGGCGGGACTAATAGGAGAAAAATGGAGGCAGAAATGGTAAGGAGTGGGGCAAGGATGAGATCTTAGAGGCAGAGAGGGATACCTTGTCCCAGGCTTTACTCACCTCAGCATCCATATCTGGATACCTTCGGCCTTTGCTCTTGCCTAGACAGCGAGTCTTCCCACCTTCAAGTCCCTGGCACCAGAATCCCTTATCTTCATCAAATCTGCTCAACAGAAGAGGCCATTGGTTGGTAGGGAGAAAGGAAATTCAAACCCAGTAGATGTACACTACCTCTCCCAGCTCACAGGGACACATGTCTCTTCCACTCAGACATGGTCAACCTGCTTCCCCATTTCCCCCAGATTCCTCCTCCCCTGGGTCATACTCTCCCACCTGAGGGTCCGTGTGTAGTTCAGAAAGGGTGTGATACCCAGGAACTTCTGGATGCTCTCCATTGAGGCAGCTGGGTTGGAACGCAGCTCTTGCCCATCCACAATCAGCAACTAGAGGGACAGGGATGTGGTTCCCTCTGTATTTTTTAGAAGCCTCTAGGCTGAAGGGAAGAGGAGGGGAAGGGGACCCCAACAAGGGCTACTGGGGGATCGTACCTGTCCAGAGGGGTAGTAAGTCAGCCAGCGCTGCAGATGTGTGGAATAGTAGCCAGGGACAAGACAGCGGTTCTGCAGGGAACGAAGCGCCAGAGGGGCCTGAGAGGAGGCTGAAATCACCTGGTAGAAGGTATAATTCAGAGCAACTGGGTCTCCATGTGCCCGCTGGTGCTGAAGGACAAGGAATAGGAAGGGAAGGGATGGGTGACTTGACAGAATTATACTGCCTCACTCTTGGTGCAGTGAATAAACAGCATAAGAATCCTTCCCCCAAAGCAACTGGTTTAGCTTCCCTGCCCTCTTGCTTCCTGTTTCTCTGGCAGTCACCACCTCCCTTACTTAAGCCCTAATGTAGCCCTAGTTTCAGGCTCACCTGATACCAGGAGTAGGCCCTGTCAGCAGGGTTGGTGAGCACAGTGATGATTTTGGCTCGGGGCAGGAGGGCAGCCCCCCGACGTGGTACAACCTCTGAGTCAAAGTAGGTGGCACTTTTTTCAAATAGAAAGTCAGTGCTGGCATTGGAAGGGACAGGGAAGAAGTCCATGTACCTAGGAAGTAGTATGAGAGAGGCAGAGAATTTTCAGAGTAAGCTGTGCTAATGGAAGCAGGAATGAGGTATTTGGGGGGAAGGGTATGTTCCTGAGAAGCATTCCAATGGGTCCAGTCTCACCAATCAATGCCCTTGTGGTAATTAGGGCCGTTGAAGAACTGAATCTCCTCAAAGGTGCTGGGGCTAGGGAAGCTGCTAGTCACAGCTGGGTGCAGGCTCAGGAAGAAGTGAATAGCTGTGGTCCCTAAACGGGAGAGAAAGTCCAAACTATTGTGGGAAAGCAACTAGGTCAACAACATGAGCTTTAAAGAGGTGAGAAAATAACTATTCTAGGTAGTAATAACCCCTTTGGCCAAACTAGAGCGAGAGAAGGTAAGACTGACAGAGGCCCAGGGAAGGGTTAAAATAGTAGTTCTCAGCTTTGCATCAGAATCACTTGTGGATCTTTAAAAAAAAAAAAAAAAAATCCAGATGATTCTGATGCACCACTAGAATTAAGAATCACTGTCTCAAGACTGGATTAAGGAGGGGTGGGTATGAGAAGGGAGTTCTTTGGCCAAAGAATCCTTTGGGTTTAAGGCGGGGCAAGAGAAGTTAGCTAGAGATGATTCACCTGTCTTCTGGGGTCCCACAATCAGGAACTTCGGGAGCCGATCACAGGTTTTCTCCTTGGACCAGATATCTTTGTGTCTCTTGTCATCACAGGGATTCTGAAAGTGAGGCAAAGAATCAGATGTCTAATCTTTTCCTCAGACCTTCCCACACTCATCATGTCTCTCTGGTCAGTCAGAGCACCATCCATACCTGCCAAAGGGGGCTCCGCTCTTGAGGGAACAGTTCAAAGTACTTTCGTGCAAGAGGGACAGGAGGAAGGGTCTGTAGGCGCAGCCGTGTCCAGCACTGGAGGAAGCGCACCAGGCTTTCAAACGTATACAGGCCCAGCCGATCATTTCCATAATTGGACAGATGGGTCATAAAAATGCTGATCTACAAGGGGATGCCTGCATGTCAGAAGTGGGAGAGCCTACCCCACCTCAGAATCAGGCTTGGTGAGCAAGAGTCCCAGCCTACATACACTTTGGCTCTCCAGTCTTCTAGCCCTTCCTCTCAGCACCTTACCGGATTAAGTAGCACTGTCAGAAAGAGCTCTCCACCTCGGATGCTCCGGTCTAGTTCACGAGAGCCTCCAGGATATTCGTTATAGAAGATTGTGTGAGTGAAGAGGCCACACGTCTGCCGTGGCAGTACCTAGAAGGGGGTAAAAGAAAGGACATTTCTAGCCCACAGCTAGAGATGATTTGAAAGGCAGAATGAAAAGTAGATACGGGACAAAAGTCCTACAGCATTGGGATTCCCTGGGTTTGCAGAAGACTGACTTATACCAATAAAATTTACTATGAGCATTATGACTTTTTACCCCTCTACCCTCTATTATGTGAACTTGGACTAGAAGGTGACAGGTCATAAGTCAATGCAGGTTGGTGGCTGTCTAAACATACACGAGTTTGTATGGAGGGTCCCTCACCATAATGCCATTGTGAATGAAGCCACGGCGGTAGCGGGCAGGGCGGAGATGGGGATACTCCTCAGTGCTGGTCACTTGGATGCCCCACACAGATTTCCAGGCCTCATAGAGCTGCGTGTGGATGGGGTACACACCCGAGTGGTGGGGGGCCACAGCATACCCCAGATCCGTGGGAATCCCATGCTCCTGGGAATGGCATAGACTCTCACCAGGACCTGGTGAGGTTCAGGGAGTAGAGGGTAAAGAGGGTGGGGATGCCTCCACAGAAAGAAAAAGGGACAGGGTAGGGAATGGGCACCCCATTAGGGGAAGGTTGAAAAGGAAGCATTATCTCTGGGAAAAAGTATGGGGAAGAGATCCAAGGGTCTCACCAGAGCAAACTGTTTGTTGAGCCTCATCTGGTCAGCCAGCACGGAGCGATTGTGGAACAGGTGTGGCTGCATGTGGCTCCACATGTGCGGGAACCACCAGAACTCTTTGCGGTGCTTCAGCAGCATGTCGTCCCCTGCATCCTCCTCCTCTGTCCCTATGATCACACACTGACCACTGACCACAGCCAGTCGGGCCACGTGCCCTCCTCTGTTACTTTAACAATTCTGACCACCTTCCATCCTCGGGACAAGACTGCTGACCCTCTGCCTACCTAAGCCGATTTGCCCTCCTGCTGACCCGCCCTCCAGCCACCCACGCTAACCTAAACTCATATCCACCACTAGCTGCTCACAGCATTTGGCCCTAAGCCCCGACCCTTTTCTCCAACTTGTCTGCCTAGGAAGATGAATAGTGAAGGGGCAGATCAAACTAAGCTTGATATGCTGAGGGAGCAGGAGAATACACTTACCGGTATGATAGAACTTGCCCGAGAAGCCCAAGTTGAAGGTGAAGTTGGGGACTAAGGTCCTGAGTTTGTTCTGGGTGGTCAACAGAGCCTGGGAAGGGTAGCAGGAACATGAGAAATCATGAGAGCAGACTGAGTAGGAGAAAAATGAAACGTGATGTTCTCCCTGACTGAAAAGGGCGGGAATTAATACCAATGACAAGCTCAGAGTCAAGGGAGTCTTAATAGGACAGAGCCTGAAACGGCTTCTGAGGAAAGAAACTTGAGTCAGGAAAAAGACTTACCTCAACATCAGCCACCTTCATACGGGTACCTTCCTTGCCTACAAAGATGTCATCGATGTCCACCAAGATGTAGCGGTCAAGGTCTAGGCAGAGGCGCTTGCCAGTGAGGTACGCAACAGCATCAACAAAAACAAGTTTGTGGAGCCAGAAGGAAAGGCCATGGCCAAAGAGCACCCGCTGGATGCCATCATGAAGCCCCAGGTCCTGTATGACGGTGGGAAGCCGGGTCCGGCGAGGCACTGGTGCTGGCACAGGGGGCTCAGCTGGCCGAAGGCTGGCAAGAAGCACTGGTTCGTACGTGCTATGATTGGATTGGAAGATGGTCCAGTCATCACCAGGCAGTGGCCCAGGTTCCAGGCGGCTGGGACGTGTGAGATGCAGGAGGGGGGCAGAAGGATTCACCTGGTAGTCCCGGAGCCCCAAATTTGAGTGTAGGAAAAGGGGAAAGCCCTTGAGCTGGGCACTCAGTAGGCTATGTTCATGGGCTCGGAAAAAACCAATGATGCCCACACCATATTCCACACAGTATCGGTCTAGCAGTTCCCGACTCCAGGCATCCAGGTTGACATACTTGAGCAGGTTTTCATAAATGACCAAGACATAGCGGCCACGGGTATGATCAGTCAGTGTAGGCATGTCCCCTCGCCCAGGTGCGAGCTCGGTGCTGTAACGAAAACGACTAGACTCCAAGATGGCCACAATCTCCTGCCCCAGCTGTGAGTATGCACTCTCCACAAACACAAGGACCACAGGTTCAGTTCGCACTGTCTCTGGTGGCCTGGGGGGCCGTGGTGGGAGTGGAGGACGTACAGGGCCAGGGCCAGCTGCCCCACCACTGCTGCAGTCTCCCAAGGGCAGGGGCAAGGGTTCCTTGGCCTTGGGGCTGGTGGACACATAGTAAGCCAGGAAGCCCATGGAGCCCAGACTGAATGCAATCAGCAGCAGTATGAGGCGGTGCAGTTCCAGCTGCCGAGCTGGGCGTACCACCTTCCACAGCTTGAGCATGGCGCGGAAGGGGAAGCAGGGATGGGGACTACCTCAGGGGATGGGAGGTAGGAGTTCTATAGGCTGGGGCTCTCTGGGGAGGGTAGAAGGATAGAAAAACAAGGGCAAGATTTCCTCAGGGTCAGTTCCCTTAAAAGTTGGAGTCAAGTCCCCTTACTCTAGCATAGGGGAGTTAGAAGGGGCAACAAGGGGCAACTGGACAAAGTCCATTGGTATCAGGTCACCATGGCCCCCTGATCCATGGCTTCAGGATGCAAATCTAGCCAGGCTCCACTCTTGGTCCTGCTGAGCTCCTCACATCAGAGGTCAACAAAGTTCATCATCTCTGCTCTCACTATTTGTAAGACAGAGAAATCAAGGGTTATTTCTCCACCTGAAAGTGTGTTGTTAATCCATTCCCCTCTTTACCCCTCTCTCTTACCTCCTGCTCACAGGGTGCTCCAAAAAAAAGCTCCTGTAGAAGAACATCACAATCTGAGTCTCATACCTTCACTTTCCTTCACTTTCCAGCTTATTCTCTTTCTTAGAATACTGTCTAAATTCTCCTTCCTGAGGAGTATATTCAAGGTTTGGAAGGGAACAAATCTCCCACTGGCAAGAGACCACAAACAGCCCAGGAGGCTGAAAATGAACCTGCTCTGAAAGAAGTTCCCAGTCCACGACTGAGCAGTTGGGTCAGCCTGCAGGAGCTCTGGTCGGCCTCTGAGGAAAGGACGGAAAGCCCCACAAGTCCCGTGCTCCAACGAAATATCAGATAAGAGGAAACTCATGAGTCTATTAATCTTCCTCACCAATCAAACCCAACATCACCGGCTAAACGCACTAACGAACTTGCAGTCAGGAGGACACTTTGGTGGGGGGTAGCTGAAGAGGCAAGAGAAACGCTGCTAGCTAATCCTTCAATTCACTTCCAAACCCAGAAGCTGGGGACTCTATTTTCCATGGCTTTCGAAAAATACTCATCCCCTGCCTTTCACCTCACCTGCACCAGTGTGGGAGAGGTGATAAAAAGGTAGCCCCAGGGCAGGCCACATCACTGGGGTCTAAGATAAGCTGGAGAGCTGAGTCCAGTGTCTCTCTCCCTATCACTTCAGTTTTCCTTCCTAACTTAGCCTCGGTGGTACTATATCCCATCACTGAACAGCTCAGAAAGGTTCTGAGCCAGCCTGTGGAGGCAGGAGGGACTGAATCCCGTTACAAAAAAAAAACAGAACAAACCGAGTGGGGCTGGATGAGAGCAACAGGAGCTTAAGTCATATCCAACCAATAAGAGACGGGTAAGGACAGTGTGATCAGAAAACAGTTTCAGGGAGACCTAATTTTGAAGACTGTTTTCTTCAATAGACAGACTGCTTCTAGAAGCTGTATTGTTGCTCTCTCCAGCTTAGTCATTCCTAGTAAGGCCAGCAACTGGCAATCCTCCTCTATTACCCCCTCTCAGACATATACATCTCAGGGGTGATGAGGCAGAGACAGGGTTCCTCAGCATTGAGAAAGACAATTTAAAAACAGTTCAGCTTTGGGGTCAAATTAACTGACGTGAAAAGAAAGCTGGGAGAAGGTCAAAATGATGATGGGAAGGCGTGAATCTTAAGAGCTAAAGGAAACTCTTGGGGGGAAACACAGTAGTGAGTGCGAAGTCATCACTGAGGGGAAGTGGACACTCAGGGTGTCTCACCCCTTAAGGTTAAGAATAACAGTAAATAGTTACTTAGAGCTTACTCTTTGTCAGACATTCTTCTAAGAGCTTCCCAGATATTTAATGCTCACATCAGCTCTGGGAGGTAGGTAAGAGGTAAAGACTATTATTATCCCCATTTTACATATGAGTAATCTGAGGTTCAGAGAAGCTTAGTAACTTGCCCAGGATCACACAGCTCAGTCAGTGGAGGAACTGGGATTCCAAGTCAGGCCTGTCAAGCTCCACAGCCGGTGCTTTTAAACCACTGCATGCTGGCTTCACACCTAGAAGAAGCAGCAATATTCAGGGAAGGGGCGCTGAGGGAGCTATCAGGGTAGCGTGGGATGGGTTAGGAACGCGGGGTAGGGCTGTTGGACGCGAGGGCAACAGCGGGAGGTATCTGAGGCAGAAACCGAAGGGGTCACCCAGGCCCGGGCTGGGTGACAGCACCAGTGATCGGGACCGGGGAAGGCAGCGGGGCTGGGGGTCCCGCGCGGGGAGACAGCGGTGCAGATGCCGTGGCAGGAGGGGGTACCGAGCCGAGACACGGGAACGCGGGGCTGGCACACCGGGGGGTGGGGGCACGGATGGAGGGTCCCTGCTGGGGAGGAACATGGGGTCACAGGTGGATATGAAGGGAGCGCCGGATGGGGACCGGGCAAGGGACGCGCTGAGGAGAGCCTGGCGTGACATCGAGGCAGGCGTTGGGCTGGGAGAGTCCGGGGGGAGGAGGAGCCCCGTACTGAGGGCAGTGAGGCCACTCCGAGGGAGGCCAGTGGAAGGGGCGCACGACCGGGGCGCTCTGGGCCGCACTGGGGGCCGCCCAGGACAACCCCGCGGGAGGTTATGGTGGCTACACTGAGGGGAAGTCTGTGAGGGGAGGAACTGCGGGCGGCCGTGGGTGGGGGCCGCACTCTGAGCGGGGGTGGTTACCCTCAAGGGCGGCTCACCCGGCGGACTAGGCGGCGTCCCCGCTGGCCCCGGGCTCCGCCGCGTCCCGGGGCTGCCCGGCTTCCCAGCTCTCGGGGCCTCGGGCCGCGTCGCGGCGGCTCCGCCATCTCCGAGCGAACGCTCTGCCGCAGCCGGGCCCAACCACCGCTCCCACCCGGGGGGGAGGCGGCGCGGTGCCGCTCGCGGCGCCCGCTCAGGTCCGCGCAGAGTCCGGGCCCCGCAGCCGCACTGCCGAGGTGCTGGCCAGCCCAACGGTCTTCCGCAGCGCTCTGCCGAGCCTCGGCCTCCGAGACGGCGGGCTGCCCGCCCCGCCCGCAGAGACGTACCCCCTCCTCCCCGCCCGGTGGCACAGTCTGGCGAGCGTCGGGCGCCGCGACTCCCGGGGCAGGGGCGGGCCCAGGCTGCGGGCTCGTCCACTCAGCCCGACGGAGGGGGAGCCGAGTCGGCCCACGGAGGGGCGAGGGGGGGCGGGGCAGCCCTTGGCGCGGGCGGGGCCCGGGGGCGGGGCGAGACCCCAGGCCCACCAGCGAAGGGCCCGCAGCTTTCCCCCGCCCCCCACCCCAAACTCGCCCTTGCAGCCCGGTGGGCTGGGTGGAGGCTGATGAGTTTATGAGCAAGTTTTCTTCTAAAATGGGCCCCAAGGGAGTGGGAGAAACTACATCTCTCCATCTGAAGCCTTGTAACCCAGTCTTCTAAACTCTTAAGACTTTGGCTATAAGCCTCCAACAGCAGTAACACAATGGACTGTTTAAAGGTTATTTTATTAAATATCTTCAGTTCAAGGTTTCATTGTAACAAAGCTATGAAGGGTCTACCAACATTCAGAACAAACACTAACTATTTTTAAATTATTTCTATGTCATCATGCAAAAATTCTGCATCAAATGCCTTCCATTTCCTGTTTAAAAGGTGATTTTTTTTTTAATAGTCTATTGTCTATAGATGCTGACATTAGCCCCAGAAAAGGAGTAAGAATGCTAAGAAGTGGGGCTGGAGCAGCCATATGAAGCTATGGGTCTTAATGAACTCTAAGACCGTTTGTCTTCAAGCCAGCAAAACCAAACCCTGTGGTGAAGGCGTCTGCGTGCTGGTACTGCAGGCTGCAGGGCAAGAAAGGGCTAGGGCCCAGGGGCTGAGGCATGCATGAGGTGCTCAGAGGAGCCTGGCTAAACCCAAGCACCAGCACCTGTGAGTCTGCTCTCTTCTCAGCTGGCTCCAAGGTAAACCTGTAGCTTTGCCTCTTCTCCCAGCTCCTGTGCCTCCTGAAGGTAGTCCAGAAGCTGGGGTTCACCCACCTTTCCCCAATAGTGCAGATATTTGTGCAGATAAGTCTGCACAGTTGTTTTGGGGAAACCAAGGCCATGACCAATTGCTCCTCCATTATCTTCTCTGCTATCTGCTTAGAGTATAGATCTTTTTCCCTCCTGGAATGGAACTCCTTGAGCACAAAGAGGGACAATGAATGTAGGAGCCGTGGCTCTGGACATCTCTTTTGGGTACATGCAGGTGAGGGGGGGTGATGCCCATGCAGATTGTCCAGCAGTAAGTCATATACTTCAGTTGGTCAGTAGAGAGGCCTCTTTAAAGAGAACACCTCTTCTTGCCAGAGCAGTCAGGTCAATCTCAAAGACAGGAAAAGAGATGGACGTGCAGCAAGGGAAGAGTAAGAAGGGAGGCAGTCCTGAGGGCAGCCTGAATGCACAGAAACAACCATCAACTCAATCCTGCTGCCTCACTCCTCCCATCCCACAGGGGCACTTGGCAGAGGGCCCAGGCCCAGATGAGGGTCAGCACGGGGACCACCACCATGAAAAGGCAAGACAAAGATGGTCCAAATCAGCACAGAAACAGAACCACCAAAGGCAGCAAGGGGAGCCCTGACCAGGGCCTGGCTCTCTCCTTGCTAAGTTATAAGAAAACAAACACAAAGCAAAGCAGCAACCCCTCCCTCTTCCCAGCTGCAGGTATGGGGCCTCAGTATCAAGGCCCACGTGCATTGTGCATCCTAGAGAAATGGATGAGTAAGTGAGTACATGTCAGACTAACACGAGGTTTCTCATCAGCTTTGCAGCGGACACACTTCTGCAGCACCAATTCTCTTCCCTTCTACGCTAAACGAAACAGTACAGCAACGTCCAGGCCCTCAGTCCCGAGGCCACTGCTTCTCAGCTGCCTCCACAGCAGGCTGGGAGCTCTGCGTTCTCTCCCAAGTAGGTCTGATGGCCACGATGTTCTGATCAGCCTCATTCTAGGCGCTATGCAAGTTCAGAAGAAGTCCGTTCCTAGACCTGGGGCAGGCAGGCCACCTCAGGGGCTGCAGTCACATCACAGCCCCCAGAGCTCTGTCAGAGTTCTCGCCTGGTCCCCTGGGTCCGCGGAGGCCAGAGGCCGAGCTCACCTCTTCAGGGCTGGCGGGTGAGCCGGCTGCTCGTGCCAGGACGGGTGTCACACAAACTCCTGCCTTCTTGCCAGCCCAAGGGCTATCGGTGGTTTTAAAACGCATCATGGTATGGATTCCATTTTTTTTTTAAAAACAATCTTTTTTCTTTTTTTTTTTTTTCTTAAATGTAAAAAACACCTCGGTACAGCAGAGACAGACACGAAGGGCGGGCGGGAGGGCTGCATGCAGGGGCGTGCATTGGCTGCTGCCGCTTTGTAATTTAATTGTTTTAAACCTCAAACGAACAGGACTGCCGCTGTCACTCAGGCCCTCCAGAGCCACTGGCTGCGAAGGTTTGACCTCCGGCTGGGATCTCCTAATGCCCCTGTCAAAGAGGACAGACGTGGTAACAGAACAAAGGACAATAAGCACACAGATGAGTTCCGGGGACTTCAATACACGACACAAGTGGCCAAGTCTGCCTGAGAAGGTGGAGGATGGGGAAGAAGCTAGCATTTAAATATAACATCGCTTCACATTTGCTGAGCAAATGCTTCACTTAGGAGTATCTTATTTAATCCTCAATGAAGTAGGTACCACTCTCTCTTTCTTTCTCTCTTTTTTGACAGCTAAGGAAACTGAGGCTTAGGGTAGGGAAGTCACCTGTCCAAAGTCACTCAACTTGGGAGTTCTGGAGCCAGACCTAAGTCTGACAGATGGCCTCTGCCACTCCCCGGGACGGTCCACGTCTCCTCCCCCAGTGCCACTTTTCAACCTCCTCTTCCTCCTCTGATCCCATCTGTCCCCTTCCTCGCCCCCCACCAGGTGCACCTGTGGCTGAGCTCACTGCAGCGGTGCGGCAGGGGCTCCTGAGCAGTGATAGTGGACATTGAGCCACTTGCCATCCCGGCGGTGCCAGACCCGGGTCTCCTCCGACTGGCTGGTGCGAGGCCGACCCTGCCCATCGATGTACTGGGTGAGGCGGATGTAGGCGATGCAAGCTGCGTCCTCCCCGATCACGTGGACGTGCGGGTTCAGGATGGTGGTGTGGATGGGCTTGCTGTTCTTGGACAGAACTGCAGGGGGCAAGGCAGAGTGTGGGAGGCAGGAGGGCGTCAGGCCTGGGCACTGATTTCCCTCCCAGCCTGCACTTCTGGGTCTCACCCTCTCTCCAGCAACCATTTTGGGAGTCTCTAAGTCCCCCACACACCAGAGGCCAGGAAATCCCAGAACATTAGTCTCAGTTAACCAAAAGGAAGAAAGAGGTGGAGAACAATGATAATAGCAACTGCTACTTTAATCAGACATTGTGCTGGGGTTTTTTACATACATAAGCTATAGTTCTTGGTCAGTATTATTAGCTTTATTATAAGATAATGAAACAGGCTCAAGGAGGTTAAGTAATTTGCTCAAATCACACAACATTTGAACTCAGGACCATCTGACTCTTAACTAAAGCCTAAGATCTTTCCACTCTTCCAGGCTGATGTTTAGATTTCATAAGGGTTGGCTTGGCCCTAACTGGCTGCAGAGCAAAATCCAGAGCTCAAGGTTTCAAAGTGCATTTGTGATTTAGAAAAAAAAAAAATGTCCAAAGTTAAAATAGAATCACCAAAGCACCAAGCTCAGGATATTCCCAGGGTTCCCGGGTTCCTCTGGGGGAAAGCCAAAAGAAGTTGTATTGCCATTATCAGCGAACACAGCAGATTGCGTTGCCTTAAATGAGAGTCACATTTTAATTCATTTCAGATGTTGGACAGGGACTACCTGAGACCCTCCCTAGGGCTTCTATAAACTCTGAAACTGCTTCTGGCTAACAGAATTACTTAGAGAGTCAAAGGCTTACATTTGCAGCTGAGACATGGAGAGGGTGGTAGTTAGTAGAGAAAACAGTGACAAAATAAAACAAAACTCGGGGCAGGATGGGGAAGGCCTAGGATAAAGCAGGAAAGAAAAGAAAAAAAAAATAGGGAGGAGGAGGGCGCTAGAGAGTGGAGAGAAAGATAGGAGGAGGTGGTGATTCATCTTCTTCTCCCCTGGGACTTCCATGAACTGTCCAGAGTGCACAGTCCCTCAGGCAGGACTGTCTCCCTCCATATTCAGGAGGGACCCAAGCCACAACTTCTGATCTCACAGATGACCTACAGTGCCCTGCTACTTGCTTGTACATTCTTATCCTGGTTTTACTTTCCTCGACTGTGAAACCTGTAGATAGAGAGCTTCATTATTACTTGCTGACATCATCTCAACCTGATCTCAGTGGTTTCCAGTGTTCACGGAAAGAGGTGAGGCTTAAAGGAACAGAGACCCTGATGGTGAAACCAGTGTTGCCACAAAGCCGCTGCAGAATGAAGGCGCACGTGGGGCTCTGGAGCAGGGCCTTCAAAGGTGTCAGTTTAAGACCATCCTCAGGGTACAAGGAGGCAAATGCATAGACCAGGGTGCAGCCAAGCAGGTCAAATAAGGGAAAAGTGAGCAGCTGGAAAGAAGAGAAGGTGAGCAGGGACAGAGGCAAAGGGGGTGAAGGGGCAGGCAGGAGTATATCAGCAGCACGAACCCACTCACGATTCTCAAAGTAAAACTTATGGAAATCCATCCCCTCCACGAGGTTACCGAGGGCCTCGGGCTCAAAGGAAGTGAGGCCTGGATCACAAATCTTCCTGCAGAAAGAAAAGCAGCCTGTCAGTCTCCTATGGGAATGACTTGTGTTTCTTTCTTGTCAGTGGCATCTGTCCTGCAGCAGGTTAGGTGTGGGGTAGGCCTGACATGATGGCTAGGATCTTAGGGGGTGCGGGGTACTATCACAGGGTATCTGCCTGGGAGAGATCCCAGCCCAAGGGCCTGGTGTTTAATTCAGGAACTGTGCCCAAGGCCCCGCTTTCCCTTTTCCCAAGGTCCAAGTTGATTTTGGGAAGGAGGGGAGGTCTCGAGAGACTTGGGTCACAAGGAAACAGGTCTCTACTCACGTGTAGGCTTCAAAGTCCCCATTGTTGATGGCCTCAATCAGTTGTTCTGTGATCTTAATGATCTCCTGTTTTCGCACTGTGGGGGGAAAAATCCAGCAATTTACGGGCATGGGACTGGGGAGCTCCCAAGTGACAGAGAGCCCTCCCCAATCGTACAGAGAATCCCCTGTGACCTCTGTGACAAAGACATCCCTCTTCCCTGTCTTGAACATTAAGGCCCTCCGCAGGAAGAGTGAGCCCACTTTTCTCTTCATTCCTTCTCTGTTGTCTACAGAGCTAACAGCCCCCTCCTCCTGAAGCCTACCCATTAGGTACGATTCTCTGGCCTTTGTCTCCCTCTCCATCAACAACCAGGATGCAGAAAACATTCTTGTCTTTTATAGTTGAGGAGCCTGGCCATCGTTAATACTCTGCCCAGAGTCCGTGTATCCCATCACCAGCACGTTCAGCCTCTCTAAGAAGCATCTTCCGATATGGCTGTTTCCACCGCCTGTTTCCTTCTCTCACCGGAAGGGGCTCAGTCAGGTCTCAATTACCACACCACCACACCAGCCCCAGCCCTCCCTCAGTAGTCCAGAACCTAGCCCTGGGCAGCAGCCAGCCTGAGAGCAGAACCTACCCAGGGAGAAGGGCTCTCAAAGGATGTACAGAGCCCTGGGATGGATGCTTAATTCTCTTCACCCTGGCTTTTCTGGGATAAAGGATCTTGGAACTATAAACACTCTTTTTAAGTGGAGCTTCTCACCAGGGAGATGGCTCCATTTACTCTGGAAGAGCCTTGGGAAAGCTCTAAATCTCAGACCAGCTCTCATGCCAGGATGTGTCCCTCAAGAAAACCAAGACAATGACAGGCAGGCAGAACTGGTGGCCTCAGAGCCCCCCACCCCCACCCCATCCAAAGCCAAGGGACTGCTGCTGGCGGTATCCTGACAGGGAGCACCGCTATTAGCAGGGGCACCTGACAGGGAGCACCGCTATTAGCAGGGGCACCACGAGGGTAAGCGAGGGCTCAGACTGAGCTCAGGCTAACCCTGACTGGAGCCCCGGGTTGGCCCAGGCCACAAGCCTCTCCTCACAGGAGTGAGAGGCTGCGAGACAAATGCAAGCATTAGAACAGAGCAGCCAAGGGGCACAGCTGGGAGAGGGCAGCACAGCCAAGGACACAGCCAGGTGGGGAGACAGCTCTAGGTGGATAAGCAGCATGGTAGGGGAGCAAAGAGCTCTATCCACTTCCCAGAGGCAAGCAGGTAAGTGTGCGCACACGTGCGTGCTTGCACACACACACACACACACACACACACACTCTACAACCCCACCAAAACCCATTTGCAGGACCTGACTGGGGCCCTATGGGTGAAGAGGACTGTGTTCATAAACTCTAAAGGGATAGACGGTCGAAGGAAAAGAAGCAGACAAAGGCATTCTCTACACAGACACAACTTAAAAGATAAATATGAGCTACCATTAACCCAGCAAGGCATCGTATCAAGACTTTCTACTATCTCATTTATTTTTCATGCCAGTGCTCTGAGGTAGGTGCTATTGGACTCCCACGTCATAGATAAGGAGGCTGAGGCTCTGGGAGGTGTAAGCTACTTCACACATTTCTGGAGGTAGCGTAGCTGGGATTTAAACTCGGGTCAGTCTCACCCCGAGCCTCATGCTCTTAATCTGATTTGCTGAGCCTCAGGCGACCTCCCATCCCAACACGGCTGATGGCTACGGCAATTTCCTCATCACTCCCGCTCCCACCACCTTTGACCCGATTTCTGACTCGGCCTTTCTTCCCGGCTCATTGCTCAGCCGAGGCCCGCTGAACATCCCAGGGCCTTCCCGTTCCTTCCCGCCACGCCGTGTTCTGCCACCCACTCTCCTCTATGGCTTTGGGCCCTGGTCCCAGGGGCCCCGGCCTGGTATTAATGGCACCTCCAGTCAGCTCCCCCACCCAGCAGAGGCCGAGCTCCCCAAGCTTACTGAGACAGACAGCTGGGTCGGGCTGACAGCTCGGGATGGGGGGGGGGGGCTGGGGGATCCCTGAGGGGCTTCAGGATGAGCCAGGGAGACAGAAGCCAGATTGTGCCTCCCTCACACTTACTGGCTGA
This sequence comes from Nasua narica, assembly GCA_028533885.1. Lineage (NCBI taxonomy): Eukaryota > Metazoa > Chordata > Mammalia > Carnivora > Procyonidae > Nasua > Nasua narica. The sequence goes on along the minus strand of CM052812.1, from coordinate 27,973,501 downwards.
GGAGCAGAGAGAAGGCTGGGGCTGCATGCCTGCAGAGGGGGCTGTTCTGTCCCGGGAGCTCCGTCCTTCAGGCCCCGAGCTGCCATTCCCAGCGCGGAGCGGGGCAGCTAGCCAGCCAGGGCAGGGCGGGGCAAGGCAGAGCAGCCAAAACAAACAGAACAAGGCAGGTGAGCGAGCAAGCCGGACAGGACCCCAGCCCGTGGCCCTGCGGAGCCGGGGCAAGGCAACGCCTCGGGCTGCTGTGGACACTGGACCACATCCCACGCTGCCGCCTCTGCCAGAGAGGCCTCCCGGCTGACAGCCCCGGAAAGGTGCACAGACTTGGGCTGGTGGCTTCCAGAGGAGCCTTCAAACGGCCTGTACAAGGCCCCCTGCTCCCAGGGAAGATGTTGTAGGGGGCTAGGCTACAAGGTTGAGAGCCATGAAGGAGCCACTTAACTCCATAGCACCCCCCGAACTGAATTGCTCTGGCCCGAATCCCAGCCGCCCTAGAAGGACTGTTCTTCACTACCTTCTATGTTTATGCTTTCTATTTTTTTGGTTCCCAACGGTTTAGTGCCCCTTTACTGCCCCTGGGTGTGCTCTCTCAGCTCTGTCCTTTAGCACTTTTCCATCTGTTCTGCGAGCCTGACCTCGGGTCACTTACTGATGGCAAAGGCAGCGATTCCAGGAGGCCAGACCGAAGAGCAGGCCAGAGATTCCCGGTGGTCTGGCTGCCATGCCCTCCCACACCCCATGGCCCTCTGGCCAGGCCCACACTTAGGCTGGTGGTCCTCATGGGACCATCAGGACATGGCCAAATGTGGTCCTGACTCCACCATTCACGCCAAGACTTTGTGACGAGAGTCGCTGATCCCAGTGTACCCAGGACTGTTCTGCTTTTAAAACTGGAAGTTCTACATCCTGGGAATCGCCTCGGTCCTAGGGAAATCGGGATGGTGGGTCACCCTCCTAATGACTCACTGTAGTTGTGGGCTACTTCTGCGGGGACTCAGGATGTTCCTGTACTGGGATGTCACATCACTATTGGCAACAGGGACAGTTGTCTGAGCCCTGGCCCCAGAAAGCCTCAGGAAAAGCTTTAGCTTTAGCTATTCTAGACTTGGGGTCAAAGAAGAGAAGCCTCTTGCCCAGCCCAGCTAGGCCAGAAAGAGACCTCACATCTTAGCCCATGGAAAGGAGCTTTGATGCCAAGCCCTCTCCTGGAGTAGAAGGAGTCGATCTCAGTTCTGGGGACAGGCAAGAGAGGTGCCCCACTGGCGCCAAGGTACCTGGGACACTGCTGGGGTCCCTTCCCCACCAAAGGCCAGCACCTACCTTTGAGGTCTTCATCTTCTGTGGTGGTGTTGCAGCTCTCCGTGGAGCCCTGTAGGCCAAAAAGAACATGTTTTTATAGGCTCAGGCCCTACACCAGAGGAACCGAGCACAACAAAAGCAGAGTATGTGCTTCTGCAGGAGGTACAAGAAGAATCAGGGAAGGTTTCATTTACACCCTTGCCATTTGACTTTTTTTTACAGAACCCTGGATTCCCTAACTCCCTCCCTAGTCTTCCCCAACTCAGTAAATGACACTATCTATCCTGTTGGTAAAACTTAAGAGTCCTCTTCTAGGTTTGAGTCTCGGTTGAATCTTGGCTTTCTCTCTTTCCTTTATATCTTAATCATCCAATCTAAATTCAGCTCTGTCAGTCCTACCTCCTGTCTCCTACGTCTTCTCTTCATTTTTTTTTTAAAGATCTTATTTTTTTTTTAAGATTTTATTTTATCCATTTTAACAGGGAGAGAACACAAGCAGGCAGAAAGGCAGGCAAAGGCAGAGAGAGAAGCAGGCTCCCCGCCGAGCAAGGAGCCCGATGCGGGACTCGATCCCAGGATGCTGGGATCATGACCTGAGCTGAAGGCAGCCGCCCAACCAACGGAGCCACCCAGGCGTCCCTTTTTAAAGATCTTATGTTGAAGTAAACTCTACACCCAACGTGGGGCTCGAACACACAACTCTGTGCTCGAGAGTCGCACGCTCTATCAACTGAAGCCAGCCAGGCGCCCCCACGACTTCTCTTCAAATGCACAGCTACACTCTCAGTCCAAGCGACCTGCATCTGGCACCCGGACTACAATAGCTTCCTGGCGCCCTGCATCTATGCCTGCCTCCTCCCTAAAGTTCTTGGCCATAACATGGCCAGAGGGGCTTTCCAAAGTGTCAATGAGACTACACAACTCCCCCATCAAAGAACCTCCGATAGCTTCTGATTGCTGCTAGAAGATGCATACGGCCATGTGGTCCTACGGTCCTACGTAGCAGGCCTGCTTGCTTCTCCGGCGTCTCCCCCTCCTGCTGCTCTCCCCTGGCCCCACGCTCTCGGCTCTGCCTCATTTGCTCTGTTCTGTGTATAGGCTAAGCCCCTGCACTTACAGCTCTCCCGTCTAGGGCACTCTGCCCCAGAGTCTGCCTGGCTGTCTCCTTCCCACCGTTTAGTTTTTAGCTCAAAGACTCACCTCCCGAGGGAGGTCCTTCCCTCTTCACTTAAAGCTCTGCTCACCCCCTCTTTCCTTTGTGTCATTTTCTCCACAGCACTTGCCACTATTGGATTTTATCTTACTTATTTGGTTTTGGGTTTATTATCTGCCTCCCCTACAGCTGTGGAGAGAGATTTTTGTCTTATGTCACCTCTGCAGACATAAGACATCCAGAGCCATGGATGGTTTGGGGCTCAATAAATACTAATGGGGGTGCCAAGAAGACGACAAGGTTATTGAGGGCATAAGAGGGCGAGGCAATGGAGGATGCTCTAGGGTCTGATTATACTCTTGTCTCTGTTTTTCTACCTGTTTGCTGTCATTTAAGCCTCATAAGTCATGGAGGGAGATTCCATTATTCTTCTTCTTCACTTACAGATAAGGAAATTGAAGTGCAGAGGACTACGGTGACTTACTCAGTGGCCCGGGATTCAAACCCAGGCCTGTGTGACTAGAGGGCGTGAAGTATAATGGCTTCTAGGGAACAGAGCAACAAACACATACACGCTATCCCCAGCCTAGACTCTGCACACCCCTTGGCCTTGAGGCGCGGCCTGTAGGCTGTCATATGCAGGACCCCTAGACCCTGGGCCCCAGCCCACCTGTTTCCTGCTGGTCCATAAAGCAGGAGACCCGCTCAGGAGCCACTCACCTTGATCCCATCTGTAGCGTTGTGTACCACGGTGGTTTGTGGCTCCTGTGAGAAAAGATGAAAATTATCCTCCTGACCTGGGGACAGACCTATGGCTCTTCCCCGAGGGACTCCATCCGTAGCCCAGTCCCTCATAGACCCTATGATGACCACTGAGGCCTGCCCACCAGCTATTCCCACAACACAAAATATGCTGGCTCACCTGGGTCCCAGGCAGCCGGGAAGCCCTGGATTTAGGGGACGGTACTGGTTGAGTAAGAAGGGCAGGCCTGGCACTTGCCATTGGCAAGAACAGGTACCAGAGAAGGGGAGAGGACAAGGGCCTCTGTCCCTGATTCCTGCTGGATCCGAGGGTTCTTTCCCCACGGGACAAGTATGCTGGAGGAGCCATGGGGCTGAGGGCACAGGCCAGGCCCTGCTAACAGCGTCCATCAAGGGGTGTGTGGGAGGCGGGGACACAGAGAGACCGGACTAAAGTCTCCCAGAAAGACCCAGGATGCCCCCTCAGCAAGCTGAGCCTGGGGAGCTGCCTGCTTTACCATCTTTTGTTTTCCCCAGAGTTCCTGTCCCTTTCGTGCCCTGAGGCAGCGCGAGGGTCGAGGCTGTAGGCCGTAGGAGCAGCAGGCACAGTTACCCCTCCTTCTCGCCCAGTCATCGCCCCTGCCAACTCTCTAGTTAGTCACTACCAGCAGAAAGAGCTCTGGGAGCACACGATGCCCCAGCATGGGGCTCTCCAGGACCTCAGAGACCTCAGTGCCATCCAGAGGTGGGGGACCCCAGCCCTCCTTCCTGTTCGTAGCTTTGCGAAGGAGAGGCTCAGGCAGGTTTTTACGAGGAGGCCTCCAAGAAATGAACGACAGGTCCCAAAAAAGCTCCTACCCTCTTCTTTTACAAGCCACTCACCTTCCCAGCCCCCACAGCAGACCCATGGGGGCCCCGCCTGGGGCTAAGAGGTTTAGTTGAGAGCCCTGACCCCTCTTCCCCACCCCCAACAGCAGAAGGAGCAGGAGCGGTAGTTCCGCCGTGCAGGAAGGAGTGAGGCCACACGGGACAATGAGGGGGGAGGGGCCCACAGGGCAGGACACAAAGCAGCCTGCTCTACAGGGATGAGAAGGACAGGGCCAACGAGGCCTGGGAGGGAGGGCAAGAAGAGGAAGGGAGAAGGAGCGGGAGGCAGCCAGGGGCAGGGGCGGAGAAGCCGGAGTCAGGAGGTACCATGGCCGTCTGCAAGGGCGCGGGCTCTTGGGCTGGGCTTACGAGACTGTTTTTGTTGTTGCTCTGTGGCTGAGACAAGAAAACAGATGGTTTAGTTCCTCTAGAGTCGCCAAAACTGCTCAGGTTCGACTCCCAGACCTCCCTTGCCCCCCGGCCTGGCCCGGAGGAGCTGGGACTGAGGGGGCCTCCGTAATACTGTGTGGATGGGAGCAATGGTCGGAGAGATGGTCGCCTGGAGGAGGGAAGTATTTGGAGGGGCTCAGCGACCTAACGCTGGAGGCATCCTTAAGGTGGGACCAGGCCAAAGACTTGTTTCAAAGCATCTCTCCAGAAACCTCTGCTTATGCCAGATGCCATGTCATCGCACAATCACGTTTTACCCAAAGAACTTCAGGATCTTCTCACTTTATAGGGGAAAAAGAAGGGCGGTTTGTAAGGAAGCCGAACAAAATGCAGAAACTCTGGGTCCCCTCTCTGTGGGCAGTGTCCCGCTGCCCTTTCAATCTGCCACCTGCATTTCCTTTCCCTTTAGACACCCGCCTGAAGACTGATCTGAAAAGAGGAGGAACATGAAGAGAAAGAAAACCTCTCCTAGAAGATGGTGTCCAGAGACGAAACGGAGGGATGTGACTTTGGATATAGAATGCACCCACCGCTCCTAGGGAGCAGAGACAAGGCTGTGCTGTTAGCTTTTCTGCTTGATAAATCATGGACTTGCTCAACTGCGGGTGAGGGCAGAGCTCCAAGGAGGGGCAGGTGAATCCGGGGGTGAGGGGTGGCTGCAGCCCCAGAACCCAGCCCCTGGGAAAACGGGCTGCCCAGCAGGCCAACATTCCTAACAGCAGCAGACCCACCGGGGTGTCGGGGTGTCGTGGGATGTCTCCTTGCCTTTTGAAATGTGAGGGATTGTGTGGGGAGGATGGTGAGGAAGGAAGGGGGCTGATCTCCAGGGCAGGGAGCCTCTTACGATGCCCTCACCAATGTAGTCGGTCTCACTGGGAGTCCCAGTGGAACCAGTGGCCACCAAGGAACGGCCTAACGCCTGCAAGTTCTTCAGAAGACAGAGAGACAAGGCCATAGCTACCATCTCTGAGTCGGGCGCAAACGAGGACACCCTGGCAGTGGGATATGCTTCTTTTCTCTGAGGATACACATGGAAAGCTATCCAGACTGTCCTATTTCTTCTTGCTTGGATGCTTCTTTTATGGCCTTTGGACCAGACCTGAAGGCATCCAACCCTAGGTCGCTGTCGATGGCTGAGATGTCCCCAAACCCAGGGCTAGGCATGGAACCTTAAGCCAGGCACCGAGTGCCACCAGACCCCACTGAACCCTGCAGGCCGGAGAACAGGGGTCCCAGGAAGAGTCAGGATGCGGGTCTAAACTCACGTGAACTCTGCTCTCTTCCATTCTCTCCCACCGGCCCCCCTGAGGGAGCAGAGCCATCCTCACTCAGCTACTAAGTCCGACCTGTTTGGGACTGACCGGATAAGGCTGTCCAAAGCCCACCTGAGACAGAGACCCTGGCGGGGGCGAGGACTCCAGGGCACCCTTGAACCTGCCGTATCTGCAGAGGGCGGCAGTGTCACCCACATGGCCCCACCTCTGGCTTCAATGGATGGTTTCCTAACAATTCAGGCTGCTATGCTCCCCTTGGTGGCCTGTGTCCCATGAGAAAAAAGATGCGTCCTCTCTAGTCTTTCAGCTGTCCCCCCCGGAGGGGTAGGTGGGACGGATGAAACGCTGGGCATGGCCTGTTCATGGGCACTCGCCCAGGGGCACAGGCCTGGAGAGGGAGGCTCAGGGCCATGAGGCTGCAACCAGCTCTTCTGCCCACCACACAGATGCCCACTGGCTGCCAGTGCGTGGAAAACGCCCAGTACGCCGGGCTTCTCCTCCTGAGCAACAGCGAGTAAGGGTCTCTCCCTGGGACTGCCACCTGGCCCCGAGTCCCTGCCAGTTTCACTTCCTGCCCTGGGCTGCTGGAGGCGGTCCAAGCTCAGGGTGGGTAGGGGGGTCGGCGGGGGAGGGGGGCCACACCGCGCACTCTGATGCCCACCGGCTAGGCCCCCAGGAGACCTTGGGCCATGGCCCCCACCTGGCAGGACAGGCCGTGCTTGGCCGCACAGCACAGACATGCAGTGAGGATGAGTGGAGCACACGCACATGGCGGAATGGGGTTGCGTGGCGGCAGGCGGGCACAGGCAGCATGGACTAGGCAGATGGGTGGGCAGGCAAGGCTCACCATTAGGTGCACGCTGGAACTCGACTTCCTTTTCTGGACACACCACAGCGAAAGGGAAAGAGAAGGGGAAAGAGGAGGTAAGAAGAGAAGCACAGAGATGCTGCAGGTTAGTGCACCAGCGTGGGCTCTGCGTCCGGAGAAAAGAGCGGGAAGAAGGGGACCTGGAGCCCAGCACCAGAAGGATTCACACAGCACCTAGCCCACCAGGCACACACATGCCTCCGGGCCCTTTGCCGTCAGGCTCACAAACATGGACTGAATATGTTCTAAGGTTTTCGGCCTTGCTCACAGAAAGCTTTGTGAAAAGGTGAAGTCACAAGTTTATAAAGGTAACATGTGGTTGCAAAGGTATAGGTTTGGGCTTCTAAGGCCGGCTCCCTGTGAGGTTATTTATTTTCTCTCATTACCAGGTCTGCCTGAAATCCCGCTGACCAGCTACCAGGGAAATAGCAGAAGCCATTCGAGGCCGTCCTCAGCTTTGGAAACCCTGGGCTCCTGAACCGAGACCTCTTTGTTGCGTCCCTACACTGCTTTTCAGATAAAGACGGTGAGTTTTGGAAAATCATCTGATAAACAGCGAGTTGGGGGCATCCCTTTGTCAGTATGGCCGTGCTCATCCAGAAGATTTCAGTATCTCACGGCATTCTGCAACTAGCGGGACATGGAGACAGGAGTGCTGGTGACTACAAATGGAGTGATCACAAAGACGTCAAGATGGAAAGCAAGGGGGATGCTGAACGCAGGGATTCCTCAGCCTCGGCCAGCTGCTCATGGACGTTAGGTTCAGATGTGAAGCAAGAGCATGAAAATATAGACCACATGGAACACTGAAAATACATCTCAAAAGACTGTGTCTAAAAGGTGAAAGGCACTTAGGAAGTTTATAATTAGCTTGCTGGGAGACAGAAGTCCCTCGGAAACTGTTGTCTGATTACTGTTCTAGGCAAAGTGAATGTGTCAGATAAATGTTCCTTCCCTCCAGAGGCTGACATCCTACTTTAGAGGACATTTTCAAGACAATATTTAATTTAAAAGAAGGGGACTACAAATATTTAAAAGAATTTAAAATTGTATCTAAAGAAAAAGAAAGCCTAAAGATAATTTGCCTTCTTCTTCTTCTTTAAAGTAAATTCTATGCCCAACATGGAGCTGGAACCCATGACCCTGAGAACAAGAGTCACATGCTCTCCTGACTGAACCGGCCAGGACCTCCCCAAGCTGGGCTTCTTTTGCATTAGCCTTGCATTTATGCCCCAATGTGGGATTTTATTTCCAAAATTATTCCTCAAAAAGAAGAAGTTGCTTTACATTCATACTTATCCTTTTATCCAACCGAGTGTTTACAATGTGAGGGAAGGTCTGTCTCTGTCATCTCCTCGGTGCCTAGCAAAATCCCTTAAAGGTAGCACACAATCAACAAACTTCTGCTGAGTCGAACTGGGTTTGCTGACTCGGGTTTTCCCTCAGACTAAAGCAGAGCCCAGGTCTCTAACTTGCCCAGGATCACTGGAGTGAAAACTCTGGGAGCACAGTCCAGGCCCACCCTGGGTTCTGGTAATTTCCAGGCACCTGCAGTGAATGGCCGGTGTAGGCAGCCAAGCACATTCAATTGTCTGCTTCACCTCATGGGGAGGAGATTCCCAATCGTAGCTGGCTCTCTTTTTCCTCAACTGTCCCATACGAAAACCCAAGACAATCTTTTTCTACTCAACAGCTGATTTCTACTGGGTTAGCAGACTTCTGTCAGTTCCTCTCTCCATCCTCTCAGGGCTTTGCCCTCAGCCACACACAGCTGAGTCCCTCTCAACCGGCACACTACAGCACCGTTTAAATACCAGATCATTTTTAAAGAACCACATCTCACTTTTATTTACAAATTAAACATTTATTTAAAACTGGAAGCCAGAAAAGGATTCAAACCTACTTTCCACACTTAAACAAATATTCAAACAATACTTAAGGAAATGGCTATACCCCTTTTTCTTTGCTTTCTTTTTTTTTTTTTTTTTTAGAAGACTGGATGGCCGTTCTGGCCTGGGACGAGCACAGTGCCCTATCTTCAACTAGGGGCCTCTCGGGATCTGAGAGTTTGTGGCCCCTCCAGTCTTGTCCTCGCAAGTGGCTGTCATTCTTCTACAGACCCTGGGTCCCTGTATCTACTCTCAGAGAAACTGAATCAGAACCTAGAGTCCCTATACTCAAGAACACAAAGTGGACTCAAAGCTCAAACCGGTGCTGATGTTCCAGCATCTTGTGAAAGCTTTTAGACAGTGAGGAGGAAACCTTCCCATAGACCTTAAGCACTGGAAACGGGGAAAGGAGATGCTGGGAAAGCAAGGTGGGGTCTCTAAGAGACCCAGGCTGCTCACAGGTCAGTATTTAGCAACCTCACAGGCCTCGCTCCTATACACGGGTTATCACCTTGACCTTCAAGAGAGTCCAGAAAAGTCGGACCCCACACGTCTTGCTTTGTCGTCCCCCTCTGCCTTTCGCGGCACTTCTGTCTAACCATGTCATTCATTGTTATATACATGTTCCCCATTGTAAGAGGTCTGTAGGCATGTTACGAGCAACTTGGAAAACAAAGAAGGGGGAAAAAAAACACCCCATCCGTAATCCTGTCTCTCTTGATAGTCTTTTTTCTTATATAATGAAAAAAACGTCATTATAAGCTACATCCAAGGTGATGCCTTATTTTAAAACAAATAGTAATTTGATTTTTATTCTGATTTTCAAAGGAATGCATGGTCTAGGTAAAAAAAATGTAGAAAACACTGAAAAATATATAAAAGTTTCCCAAATTCCCATCACCCAGTGAAGTTACTATTAACACTTCATGGGGTTTCTTCCAGTTCGTCTATCCACATAATATATACTGAATATAATCAACATAGTTTTTTTTTAAAACAAAATTTAGATGACAGTGTATATACTGCTTTATATCCCGCTTTTTCCACTTGATATAAAACATATCATTATATAGTCATGAAAAAATTAATAACTCTGTAAAGGTCTAGTAAATGGGTTTCCTGTAATTATTTAGTCATTATCTTACTGACTTTTGAAATCGTCTCCAATTTTTTCAGTTAGAAATAATGTCATGCTGAACATCCTTCTGCTTTCAATTTTTCCATATTTTGAATTATTTCTTTTTTTCTCTTAAAGTTTATTTATTTTTGTGATCTCTACCCCTAGTGCGGGGCTCGAACTCACGACCCCAAGATCAAGAGTCACATGCCCTTCTGACTGAGCCAGCCAGGAGCCCCCTGAATTATTTCTTTAGCACAAATTCTCAGAAGTAAAATTAAAGGGTACAACCAGCAGGAATAATTTTACGGCTTTTGACATGCAGGCTGTTTCTGAAAGGGCCGCTGCTATTTACTCTACTATCCCAAACTTAAGAGTCAAAATATGGTGCCTCATATCAACTTGCATTTTGCAGATACTAGTGAGGCTAAACCTCCACATCTGTTAGCCAGTTCTGCCTCCTCTTTTCTGGGTTGTCACTGCAACTTCTCTGACCATTTGTCTACTGGGTTTTAGGGGGGGGACTCTTATTTGCTAGGGAGGACTTTTTTGTAGAAAAATAATATTAACCCTTCCCATCACACCTGCTGTGAATATTTCCCTCAACCTGCTGCTGGCCTTTCGATTTTGGTTGGTCATTCCCTTTTTAAACATTTCCATCTTTGCCTTTGTCCCCACCACTATATTTGAAGTCTTTTCTCACTAGCTTCCTCACACGTCTTCGCATTTGAAGCGATTTATTTAACCATTTGCTGGCCATGCCCTCATCCTTCTCAGTGCTCTGTAAGGTCCGACATGTTGCACACTTCTGTTCTTCCCCCACCTCTTGTCTTTTCTGTTTCCTTTGATGACTCCTCTTCTTCTTCCAGCCTCTCAATGATAGATGGCCCTGAAATTTTGTCTTTACTGAACTCTTAAACCTTCATGCACTTTAGATTCATATGGGAGAAGAGGAGTATTATTATAATTCAGGTTCTGCCTCCCACCCAAGGCTTCCTGAATCTGAATTCCAGGCTGGACCCTGGTAGCTGTATCTTTTTAATTAGCTGCTTACACTAATATTACATGGCTGCGCCTGACACTCATCCCTGGGGCCAGCCATCTAGAAAGTTCCACAGAAACCTATCCTTCAATGGCTCCTTTATCCATCTTTTCACCACCATCTTGGCTGTTACTGCTTTATTTCAGGTCCTATTTCGTGCAATCATTCTTTCTTTCAGCCTTTCAGAGCTACTGAAGTTCCCAGAATCATCACTGTTTCAAACCTGTATATCTTATACTATTCCCTCTGCCTGGAATGTTCTGCCCCCCTCTCCTGCTCACTTCAACCCAGCAAGATCCTTCAACTCAGTTCACAGGCCATCTCCTTCAGGAAGATTTCCTGTTTTGGCTTGGATGCTGGTCTCTGCTCCCCCAGGGTCCACTCTGAGCACACCTCCTTCGACAGACCTGCCCAGAGCACGCAGGACTGCTGGTTTTCCTCTCTCTCCCCCACTCTGAACACCTTAAAGGGTCGATTATGACGCTGTCTTCCCAACCCCCGAAGCACGGAATTGGCTGAGGGAGTGAACTCATGGGATTCACTCACAGGAGTCCCCATCTGTATGTTCAGTGCTGACCTCTTCCCTGGGCCACCTCGGGTACTTCCCAGCACCTTAAAAGTCCTCTCCCCCGGATCTCCACCTGTCTCTTCATCTCAATGGGGTCCAAGTAAAACTCTTGCTATCATAATGGGCATTCCTTCACAACTACTCCCATTTCTAGCACAGGTACCGCCAATTCTTCCAACATTCAAGGAGCTTTGACATCATCCTTGACGGATCCTTTCTAACACATCCAGTGTGAACTCTGACACACCTCTAAGCGGAGCTAATATCTAATCAGAGCCTCACATCCCTGGTGACAGCTGGACCAATTCTCCATAGGTAGGGCCTGTTCTTGTCGGTCGGTGCCTGGGTTCTTCTGGTGGTTAAGTATTTTCAATATTAGTCCTTTCTATTTCTAATTACCTTTTCTTCACCCTATGCCCAGATTACAACAAATCCTATGAGACCTCTCTGTGTCTAGTTTCCACCCTCTTCTATTCGTCCTTATACCCTCGGCCAAATCTTTTGAAAACTTTGCTCTCACCATAGCTTTCCTGCTCCGTGGCCTAGTTTCCTGTGGTCTGACACACAAACCTCCAATCCCACTGCTCAGCCAGACCAATCTAGCTGTATTTTTGACATCTACCATAAACCCTGTGTTCCAGTTGAGGATAGAACATCAATATATAGGATAGAATCCATAAAAATATTTTGTTGTTTTTAAGTCATAGCAGGAACACCTTCTCATTTTAAAGAAAACGCGTGTACAAAGTAAAAAATGAAAGGTGTTTCTTTCCACCCTGTCCTCACCTCCAATCCCATTCTCTAGAGGCAATTGCTGACTGGGATCCAATCTTCCTATACCCTTTAAGTTTTCTCCGGTAAGGGGTGCCTGGGTGGCTCAGTGGGTTAAAGCCTCTGCCTTCGGCTCAGGTCATAATCTCAGGGTCCTGGGATTGAGCCCCACACCCGGCTCTCTGCTCAGCGGGGAGCCTGCTTCCCCCTCTCTCTCTGCCGGCCTCTCTGCCTATTTGTGATCTCTCTCTCTCTGTTGGATAAGTAAAATTAAAAAAAAAAAAGTTTTCTCTGATAAGTTTGGCCCAGTAGCTTCTTGGACTGAACCATGTAATGTAGGGTCCACTACCATAGACCATTCAGTGCTTAGCTGATTCCAAGTGTGTCCAATTTCCTCTTCAATTAACCTTGCAACATCTCAAAGCTAAATGAAAACTACATTAACCTCTTCTACCTCCCGTGGGCCCCTAGAACTGAGTACAGCACTGGGCCTCTGAAAGGAATTTATTCAATGCTTTGTAAAGAATAACTGATTCTGGCTTTTTTCCTGGATAGAAATATGCAAAAGCTCTTTCCAACTAAGCCTGCCACCTGTTCCTAACTTGGTTCCCCCCATTCCAGTTCATGTCCCTATAATTGGGGGGCTGCTGGTCACCCCCAGATCCGTGTCAGCTGGTGTGTATGGAGCTCAAGCTCCCCTCTTTGGTGCAGAAGCTCACAGAAGCAGGCATGCAGAGAATGAGGGAAAGAGGAAGGAGAGCGGGGAGGGAAATGGGGCACAAGTGTATATCTCAGCTGGGGACAGAAGATCCTAAGGAAAGGCCCAATTTAAGCTTTTGTAGGAATATAAAGGTCTGGATAATTTCATCATTTGAAATACCCTACCCAGTAAACTGGTAGACTTCAAGATAGTGTGGACTCCTATCCAGTGCCCTAGCCCCAGGACCCATTCTGCCCCCAAAGCATATACAGAACACTCTTGGGCCTGCGAGGCCCCCTAACCACCTCTCCTTCCCCTTCACCAAGCAGCCACTCCCACTAGGGCTTTCCGCTGGTCCCTGTGGGCCCCCATTCTCTCCTCTTGCTGTGATCCCATGGGAAAAGTTCCCTCACCAAAAGGGAATGAGCTGTGATATACCACGTCCTTCACCTGTTTCTGAGGAGCCTATGACTCTAGAACGTTTACGACACTTTTCACTTAGTGGCATTTCAGCTGGGTTCTGGAAGTGCTTTGGAGATAAGACAAAAAACACTAAAAGGATAGTGGCATCAGGTTCCAAGCCCTGTACCCTGAGTCGACCAGGCCAACTTTGCTTTCATTTCATATAAAGGGTCTGTGCTCCAAAAAAAAAGAAAAGAAAAGAAAAAAAGAAGATTACCCGAATGACCTCGAAAACTCTGAGAGTCAAGCCGTGGAGATGAGGCATGTGTCTGTAGTGAGGTTCAGGACTGAGCTCTAGGAAACCATAATTTAGATCACTTCCCCTGAGTCTTTACGTTCAAGCTAAGGTCAAAAGAAACACATCTTTCTTCTGCCCTCTCAGGCCAATGGGACCTGCTGTTCTGAGCACAAAGGTTTCTGGTTTCAAAGCAGAAAAGCAAGGATAGAAAGGTTCCTGGGGAAAGGAAGAACAAAGCTAAGAACTCCCCCCATAGAGACCGTAGGAAGAGAGGCCAGTCTCGGGCTACAGGGACGGAGACACCTACCTTGACACCACCGTCCGACTTCTTGTTCAGTAGGCTTTTGGCAGCTGTGAAAACAAAAAGGAAAATCAAGCCTCTTGCATTGTACCGTCTCCCTAGCCTGAAGTCTGGCAGCCGGATCCGCAAGAGTCTGCAGTGTCTGACAAGAGGGCCAGGAGTCTCCTGAAGCCCCTGGAAGAGGCCCTTCCTGGGAGCCCCAGGGCAAGAAGGACATCTCAAGCTGCTTCAGACCCTCAGGGTGGCACCCCGGGATCTCTCCTGCCACAAAAGAGGACAGGGACACACTGCACATGGGAGGAGAAACCACATTCAGTACAGGAGCTGCCTGGGGTACTGGGAACTCTGCCTTCAACCGCTTCCACCCAGGTCTAGAAGCAGAGTGCCAGGGTGAAAGGTGAGGGCTCCGTCCCTAGATGCCACGGAGTTCCTCAGAACGGCCAAGCTGGAAGGATGCAAGACATCTCCTAAGAGCTCTTGAGAAACGAGTGTCACAGTTCACGGAGGAGACCAGACGTGAGGACAGACAGACACAGACACAGGGACCAGGACCACCTACAGGAGGGTTTTGCCAGGGGGGTTGAAGCCTTGACTGGGCAGGTCCTCACCAGGCTCATGGGGTCCTAGCTGCCCCTCTTTCCTCAATCTACTCTCTGGGCCCACTGAGCAGGAAGGGCTGGGTGAAGAGTGAGATAGTAAATGGATTCTAGCCAGGCACCGGATGAGACTCAAGGCTGACAGGCTTCATGTAGGAAGGCTGGTGACACCTGCTGGTCACCCAGGCCACAGGAACATAGCAGACAAAGGATGGGGGAGTCTGGGAGGCACAGGGTGATGTGATCAGCTCAACTGTCTGATCCACCTGGACTTCACTGGCTCTGCCAGTTGCTCTCTGTATGACCTTGAGTGAGTGACTTAACCTCTCTGAACCTCAGATTCTTTACCTATAAAACGGGATAAAATAGGGCCTAGGTCACAGGACAGAGGTGGGGACCTAAGGGGACCATGCGTGAAAAGCACTAGGCAGAGTGCTTGGCACATAGCGAGTACTCACTAAGTGTAAACCATTGTCACTATCACTGCTGCCGTTCTTCCCTTCAGGTGGCCATTCCCACCCAAGTTGGGTCCCATCTCTCTCCAGTGAGAACAGGGATCCCTCCTTCACAAGAATTCTGACCTCCCCAAATGGCCTATGATCCTATCTCCAGTCATGCTTGGGTGATCTGAAACTTATTTTTTTAACGTGTTTACTATGATGCCTGGCCACCTACTGTGTTAAGCGCATTATATACGTCAGAGTTTGGAACTCCGGCTGCCCATTAGAATCACTGTTGGGGAGCTTCACAAAAATCATTACGCCCATCCCATGCTCTAGGGATTCTGATTTTATTTGTCTGGGGTGGGGGAGTCAGCATCAGGATGTTTGACAAACTGTCCTCTAGAGGCAGGGTTGAGAGCCTTCGACATACACCATCCTAATCATCGCCATATTGTTTATTAGCGCCACTGGGGAAAGGAGGAAACTGAGGCTGGGAGGGCTGACAAGACTCACTCGGGGTGTGGCAGGGCCAGGGTCCAAACCCAGGGACGGCTCTCCCCCCAGCTTTGACGCGCCACAGCCTTGCAGACCTGGAGGCCTGCAAATGCCAGACTTCACAGTTTCGAGGGGCACGGCTTCCCCTGTGGGGGCTCCCAGCAGTGCTGACAGGCCTAGTCCTAGCACTGGGCAGCTCCCGCCACGCCCAGGACGGTCTCTGGGGGGCTGCCACTGGCCGCAGCCCTCAGGCAGGCCAGGCTCTCGGCCCTCTGGAGGAAAGCCTCCTGCTGCCCAGCTCCACGTCCCCAGGCTATTGCCTCCTGAGAGTTGGCAAGCGCCCAGCATGCACGGCCGGTTAGGGGGCTCTGTGACACCAATGCGCTCGCAGATGCCAAGTTAGGTGGTCCGTCCGGCATGCCCATCTCAGCCCGCAAGCATGGGACTCGCCTCCCTGGTGAGCGGGCCTGGCATGCTGGCCCTCCTGGTGGGGAGGCAGGGAGCCGAGGCAGGCGGTCGGGGGACTCATGCCACGTACCTTGCCCGGCCAGGCCGGCGGCGCTCGCGGCAGGCGAGGCGGGGGCGGAGCTCTGCCTGCCAACTGAGGGGATACAATCTCTCAGTGCACAGAGCTGCCGCAAAGCCACAGGGGCCAGTCAGCAGCGAGCATGCCCCAGCACGAGGCGCGGGAACCGCTGGCCGCCCACGCACAGCAGGGCCCAGGCGGCGTGGCCAAGCCAGCCGAGCTGGGGGAGCGAAGGCGCCGGGGGCAGGCTGGGGAGCAGGTGCGGCCAGCCCTGCAGCAGTCTGGGGACCTGAGAGGACGGGGTTCGGTCAGGGTGTGGGGATCACCACAGCTCTAGCGCCTGGCCTGTGAGCACCTCAGGGGAGGGTCTACAGGTGAAAGCCTGAACCGGGGAGAGGCGGCGTCCTTTCCCAGGCAGCCGAGCCTTAGCCTGAGGCTGTGAGGAAACGGAGCCTCACCTTCAGAGCTGCCCTCCCTAGGGGCCCTAAATGAGGACGTTAACCTAGAGCCCTTTCCTCTGGCCATATGCCAAACATTCGGGGCCCAGGGAGGGTGCATGGCCCTCCTGCAGCTAAGGTGACTGATGGGCCCCAGCTCCCTGTCCCTCTCTTCATCCTCCAGTTCCTCAGAGACACGGTTTGCTTTCCTTCTTCAAGGCAGGAAGCCAGGACAGACAGTTGTTCTCAGCCTGTACTTCAGTATTCTGAGGGTGAGGATGCCTAAGAAATGCGCCTCCAGAAAGAAAACAAGAGCCGCCGCAGCCATACATTCTAGAAGCCCTGATTCTACTATTCGTCAACCTGCTAGAGTCCAGGTTGTATCCCCTATTTGGGGTACTCAGGAAACAGCCTAGTTCTTGCCTAAAAAAACCCACACAGGTGCTCTTCCTTCTTGATTATACCCGGTGACACCTCTTTCCAGAGAAACTTCTAGAGACAGGCTCCATTCCCACCTGTTCCAGAGTGAGGGAAGCACAGGTCATCCTAGAATGCTTGCAGCACTTTTTCGGTCTCCTCTGACCCAGGGCAAAGTGCGGTCTAAGGCTGACAAGGTCTGGGCAACAAGGACAGGAGGAGGCTCTTTAGGAATCAGTGAAAGTGCTTTGTCCCAACAGACAGCCCGGTCTCCTGAAACCAGAATACCAGTTTCCTGAAATGGACTGGGGGTGGGGAGGTTGAGGTGGAGGCCATAGGACAAGGCACCTGCTATAATTTCCCAGTCTAGAAGAGACGTAGTAGCCTGTCATCACATTTCTTCTACTCGCACAGACAACAGACCACCCTTCTAATTCCGCAAAGAAATGCCCTTGAGCGTCCTCCAGAAAGGCTCTCACACTTCTAAGAAAGTAGAAGCTTCCAGGAATTCTGAGGACAAGAAGCCTGATGGGGAACTATAGCTCCATCTCCGTTGGAGGCAGCCAAGCCGTGCCCTCCTGCTCTCATTTGTGAGTTGAATCCACAACCACAGTCTTCTCTCATGGGTACCCTCATAAGAATGAGCCTCAAACCAGGAGCACAAGGGATGGGCCTGAGGTGGGACACTGCCCTGGCTCACTCCTCAGTCCTGCCCCTCTGGGGCCGGGTGGCTCTTGCTTGGGTTAGAGCTCATGAAGCTCTAGGACTTCTCCCGTGCAGCATCCTCGGACCCAGGGCCCTTAGGTTAACCTGAACCAGCATGGACAAGCCCCTGAAGCTCAAGGGAGCAACCTTCGCCTAGAGCGGCCACCATACAATCCTGTCTCCGCGTTGGTGAAGAAGGAAAGCAGGGAAGGAATCTCACTATGAGAATGAGAGAAGGGCGTCTTAAACCAAAACAGTGGGGCTGGGGGGTGTTGCAGGGCTGGGAAGGCTGGGTGGGGGGTGGTGGGCAAGGTGGGAAGAGACCTGTCTTCAGTTAAGTTCTGACATTAACCTTTTCCTCACAGAAAGCCACTGTGCTTCCCTACTGAGGGCAAACAAGATGGGGGTACAGGGTGGGG